>JARBWK010000009.1:97592332-98192332 GCA_030556195.1 Anolis apletophallus
GGTTAGTAAATTGCATCTTGTTTGCTTAGAAATCTTATAGATTTCCTCTCAAATCTATTTGGGTCTTTTCCAGTGTGTTCTACACATTTCAAGTGGACTAGTTTGTTTGTTTCTGTTTTAAGATGGCTGTGTATCTTTTTATATATCTGTAAGCAAGGCTATGAATCATATGTAAATGATTTAATAGTTTTTTTACAGTTAATGTTGGGAGGGCTTTATTTTCAGTTGTACAATGAATAGTAAAGAGAGTATTTTGATTTTTATAAGGGAAGATAGTACGGAAGGCTTTTCATGATAAATTGATACAGGTTTGTTGTTCCATATGAGTGATATAATGTGGTGCTGGCCATTATTCCACTGCTGTGTTAGAAAAATGATATATATGTATAATTAAGATTGAAAGCATGTTGAGAAAATACTGAGTAAATAGTATACCTATTTTTAAAAGGTCTAACATGCCTCTGTGTGGACAGTCTCAAAGCAAGTTTATCGGATTGATGGAGGAAAATGGGGGAAGTGATATTTTCAAGACTACAGTGCCCAGGCATACTGGAGACATATATCCAAGTTCAAAGGCTAGCCAAGTGACATGGTCTACAAGCTACCAAGCTAGAGGTTATAGATGGGATATTTGGAAGGGGACCAGGCCTGAACGCTAGAATTTGGGTAGGAGACAGAGAGATTTGAACTGGTTCTGAAGAAACAAAACAAGACACATGTTCTTGGGCCCTTTCTAAGAAATGAAGACTCAACTGGAGCTCTTGTTTTTTTGTGTTGTATTCCAAGATTGGAGTAAAATGCCAAGAACAGAATGGGGTGCTATACATGACACAGGATAGGATCTCAGCACTAGTAGAAAGTAGATATTTTTAGTCAGGGATGGGAAATGTTTGGCTTTCTATATGTTTTGGATTTCAACTGTTACAATTATTTTCCATTGGCTTTGCTATCTGAAGGATCTGGGAATATTAACTCTACACAACAGAAGGACCACAGTTTCCCACCACTGCTTTAGTCACAGAGAAAGGTTTTCACAAATAACAGGCAGAAAACCACTCATTATTAATGAGAAGAAGCTGAATCAAGGTCAGTGTTCTATATAATGAGTTTAAGTCGAAAAAGTCAATTAAACCACTATTAAGGACTAACTGTAGTATCCAGGGTTCTTGCCCATTTTGACATTTCAGTTAAGAGTGAATTGTTGCCCAGAGTTGGCAATTTGCTTTTCAGTAGGCACATTGCTACTATTTATTTTTATCTTTCAATTCAATTAAGCTTATCTGTCCTTGTGAGGTTTGTGAAATGACTTTTGTTGCACTTGAGAAAGTTGCAAAGTTTATGCATGTAGAAGGAGGTTACTAGTGCCTTGTTGGCTTTGCTGTACTGACTTCTGGTGATATGATACACTAAATAGTGTATCATAGCAGTGATGCTGAAGATAACATTCAGAAAGGCAAAATAATTATCTTGGATGTTCACTGATTTTTCTTTATATGCATGATTTCACATATAGCTCAATTTGAAAGGAGATAGTGCTTAAAATGGCTTTTCCACAGCCTACATAGAGTAAAAACTTGCATCTTGAATCGTGGCTAGAAACAAGAAGATTGTCAGTCAGGATAAGCATCAAATTTCAGTTCTGTGTGAGAATGCATTTTACTTGGACTAGAGCATGAATGACAGTGACCAGTTCTTACTTCATCCCGGGAAGAATGGCAGCCAAAGCTGGTAAAATGTGCTCTTTACAACCATCATTACCCCTGCAACTTCATTAAGGAGAAACATTTCATAAACACCATATTTAATCACATAATAGTTGCCATTGTAATAGTTGCACCCCCCCCCTTGTTGAAGGCAACATTGGTATTTTGTTCTTCCCTGCACAAAATTTACAAAAGACCAGGCGAGTGAATTAACGTTGCCCTTTTGGTGCTATAGGGTACCAAGGAAACCCCACAGCAGTGAATTCACCTGCCCTCTTCCTCTTTGGCTCTGCTGCATGACGTCTGCCCACCTCTCCCTCTGCAGCTACACTTTGAGGGTGTGGTGCTGCCCTCAAAGGGGGTGTTACCGCATAATAATTGCCATCACATAATAGTTGTGTCTTCCTTTTGCCCCAAAGGGGCGAAATTGCTAGTCATATGTAGTGAAATATGATATATTGTCAGTAAAATGTTTGCTGAAATGTTGTCCTTCATTTGTATTGGAGTAACAGAATCCTATTTTTTTATCAAGTTATTTTACCCTTTGGCACAAAATTTTATTTTAAAGAAGTAATACCAAAATATATTAACTTTGTTAACTAAGGTACTGTATATCTGCATTTCATATTCATACTTGCTTGAGTACCCAGCAATGCCCGGGTTATTTCAATAAGGCATTGTTTGTTTTTGGATGTTAGGTAATATCAGTTTGATAATTTGTAATGCTATTTATTAGAAAAATCTCCATCTTTGTTTTTGTTTTTTATGAATACTCCCTTTAGAAACACAAAAGGACGTGGTGAACTACAATTTCCAAAATTGTGGGTCAATCCTCCCCAAACCCTGCCAGTATTCAAAGTAGGTCATGTGGGGTCTGTGTTCCAAGTTTGGTCCAGATCCGTCATCAGCTGGGTTCAGTGCTTTCTGGATGTGGGTGAACTGCAACTCCCAGAAACTAAGGTCAGTTTCCATTGTTGTAGGTTTTTTCGGGCTATATGGCTATAAGAACATAAGAACATAAGAAGAGCCATGCTGAATCGGACCTCAGCCCATCTAGTCCAGCATTCTGTATCACACAGTGGCCCACCAGTTGTACACGGGGATCTCGAGCAGAAGGGAGGGCAAAACCCTGACCTGCTCCCGACCCCCCACAACCAGTACCCAGGGGAATCCTGCCTACCTCAACCAACTCCGAGGTGGCACTTGAATGTCCTTTTCAGTAACTACCGATACACTTGGTATCCATGAATCTGTCTAATCCTGCCTTGAAGTTGTTCAGGCTGACAGCTGTCACAACCTCTTCTGGAAGTGAGTTCCATAACCCAATGACCCTCTGGGTGAAGAAATATTTCCTTTATTAATCCTAATTTTCCTACCTTGGAGCTTCAGGAGTGCCCTCTAGTCCTAGTGTTTTGTGACAAAGAAAATAATTTTTCTTTATTCACCTTTTCTATCCCATGCATGATTTTATACACTTCGATCAAGTCACCTCTTAAACGCCGTCTTTCAAGGCTGAAAAGACCAAGGCGTTGCAACCTGGTTTCATAAGGGAGCCGCTCCATCCCTTGGATCATTCTTGTTGCCGTTTTCTGTACCTTTTCCAGTTCCGTTATATCCTTCTTAAGGTGCGGAGACCAGAATTGTACACAGTACTCCAAATGTGGCCTTACCATAGATTTGTAGAGAGGTAATACAACATTTGCTGACCTATTTTCGATTCCCTTTCTGATCATGCCTAGCATAGAATTTGCTTTTTTCACTGCTGCAGCGCACTGGGTTGACATCTTCATTGAGCTGTCCACCAAGACCCCAAGATCCCTTTCCTGGTTTGTCTTGGAAAGCTTTGACCCCATCAGTTGATAAGTGGAGTTGGGGTTCTTTGCCCGATGTGCATGACTTTACACTTGTTTAGGTTAAAATGCATTTGCCACTTTGTTGCCCATTCACTCAATTTCGAGAGATCTTTCTGGAGCTCTTTACAATCAGTTTCATTTTTAACTACCCTGAACAATTTAGTGTCGTCTGCAAACTTTGCTACCTCAGAATTCACTCCTACATCCAGATCATTAATGAATAAATTAAAAAGTAACGGACCCAAAACTGAACCTTGGGGTACGCCACTTCCCACCTCTTTCCACCCAGAGAAGTGTCCATTTATTACCACCCTTTGTTTCCTACAGTTTAGCCAGGTTCCAATCCAGGACAAGACCTGTCCCCTGATTCCATGGCTGAAGAGCTTATTTAGAGCCTTTGGTGAGGACTTTGTCAAAAGCCTTTTGAAAGTCAAGGTAAACAATATCAATTGGGTCCCCTTTATCTATGTGTTTATTTACACCCTCAAAGAATTCTAACAAGTTAGTAAGACATGATTTGCCTTTGCAGAAACCATGTTGATTTTCTTTCAGCAATGCCTGTTCTTCTATGTGCCTAGTAATTTTTTCTGTAATAATGGTTTCCATCATTTTGCATGGAACTGAGGTTAAACTGACTGGTCTATAATTTCCTGGATCACCTCTGGATCCTTTCTTGAAGATCGGTGTTACATTTGCCTCCCCTCCAGTCCTCGGTACAGTGCCTGATCTTAGAGAAAGGTTATATATCTTAGCTAGAAGTTCAGCAATTTCACACTTGAGTTCCTTAAGAACTCTGGGGTGGATGCCGTCTGGACCTGGTGATTTGTTGACATTTAGTTTAGTAAGGCATATGAGAACATCCTCCTTGTTTATCTCTATCTGTTTTAATTCTTTTAATTCCCTCCCTGAAAAAACTGACTCAGCTGAAGGCATATGTTGTCTGTCCTCCTGTGTGAAAATGGAGGCAAAGAAGTCAGAGGCATTTTCCCCTGACGTTTCGCCTGCATCTATGGCTAGCATCTTCAGAGGTGAGGTCTGTTGGAACTAGTAAAATTGGGTTTATATATCTGTGGAATGTCCAGGGTGGGACAAAGAGCTCTTGTCTGTTGGAGCTAGGTGTGAATGTTTCAACTGACCACCTAATTAGCATTTGATGGCTTGGCAGTGTTTTGGTGTGGCTTGTTAGTGCCTGGGGGAATCTTTTGTTGAGAGGTGATTAGCTGTCCCTGATTGTTTCCTCTCTGGAGTTTCCCTGTGTTGGGGTGTTGTTTTGCTGTTATAATTTTAGAGGTTTTTTAAAATACTGGTAGCCAGATTTTGTTCATTTTCATGGTTTCTTCCTTTCTGTTGAAATTGTCCACATGCTTATGGATTTCAATGGTCAGTTTCCCCAAACTCTGCCAGTTGGTCATGTTGGGGCTGTATGCCAAGTTTGGTCCAGGTCTGTCATTGGTGGGGTCGCAGTGATCTCTGGAAGCAGGTGAAGGTACTGCAAATCCCATCCTCCCCAAATCTCACGAGGATGTTAAGTGGGTCATGGGGGTCTGTTTGCCAAGTTTGGTCCAGGTCTATCATTCGGGGTCGCAGTGGTCTCTGGAAATGTGGGAGGGTACTGCAAATCCCATTGCCCATGGTCCATCCTCCTGGAAGCTGCACCAAGATATAAAGTGGATAATGGGGCCGGGAGGGCTATGTGCCAAGTTTGGTCCAGGTCTGTCATGTGGGGTCACAATGGTCTGTGGAAGTTGGAGCCCTAACCAGAAAAATACATCGTCCGTCACATACCCATGTTGCTTACATTGTCGCCCATATACAAACATTTACTTTTATTACTATAGTTAAATAATGTGAGAGATCAGATGCGTAAAAAATTGCAGCATTTACGCTGAAGAGCTTCTCAGTAAATTCAAGATGACCATTACAAAGAACTGGTTCTAATTTCATTCAAACAAAAAACAGTGTACGGTGCTATATGATTTCTCTGATGGATCCAGGAGAATTGACAATAATAGTCTTGATCATTCATTTAAAAATGTGAAAATGTTCATGGGTTTTGAAGATTAAATTAAATATTGAGATAGTAAGGTGGAATGTTTACAGTCAATTTGGCAAATTGTATAATGATACTTATATTGCTAAAATCTATATATATAAAAATCGAGTGGTCGTGCAAAGGACGTTACGCACGGCCAAACTACGCCCCCCACAAACACCAATCCAACGACACACATTTCCCCAGACCACGAGTTATTACCTTAACACAAAAAAACCCAACTCCCTAGCTTCAAACCCCCAAAACAAGCCCCCAAAACCGCCCATTGACTCCCGTTCTCTACGCTGGCCGCGAGCGCAGAACACAGGGAGAACAATCGCGCAGGCGCACTCAAAACCACCTCCCCTAACATACCAACCCACCCCGTCTCCCCCTCTCCCCACTCACCCTGAACCTTCGATACGCCTCCGCCGTGTCCCCCCCGCGGAAGACCCTAAAACTGCCCCCAAACCCCCCTAGCCACCAAGCGTAGTGGCGCTTGCGGCGCACTCAGCCACCCCCACCCACCCACACAAACATCCCCTCGCTCTCAGTCCTCGCTCAACAGGTTCCCGGGTCCAGGAGCGGCTGGAAGGCGACAGAGGACGAAAAGCCAGCGGAGGAGGCACCCACGGCGCAACCCGGGTTCAGAAGCGCCGGGGAAACAGCGGAGGCAGCAGACACGGCCACGGGACTACATTCCCCAGAAGGCCCCGCAAGGCTCAATGGCAAGGAGGGCGAAGGAACAGGAAGTCGCCGTGCGGGGGTCTTCTGGGAAATGTAGTCCCGTGGCCGTGTCTGCTGCCTCCGCTGTTTCCCGGGCGCTTCTGAACCCGGGTTGCGTCCTCCGCTGGCTTTCGTCCTCTGTCGCCTTCCAGCCGCTCCTGGACCCGGGAACCTGTTGAGCGAGGACTGAGGGCGAGGGGATGTTTGTGTGGGTGGGTGGGGGTGGCTGAGTGTGCCGCAAGCGCCACTACGCTTGGTGGCTATGGGGGTTTTCCCTATGGGGCTTCCCAGGAGCAGGAGAGGCAGAATTCCCCCGCCAGAGTTGCGAGGCTGCGGCCCGGAAAAAATGTGCGCTGCTGCTTCTCCTTCCCCTTCCAAAACCTTCTTCACCTCCCTGCTTCCATTCCCACAATGCTTTCTCCCTTCGAGGAATGGGGAAAGGAGAGGGAGGCTTCTCTCCTTGGCCTGGGCAAACCTCTTCCTCCCTTCCCGTCCTCACCCCCCAAACACACACTTCTATGCCACTGCAACCCCAAACCACTCTTCCCTTTTTGTAGTTTCCTCCTTCCTCTCCCAATCTTAACTTCCCCCATTCTCCAGCCCCTCTCCCTCCACTTCCCATTCCCATCCTTCACCACGTTCCACCCTCTCCCATGTCATTCCTCCCCCTTTCACACACATATATACATACATACACATACATACACACATATACACATACACACACATATATACATATAGACACATTCACACACATATACACTTACACACACATACATACACACATACAAATATACACACATATATACATATACACACATTCACACATATATGTACATACACACAAATACAAATACACATACATACACACATATACATGCACACACCAATATACACATGCACACCCCACATACATACACATATATACACATGCACACACATATATACCTGCACACATACACACATGCACACACATATACACGCACATATACATATATAGACATGCACACACCCACCAAGACCATAAGTAACATCAATTCCAACCCTTACATACTCATACTTTCTCACATCTCCTAAATAGGGCACAGCAACGCGTGCCGGGTACAGCTAGTATAATATAAAATTCATTCCCAGCAAACTTGAAATAGGGCTTATTAAAATTAGGTCAAAAGGTTAACTGTCTTCGAAGAGGCCTTAATATTCCTTTGCAGAACTGTTGGAACTATATCCTCTCAGGCATTTATAGCCTCAGTCACTCAAGAGGCCTAGCCAGTTTTGGTCTTTATAATGAGGCAGAGTAGGGAGGGGTTAAGCAGATATGTACAAGATTTCACTTCTTCAGGCATTCTATCTATGTATTGAAATATAGAGATATGCTGAAATTTTGTAATGAATCCAGTTGGTCTAGTAGAGGTCAAGTCAGGAGAAATGTTGATAGCTGTGCCCATAAAGACAGTACTATCATCCATCTCCCACTTTTAATTGTTTTTCATAGATTCTATGGTTGCTAAAAATACTGGTATTTTAATCAGAATGAACTAACTTCTGGATTGCTTTGTCCTGATCTAAGAGCATGCATGAGCCACTGCCAGAAAAGCATCCTGTGTGAATGTAACACTTGCAAGCAGCGCCATCCACATTGTCATTTTTTCTTGATCTTTCTTATCCTTGCAAAAACTCAATGTGTTTGTTTTGGTTAGGTAAAAGTCACCATGACATAGTTTGAGTATATTTGATACAAATCTCTCAAATATCCTTTGATACAATGATAGTACACGTTGGGCACAAAAGTTTGGCATGAAGAATTACAGGAAGGGAGGCTCCATGTCCATGTTCTCGGGTTTTTCATAAAACCAATAATTATAGGAAAAGACTGTAGCAGGAGGCCTTTCCTTTCTGTTCAGTTCTTTTGGGTCAATTTGACATCTTCAGTCTCCTCACTGTCAGTATAATGATCTGCAGCTTTTACTAGCTATTTTCATGCTGTGATAACTGCTTTAGATGCACGTATTTATTTATTTCACGATATTTATATGCTGCCCTTCTCAACCCCGAAGGGGACTCAGAGCGGCTTACAGCAAACTGGAAATACAACAAACTACTTGCTCAATACACCATGATTTAAACCATCTTTCAGAAAAAATTGAATGTATAGATTTTAAAATTCAGTGGCCACTAAAAAGATACTGCATTGTGGCTACTATGTTATTTTAAAAAAAAACACGACTGAGAACATGTTTTGGAGTGAAAATAACAGGTAGATTTGCACAGTGTCAATTTTCTTATGTCTAACCTTTTACAAAAAGCATTCAGAAACAAAATAGTTTTCTTTCTCAGGAGGATTTCTGGGAACTTGTTAATGCAAATACTAAATAACAGTGGTTAAAAGTGAAATGGTTATCTTTTCACAAAAATAAACTTTAAAAAATTTGAATGTTGTTAAAGAAAATTTTCCTATTCATTTATTGCATATGGTTTTTGAGCACACTGTGTTCAGACCAAAGAGAAAGCGCTTAATTTTTAAAAGAATTTTTGTACTGCTGTGAATCTCTTGATCTGAATATAAATAAGGGTTATTCACTTGCTCTGAGTTTCTTCTACTGATACAATATTGCCACCACTTTTACTATGCCTGCAAAGGAAAGTGTACAAAACTACATTTTATTCTAGTTGTAGAAATAGAATGTGAGTTGTACTATTTAAAACAAAATCAAGTGAGTTTTGGGGAGGGGGGGGTGGAGATTTGTTATATTCTTTAACTCTGTGAGCCTTCTTTCTGAACATCAGTGCAATTTAGTGGAAAGTGGAAACAAGTCTCAATTTTCTCCTTTCTTTTCACCATCAATGTTGAGGACCTATTGTAGTGCTAATTATTGTTGGTTGTCTTCCCCCAGATGAAGTACACAACCATATAATCCCTTTAGTTGAGGTGTTTTCACAGTCTGTTTCACATAAATGCTTATCAGCTATACAGTTTGCCAGAGTGCATAGACAGTTCACATTCCCACTCAGCTGTCATTGGATTAAAGCGTTGTACTCCAAAGTTATTTCAAAATGGTATTGGATTTCATATGCGAGGCAAATGCCTGTGTTACATGGAGAAGTGCAGCATATCTATTCTAAGGTTTGAGTTTATGTGTATCATGTAGGAAAGTGCCAACATGTCTTGAAAAGGATTTCAGTATTAGATAATCTAGCACTCTAATTTCTGGCAAATTGCAGAAACAGCTTAAAAACTAAGTACTCTGACCTTTTGATTACTTACTTTCTTCTCAGAGGTTTAAAACCCAATATCACGTTTTATACTAAATAGGCTTTGTAAGCATTTATGATTTATAAGGAAATAAATACTTTTAGTGGTTGTTTGTTAGTTGCCAGGAGTTGTTTTTGCATTAAAATTGGGCTTAATTACAGATAGGTAAATAAATATGTTTTGACAGCTTACACAACTCAAAGATGAATTAAAGAGATGGGAAGTGGGTCTTGAGGTCTGTATTAGGGTGTTAGATATGCACTGGTAGTTTACCATTTGATGATGAGTTGAAGTAATGTGGCAGCTGTTCTTTTTTATTTTTAAGCAATCATACACCTTGCCAGTTTTGCTGTAAGAATATTGCACTATATAATTACCAGATTATGCCTAAATTCAATTTTGAGTCAATCAATATAGTGGCACAAACCCAGATGATAGAATACACTAAAACCTATCCCTGAAATGGCACCTTTGGGCATTTCCTGACACTCATTTCCCTCTGTGCTATACCCATGTTGTCATCTCCTTGTGTTCTCTACATCTCTTTTGTACCGAGGGATCCCCCATTTATGCCAAAAGTAAGTATTTGCTGAATTAATTTGGAACCCCACCCTCAAAAAACCCATACTCTTATTTGTATCCTACCTTTCTCTACCCCGAAGGGAACTCAAGGCAGCTTTACATATGGCAACTATTCCATGCCTTTGAACAAAAAACAGTTAACATACATTAAGTTAAATATTTAAAATTAAAATTAAATGCACATTAAAACATATAAAACCTTATAATCACTATTAAAAATCATACCAACCACAGTCGTAATCCAAGGCCATTTCAAAAATAATTGCACATAATTCCATATCTATTATTGCATTGTAGTTAATCTCCAAAAGCTTGACCCCAGAGCCAGATTTTCACTTTCCTTCTGAAAACTAACATATTCATTATAGCATAGGTTTTTATGGTTTGGAATCTATCAGGCAGGTGCGGGAATTGCCATCTCCATCCTTTTCAGCATAAAAAACCGGTCAGTGTCTGTTTAATGTTCGATCATGGCATAGTTCCTGAATACCTTCAGGTTGCTTTAGGTTCCTCTCCAATACTTTCATCTGGTTAGATTGGGTGTTTTCACTTCCTATTCAAATAGTTTGTGCTGTACTGTTTTTATCCTCCCTCCCTGTGGCCTCACTTGATTGCTTAATTTTTCACTCAGTTATATTTTTGTAGAAAGGTTTTTTTTAATCTGCAAAGGAACATAGTGTAGAAATGCAGTGTTAATCCAGCTACCCTGAGGAAAGTTAATACTAAATGTATTTGTCCATTTGGAACAAGATAACAAAATTTGCAACATTTAACAATATTTATTTATTTATCACATTTCAATACCGCCCCTCTCAGCCCAAAGGCAACTCGGGGCGGTTTACACAAGGCAGTCTCTGCCCTCCAATCAAAACACGAGCAAAACAAACCAAACAATAACCATATAATACAACAATTAGCAATTAAAACATACAATTACAGTCTCAGTGTCATGTTGAAATCACTTTCCGTTACATCATCGTCATTCCATATATCTAATTAAACCGTTATATTTCATCAGCAAATGCTTGCTCAAACAGCCAGGTCTTGACTTCCTTGCGAAATGTCAGGAGGAAGGGGGTCGATCTGATGTCACTAGGAGGGGTATTCCAAAGCCGAGCAGCCGCCATTGAAAAGGCCCTGTCTCTCGTCCCTGCCAATCGCCCCTGCAAAGAAGGTGGGACCGAGAGCAGAGCCTCTCTGGATGATCTTAAACATCTCGATTGTTCATAGGGAGAGATGCGTTCGGACAGGTAAGCTGGACCAGAACCATTTAGGGCTTTAAAGGCTAAAGCCAGCACTTTGAATTGTGCCCAGTAGCAAACTGGCAGCCAGTGGAGCTGGCACAACAGGGGAGTTGTACGCGCTCTGAATGCCGCTCCTGTTATCAACCTGGCTGCTGTCCGTTGGACTAGTTGCAGCTTCCGAACAGTCTTCAAAGGCAACCCCACGTAGAGATCATTACAGTAATTTATACAGTATGTAACCAGAGCATGGACCACCGTGGCCAAGTCCGACTTCCTAAGGTACTGGTGCAGCTGGAGCACAAGTTTTAATGCTCTGCAACAGTTAAAGAGCAAGGTAAATAGAACAGCTACATTTTTGTATAAAAATGGGTGCATCTACACTGTAGAATTAATTCAGGTTGAAACAGCTTAAACTGCCATGGCTCAATGCGATGGAATCCTGGGAGTTGCAGTTTGGTGAGGGACCAGCACTCTTGGACAGAGAAAATTAAAAAACCTGTAAAACTACAACTCATGATTTCATAGCATTGAGCCATGGCAGGTAAAGCAATGTCAGGCTGCATTAATTCTACAGTGTATGTGCACCCAAAAAGTAAGGATTGCTGGCTTATCATGGGCTATTGTCACTCCCTATCATTTTCTTAATTTTGTGAGACTAGATAAACTGAAACATAGATTTGTAACTTGTTATGTCCATTGTAGGATTGTAATTTGTTGTTCCAGAAGCCAAGGTTATAAGGCAGGCCTGTTCAACAGGCGGCCCACGGGCCGCACACGGCCCGCCAGCCCCTTGGATGCGGCCCTCTTACCCTCCTGCAAAAAAATATTTTAATTTTTTTAAAAAAATAATCCGGAAAAAAATCCAAATAAAAGTGCGCATGTGCATGGTTTCGCACGGTTTCACCCGCTTCCGAGGCTGGCGTGACGCTTGGGGGGGAGGGCGGAGCCATGGGGAGCCGCCCGTGGCTCCGCCCTCTCTCCCAAAGCGTCACGCCAGCCTCGGAAGTGGATGAAACCGGAGGAGGAGGGGCCAGGGGTGGGGGCAGGGCAGAGTGGCCCCCCAGGTGATCAGTGACCGGAATTTCCGCCCTTGGGCCGGTAGAAGTTGGACAGCCCTGTATAAGGCATTAATGTTTGTCTATATCTATGCAAATATCTTTGAATGAACTGTCCAAATTGATGCTTTGTTCCATTGTGGATGGCTGCATGAACAATATAGTGTGACGCAGGTAGTTTAGCTTCATTTTATTGGTGTCTTTTGCCATTTATTTATTTTGAATTTATATTCCACTTTTCTCCCATAATGGAATTTAAGGAGGCTTACAATAATTTCTAACAATTAAGTTAAAACAACTAGTTTACAACATTAAAAAAATAAATAATATATTTTTAAAACATGGTTAAAACAGTTAAGGGCACCAAGACATATTTAGAACATATTTTCTAATAAAAGATTAATAATGCAACACCACTTTACACTTATATACACACTGTGTTTGTCATTGTACTTTCAAGTTGCTTATTGACTTGTGGTGATCATATGAATTTCATGGGTTTTTTTTTAAAGATAGTAACGCTCAGATATGGTTTTTCCTTCATCTGAAGTATAGCCTACAGCACCTGGTATTAGGCGGTCTGCCATCCCTGCTTAGCTTCCAAGATCAGATGGGATCCAGTGTCTTTAGGGTAATTAGGTCTTGCACTCATTACTACTCCATAATTCCAATCCAAAGGACTGCCTGAATGAAAACATTTAACCTATTTGGATGGGACTCCTGCAGACAGGACTTCCACAGCCACAGAGAAGGCTCTCTCATGAGTCTAAAGGTGCCTACTAAAGTGGTGGGACTGAGGAAAACCCTTGCAATTTCATTATTTTTGTTCTATTTCTGAGTAGGTATAAATAAATCTAAAGTCCAGTGGTGCATACCTATTCTCTTTGATTAACTGCCCAAGATAATTATTTCCTTGTTCTATTCTCACCATTGCTAATACACTGCAGAACTGGACTTACTTTCTTTTTGAGATTGTGAAAATAATATATCTTCTGCCCCCACTGGATTGTCAGAACAAGGATGATTCAAATATTCTTGGCATGCCTAGAAATGCCTTCAAAATAATAGTAGTAGTTCAAATGTGTACTTTTATGAAATAGGCAATTCAGATGTCTGAAAGCTGTTAGTCAAAGATGTTGGTGTATACACAAGTGCATCAACAAACTAGATTTACTTTGATAAACATGAAGGTCTGATTGGAGCCTCCTGGATCAGTATCAGTTTGTGTGGTCTGTTCATGTTTTTACAGTTTCATGATTTGTAATGAGGCTTGGTAAAGTAGGAGTTCTTGAGTAACAGGTCCTGTTTTCATAGTTTGTGGATTTTTTTTAATCAACCTGCTAAAATGCTTTGTAACTTCCTTTCCCCACTCTTTGCAGCAGAATACGGAAATCTTGGTGCCTGAGGCTACTTCTGCAATTGTAAAAGTTAGAGTTGGGTGTGGATCACAGGGTTTCTCTACTCACCAATACTCTGAAGACAGAAGAAAATGAAATGAACAAGAAAATGTGTTCTGCATTGTGGCATATCATAGCAATGTGCTTCCTTCTAACTTCGTTCTCTGCCTCCTTGCAGTGCTACAGTTGAAGCTCCAGCAGCGAAGGACACGGGAGGAGCTGGTTAGCCAAGGGATCATGCCGCGTAAGTATAACTTATGTGAACTTCTCTTTCCGCTTTGGATATCTTCATTGAAATGAGGCTAGACTTTGAAGTACAGTCATTTTTAATTTCTAGAATTGATAAGCTAGCATTGAATTTATGTTGATGCACAAAACAAAAGTTACAGTATTACCTGACGACTTATGAGAGGATGTTGCTATGCTAGAATCATTTGAATTATTGGGTTCATGGTAATCAGACTATTAGCAGGCTTCCTGCCATGACTGCATAACTGTCATATTTGGGCAGGGACCATGGCTGCATGGCGGCAATTTTCTTTGTTTGCTGCATTAAGCAGTTGCATCGAAACTGGTAGACAGCAGGCTTTGTTTCTTGGTGACAGCAGTTAGTTTACTAGAGGTGGACTAAGTAGCTGATGAAAGGGATACATTTAAGGGTAAGAAAAGCTTTGAGTATAATACACTTCATATATCCAACATTTGTAAGAAGCAAGCCGAAATGTACTACCGTAAGTGGCAGCAGTGATGTGAGAACAGATAAAAAGTCACATTTTTTACATTCTGTGCAAACAGTTCATGTTCAAAAGGGGTTTAACTGTGCTAAGAATAATCACTTGGTCACGACACCCACATTTTGTTGTACTTTGGAGCAAAGATACCAGATTTCTCATTGATGGGTTCAAAATTGATTCCTACTACTTCATTCAGATTATTGGAAAATTTGATGTTGGAGCCCTAATTTAAATTGTTCTTACTGTGTGCGTGCAAGACCTAGAGCTTCGTATTTCAGACATACCACACTTTTGTAGACTTTCCAAAATTCCCAAATGTTTAGGTGCTGCAGTATTACTGCGAAGGAGCTGTGAGGTAATTTTTTTTGTTCACCTAAATGGGTACTATCTTTACATTTTGGATATGCTTCGTAAAACACATTTATGATCAGAGCAGTTTTTTTCAAAATAGATCTGTTTCCAAGGGCTGGATTTTAAAAAAAAGTATTTTACATTTATTTTTGTCAAGTACACTTAAGCTTGCTTAAATATCTTTGAAAATGCCCTATGTCATCTTGGAAGAATGCAGTCTTTGAGCTACAGTTGTACTCTTTTTTTGTTACACTTTCAATCAGAGAATCTAAAACTACTTTATGTGCCCTCATTAACTTTTCTCAAAGTATACTTGTAAAACGTTATGTGTTTTGTTAGAATTGAAGCTTGTTACCCTGCCGATTCGGTACATAAGCAGCCCAGAGAGTAGACAGGTCAACATTTTCTAATACATTGTGCTTCTCACACCAGAATTATTAACTAGAAAACACTGTCTCTAGAAAAAAAGAGGATTTTTTATCAGAATGTAGCTTATATACATGGAGCAAGGAGCTTAATTTCATTACTGCAGCTGATCTATAGCACTGGTAGAGTACTCAGATTGAATCCACAGCACATCCATGTATATTTTGTAATTAATGTGCATGACAGGATGAGACACCTCCCTGAATTCTATATTGCCTTCCTAGCTAGTTTCTGCTGGTATTTTCCATTGATTTTTCTTTTAAGCTTTGGGGCAAGCACATGGAGACTTAGGGTTTCTTTTTTTAAACTAAATAAACTACAGTTTGAGACTCCGGACTATGTGGGGCCTTCCTTCAGAATGAACATTTGTTAAATAACCCACACTTGTTAAGTAATATACATTCTGAAGATAATGCTGTGGAACCTTTTAAGAGGTTGATTCATGCCCAGATTACCCATAAGGCCAACGAGGCCATGGCCTAGGGGCGCAAGCCGAGGGGGGGGGGCCCAGATCACGGACCAAAAAACCCCCAAACTGGTCTGCGCCCCTCTTTCCCCCTTTCTCATGCCCCTCCTCGCTCCTTCTCCCGGCAAAGTCTCTGCTCCGTCCCCTCCGTCTCTCGCTCTCTCGCGTGCGCTCTCGCTCGCGCTCTCTCTCTCGTGCGCGCCTTTGGAGTGAGTTTGCACCTGCTGCGCTCTCCCCAAGCCTCCCGACTCCCGAGGAGACCTTCAGAGCACAGCGGAGCTTTCCAGCTGGTGGGAATGGGGACCTTGGAGGTGGCGGGAGTTTGGCTTAAAGGGGGCGTAATTCCAAAGTGTGGCCTAGGGCGCAAAAAAGTGTTAATCCGGGCCTGGGTTGATTATGTTGTCTTCTAACATGTATAAATGGGAACCAGAAAAATCAGGCAGGATTTTTTCTCCTTTATTGTGCATTTTGGAGAGTCTTAGTAATAGCAGGAGCCTTTCACATTCTTTTACTTTCTCAAGCCTCAAAACAAATGAAAGACCATCTGCTTTTCTCTTGCAGAAGACTTGAGAAAAAGCCTGTCATTTCTGTTGAGGTCTGGTTTAAGAAGCAAAGCCACCCACCCACAGGTGCATTGTCTACAATTTCCCAGCACTCTAGAAATTTACCATTTGGATGGTGCTCCTAAGCATCCATTTCATAATAGAGATTTGCCTCTGCCAAGTGGATCTATGGATCCTTGCTTACATATTTAGAAATTTTCATATGAATTCCATAGTGAGCCAATTTAATGTAAGGATTAGAATGTCAGGCAAGACAGGAGAGATCTGAGTTCATAACTGCACACTTACAAAACTCTCTGACTGACTGGTTTAAAATCACCAGTTATATTTCTATCGGTAAAGCTAAGAAATAATTGGGCTGGCATATTTCAAAATGCTTCTGTCCTCTAAAATAGAAATATCTATATAGCAGAGTGAGAATTTTACCTCAGATTGGAGGTAAAACCACGGGAGACATCTGTCCAGTGTCCCATTGAAGATACCAAACTCTAAAATGTCGATGGTGAATTTTGCAGGTTGCTGGATACTGTCAGCACTTCCAGATCATCAGGCAGGAAGGAAATCCACAGAAATTGATTGTGAAAGTATAGCCACAGTAATCTCCTGCGGTTGGTGTTTTACATAGACTCTGGCCTCTCTCCTCATTGTGAGAGGAGCATTGTGGGGAGGAAGAACTTACAGAATTCACTCCCAGTTTTGATACCTTATCCCTCTCTTGTTCCAATATCCCTTTTTGATTCGTGTAAGAATGACATGCATGTTTGGCTGTGGGAATTAAGGAGGCCTTTAAAGTTTGGCCCTGATTTCATTTAATTTTATTTCTTTCTAGTGCACTATATCTTAACTGTAGAAATTGGTATCTATTTAGCTCACCTGTCTAGTTTTCTCTCATGTAGTTTATGTAAATTATGGTCTTGTTGTAGATATAATGTTAAACAATGTCTGAGCATTATTTGAATGAATCACATTAAGTTTTTTGTTCATACATTCCCCTCACACACTATAGTAGTAAAAGGTAGTTTGAAAGAATGTGCTCCTACTTTATATTAATCACAGCTGTTGTGCTGGATTAATTTATAGCTAATTCCAACTGTAGTTCATTCTATTAAGCTAGGTTTACTGTTTACTGTCGTCTATATGTCAGCAGAAGGGAAACCTTATCCACCCTACAGCCCTTGTATGGAGGAGTGGGAGATCCTTTGATGCAGATTTATGGAGGAATACAGTTGTAGGTATGGAGCTCCCGGTGGCGCAGTGGGTTAAAGCGCTGAACTGCTGAGCTTGTTGACTGAAAGGTCACAGGTTTGATTCTGGGGAGCGGTGTGAGCTTCCGCTTTCAGCCCCAGCTTCTGCCCACCTAGCAGTTTGAACACATGCAAATGTAAATAGATCAATAGGTACCGCTCCGGTGGGAAGGTAACGATGTTCCATGCAATCATGCCGACCACATGACCTTGGAGGTGTCTACGGACAACGCTGGTTCTTCCGCTTATAAATGGAGATGAGCACCACACCCCAGAGTCGGACACAGCTGGACTTAATGTCAGGGGACAAACTTTACCTTTTACAGTAGTATGTATAGGGGAAGAAGATATTTAATTGAACAGGGCCAAACTTGTTTGGATGACATTAGATGAAGGTTAGTGCATATTAAGCTGTCATTAATCTGAAATAGAAGCAGAGCCCTCTAGTCTGCTCCTTAGATGGTGCAAGTAGAGGACAGAAAACATAGCTTGTAGGTATTAGACTCAACATACAAGTATTGCTGAAAATGCTATTGCCACATTTATTTATGTTGCTGTGTACCTTCCATTATGTCCACAGAATTTACCCATGTCCTAACATTACAATCCTCTAAAATAACATGGGTCAGGAAGTCAATTCCCCCAGTAAATTACAATAATATTTAGTGGTTATAACTCAATTAAAGATAGTATATATAGTTTTATGAATATTCATTGTGAATAATAGCGATCAAGTTTCTTTATGGGGAAAGGAAATGTAAAAATGAAACAGGAAATTCTTTAACATTTAGAAATGATGTTAAACCACAATTTAGTAGTTTGAAAATGGGCTGTAGCAAACCTTGAACCTATGTTTCTAAAACCCTGGTGTAGACTTTTTTAAAGTACAGATTTTTAGCTAGGATGAGTTCAATTAGACTATTAAAAATGGCAGGTCACTTTTTAAAGCTTAGTCACCCCATTCTGCTCCTTGGAACACTATAAGAGCATAGATGTCCACAATGGTTGATAACTACTAATTAATGGAACTACTAATGGACAGAATACCACCAATATATATAATGCTTCTAAAATCCAGTTACACAGTCTGTTTGCCTACTTAATTTAGCTGTATCTAATATGTGTCACCCAAATTTCATTATAGCATTAGCACTCCTTCGCACTTTAGTCATTTATGAATGCATTAAATAGCCAAGGGCTCATACTAAATCTTTAAAATAATAGAATCATAAGAGTTGGAAGAGACCACATGGGCCATTTAGTCTAATCCCCTGCCATGCAGGAAAAACACAGCCAAAATACCCCTGACAGATGGCCAACCAGCCTCTGTTTAAAAGCCTCCAGAGAAGGCGCTTCGACCAAATTCTGAGGCAGTGAGTTCCACTGCTAAACAGTTCTTACAGTCAGAAAATTATTCCTAATGTTCAACTGGAGTCTCCTTTCCTGTAATTTGAACCAATTGGTTCGAGTCCTAGCCTTCAGGGCTGCAGAAGAGAAGGTGGCTCCTGTTTCCTTATGACATTCTTTCAATTTTTTAAACATAACTATCATGTGTCCTCACAACCTTCTATTTCTCAAACTAAACATGCCCAGCTCTTTAAGCTACTTCTCATAGGGCATGGTCTCCAGAACTTTGATCATTTTAGTTGCCTTCCTCTGGATGCGTTCCAGCTTGTTAATAACTCTTTTGAATTGCGGTGCCCAGAATTGGATACAGTATTCAAGGTGAGGTCTGACCAAAGCAGAATATACGGGCATCTTGACTTCTCTTGAGAAAGTATCCTTCTTTTGATGCAGCCTAAAATCCCATTGGCTTTTTAGCTGCTTCATCACATTGTTGGCTCATGTTTAACTTGTTGTCCACTAAGATTCCCAAGATCTATTTCACATGGACTATTGTCAAGTCAGGCATTACCGATTCTGTATATTTGCATTTCATTTTCTTTTCTGCCTAAGTGTAGTATCTTACATTTCTTCCTGTTGACATTCATTTTGTTAGTTTCGGCCCAACTCTTTAATCTCTTAAAATCATTTTGAATTCTGATTCTGTCTCCCAGAGTATTAGCCATCCCTCCTAATTTGGTGTCATCTGCAGACTTAATCAGCACACTCTCTAAACCTTCATCCAAGTCATTAAATAGATTGAACAGAACCCTCGACACTCCACTAGTTCAGGATGCCAACCAGCTTGTGCTCCTCCATTAAAACTCTGTCCTATAAATACTTGCTGAATAGAATTGGGGATGTGACATTGCAATGTCATGCTATATTTCCTTACCAACTTGCTAGTAAGTTTTTGTTCAGAAGCATGGGAGTCTTCATACTTTCATATCTTCCTGCAGCATTTTAGCTCCAGAATTCTTGACTTGAACAAACTGACTAGGGCTTCTGAGAGTTGGAGTTCCAAACATCTAGAGGGCCACAGGTTGTGCAGTCTATAATTGCTTTTCCATGCCATCTTGCTGGTGAATGAAAGTTGAGGTGTGGTCCCTAATGTCAGTACAGTATTGTATTGTATTGTATTTATTTATTTATTTACATCATTTATATTCCGCCCTTCTCACCCTGCAGGGGACTCAGGGCGGATCACAATGCACATATACAGGCAAACATTCAATGCCATTTGACATACAACATATATAGACAGACATAGAGGCAATTTAACATTCCAGCTTCTGAAGAGACAAAGGGAGCTGTCCAATTAAGATTCCTTCATTCTTTTTTGTGTACTTCCTGAGAGATTTTATGGCCTCGTAAATCAGTTAAATTTAGCCTCCCCACACAAGTGGTACTTAAATTTTCTACTTGACAGATGCAACTGTCTTTCGGGTTGCAAAGGTTGACAACGAGCTACACAATTGGTTGAGAGCTCACCCCGACCCAGGCAGGCCTCGAACTCATGACCTTCTGGTCAGTAGAGATCTTATGCAGCTGACTCCCAGCCAGCTGCGCCACATTCCCGGTGTGGCTATACACAGGTGTGGCTATATACAGGCTGGGACATAGAACACTCAGGTTTGTAAACATGGTTTTGCCTTTCTTCCTTGATGTGCTTTGCTCTCCTGGGATTCCCATACAAACCATTTTGATAGCATAACTAGTTTATAGCATATATTTTTGTATATGCATCCAGAAAGTCTTTACCTTATCTCTTAATTATGTCATGGAGTAAGCTTCCTTGCACTTCTTTGTGATACCCTTTCAAATATTTAAAGATTGTGATCATATAACTCCTCAGTCTTCTTTTCTCCAAGATAGCTATACTCAGTTTCCTCAGTTGTCCTTCATAATGCTTGGTTTCTAGACTTTGGATCTTCTTGTTTATTCTTGTCTGGGCAGATTCCAGCTTTTTGGTATCCTTCTTGAACTATTGTGCCTAGAACTGGACAGAGAATTCCAGGTGAGGTCTAGCCAAAGCAAAATAAAGGAGTATTACTATTTGCCTTGATCTGGAGACTACATTTTGTTCCATCATCTAAGTCATTTATAAAGATGTTAAATTAACAAGCTCAGCACAGAACACAAAAGCACCCATCTAGTCACTACTCTCCAGAAAGAGGAGCTATCATTGATGAGCATCTTCTGTGTTCAGACTATAAACCAATTACAAATCCTCCTAACTGTAATGGCATTTACCCCACAGTTCATAAGTACCGTATACTTCGTGTACTTAATATTCTGTACTTAGTTTGCCCTCCTTTTTTGGATAAGAACTATGCCCATCTCCCAATCACATTATTAGAAGTCAAGACAATGCATGAATGATTGAATGTTGACCACTGGGTTGATTCCTATAGCTATACACAATCTGTGGGATTTAGCAGTAACTTAACCACATAAAGCATTGCTAAACATAAAAGATTTACAGTGTGGATCGCAATATATCACCAATAAATTGTATACACCCAGATATTTCCCGATATTATTAAATGTAACTGGTAGGCGAGTTTTAAATGTAAAGCCAAAAGTCATTCACAAACGTTTGTTCCCAAATCGGTGTATATTTTTATTGGTGATATATTGCGATCCACACTGTAAATCTTTATGTTTAGCTCTGCTTTATGTGGTTGAGTGTATTCAGCACATCCCCTTTGTTTTGAACATATTTAGCAGTAACTTCCCATGTGTTCATGATCTTCTTAGTGTTCCTCAGACTTAAACATTTTTAAAAGACAGCTAAAAAAGAGATTCCATTTCTCTAGAGTCACTGAGCATGGGTTACTGCAGTTCATAAACTTGGCTACTTATAGCTAGACAACGTTTTGGAAAAAGTTTTTTTGGCCTAGTGAAGAAAATGGTAGATTTGCTTGACAGTTCTGGGCCATTTGTTATGTACTTTGTATGCAGCCAAGAAAAATGTGCACTAGTTAATTTAGAGAAAATCTGATAATACATACTACACTGGCAATCCTTTTTAGATACTGGATCCTTCCAAGGGAATGTTGTGGAGAAATAGAGACTTATTCCTCTTTGACTTTTTCAGAGGTTAAGTGTGTGTGTGTGTGTGTGTGTGTGTGTGTAGTCTTGGTGCCAACACTGGGGAAAAATACAAGCTAGAATGTTTTTTTTCCAAACAAATTCCCATGAGAATGTGAAAGTATTTCTCTTTGGGGTATTCACTAAAAAGATAACAGGCTAATCTGTTCCATTTTATTGCTTGGGATACGAAGTTACAGGGTCTGTCTGCGTTGAGCAAAATAACATTCCAGTTTCTCCCAGCTATTGCTACACTGTGCATCCTGCATGTATTACAGGCAGTACAAATATAAGCAGTGTATGGAGGAGATATATCTGCTCCCAACGCAAAATATTTAGAGCCATGTAGCTCTGAAAGTCTTTGAGCGGATGGGAATGATAATGCTGTGGTTATGATTTGATATCATCTTTCTTCCAGAGGCTTTTCTCAGTCTCACACAACAGTACCAACAATAGTGAATTTGTTAGGACAGGTCAAAGGTGTAACTCACATTGCCTCCTTCATTTTGCTGGACTAGAGTTTCTAGCATTCCTTACCATTAGCTGCATTGTCTGGGTCTGATGGGATTGCGGTATATCAAGCTTTGTATTATTTAAACTTCAGTGTAATTGCTTAGAGAAAGTCACAATGCAGCATAGACCATAATAACATTGTTATAGACTCTGTACCATAGACCAGTGTTTCCCAACCTTTTTTGAGCCGCGGCACACTTTTAACATTAAAAAAATCCGGGGGCACACCACCAACCAAAATGACACAAAATGCCACTCTTAACACAGTAAAGAACGGCTGGGGGTTGGTGGCCTGCTGGGAGCAGCTGCTGGGAGTGCTGAAGCCGAGGAGGGGGCGGAGCCAGGCTGCGCCATGCCCCGCCCACCTACCCCGGCTTCACCTCTCCCAGCAGCTTCTCCAGCCTTGAGGGGGCAGTGCCAAGCCAGGGGTGCCAGAGCCAGCACAATGCTGGCTTGGCACTGCCCCCTCAAGGCTGGAGCAGCTGCTGGGAGTTCCGAAGCCGGGGGAGGGGGCAGAGCTAGACCCCGCCCCCTCCCCCCAGCTTCAGCTCTCCTACAGAGGAGGAGCATGAGTGGTGGGCGGGCTTCAGTGGGCGGGGCTCCTCTTCCACACGGCTTCAGCGAACGAGGGGCGAGAGTCATGGCAGATTGGAGGCTGGCTGGAGAAACGGCCGAAGAAGGCGGTGTCCCGGTCCCTTCTTCTTTTTCTTCGCCACTGCCCGGCCCTTCCTCCTCCCCCAAGCAGCAGGAGTTCGGCAGGAGGGGGGGAGGAAGGGGTCAGAGAGCTTTTCTCGCGGCACAGCAGGAGGTCCGTCACGGCACACTAGTGTGCCACGGCACACTGGTTGAGAAAGACTGCCATAGACCATAATAACATTGTTATAGACTCTGAGTCTATAACAATATACCATTGTTATAGACTCTGGAGTTACACTTTAAAAATGTACCTGTTCCAAATTACGAACAAATTCAACTTAAGAGCACATCTATAGAACCTATCTTGTTTGTAACTTGGGGATTGCCTGTATAGAATTTGTACATCATCTCAAATAAATGGACTGCTGATCTCTTGAAAGAAGCCACAGAGCTATTCCAACATAGATCTTGTGAAGCTTCTCTGTTCTAGCATGGATAAAAATTCAAATAACAACAAAAAACAAACCCCTGCCTTATACCTTTCCTTTGGTGACTTTAACATAGTCATATTTAGCAATGTGAGGGATTAGTTATCATGATTTACTGATTGTCATTATATTCAGTCTATTATAATGATTGGATATGGGTCATCATATTTGTTGAAATAGTTACAATTTCTTTATAATTATTTCACTTATAAGCATCCATGTAAGTTTTCCCTAATTTCTATATCTTTTTATTATTTAATAATATGGGAATTGTTACATGTTTTAAACACACAGGGTTTTAATTCCTTATGGGACAATATTCATTGTTCCTTAATATTTTTGTGACATGTTTATGTAGTTTGTTCTTCTTGTTTCCTCTTCCTTTTCCCTGGAGAGATAAATGTACTCTTGCATACAAAACAGAGGTGAGTTTTCCCAGCACTTTACCACAGTGTGCTGAGAAAAGATTTGTTGGCTGACAGCAGTCTTTTTAGTCCCAGCCAATGTGAACTTACTGGAATCTGGCAGGGAAAGCACTGCCAGAGGATTCTTCCAAGGCTGGGCAGAAGTCGATGAGTGTTTTAAAATAGGCCTTGTCTTGGCAGGTCTGCAGTGGTGATAAAAGACAGAAGATGCTTGTTGTTTGACTAAGTCCATAGGTTTACTCTCACCTTTATATTGTGAGACAAACATTATTGTCCAGTGTTTCTTGTTTCCCCTTGTGTGTGAGCCTGATATAAATGATCACATTCTTGTACATATGATTGTCTGTAATGTTGGAACCAACATATATTAATAATATGCTATGTATTGTGTAAACTGCTCAAGTTCTGGTGTTGAAATTTTCACAAGTAGCAAAATGTTTTTGCTAAGTAATTGTATTAGTTCTGCATCAGATTGCATTTTTCCAGATGATTGCGTAGATAAAGACTGTTTCTTTGAGCAGTGGTGAATTTATGATAACAAGAGTGTCTTTAGAGATCTGTGAAATGGGCTTTGTTCTCACCTGTCTTAGTTTTACAAAGTATCAGGAAATAGTTTACATGAACCAAAGATCAGGTCCATGTGTTGACCATATGCGGAAGGAACTGCCTTAACATGCTTTATACCAGGGGCACTCAAACTTCTTAATCAGAGGGCCAGGTCATAATCCCTCAAACTGTTGGAGGGCCGGATTATAATTTGAAAATAAAAACATGAATAAATTCCTATGCACACATCACGTATCTTATTTGTAATGGAAAAAACACTTAAAATAATATAATAATTAAAATAAGAACAATTTTAACAAATATAAACTTATTAATAATTAATATTTCAATGGATGTGTGGGTCTGCTTTTGGCTGATGAGATAGGGTTGTTGTTGCTGTTGTTGTTGTTGTGTGCTTTCAAGTTGTTTCAGACTTAGGTTGACCCTGAGTGAGGGCCAGGTAAATGACCTTGGAGGGCCGTATCTGGCCCTCAGGCCTAAGTTTGAGGACCCCTGCCTTATAACTTTCCTTTGGTGAGTTTAACATGGCCATATTTAGCAATGTGAGGGATTAGTTATCATGATTTACTGATTGTCATCTTCTCAACAGCACTGAAAAGTCCAGCTGCATTTCATGAACAGAGAAGGAGTTTGGAACGCGCTAGGGTAAGTTACTAGTTTGAAGAGGAGTCCTGTTTTTCAAAACTGGTCTAAAATGTCCCCAAACACTTAATTTTTTTGTTAAGGAGAGATGTTTTGGATTACAGCATTCATAGTAATTTGGCCACTAGTCACAGTGGCTAGGGATAAAAGAACCTGTGGTCCAAAACTCATAGAGTACACAAAATCACCTATTTCCGATATTGGTGTTTACATTCTAGCAATGTGAATGCTTGCTTCTTTATGTCAATAAGAACCTGAGATGTAAAGCCAATGACAGGGAGAAAAAGAGATGGCCTATTGTAGTCTTCACTGGCTAATATCTGGGAGAATGTTAACTCTTACCATCTGTTTTAAAAATCCAATTCATCTGTTTCACATTCAGGAAAGTATAATTGTATGTAATTTTCTCTTTCATCTACAGACAGAAGACTACTTAAAACGTAAGATTCGGTCCCGGCCAGAGAGATCAGAGCTAGTGAGGATGCATATTCTGGAAGGTATGTATCCCTAGTGTGGAGCCATATAGTAGATTTTTCTATTTCTAGCTTGCAAACTTGACATCCTAGGTTTTTATGTAGCACCCTTGCCCATTTGGTAGCAGATAAATTGAGCATTTGGCCCAAGGCATTGGAGTTATCAAGTAAAAGTAGGGCTTTGGTGATAGATTTCTTCATATTGTTTTAGATTCAATACTTATAACTATTTGTCTGCACATATATGCCAACATATATAGGAGTTTAAGTTACAAGTCTCCTTATGGAGAGAAAAAGCATGGTATAAATAAAGTCTGACTTGGCCACGGTAGTCCACACTCTGGTTACATCCTGCATAGACTACTGCAATGCTCTCTACGTGGGGTTACCTCTGAAGACTGCTCGGAAGCTGCAATTAGTCCAATGCTCGGCAGCCAAGTTACTAATGGGAGCGGGGTACAGGGAGTGCACAACTCCTTTGTTGTGCCAGCTCCACTGGCTGCCAGTTAGTTTCCGAGCACAATTCAAAGTGCTGGTTTTAATCTACAAAACCCTATATGGTTCTGGCCCAGTCTACCTGTCTGAACGGATTTCCCCCTATGAACCATCAAGGATGCTAAGATCCTACGGAGAGGCCCTGTTCTCGGTCCCGCCACCTTCGTAAGCACATCTGGTGGGGACGAGAGACAGGGCCTTCTCTGTGGTGGCCCCTCAGCTGTGCAACTCTCTCCCAAGCGAGGTTAGATCTGCCCCCTCCCTCCTGACCTTCAGGAGGCTAGTGAAACCTGGCTATGGAACAAAGCATTCCCAGAATAAGGGCTGAGACTAGTTATAGACCAAAGTGAGTGACCACATTTACAGACCGAGTTAAACTTGTTTTTAGTCGGCAATTTGGCTTTTATGTATTTTACCTATATGTATTTTAATCTTGTATTGTTGTTGGATGTTTTTAATTTGTATTAATAGCATTGAATCCTTGCTGTAAGCCGGTCTGAGTCCCTCTACGGAGATGAGAAGATCGGGATACAAAAGTTTTAAATAAATAAAAATAAATAAATAAGAAGTCATAATAGTTGCACACTCTGGGTGCATCTACACTGTAGAATTAATGTAACTTGACACCATTTTAACTGCAGTGGAACAGTGTTTATGGCATTATGAGAGCTGTAGTTTGGTGAAGCACCAGCATCCATTGTAGAGAAGGTGAAAGATCTTATAAAACTATAACCCCAATGATTCCATAGTAAGGTAAATTTATAAGGCAGATAGAAGAATAATTATCAGTTTGATTTTTGCAAGGATATGTCATTCCCCACAATGCCGTTTACATGTGATTTGACAGGTCTCTCCATAACTTCTTATGGCATCATCAGAATTCAGGAACAATGCACTCAGTTACAATAAATGGGGAATTCCTTTTTTACAAGCCACTCCAGATTAAGGTATTAGCCTACTCTTTCAGGAAGTTACCCCAAAAGTACTTCAGCTGTATATCTTCTCAGCATGTATTTTGATGTTTTGAAGGAGTATAATTCTTTTTTACTGTCGGAATGTAAGCCTTTATCATTTTTTGTAAAAATTGTGTGACTTAGAAGTGACCATATTTAAACTTTTCCCTACCGAACAGAAACCTCGGCTGAACCTTCCCTTCAGGCTAAGCAACTGAAATTAAAGCGGGCCAGATTGGCTGATGATCTCAATGAAAAAATTGCCCAGCGTCCCGGCCCAATGGAGTTGGTAGAGAAGAACATTCTGCCTGTGGAATCGAGCTTGAAGGAAGCAATCATAGGTAAGGCCGGTGATAGGAGGAAGTGTATATGTACCAGGAATAGTAGCCACTCTCCTTATGCATCCTTTGCTGAGACTAAGAATAATAATTGCACATGGCTTTCCTACAAATGCCAATGCAATTGCTTCAGTTAGCATTCTGAGGCACTCAATTTGCTTGGCCAAGCAGATCTATGGTAAAGTCCCAGTCGCTTAGAAGCCAAGGTACTTATCGTAAGTACGCAAATCTAAGGTGCACCTTTATTGGCTCAATGACCGTGCCAAAATTAGGATGTGCATTACATTTGTGTAATATGGTAAAGAGAAGGCCTTGGGGGCAGGCATGCACAGGAGAGGCCCTGCCTGCCCCAAGTCGCAACCACTTTCGCCTCCTCTGCTCTCGAGGCCACTCCCTTGGCATTTGCTCACCAGGGCTTGCCAGGGCCACCGACTCCTGCTGCTGGTGCCTCTACCTGCTGCCTCACCAGAGTCAGAGCTGTCCCCACCAACCCATTCTGTCTTCTCTCTCCTGGTGTGGCATGAGCAGAGAGGGGATGGCACAGCTGCTGGCACTTTTCTTTCTCTCTCTCTCTCTCTGTCTGTCTCTGTCTCTCTGTCTCTGTCTCTCTCTCTCTCTCTCTCTCTGTCTCTCTCTCTCTCTCTCTCTCTCCAGTCTATCCTTTCCTTTTCCTAGAATGCAGAATTCTAATATTTACAATGTCTAATATTTACAAAGTGGGGTATTGGGGGCAGTGGGGATAGGGAGAAACTATCCTAAGTGAACAAGTAATAGATAATAGAATACTAAAAGAAAAAGAAAAAAAAAAGGGAAACTGGGAAGGGTTAAAGGCCCAAAGTTCTAGGGATATGGGTAAGGAAAAGGGGTTGCAGAATAAGACATTTGATTTCCAATTTCTCCACCATGGTCTATGTTTTCCTTTCTAATTTCTTCTTCCCCGTGTTGTCCATTTAGTACAATTCTCTTTATTTTCCTCATTATTATCAATTTTATTTTTTCTTGTTTCATATAGTCTCTTATTGGTGTCCAATCAGGGGTTTTTTTAATAACATTCTAAATGGTTGTTTAATGGTTGGGTCAATTTGTCCATATTCATTATAGTCATTATTTTCAAGATCCATTGTTGTTTAGTGGATGTTTCTTTTGTTCACCAATATTGGGCATAAATTATTCTGGCCACCGCCACTAGATAATTTAATAATTTATCTTTATTTTTGTTGATTTATATGTCTATAATTCCCAATTGAAAGTATACTGGTTTTAGCTGTATTTTTATACCAAGTATTAACTTGTTTCTTGGATTTATTTCCAGAAATTTCTTAAGTATTTTACAAGTCCACCTCATATGGAAAAAGGTTTCTACTTGATTTTTGCATTTCTAGCACTTAACTTGCACATTAGCAACATTTTGCTAATGTATGTGGTGTTATGTAGCATTGGTACCAATTCTCTTTCAGATCATATGAATAAGTGAATTTTAGTTATTGGTTCCACATTTTCCCCATTCTTCTAGTTTAATTGTGTGTCCAATATTTGCAGCCCATTTAATCGTGCAGTCTTTTACTTGTTCTGTTTCTGTTGACCATTCTAATAATTGTTTTTGGTATACAGTATTTTTGTTATTAGTTTTTTTGTTAGTCTCCATTATCTTGTCCCATAAAGTGCCCTTCTCCAAGAAGCACATTGTCTTATATTTGTTGTAGTACTCTCTTATTTGTCTACATTTTTTTTCTTTTCCTTCCATCTTTCCTCCTTCCAAGTTCCCCTTGTCTTCCTTTCCTTCACATCTACAAAATAAATAACTAAATCAAGGGTTACCTGATTCTTTGGTGTTACTTTCCATTTCTGGAAAATTTGGTAACTTAACTTTTTTTTAATTTTTAAAGAAGGTATTCTAAGCATGCAGCAACTATAATACACACCTTTTTGGAATAAATTACAGAAAGTGCACTTTTTCCCGCTCTGCATTACATTTGCCAGCAAATTTGTTTTGTGGTTTCAGAGTTTTGAAAATGTAGGTGCACAAGACATTCAGTGGCACACTAGATTTGAGTAAATACGGGTAATCCCTAAAACTGGAGAGCTGCTCTTAAGATACAGATCTGAGCAACTGGAAAAAGATAGAAGTTTGGATTGTTTGAAAAATAAATGTGAAGGGAATGTGTAATCCGATGGTCTTCTTTATTTGGGCAGGCTCTCTTGCTGTTTTAAATAAATAAAAAAATGGAAAATGGTTTTGAATAGAAAACATAAACCTTCTTGTGGAAAGAGGGGTAAGGAATGGCACGACTGAGGCACAATTTCTGGTGTAGGTTCCTAAAAACTCCTGTCATAGTCTGTGTTCTTCCTGCTCCTCTGGTATGAATTGAAAATTCTTCTTTTCACCCTGCATCGATAAAAAATGGAAGTAAGATTCTTTTTTTCCCTGTCCCCTTTTTAGTTCTTGCAAGGAAATAATAGGAAGCGTTTTCTGAAGGATGCATATTTAGAATAGATGTAGGTGGAAGCCACAAGTACTAATTGCAGTGAAGTTTCTCTGCTAATGTAGACCTGTCAGTTACTTCTGAGTTGTCATTAAAAGCATAAAGAATGTATGTGACATTGGTGGGTCTGAAGGAGATTTTTCCTTATAATTTTGTATGCTATTCTGAATTCTTCGGAAATGATTCCATTTTCATGCTTGCCACTGACGGTTATTGTGATTACTTTTTTTAAAAAAACCTTGGAAAATATTGCTAATATTTCCCTATTCTATTCCTAATCAGACCTTCCAAAATGAGAACAAAACAATTCTAGCTCTAATTTTTCTTGCATTTTCCAGCATAAAGATACAGAAGGGGCAGTTCTCTTAGATTTCACTCACATTCCTTACTGACAGGGATGATAATTAAAATATTTTGCAAAGTAAATATCCAAAATTTGTCTCTAATTTTCCTGCTTAAGCAAAGTCCAGAAGTGTATCTTGTTAGTTATGATTGAGCTTTTGTCTTCTATTATTTAGAGGATGGTCTTCCATTTACTGTTTTCAGTAGGTCAAGTGAATTACCCAAAGGTAGCAGACAATTCGTCCTTTGACGAGGACAGCAGTGATGCCCTGTCTCCAGAACAGCCAGCCAGCCATGAATCTCAGGGGTCTGTGCCATCCCCAATGGAAGCACGTGTTGGCGAGTCATTTTCTGCTGCCGCAGTGGCTTCTCCTGCTCAGGTGAGAATGTGAAACATGGGCACTCATTAAACCCTTTTGTTATATTCAGACAACAGATGTGTCTTTCCATGAAGAAAACGGAATGGCAAGGCTCTCAAAAGAATGGGCAATCACAAGAGGGCCATTCTAGTGATTTTCAGGAAAAACATTAGAACTTGGGAAATTTTTGCATTTATATACTTTATGCCAGACAAATTACTAGGAACCTCAAGTGATAACGTTTGTGGGACTCTTTTAGAGTCAATACTAGAGACTGGGTTGCCTGGGAGAACTCATCTGCTTCTGAGAAACAATGTGAAAATAAGGAAGAAATATTTAAAATGACTCTTGGATTTGCTGCATGTCGTCTGAAGCAGGATGACAGAAGGGCTTTGGGCTACATAAAGGCTCATATTTCTTGTTGAAAAGGGAAGAATAAGAAACAAGAATATACAGTGGCGGGGGGGGGGGGGAGTTTTTAGTTAGATAACAGTTGTACAAATTCTCCCACTTAAAAAGATGAGAGAGGCCTGTAATTTACATCATAGGTAGACCTCAACATGAGAAAAAAATATCCAGAAAATCACATTGTCTGCTTTTTAATAAATTTATTTGCAAATTATGGTGAAAATTAAGTATTTGGTCCATTACAAAAGTTCATCTTAATACTTCATTATATATCCTTTATTGGCCATGACAGAAGTCAAACATTTTCTGTAAATCCTCACAAGGTTGGCAACACTGTTGCTGGTATTTTGGCCCATTCATCCATGCAGATCTCCTCAAGAGCAGTGATGTTTTGGGGCTGTCACTCCCTCCAAAGGTTTTCTACAGGATTGAGATCTGGAGACTGGCTAGGCCATTCCAGGACCTTGAAATGCTTCTTACGAAGCCACTCCTTCGTTGCCCTGGCGGTGTGCTTAGGATCATTGTCATGCTGAAAGACCCAGCTACATTTCATCTTCAGTGCCCTTGCTAATGGAAGGAGATTTGCACTCAAAATCTCACGATACATGGCCCCATTCATTCTTTCATGTATACGGATCAGTCTCCCTGGTCCCTTTGCAGAGAAACAGCCCCAAAGCATGACGTTGCCACCCCCATGCTTCACAGTAGGTATGGTGTTCTTTGGATGCAACTCAGCATTATTTCTCCTCCAAACATGACGAGTTGTGTTTTTGCCAAACAGTTTTACTTTGGATTCATCTGACCATATGACTTCCCAATACTCTTCTGGGCACGAACTTCCATTGGCAAGGTATTCCAAAGAGATGGCACCACAATAGAGAAAGCTCTGCCCCTTGTCGATGTTAGGCGAACGGCTTTAAAGCTAGGCACTTCCAGTAGGTTTAGATCTTCCCAACGGAGTGGTCTCTGGGGTTGGTAGGGGGTGAGACGGTCCTTCAGATACACTGGCACAATGTGATTTTCTGGATGTGTTGTCTCTCATAGTGAGCTCTACCTATGATGTCAATTACAGGCCTCTCTTGTCTTTTTAAGTGGAAGAACTTCTACAATTGGTATCTGACTAAATACTTTCCCTCCCCCACTGTACAAATGGGCCTGTGTGTTTAATATTTACTTTTGTAGGTTATCTGTCAGTTAAAAATCAGCACAGACTGCAGTGAGACTCCTTTCCTGTCTGAACAGCCACCAATCTCCCAACCACCGCCACCACCACTGATGCCTCCTAATCTCATGAATGGAATTGCTGTTCCTGCTGCCAAACCACTTCCAACTCTTATAAAGGTACCATTTAAGATGGGATTATACGGAAAAGAATCTAGACTGTTAGGAGTATAAGAATAGGTGGGAAATATTGAGTAACATAATTTTCCTTTTGGCCATTGCACTCATTTTAAAAGCAGCAACAAGTAAAACCTGTGAATGTAAGTGCCCTGTTCACTCCATAATACCTAGTTTCAGGCAACCAATTAGCAAAGAACCAATCTCCACCAAAGAACTGGCCCCCAAGTAACTTCTTCAGGCACCAATTAGGTTCAGTCCCCACCACAAGTTATTTGGGGTACCTGAATTGGGCTGTACTTACTGCGGGTTGAAGCTGATTGAAGATGGACTCCCAAGGGTTGTGTAGTGCAAAAGAAAGCAAAGAAAATCAAAATATACAAGCATGACTCATTCCTCCCCCAGTACCAGGGGAAACTATTTAAGGAGTTTAGCTGTAGAAAAAAAAAATCACCTTGTCAGCCTTTGCATTTTTTCAAGCTTGAAACTGCTAAGCAAATGCAAGAAATATCTTAGAAGTTCACTAATACAAATTATTTTTTGCATGTCTATTGGCCTGTGATAATGTTTGGCCATGATACGAGACCAAACAAGGACTCTAAAACCCATCTGCTTGGTTGTATCACCTATGAAGCCCAGCTCACTACATAGATTCTATATCTTACATAAATGTTAAAATTTGGAAGAATTGCTAATTTCTTAATATTAGTATCATAGCTGCATTTGATATGCTTATATAATTGGCACATATTTTTTGTAGAGGGGTTTAAGGTACATTACCGAAAAGTTAGCTACTTTTTTCTCCATGGCTTGTATCTAAATATTAATTTGGGGAGATCTCAATAAATGAGCAAACTATATAGAACACATCAGCAGAATTGTTATTGTTATTTTTTTCTGCATTTTGATTTCTTTATTCTTACCATCCAGCCACCCTATCTTGAGTCACCTGTTTCTGGGGTTTTTTTTTTACTTCATGCAGCAAAGCCAGACCAAGTCATCTTGTGAGAAGTCCCAGCGTAGCAAAAAATCCAAGGAACCTAAACCGAAAGTCAAGAAGCTGAAGTATCACCAATATATTCCACCGGACCAAAAGCAGGACAAGGGAGCACCTCCAATGGATTCATCTTATGCCAAAATTTTGCAGCAACAGCAGCTCTTCTTGCAGCTCCAGATCCTTAATCAGCAACAGCAACAGCACTACAACTATCAAACCATTCTACCAGCTCCACCAAAGTATGGGTTGCTATGTGTGTGACCCCCCCCCCCTTTCACAGAAGTCCTGTATCAGTTGATTTGAAATTGAGCATCTTTATCTAATCCTGTGAAATCATGGGAATTGCAGCAGCATTCAACATTCCTCTCATTCTCAAAAAAGTTCATCCAAAAGTTCATCCAAATTGAGCACAAATTTCAGAATTAGTCTGGTTTGTGAGTGTGATAGACCAGATTTTGTCGAGTTAAGCAGTTTAGTATTAGCAGATTTTATGTAATTAGATTAATGTCTAAAAATGTATGACAGTATGATTTGGTGAGAAATCTTTTGAGAGTGCCTCCCCTTTCCTCTAACAGAAATATCTAATTGCTGTTGGGCATTATTTAATAATCATCAATACAGTACTGCATGAGTTCAAAATATTGTTAATGTTACTATATTTACCATATTTACCTGAATCTAATGCTCACCGTTTTTGGCTAAATGACCTCTCCAAACTTATGGTGTGCGTTAGATCCGCGTCCTATAGTAATCAAAGGGGAAATTGCTCCAAGAGCTGCACCCGGTGCTCCTATTTGAGGGACATCATCTCTTGTTTAATTGCCATGGATCAGTGCAGTGCAGTCCTGGGATTTGTAGTTTGGTGAGGCATCAGCATTATTTGACAAGAAGGCTCAAGGCCTTATCAAACTACTGACCCCATGATTCCATGGCTTTGAACTAAGGAAGTTAAAATGTATTAAATCTGCAGCATCGATTCATCCCAAGGTTTTACTTTCTAAGGTTTCCATTGTTGGAAGCTTTGACGTCCTAAGTAGTAAGCAACTGTAATGCACAACTTTTTTGGCAAACGAGTGCACTTTTTTGCCACTGCGCATTGCATTTGCCAGCAGATACTTTTTTTGGTTTCAGGGTTTTGGAAGTTGAGGTGTGCTTTAGATTTGATGGCACATTAGACTTGAGTATTATTTACTTTATACATTTGTGCCCCATCTTTTTCCAATAATGTAAAACAATGTGGCTAATAACAAATATAAACAATTCATATTTTAAAACAAAACAATAATAAAATATATTAAAATGACATGAAAATCTTTGAAAAATCTTCTACCCACATTCTTCCCCCTTCAGGCCTCCAGGAGAGCAGCAGAATGGCAGTAACGCTCCACCTATGCGTAGTCTTTCAGCTACTGGTAGCTGCACCTCTTCTGTTTCTTCCAGCTCTAATGGGTTGATGCGGCAAAACAGTAATGTTCTGATGGCCAAGCCAGGAGCTCTCCCTGCTAATCTTGATGACATGAAGGTAACCAAAGACTTGTTACCTTGATTTTTTTTTGTTTTTGGTAAAGAAAGTATAATATCATTTCTGAAATGTATGGGTTGCTGAGAGCATATTACTCAAGGTGTGATGAGAATGTATTGCCACCATAATTGGTGGCAGCATTGATATTGAGAATAAATAGTTGAAAAAAGCACTTTTTCTGCTTTTAGGGCGGAACTTGTTGAATAGCGCCATGTGTTTAATATTTTAATAATGTTAAACATGTGTTTAATATTGTAAACTGTCAGGAAGCTGATTAGAATTGGAGGACATTGTCTTTTTTGTGAGCAAAACTTTCTGAGCTAATTTAGCTTTTCCTTCAATTTTCCTTTAATGTTAGGTGGCAGAGCTGAAGCAGGAATTGAAAATGAGGGCACTGCCTGTGTCAGGTACAAAGAACGATCTAATTGAGAGGCTCAAGGCTTATCAAGAGCAGAATGGTACAGCTGGCCGAGCGGTTGTTGCTCCAAAGCCCAATGCGTCAATTCTCCCAAAAGCTGCTGAGGTGGTGGTTGCTTTCCCAGCCCCTAGGCTGAGTACGGGGCCTGCGCTGGTTGGTACAGGCATTACGTCAGCAGAGGTGGTCATGGCCACAGTCGGTGGCAGTGGTGTGATGAAGTTTGGTAGCACAGGTTCAACGCCTCCTGTGTCACCCACTCCCTCTGAGCGCTCACTGATGAGTGGTGGGGATGAAAATTCAACCAGTGGGGATGCCTTTGGGGAGATGGTGACTTCTCCTCTCACTCAGCTCACCTTGCAAGCTTCGCCAGTGCAATTTCTGGTGAAAGAAGAGAGCTCCAAAGGCAGCACTTGTAGTGCAAATCTGGTGTCAAAGGCAGAGTCCAGGATTAGCAGCAGCAGCAGACAAGATATGGAGGTGGTCCAGGATAAAGACCAAATGCTTCAGGAGAAAGATAAACAAATTGAGGAGCTCACCCGCATGCTGAAACAGAAGCAGCAGCTGGTGGAGATGCTGAGGCTGCAGCTGGAAAGAGAAAAGCGGCCTCAGCAGCCACCATCCACTATGGCTGTTGGGGAAGAGGGCATAGCTGCAGTCCCTGAGCCATCTGTGTTTGGTACCCAAGTTAAGAGTGAAAGGGGCTTTATGAGTTGCCAATCTATGGTGCAGCCCAACTGCCAAACTGACCAATTAAAACCCACACAGACCATAAGCCAAATGGACACCTCAGATACAAGCTCAGTGCCAAAGGAAGCAGTCATGGTGAAGAAGGAGGTGCCAGCTGCTGAGACGGAGTCACCGTTGTGTCAGACCTCAAGTTTTTTCCTTGGCCAGCAAGGTGGAGGCTTCCGAGACCTCATCAAGGGAGGCCCTCCCCCAACCCTCATCACAGATTCCACTGGCACTCACATCGTCCTCACAGTGACCAATCAGAATGCAGAGAGGCAGGGCCTCTCGCCTCAGGACAAATCGGGGAGCAGCCCATTGCCATTGATGGTAGGTTTGCACATTCCTTGCAACTGAAGTTGCTCATGCAGAAGGCTTTCAAACAGGGAACAAATCCCACAATGTTGTTTGGAAAGTGAATAACTATTCCTGTACCACTGTCGTCTGATAATATAATGCACTATTAGCTGTTAATGTAGCAAGGGGAAAATCTCTACATTGGCAATACGGATTGGGGGAGAAACAGCATGTGATCATTCATGCAAAGGCCACAATTAAGAGCAATGTGTTATTTCAAAGTATGGAGACTTTCACTTTGCTTTTTAGTACTACATTGGTAATTTGAACTGTAGTCCATAGTCAGTGTCATGGCCATTCATTTTCTATCTCCATAGATGATCTCAACAGATTGAATTGATATGTTTCATACAAAATAAAATTGTAAAGCCTTCTAACTTACTTTTGGTATTAACTTGGGTTGCTAGTCAAGCATGCAGACTTTTTGCCTTCCACTCACTATTCATTTGGGGACTCAGTACAGATAAATTATTCAGACAGTGCTCCTCAAGATGTTGGCTGGATAATAACAAATTTTACTCCTAGGCCAGCAAGATGGAGGGAGGAAACAGAAGTTGTCTTAGATTATTTTATTTATTTATTATTTCAAATTTATATACCACCATTCCCAATGGCTCATGGTGGTTCACAAAACATACACAAACAATCATAAAATAGCAATCTAAAACACAATACAACAGTTTATGACTAATTCAGAAGGAGACAACTAGGCCAGACCATTACAGACTGAACGCCTGCCGGAAGAGGTTGGTCTTACAAGCCCTACGAAAAGAGGGCAGATCTGTTATAACTCGGACCTCCTCTGGTAAGGCGTTCCATAGATTGGGCGCTGCCACCGAAAAGGTGCGCTGCCTCGTAGATGATAGCCGGCAAATTCGGATAGATGGAATATCCAGGAGATTTTGGTCTTCAGATCGTAGTGATCTCTGGGGAATGTACGGGGAAAGGCGGTCCTTCAGGTACGCTGGCCCCAGACCATGTAAGGTCTTAAAGGTTAGCACCAACACTCGATAGGAAGCCAGTGCAGACGCTGAAGGACTGGTGTGATATGGCATGTCGATGCCACTCCAGCCAGCAGTTGAGCAGCAGCATTCTGCACTAGCTTGAGTTTCCAGATCACCGACAAAGGAAGGCCAATGTAGAGGGTGTTACAGTAGTCTAGCCTCGAGATGACCGTGGCCTGGATCACCGTGGCTAGGTCGTTCTCGGAGAGGTAAGGGGACAACCGCCTCGCCTGGCGCAGGTGGAAAAATGGCGCTCTGCTCACCGTGGAAACCTGAGTCTCCATTGTGAGCAGAGGGTCCAATTGGACCCCCAGGCTTTTTACAAGGGATGATGGGCAAATTGGCTCGCCGTCCATGACAGGCAGCTGGAGCTCCTGCCCCCCGGACGACCTAGCCAAAGGATCTCCGTCTTCGCCGGGTTCACCTTCAACCTGCTGGCCCGTAGACACCCAGTCACGGCTTCAAGGCACCGATGGAAATAATCGGGTACAGAGTCCGGCTGGCCTTCCATCCTCAGCACCAGCTGGGTGTCATCAGCGTACTGATGGCACTCCAGACCAAAACTACGCACCAGTTGAGCTAGTGGACGCATATAGATGTTAAATAATAGAGGGGAAAGGATGACCCCTTGGGGGACCCCACATTTAAGGCCTTCAGACCACAAAAGGGGCCAGGGAAGGAGTGGGGATGTCTTCAAGAAGGCTAGGGCCAGATGGAGGTTTTGCATACCTGTACTAAGTCAATTACAAGATCTGTAGATTTGCTTTTGTAGGTAAAGGTAATTTCTATTAGTCAGAAGGGTCTTGCTGAAAGAGACGCAGACCTAAGGAGAGTTCCTTTCTCATGTTACTGAGTAGGTTTAACATTACTTCTACACATACGGTTGAATAAGTGACTGAGGCTCATCTGACAATCTGGTTTAAAATGTTAGCAAATGTTTTTTTTATTGTTTTTAAAGTCAAATGTCATGTTTTACTTAACAGAATGAAGTACTGGGGGCTATGGCAGTAGTCGTAATTTCCTTCACCAACACTAGAAATGTCATGAGGTTTGCAAGCTCCATTTTTGACACTGTGACACTGCTTCTCCATCCACTCTCTTCTTCACACATCATTTTAGACCATTAGTCACTGAACCATTCCGCTTAATTTTTCACATATTTTACATAGAGGACCTGTTATTTCATCTGCAGTACTTGATTCTCAAGGTAGGATCTCAACTGATATGATGAATGTAAAATATTAAGCTTTCTTTCTTGCTTTCTTTTTTCCTCTCTCAGAGAGTACCATCTCCATCAGCAAAAACATCCAGCCAGCAACCTGTAAACAGCTCCCAGACATCTCTGCAGACGGTGCCAAGTGAGGCCAACCAGAAGGTAGCAGACACACCCATTGGTTTCCTAATACTTTGCATTGTGGTCTGGGTGGCAGAGGGGAGGAAAGAAGCATTGCTGGGTTTTGTTTATTAAACTTATTTCCACACAGTTGCACTGAATGCTCCACTTGCCAGCATTGCTTTGCCTGAGGGAAAGTTGGAGTAGAGCAGGCAAGCTGTTCAAGTGGAAGCAGTATTGCCTCCATTTCTGAACTGTTACAGTAATGCTATAGATTATCTGGCTTTACACATTTTAGAGTGATGGTTACGCTGTAATACCATGTTTTTGAGTTTTTGCTTCTCTCCCTTATTCTGAACTTACCATTTCATCTGTAGAGTAAAAAAATGATTACATTTTCCTCTATTTGGAAATGTTGATACTGATTTTCTTTACAAATGCCCAAAATGTAAAACAATTATGAAATTGTTGCTCAATAAATAAAAAAATAAAAATGGTGCCATGGGAGCAGCTTAAAACAAGTTTTAAAACCTAAAAACACCCACATTTAAGGTTCAGTAGAATAGTCTCAGCAGCACACGTGACACAGGGAGCCATATGCCTGTTTTTAACAGTGAATTCCAAAGACTTGAGTGATGCAGCAGAAACGGTCCTGTCTCACATTTCAACCAGTTGTATTTCAGAAAAGTGCTGGGACACCAAGCAGGTCCTCTGCTGTTGAACTCAGCGAATGGGCAGCATCATTTAGGACGAGTGTGGGGGAAAATGTGGAAGCGAAGTGAAAGCTAGTGAAAGTACTATAAAACTAGAATACTGTGATCATTAATGCAAATTCCATAATTTGATATGGCTGCTGCCTTTTGTTCCAACTAAAGTTCCAGGGATTTAGTTGCAATACAACTGGCTAGATCAGCATTATTAAGAAAGGAGTGTACCTGAGATAGCAACTAAAGCTGACCAGAAGCAGTCCACCTGAGCACAGCTTCCACCAGAGGATTCTCAGATAAGACTGGGCTCAGGAGCATTCTCAGACTATGTTTATGATCTTTGCAGGGAGTACCTCATTCAGGAAAAAAAGTACAAGTAATACCTCTGTTAATAAAGTAGATGTGTTCCTGAGCATGGCTTATTTAATCCAAAATGTTGGTGCTGGGGCAAAAATAACATGGAAAGAATGGCATTGAATTCCTACATAACAAAACCGTTCATCCAAACAATCCAACATGTTTCAAAAGACCTTTTATTCAAAACTCAGCATGTACATGTAAAATTAAACAGTCATACTTTCATTTACTGTATTTAAGTTAACAAAAACATTTGAACTTTACATGGATCACTGGAAGCTCCTCTTTCACCATCTTCCTATGCAGATTTTGCTGCTTCCAAGTAATAGGAAAAGTGCATGAAACCCCATATCCTTGGATGTCATCTGCTAGTGGTTCCATATGGATATTAAATGACATAATGAACAAAATAGGATCACTGGCAACTCCATAGGATCTTGGCCAAGGGCTCAGGTTGCAGTCATGGAGCGCCTTTTGCGACCTGTGAACCAAGCCAGGAACTAATGCAAGGCAGGGCCCTCAGTTTCCATCCCAGAGAAATGCTGCAACAGGACATGAAAGCTGATGGGACATCCATCAGAATTAAGGGATATAATGAAAATATGGTGGGAATGTCATTTAATCTTACTAAAAATTAGGCTTCTTAGAGAAGTAGTAAAAGTCTAATACAAGAGAGGTGAGTGTGTTTATAATTTTCTGTATGTGTTAATTCATTGTTCAGCTATCAATTCAATGGGTTGGTAAGTCTGGTTGGAACTAACCAACAGGATCCAATTCTGTGTGTGGAAGCAAAGCAGATGGTAGAGCCATGCTTATTTTTCAGCACCTGAACCCTTCCCCTTCCCCATCCTGAATGCAACCTCTGAATGAAAACACTTCCAACTCGCCGAGAGTAGGATTCCTGAACCTGACTCCTGTCAGTTTGTGAAGCATTAAAATGCCCTGCAGGCTTTATGTCTCTGATGGTCATGGGGAAGGTTTTGTTCCCTGCTGCATTACTACCTTGATTAATTTTCCCTGCATAGGAATGAATGGCAGACATCCAAGGAAGATGAAGGGGTGTATGTATATGTAGCGGGAAAGGGGGCTAACATTTTTGTTGTTAGGAGTTGCAGCCATTCAGAATCAGTCTTGCTCCTTTTTTGGTATTACGCCATCCTGATTTCTCTTTTTTACACATATAACAGTGTGATACAATCTTGGGATCTGGTTTTTTATGCATACATGGTATGTGCCAATATATGCGTGTCTACCCACAGTGAAGAAAAAGAGACTCTTGCCTTCAGGAATAAAGTATGTCTAATCCTTGTGGTAGAATAAAACATCCTTGTACATTACAATCCTCTATCTGTGGAAAACACATTCCAAGACGTGTGCGCACACACACACACATATGTACCATGGATACCGAAAACCATAGATAATAGCAAATCCTGTATTTTCACAAACTTTAAAAAAAACACACATTGAAGGACCTAAAACAGTGGTTCTCAACCTGTGGGTCCCCAGATGTTTTGGCTTTCAATTCCCAGAAATCCTAACAGCTAGTAAACTGGCTGGGATATCTGGGAGTTTATTTATTTCTGGTTTTTATACCCCATCACTTCTCTACCCCAGGAGGGGGACTCCGGACAGCTTACATAGGCAGCAATTCGATGCTGTTGCAAGAACAATTAAAACAATAACCATTAAGCCTAACTATGAAAATCCATATATAAAATACATAGACCATTAATTAACAATATAAAACATTAATAACTAAAACACTGAATCCTCGTTGTGTGCCAAAACATCTGGGAACCCACAGGTTGAGAACCACTGACCTGAAGGAATCCACAAACACCCGAGAGGGGGAATATTTTTGGAGTGTGAGTAAGTGAAACAGGATATTGAATTTTTGGATAAGAGAGTCATACTGTGTCAGTTTTTATGAAGATGCAGATTTTGAGAGCAGGTTCAAGAGAGACCTCTGGGAAGAAAGACTTAGGTGTCTTGTGTGTGTCAATCTGCTTTCCCAGCCTGTATGTTTTCTTACACTTTCCCTTCCCAGATGGTTCCAACATATTCTTAATTTTTAAAAAAATTCCATGTTCCAGAGATGAGGCAAAGGTCCACTCATGGACTTTTTCATTTGCTAATAACAGTGGCAATACTTGAAGCAGTACTGAGATGAATCACTTTCTACATTTCCCATTATGCCTCAGGATGATGCTAGGTCAGTAGCATTTTGGAAATGAAACACTAAATCTAGCAGCTGCCCATGCATAATTGGAATATTAGGCCATTTTTTAAATGAACCTGATCTGTGGCGGTTACTGCTAGTATCTGAGAATGGTGATGCTAATGCTGGTCATGTGAGAACTCCCAACAGTGTTTTCAGGATAACAGTTGCAAAAAAAGTAAGAAAATGGTCTGTGTTCATGTTCCACATGTTACAGACCCTTGGAGATAGAGGTGAGATACAAATTGTGTCCAGGTAAAAAAGTTAGATATTGGAGGCACAATTATAAAGCAACTAGAATGTCTAAAAAAACCCCTCAACTAGCAGGAAAAAATAAAATGCACTGATAATAGGATGGGTGAAATGTGAAAGGCATCCATGAGTCTTCTTGGACCACAAGCTGCATCTTTAAAGTCCACATGATTCTCAGCTGCATCAATATTGGAGTGTAGTGTCTAAATCAGGCATGGGCAAACAGCTGGAGGGCCGAATTTTGCCAATGTTTGGTCTAAATCGAGAGAAATAATAGTACCACTATTTTGCTTCCATCAGACCTTACCTGAAATACCGTGTCTAGTTCTGGGCATCACAATTCAAAAAAGGATGCTGACAAGCTGGAATGCATTCAGAGGAGAGTGACCACAATGGTAAAGGATTTGGCATGAGAAGCAGCTCAGGGAGCTGGATATGTTTAACCTGGAGAAGAGAAGGTTAAGAGGTGACATAATCACCACATTTAAATATTTGAAAGGACATCATATTGAAGATGGAGCAGGCTTGTTTTCAGCTACTCCAAAGACTATGACACAGAGCCATGGATTAAAACTATAGGAAAAGAAATTCCACCTAAACATTAAAAAGAATTTCCTGATGCTCAGAGCTGTTCAATATTTGAATGCACTGCCTAGGTGTGTGGTGGTCTCCTTTTCTGGAAATGTTTAAAGAGAGACTGGATGGCCATGGTCAGGAGTCCCTTCAAGTGACTCAATTTGTCATGGCTGCTGTGGGAGTGCTTTTGAAGGATGGTGTTACAAGAGGTGCTGGGCTAGTCGGTGTCTGACCTTTTTCCCCTTTGTCTTTCTATTGCTTGTGCCTCCTTAGGGTCAGAAACTAGGTTTGCAGATGGTCAGTGGGCAACCTCCTCAGGTGGCTTTGTCTTTTTCTGCACCTCCCAACTTACAACCCTTTTTCCTGAATGGCTTCCACAAAGGACCCCTGAAAACTAGCGTTCCCAGCAAAACTGGCCAGTCCAGTCGACCGAAAAAGGTATCCTGTCAGCAAGCTGCCCCGAGCACTAAGTCAAAGGGATTTGTGTTGCCATACTGCATGCCAAATGTGGCTCCTTCAAGAGGTGGAGTTCAATTGCCTGGTAATCCCAAATTGGGTGGACATTTAGAAGGATATTGATATATTTGTCTGTCTAGGATATTGGCACCAGCCCTTTTGCAGACATTGATAACTGAATTTAGATCCAACTTGTAGTGGCGTGGATTGGAAGATATTCATAAAAACATATTTATCTGCAAAATTTACACACTTCCCTGTAATTGAATGCTTATTAGAAATACAATAAGTGTCTGTAGGTCCTGCATTAGTAAATTAGTAATGTAATAGAATACATTTTATTTGTAATGTGTGGTTTCTATATGTAGCAAGTAATGTATGTGTATTGTTGAAGGCTTTGATGGCTGGAATCACTGGGTTGTTATAGGTTTTTCGGACTAACTGTATGGCCATGTTCTAGAAGCATGCTTCTAGAACAGGGGTGCTCACAATTTTTCAGCATGCGAGCTACTTATAAAACAACCAAGTCAAAATGATCTACCTACCCACTACAAAAATGTGAAACATATAACACAATATCTGCTTTGAACTGGGTTTTCTGAGTCCACACTGCCATATAATGTGATTCAAAGCAGATAACATGGGATTTTATTCAACTCTGTGGAAAGGACCGCAGATAACACAGGGCCGACAGCACTTGGGCGGTGTCAGGAGCCTGCAGGGCGGGACTGAGCCTTCCGCCCTGCAGGAGATCTACCAGGACGCCCTACCCGATCTACCAGTAGATCGCAATCTACCTAATGAGCACCCCTAGTCTAGAACATGCCCATACAGCCTGAAAAACCTACAACAACCTAGTAATGTATGTGTGTGTGTTTGAGGGAGGGGCTATGAAACTGAATATGTCCATTGTATACCTAAATCTGATTAGATGTCTGACAATATGTTATCATATTGCCTATGTTAACCTGGTCTGATAGCAAGTAGCCTCTTTAAAGAAAAAGGTTAGTGATAGTAAATAAGTGGAAAATTTTGAATTAATAATAATTAAAGTGGTCATTTATCATTATTATTAATAATAATTAAGACATTTCTTTAAAATTCCACTTTACCTCCACTGTTGTCAGATGTCACCCCATACATGTTTTAAGTACATCTGCTTTCTTGAGAGAAGTAATGTTCAGATATGTCCTATGGAAGTTAACTTTAGATTTTTAAGGCATGGATTTTTTGTTGGAAATCCTTGTTAATCACGTCCCTGCCCTGCAATTTATAACAAGGGTTATGAAAACTTACTTTAAAATCATATTCGTTTTAAAGCCACATTTGAAATTTTAATAACCAGGGGCTAAGTGAAACAGTGTCATTTGAACTATTCATTGGAAGCATGAGAGAAGTGGACTCCGTGGACATTTGGAGGTAGGAAGTTTTACAGTCTGGACATTGTTCTGTGTCCTTTTCTGGTAATGAGATACGCAGCAGGTTCTCAAATGTAAGGCAAGCTTATATCAAAGGTGATTTCAGGTATGGTTAGTGCTTGCATAATGTTAGCTTATGGTGTGGCTGTCTGATACTAGAGTTAAGATTGTACCTGCTGATGGGATGTCTCCTGGATGATGGTTTGCTTCTAAACTGAGTTATGTGAGCCCACAGCGAATGGGATGTAGCCTGCAAACCAAGTATACAATCAGGTACAATCTTAACCAAGCAGGTACAATCTTAACTCTTGACCATAGCTCCACAAAGGCATTGGAAGTTGAAAGTGGTCGTGGTGCCCCTGAAGAGAGAAACAGGCAAGGTTGGATTAGAGACTGTACTAAGTAGCGAGCCTCGTATCACCAGTGTGCATATAAATCGCCCATTTGAGAAAAGTGTCAATCATTGGCTTCTTTTCTTTTCTTCACAGCTTATCTCACAGCCAGGCTCTCCATCTTCTCCATCTCCTTCCCAACTGGACCTCGAACAGCAGAACCTGTCCTTCTTTGGTACTCCTCCACCTCTGTCTCTACCTTCCACCTCAGTATTGATGAAAGAACCACCAGGTTATGAAGAAGCGGTGAAGCAGCAACCAAAGGCCCCGGAGGTGAGGGAGGCCTTCATAAACTGGGGAAGGGTAAGCACTATTGGTCTCCTGCAAACAAAGTCAAAAAGGCATCGGCTGGAATGGGATTTTTGTGGCTTATTGTCTTTCCTTCTTTGAATGGGTGGCTATGCTAGAAATTGTGCACGTAGATGCCATTCCTCTGAACTTGTTCAACCACAACACAGTCATTATGAAGTGCATATTATGGCATTGCTGTTGAATATGACATCCGAACCAAATACCTTCTTTTCTCTTCCAGGGGAATGGCTGTTCGAGTCAACAGATGGATGACCTATTTGACATTTTAATTGAACATGGAGGTAAAGGGGAAATAAGGATTTATACTAGGCGGTTTCTAACCTTTTTTATTCTGGTGTGTTCTATAGCATCTGCAGCATTGATGATAGATTCCCTACATGTTACTTGTGAATCCTTGGTGCTGTGTCCTTTTGGCTTCCAGGCCTATGGCTTTGTATGTGTGAGATTAAAACATGGCTGATTGAATGAAGGGTTGGAAATAGTGGTTTCCTACCCACTACCATTAGGCAACTGCTAAAAAGGTTCCCCTGGAGTAATGGGACAGCTCATTCTGAAAAAGTTGCCTATTCCTGCCTTGCAATATTTTGTGTTTAAGTTGGTATGCTTAAAGATTTATTAATACTCCCTAAGAGCATTCAATGTATCTCAGCCTAAAGTGGAGCAATGCTGGTATGTCCCTTGACTCCAGGGTGGGAGTAATACTTTTAGCGCCCTACAGATGACTACAGTTGTTGCATTGCAAGATGTAAGTGCAGGGTGTTTTTTGCTCCCACAGAGATTTCAGCTCAGTTCAAGGAGCAGTCTTCCCCTGCGAGAAAAGACACTGTGGTTTCCCCAGGGTGCCTCTCCTCATCCAGCAGCCAGCATTCCTCAGAGCTCCCCCTGCCAGTGTCCATGGGTCAGACCACCTCTGCTAATCCCACCCCAGCGGGCAGGCTGGAAGACTTCTTGGAGAGCAGTACTGGCCTTCCTTTGCTGACCGCCGGCCCTGATGGAACTGAGCCTTTGTCCCTCATTGACCTCTACAGTGAAATGCTAAGCAGTTCAGCCATCCTGGACCACCCATCTTCACCTATGGACACATCAGAATTGCACTTTGCCCCTGAGCCTTCTGGAGGACCAAGCCTGGACCTGGCAGAGGCCAACCTGGACAGTATGGATTGGTTGGAGCTGTCAGGAGGTCCAGTGATGAGCCTCACTCCCCTCAGTACTGCAACGCCTAGCCTCTTCTCCACAGACTTTCTGGATGGACATGATCTGCAGCTGCACTGGGATTCTTGCTTATAAGTCTTGAGTGTGCAGAAGAACTTTCCAGGTGTGTGTAGAATATGGGATGGAGCTTAAGTCAAAGTTGCATCTGAAGAAAAACCCTTCACCGCCATTTTGACCAGCTTTTGTGAAGATAAAGCCAAGAGTAAGTACCAGGGAGTCTTCTGAATGAAGATTCAATCTTAGGCAATTGACCACCTTTCTCGTGACCAGTGGCGGCATGAGACATAGCCCTTTCCTCAGACCATCAGTGGCAGCAAGACTTGTAATGGTATTTTGGAGACCTTCAGCATGGAGTACTTCTCTTCCAAAGTTAGCCATCTGTCTGGGGCTTCGTTAAAGGCAATTCAGAGAAACTGGACCTTTCTATTCAAATCTTCTAGTTAGGAAGTTCTACCAAAAAGTTGGAAAAATTAATCTGGAGATGTTCCAAAAAATTCCCTTAGACATAGGGCATGGAGGATCTGGATAAATGCAGAATTTGGGTTCTATTAGCTGCAGTTATATGCTGGACACCCCCAGCAAAGTGTAGGTGCTTTCCGGCTAGCAAGAACTTAAAGCTCAAGTTATGTGCCAGAGTTTAGCTCGGAGGCTCTTTCCCTTGGCTTCTTGCTGATTCCTGCATGCAGTCCTTATTCCTGGCTTGGCCCAGCTAAAAAAAGACAGGTGACTACTTTGATTGTAGTATCTCACCTGGCTAGAATTCTGAGCATTGAGCTGGCCATGAATCAAGACAGCTGCATCAGGGATGCATTTGCAGCCTCCAAGGATTACTTTGCTGTCTCCTCTTTTGTAGCCCTGCCTGTGAAACCTAGTTGCCTAGGACCTGCTATTTTGAAGAGATGGAGCTGTGGGAAATCTTGATCTTTGGGTGAATAAACGTCTTGGCAACACGTGGGCAGTATACTGTTCTCTTAAGTGCTTTTCCTCTACAAGGATTTCATTTCATCTGCACCTCCCACAGCTTTCTTGCATCTAAAGTGTACTTTCCTCTGTTCTCGAGATTGGTGTTGCAGGGAAGTCTGGAGTGAGGAGGCGGCTACACAGAAGGGGCTGTGGTGGCACTTCTTGTTGGAGCAGCTCAGTTAATGGTAACTCCTCTATAGAAAACAGTTTTAATCCAAAAGGGCTTCAGAGAACATGAGCACCTCCTGCTCTTGAGGCAGAAGGCTGTAGTGCTGGCTTGCCAAGGAGTTGCATGTTTCATTGCACAGAGGAATTTTTCTGTAGCCATAATCCCAGCTGCTGTGAAGGATGGTTCTAAACAACAGTCTTGCCTCTTGATACTTGGGTTTCATTTCAGATGGTAAAATTTCTGTATATAGTGCTGTAAAATTGTTTTGTTTTAGAAAGGAAAGGGAGTTTATCCGCCTAGTTAGAAGGGGGAACTTTGTTTTTGCTCCTCTTCCTCTGTGATAACCTGTTGGGGAGCTGCTATTTTAGCCTGTGGTTTGGGGCAGAGGAGGATTTGATCCTCACACTGCCAGTTTTAGCCTTATTGCACATGTCACTCAAAGGAAGTCATGCTCCTATCAGTCTTCGCCCCCCCCCCCTTTCCCCATAAAAAAAACCATGTAGTTATGCATCTGCTAGCACCGCCTTCCTTTCCACAGAGTGAGGGAATGGGTTGCTTTCTCTTTTTTCATAAGAGTCCCTTCACTTCTGTTTCCTTTTCACATTATGGAAACTGTAACATATCATATACCCCATTATGATAAATGGACTGATCCTCAAGAGACTATTGCAGTTATGTGATTAGCTGTTGCCCTGAAATAGCCACTTGCATGTGAAGCTTATTTCATTGTTTTTATTTTAAAAAATCATTGTTTTCTTTGTGGAAATCAGGTTGTTACAGTTGCTGAAGGTGTATCTTCCGTATTGTCTCTGGTACCTGCTACTGATAATATCAATCACTTGGTCTGTGGCTGATTTGGAAAGTTGATGCTAGACTTGTGATTGTTCACTGTGCAGAAGAATTGTGTATAGCAGCATATTTCACTTTTGAAAGGTGTGAGAGCACCTGGGTTAGTAAAAGCTGTCTGTTTCTCTTGACACACCAAGGGCCACCTGCAGATGGCTTTGGTTTTTGATAGTTATTGGTTAAGTCAGGGCACCTTTATCACCAGAATGGGCTTGAGTGGAAAGGTGCTATGAACAAGAACTGCCTGGCTTTGAACAGAGAGAATGTTATAGTCTAACTCTAGTGTACAATTATGACAAGACTGCAACAACTTTAACCAACCACTAATGTTCACCTAAAAGATGCCAGACACAGTTTGGAGCATTGTCTCTTGTAGGGTTATTACTCTTTTATGAAATGGGAAAATAATGGGGAGTACACTAGAGTCAGTTTTTCCTAGCGTATCAGATAGTAGCTCTGCTTTTTAAAATGTATCCTCTAAATTCTTTTATACCCAACACAGTAAAACAGGCACCTAAGGAGCCACCTCTAGTTTGAATGTACTTATTCTTCTGCTGATAACCACTACTTGTAATAACCTATATTTGATTAACACGCACACTTCCTTCCACTATGCATCAATAAAAAAGGTTATCAGCACTGGTGGGAAGCCGAGGCAGTGTTGTAGTAATGGACCTAGAGTGAACATGCAACTGGAAAAGGGTATGGAATGAGCAGATATTTGGGGAGAGAATGGATAAATCAAATTATTTTTTCAGTTACAGATATTTGAAAAATCCATTTTATTAAAAAAATTGTGTTCTAATATCTTTGTACATCTCGTCTTTGGTCGTGACATTATAGATGCTACTCTGTGTGCCATGGTAAAAATATAGCAAAGACATTCAACACATGTGACAGAAGGAATAGCTGATTCACACTGTTGCCATTGGCATACATTGTAGCTCACTTAACATGTTATTTGCTGCTGTCAGCATTGGTCATCACTTGCTACCTTGGGACATAGCTGCTTTTCTTACTTCCCTCGTTACTTTATCCTGCCTTAACTCCCAGACAGAATATGCTGGAAGGCCATGAGGAATAATCTACAAGGCAGTACATCCAGTTACTTAATGTGCATTTTCTAGAGTCACTACCATGAAAACACCCATTCCTGCTCTACCCAGAATACTACTACTGCCATAGCTCAGGTTACAGACCAGAAATAAGGCTAAAGGCATATATGAAAGATCAATTCCAGTTCCCCTACAACTGTCACAAGATGTGCAATTTATTTATGAATCAAAATGACACAGAGCCTTCCTTGTTTCACTTCACAATTAGATTGTGCTCTCCAACCAGTGCTTTCATTATCTCTTCCCCTAAGATGAGCTGCCGCCATGCAGCTAGTTATGTGCTCCCATCCTACAGCTCCTGCTACACGCTTACTTAGAGCAGGGGCTGTAGTTCTCTCCCTGAGCCAGCTCAGTCCTGAATCGACTTTTTACATTTAAGATATGTCAAAATATACAGACATTTTTGGATAGAACTTACATCTTTTGGTTACTAGTTTTAAAAATAATGCTCCAGGCTAAAACATTTCATGGTGGGTCACAGCTGGATGGAATGAAAGGCATGGTAGTAATGGCATCTCACCATCTTACACAACACCTAACACTGTCTTGCTAACCAGCCATTGTAGGCACTTTGTGGCAATAGCAAAGCCACATATGCACTGTAGTGGGTGGGGGAATAGTAGTCAGTAGTCACGTTGTCTCTCTCTTATGTCGATGACTGCTTTACACATATCTATGTAAGAAAATAAAAGTTTGCCATCAAAGTGAAATGAGTCTCGGAGGAGACTGCCAGCCACCTGTTTCTCCTCTTGGACAGAAGGGAATACAGTAGCAAGGCTGTGTCTCCCTCAGCCTCACATTACACTTCCCTTGCTTATGATGTCTTTGTCGCCAATGCCACTGTCTCTCCTTACTTTCACCCAGACCTTCAGCCTTCACCTCAAGTACTTGGCCCGAGTGGATAGAGTAGGTGCATGCATGCTCTGCACAGTTAGTGACACACCATGGAGAAGGGATGTTCGGTGGCCAGACTTTCAGCAGCAAAGAGCCATTCCTGCGCTCTTCAATGTGCTCCTGTCCATTTGCTAGAGCAAGCTGCTACCAAGTGAGAGCAATCTTGCAACTAACAAAATACCGAAAGCACACATGATTGTTTACAGTATACAATGCATGAAGGAGGCAACGGACTGGGGGCAGGGGCGGGGGGGAGGGACATATTCCAAATATATCATACAAGAAGTCCAAAAAGGAGGCAGAGCGAGAAGTCATCCATCTATGTCCCAGCTAAAAAGGTGGTGTTTTACGAGCATGTCCTGAACTCCTTCTTTCAATGGTTTCTTCTCCTTCTCCTGCAAAACATAAGAACACTAAGGTCACTCAAACACATGTTGGTAATGTGGACAAGTGTAAAAGCCAGGCTACTGAAGAAGAAAGTGTTGCAGACTAGAATAGTTGTGCAAATGGAGATGGGGAAACTCTTATGGAGACTCTTAGGACAGGGCTTCTCAAACGTTTTCCACTCACAACCCCATTCTGAGATATTTTTACATGACCCCAGGTATATGAAACAGGTATAAAAACCAAACATTTACTGGTAATAAATCAACATTTTAAAGGCTTGCTAAGCAGGCTGGTTTTCCTTTTTGTGCAGTATAATTGAAGCATTTTCTGCAGAGTCTCATATAAAAACATTACACATTTGGCTATTTTTTGTGACTCCAATGTGTGAAGCTAAGAGTCAAGGACCCACAATTTAAGAGGCAATGTTCTAAGAGAACCTGATCATAGTCGTCGTCCGCCCCCTCCCCCCGGCCCTTTGATAGCCTTATTTGGTGGTGGTGAGGCTCTGACTTCCTCTGAGGCTGAGAGAGGGTGATGTGATCAAGCTGGGTTTCCATGGTTGTGCCCCAGTTTCCCAATGTCCAAATCACAAACTACATCACATTGGCTCTTATGGGAGGAAATAGCCCACCCCTATATGGGGATTGATAGAAAAGGGTAGAAACTGAAGGTTGTTGAGGGATAGGTAGTGAAATCTAGCTTCTACCTCAAGGTTACATACTCACCTCTCTTTTTACAGGGAGCTCCCAGTCTTGAGAGAGGCTGAATGCAAATTTACTGAGGACTCTGTAGGAGAATATGATAGTAGAAAACAATTGTATAAACACAATAATCAGAGCAATCTGACTGCACCATCAAGAAAACTTGCTTTGTACATTTCTGATATATTCACATTATGTTTTATCCTAAAATGTCCATGCAGCATACCCTATTTTGCAAATGATTTTGCTGCTACAACTCAGGTTCACAAAGAATTTGGGCAGTTATAAAACTGGTGTGTCTATTTGGGATGTATATAATGGAGAAGCATGATGCGGAACATTGAAGGGAAGGAAAGAGTACATGTTTTGAGAACAATAGCAATGGAGAAAACAGATAAAGAGTTCAGGTTCAGCTTGGAGACGAGAAGGTTTGTGCAAATATTTGAAAGGATATCACATTGAGGAGAAAGCACATTTTGTTTGTTGAAGACATGGGGCAATGGATTCAGGTTGCAGGAAAAAAAGATTCAACTTAAACAACAACAACAATAATAATATACCCTGCTTTATCTCCCCAAAGGGGACTCAAACTGGTTTAACTTCCTGAAGGTAAGAGCTGTTCAGGATGGAAAATGCTGCCTTCTCAGAGTGTAGTGGAGACTTCTTAGCAGAGGCTGGGTGGCCATCTGTAGGGAGTGCTTTGATTAGGTGTTTATGATTCTGATGAGTTACCGATGAGCGGCCCTGAAACACCCATACCAAACCACATTGGCCTATTCTTTTCCAGTATCTGGGTTTGTGGATTTCTGAAACATGGGGAAAAATTTGGCCAAGATTTTGCAACATGAAAGTAGAATGTATTTTTGACAGTGTAGTTACAGGTTTTGCAGAAGCTGCCACTTCTTCCCAGAATGCTTCCAGGAATTTCCTTATTGGCAGCTGATAAGGTGTCATGCCTGTAAGTTTCTCACCTGCTGTTCCATCAGTCAGAATATGGATGTTGAAGAAGTACTAAGTGCCTCCTTCATTAACATCCTTCACACACTGGTATAAGGGCTTAATGATGGTACAAATCACCAATGGGATACCTGACTCTGATTCTTGTCTGTATCAAATACCAGATTCCTTGGAAGACATTTGAGGAAACCTCAGGCTTGCAGGATCTACTTTACTGTGGTTCAAAGAGACATGCTTAGAATAAAGGGGTCTTCAACAGGGGTCTTTTGCTTTCGGTTACAGAATGGAGAAGAGCTCTCCATCACTACACACAAAAATGCACTCTTGAGTTACCACAAGCTTGCTTAATTTCAGCAGTATGATATAAAATGTGTGTGTGGGTGTGCGATTTTCTTGTTGCTAATGGGAGTCAAATCTTTGCCAATCTACTGCAAATCACTCAGAGTTATATTAGTTAACCCAGACCTGCTTCTAGCTTGAAACAACAGAATACACTCAACACTGTCTCAAGCACAGATGCAGCTAGGGAGAAGCCATGTGGTTTACTAAATGAAAGATAATACCCCTAGGACTCCGCGTGTAATTAATCCAAACCTTTTCACATTTAATTAAATTATACACAGCTAAATAGACAAAGCAACAGGTGGAGAAAGAAAAACAGTTTCCAGATAACTTTCATGAAGCAAATACAATAACGTATCCATGTACAGAATAGAAGGCAGACAGAGAAAACAGTTGTGGACTAGGACTGAGAAAAGGGCAGAACTGGGAAACTGATTTCTAGGTTGAATATTACAAAAACAATATGTTTTTTCTTCTAACTGAACCTCATATAAATGGACTCCTTTGTAGCTTCTTTCTACTCATATCTCTCACTATGACGCTCAAGTAAATCCACACTTTTCTTATGTTTTCCCATCCTAGTATAGAAAGTTGTGAGAAGTCCTTCCCCTTCCCCTTTTCTGCCGGCTATTCCATGGCGGGTTGCAGAATGGCCGACAGGCAAGGGGAAGCTGCGCATTTCATTGGACAACTTTTTTTTTTGGTAATGTGCATCTTTGAAGTTGAGGTGAACATTACAACTGATGGTGCACTATAATCGGATATGGGTATTTCAATTTTTTTAAGAGTCTGGAGCTAGGACAGCCATCAAAGTTTGATGCATAATAACCAGAGACAAAGCCCATCCTATTGTGTGGAGAAAGTGCAGTTGATGATTTCATAACAATGCATTGCATTGCCTCTCCAAATAAATACACATCCTTCACAAAGTATGCTCTACACCAGACATGGACAAACTTTGACCCTCCAAATGTTTTGGACTTCAACTCCCATGATTCCTAACAGACTACCAGCTGTTAGGAATTGTGGGACTTGAAGTCCAAAAACACCTGGAGGGCTTAAGTTTGCCCATGCCTGCTCTTCACAACTTCCCTACCCCCTCTCTACCAGTATGATACTGTCAGTTTCATTAATCTGGGACAGACTGTAGTTTCCAGAAGGTGGAATAGGATAATGTAGCAAAATGGAGGGGTGAAAGCTTCCACATACCTGAGTTCACACTTGATCTGCACCCAGCCTGGACTGCGCAGAAATGACCAGGGATGGAACCATTTCTCCACGGTCTGCAGGCTGGAGCACAACACCTCAAGCCACAAATGCAGGACTTGTTCACTGAAAAATAAATTACAGAAAACGTTACTAGCTCACAGGTAGGTTGTTCTATTACTACCACGTAGATCAGGCGTGGGCAATTGCCGGCCCTCCAGGGGTTTTGGACTTCAACTCCCAGAAATCCTAGCCAGTTTACCAGCTGTTAGGATTTCTGGGATTTGAAGTCCAAAACACCTGGAGGGCCGGCAATTGCTCACGCCTGACTTAGATCAACCCAAGGTGATATTAAAGATGTAATATAGTTTTAGCATGGCAAAGGGCATAAAGTAATGTAGGGCATCTTAAGACTGCCGTTTGCTGGGCCTCTGAAGAAGCATGATCATTTGATGCTGTGCTAACAAAAGTAGCTTTGAAACAAACAGAATGAGGTGACCTACTTCAGTCCAACACAGATGAGGGAACGGAGCTTCACATCCATCTGAGCATGTGCAGCATCATGTGACATGTTCACAGACTGTACTGCCTGCCAGAGAGGGAAAGTGAATTATTAAAGGGGCCATTTCTTTTCACTTGAAGACAGAAAAGCACAGTAGGATATGCCCACTAAGTTTCACACAGTGTTTGGCCTCTAGAGGCAAGAACAAGACTCTGAATGACACCCATTCAGAGAGACTGGGCTCTTCACAGCAACAAAGGAAGAGACTCAAGGCAGACTGATCTGTCCTTTCACCGAACCTCACAAGGATGTTTCTGTGGATAGGAAAAAAGTACTTACTCGATAAAGCAGTTCTTCTGGAGTCAGCACTTTTCCATCTTCATCCAACCTACAACAATGGAGTAAAGGATCCAGTATGATCTAGGGCCACATCTTTGCCTTGCCCAGTACCATTTCAGAATAGAAATAACTGTCCACCAAACCCAATTTGCAGTAGTGTTTGGTTTCAACAAAGATTGTCACTCTCCCAAAAGGACTTGTATCCTTTTGAGAGTGACTTTAAATATGGGAGCTTATTATAATAAAGAGTCTCTGTAGCTGGCAATAATTAGCCATTGCTACATTAGTAATGTGCCTAACTGGGAAAAGCCAACATCCAGAAACACTACAAGTAAAATTAACCGACAGGTGAATATTGGTATGAAGGAAGGAACTTTACCTGTAAGTCTTGCAGAGCACAAGACGGGAATACACAGAGTCAAAGTCTCGCTCCACCTCACGCCCGGCAGCCTAGACAAGAATATACACAAACTCTGATCTAAATGTTCTTGCTTCTTTGTCTTCCTGGCAACAGGTAGCCCAAGTATTCAAGCTGTTCTCCACTCCAACTCTATTAATTTCTGACAATCCAGCATTTCTAGGACCTCTTCATACCAGTATTTTGCCGTTTTGCCACGTTTATGCATGGTAAGGATAGGGCATGTCGTACACCATCACATGACGCATGGCAGGCCCCACCCACAAGGCCAAAAGGCGCTTTCTCCTCCACTACAGGGAGGAACTTGTTTGGGTAGCAGCAAGGGAGCAAATCACACTATTCTCCCATTTTTCCCCGTGTGATGGCAGAAAGGGTGGCAGGGCAACATGAACTGATGCCCTTTCTGCTATCTGATGGGGGAGGGAAAGGGTGCCAAAGTATCCTTTCTTGTCCCCATTGTATGATGAGGGAGGGCACGTGGGGTGCCATGAGCCACCCCACGCGCCTTCCTTTTCACTGGCAATTGCTGGCACAACAGCATGGCTCAAAAGAGCCATGTGAAGAGGTCCCTAGTCTTGGCTAAATGGGCTGGATGATGGACTTACTTTCTTCCTTTCTCAGAGGGTCACCACAAATATTCCCCTCCCAGGCATCTCTTGACTCTGTAGCTGTCCAGAGCACTAGAAGGAATGATGATCCCAGGCCATTGCCAGATTTCTCAAATACGTGCCATATTGTTCCCAAAGATCCTGCAGGCAGCAAATGTCTTTCTTACCTCTTCAATGAAGAGCCAGGGGTGGCAGGCTCCACCCAGCAAGGATGGCCTTTTCAGTCCATGTTCAAATATGGCTTTGAGGGCTGGAGACAGTGTCCCTCGAACTAAGTCTGTAATGCCTTCAGTGACAGAGTCATCTCCAGCAATGGAATACTGAAAAGAACATAGATTGGAGACTCTGGTGACACATCCAACAGAATATAAGAAGGTAAAGTACCTTAAAAGCACCAGATCTGCCTGATCATGGAAGCCAGATAGAGTCAGCCCTTGTTAGTTCTTGGATGGGGGACCACCAATGACTACTAGGTAAGTAAAGCTGTCTAGCAGCATGTCAATGACCATGTAGTGGAGGGAGGCTGTACACAAGGAAGGATCTGGAAGGGATTTTGCTTGTTAGAGTGATTAGAACAGAATTCCAAACCTCCACAACAATAAAAAATGGAGTTAAAAGGGTGCAAGGACTTACTACCACCCTAAGGGAAAAACAAGATGCCACGCAATATTTTACCTGTCTGCCTTGTTGCTTTATGAGTGGATGTATATGGACCTGTAGAGCCCTTATTAATAAATAATTACCTAACTCGCAAATTGATTTCCTACAGTCATTGAATCACATCATAAAATGTATGTCTCCATTGTTCCCCGTTTCACTCTCCCACCCAGAAATGATTGCTTACAAGCTATATTTTTATAAATAACATGGGAAGAACTAATTTAAGAGAAAATGTAATTAGCTATATATTAACTGGCTGAGTTTGTATTTGTCACTTTGTTTCTGTATCTTCTGGGTCTCCATCTGGGGCATGGGAATAAGACATTGCCTATTTTGGGGGGCTACTCAAGAGTCCTAATCTTTTGCACAGGGATCCCTTTCTACACCCGTTTTTACACGTTCTTTGTAGACACACATAGACTTGTATATTGCAAGCTGGGGAACACCACAACATGGGTGTTAAACAGTAAGGGAACGAAGGGAGAACCTGAATCCCAACATGAGAGCTGCATACATAAAGAACAAATTCTACCTCTTTGCTTCGTTCATCCAGGACCTCTACAAATTTTGCAGGAAACCAACCTACAAGGATCAGGAGAAGAATGAATAATAATCTTGTTAGGTCACAAACCATAAATCAAAAGAATGGAATTTGAAGTATGGGTAGTCCCTTCAGAGTTACTTTTGTTATTAAAAATATTATTTTGCAAAGTACATAGTGTTAAGGCTCTCTTGTTCACCCCCCCCCCTAATCAAGGGCCAGTAGGACTCACCTCTGAGGCCATTCAGCTCTCCCACCCAACAATGCTCATCCTTCTGGGAGATTATCTGTAAGAATACAAATGAGTCACTTAGCCTTATCACAGAGAAAAAGAGCAAATGAGAAGAAAGATCTTGCTAAAGAAGTACCTGGCTAATATTTACCTTGTTTTACTGTCATGTGTACAGCCTATGGAAGAGTCTGTATTGGGCTCAGGAGAGAAGCTATAGACCACTGGTTCATAGAACCCAAAGATCAAAGGGGGCTGAGGCATAGAGGGCAGACCTTTGCTCCCACCCATCTCTCTTGTTAATGCCCATGGATTAGGCTTCAGGAATACTCTACTTTTTAAAATTTTTGCAGCCTCCCCATATCTGCATTTTCTTCACTCATATTTAATTTGTTTCACTTAATTATATCTAGTTCTTCCTTCTAATCTCTCTTCACTTAGTCTCTTACTTAGTTACACTCTTGATGACCAACTTTGTTTTACTCAGGTTTATCTTGTATGCTGTAGTGATGAAACACCAAATTTGTTGTTCTTGATTCACTATCAAATATGTCCAAATCTCCTCTCAGTTCCTCTACCTGATACTACCTTTCTGTTAGTCTTCATTTCATACCGTGATGATATCATTCTTACGGAAGCCTAGTTCATCGTCATCATGCCGCTCGAAATCCAGCAGCGCTTTGGCACGCCGCCGCTGGTTCCGGGAACACGCCACATAAGTTTCATGGTCCCTCTGATGGCTCTCCATGGTGTAGTCTGGAGTCAAGTCCTGGTTGGAGTCAAGAAGAGACATTCATATCAGACAGAAATAAGCAAGAGACAAGGGACTCCGTTAATTATATAAGCTCTCTCACTTCTTCTTCTATAACACATCACAACCTCATTCTACCACAAATTATGCTAATGTCACCATATCTCTGGCAAGAAGCAGAATTCACCAGCTGGATACCCCCTCACTTACTATGCTGCAACTCTTGGGATCCACACACTGAAAATGTTGTGCCACTTGAAGGATGGCCTCTCGCAAGTCTGCAACCAGCTCTGTTTGCTTAATATTCTTGGCCTTCAGCGCCTCCATATCGTCTTCTCCTAAAAGAAGGAGAAACACTCTTAGAAAGAGCAAGGCAATAATCATGTTCCCTCGTCAGTGTTCAGCAGTTGGTATCCAAAGCCAAAATACATTTTCCCTATAAAGAAGTTCCATTTTGCTATAAGCAACTGAAAGACTTCCTTCCTTGAATTTGAGAATGGCCGAGGTGCTTCATACAGCTATGGAGGCTCCACATTCACCCTGCCAACTCTTTTACAGGATCGAATGCCCTGGCAAACGCTGACAGGAATTGAAATATGAGGCTGGAGGAGAGTTCTACAATTACCATGGTCGGCAAAAAAAAAAAAAAAAAGGACATGAATGGGCCCAGCAACAAATCAGGCCTAAATTCTCATTAGAAGTCAATCTGAGGAAGCTGAAGCTCTTGCACTTTGTATGTATCAAGAGACAAGGTGGCTCACTGCTAAAGGGGAAAACACTTGGCAAAAGAGGGACAGTAGGGAAAAGAGGAAAACTGCATTATGGGTGGACAGACTGTAAGGGATATTCCAGTTGGCATTTCCTCTTAAGTTGTTGGAGATGAGGACTGGGAAAAACCTGATGGGGGTGAAACTTTGGCTTTTGGAGGTGAGGGTGCTATCATTATTCCTTTCTGTCAACTCAACTATAATAACCCTGTAAAGAAGAAGTCTCCAAGTGTCATCAATTGCCCTGCTCAGATCTTGCAAATTCAGGGCAATTTGATTGAGTCTGTCCACCTGTAATGCAGTTTTCTCCTTTTCCCTACTTTGGGAGGAAGAGATCTGCAGCATTAATTCACAGATAGTTTCCAAAAAAGCACAGAATAGTTGAAGCAGATGAGGAAGCAAGACTGCCCCTGTCTCAGTTTCCCACTGCTATTTGATTGTGATTCACTAACTTTTCTCTCTGAACCCTTAAGAGAGCAAAAACTAGGCCTCCATCTAAGACCACGCTACTCAAAATAGTGGTTCTTGGACTGAGGGCAATCTACAGGCCAGCAGCTGCTAGTTTGCTTGTAGTTTCCAGTAAAGAAATGGTTGTAGCAATGGCATAAATAGTTGTAGCAATGAGCATACGGTAAATAAGATACAGTATATGTTCCTGGCATGTTAGTAAAATAATACATTCCTCGCCTCAAGTAACATGAGAACTATTTTAGGAACGTTATGACAGCCTCTAACAAAACCTCAGGTGAACATTGTCCTAATTAGGTGAGAAAAACAACTCCTGTGCTAAATTGCATACTTTATATTTTAAAAAGTTACTACAAACATTTGACTAAAAGAAAGATCTGTTTATGTACCTTGAGGATCATTAGGTTGCCTGACACAACTATTTATAGTGCAAGACCATTTGGGATATATATACTAGACATACAGCTTTATTGTATGCATGCCCTTGTTACATTTTCCACCATTCTCCACGTCATAGGAACCCAACTATCCAACTAATACTTTAATCCTTACCAAAAAGTAGTGAGGTAATGCCAGATTTCCTACGCTGTGTTCTGCGTCGTACAATCTGAAGAAGAAAAGCAAGTCACAACAAAAAAGGATATTTTAAAAAAAATCTATATTGCAGCATAACAAGGGGGAGGAACAGGAAAGCAACAGGATCTAGCAGTACCTTTAACATTTAGATTTCAGCATAGATTTTCATAGATACCAAACCACTTCCTCAGATGCAATGACTGAGGAAATTGAATGATACCCATACACACTCATGTTAAAATATAAATCAGTTGATCTTAAAGGTGTGGCTACATTCCATTTTTCACCTCCTCCCCCTTTTTTAATTTGTCCTTAAATATGTGTTATGTATTTTATTTTCAGAATCTTCTTTGAAAAGTGGATGAATTCAGGGAAGATTTAAAAGTGGAGAATTCTTATCCAAGGTTCATAATACTGGTTTCTCTTGATGTCACTGGTCCATTTTAAAATCTGAAGCCTTGAGGGCATATTATTTCAGCATTTCTGACAGCAGTTTTGTATATGCGCATTCTCAAACACCAGAAAGACCATCATTTTATTTTCAAACCCAACACTTAACCAAGCATTCAAAGCAGCAAATGCATTCAAAGCAACAAATGCATTGAGGACTACAAGTTCTGGAAGGGTATCCAAAACTTATATATGTGGCTTTTAGCCACAACAGCTATTTATCTACTCAGAAAAAAGAGTCTGCCTCCACACTCCTCCTTTCCCAAGTCCTCACTTTATTGGGCACATGAGCAAAGAAAGGTTGCCCACCATCCCACTGCTTCCTTATGTCCAGAACAAGTTCTAGTTTCTGTGAGATTTTTGTGAGTTGTTACATCACTTTCATCTCATTTTGTGTAGTGAATTAACTTGGTGAGAGTGGCCTAGTCACAATTTGTGTTCTGGGTAGGGTTGGTATGCCTTATAGAAAATTTTCATAATCTGCATTTATTTTCTGATTGTTGTTGCTGTTGCTGTTATTAAGATTATTATTATAATTATTATATTAATATTACTGAAAATAATAATCTCAAAATGATGCTGTTAAAGAAATGGTTTGCAGCAGACAACAAATATATTAGATATGCCACTAAAACAGAAATATTAGACAAAGTAGGTATCAACATGTTGGGAAATTGTTTTTATCTGTGATCTCTACCTTTCAACAAGAGATAAAAGTACAACCCAGGCCCGGGCTTTAGCACAGCAGATTAACTGCCAGATGCAGTAAATCTTGCCAATCGAAAGGTTGACAGTTCAAAGCTCAGGTTGAGAGGAGCTCCTGGCCTTTAGCATAGCTTCTGCCTACCTAGCAGTTCGAAAGCAAATGGGGGTAAATGGGTACTGCTTTAAAGAGGGAAGGTATTTAAAGCACCCATAAGGAAATGCCAGAAAAATGCTGGCCATTTGATCGAGGAAGTTTATGAACAAAGTTCTTTGGAAAGAAAAAGAGAGCAACAGCCTCCCCCTCCCAAAAGCCGGAACCGAGCACAAGCCTCCAAGATGCCAAATATGTGAAAAACTATATATACCTCTATCTATGTACAGTTGTCTGTCTTGTCAGTGTATAACATTATTGAATGTTTGCCAGATATGTGTTCTGTGATCTTCCCTGAGTCCTCTTCAGGGCAAGAAGGGTGGAATATAAATAAACCCAGGGAAAAGCCTGAGAAAGACAATATTTTCGATTTAGGATACCTTTGACAGGTTGACAGCAGCACCAGGACTTAATAGCTGCCCTTGGTCTGCAATGAGGTAAGCAAGGTGCTTGCAGCGCTGAGTCTCCACTGCCACATCTGTCAGCGACCCAGCAATCCGCATGGCTTCCTGCAGGAGCACATCTGGATCTTCAATCTGAGAGGGGATGTCTGACAGCGTGTTGAAGATGGATGCAGAGTTCTCTGACTGGATCAGTTCATGTTCCTGTTTTAATATGGACAGGCCATTCTACAAGTTTATAGCCATTCATGGTTTGGGATACTTTTGCATTTCTTTTGGTCTTGACAACTGTAGCTTGTCCTAATCTCATGGTGAATAGGGCAAATAAACCAAATATCAATGTTTGCTGCAATGCTTTCTTTTTTGCTCTGGCCTTCACTTTTATCCTGGCTGTCTCATAATCCTGCAGCAAATCTTAGTTGGCGTAATCCACGTTTTCCCTCTAATGCTCGTCTTCTTACAATTTGAAAACTACTATTTATTATTTATTTATTTATTCCAACTTATATCACCGCCACTCCCCGTAGGCTCGGAGCGGTTTACAGTCAGGATAACAGTACAATAAGCGACAGACAGACAACACAACATCAAAAGAAAGAGGGAGGGGCAAGAGAGGGAACAGGATAGAGTCAAGGCACGATAAGGGGTGACCAGGAAGATCTGGGCAGCGCAACCGTGCCGTCAAAGGAGGGGAGCAGGGGGGGTCTCGAAGAGAACCCACACAGTTGGCCACAGGAATGGCGGGTGGCTAAGCTCCCTTTGTCCAAGCGACTGTTGGTAAAGATAGAACAAGCCGAAGAGGAGTCTATTCCTGGCTTCGGGTTGGTTCGAGAGGGCCCGCGCCATTCGGCCCTCGAGTTCCAAAAGGTTCTGGGTCTGCCGCTCCTTGGCCTCCTCCGCCGTCTCCTCCGGCGGCCCCGTGGCTTTCCCTGCAAGGCGTCTCCAGGGTCGGGATCCCCCAACCGCGGACGCAAACTCCCCAGGTTGTTCACCAAAACAGTCCCCGCAGGCCTTGGTCCACCCCGGCCCGAGCTACAGCCCTTCCTCTCGCCGCCTGCCAATGGCGGGGCGGGTTGCAGAACGGTCGCAACCATGGAGGGCCCCTGTAGGCGGCCGGCTCGCCGCCGGGGCCGCTCCCCAGGGACCCTTGCCAGGACCCCAGAGACAGAGAGCCCCTCCATCAAGGGCCCCGGGAGGCACGGCCTAGGAGAGTCCGAGGTCATCGACGAAAGGTCAGGCCCCAGCGGCCGTTCCAACGTGGCGGCCGCGGGGGGCGTGGTCAAAGCCCTCGGGACTGACAGAGGGGGCGGAGCTGAAGACGCCGAGCCGGTCGTACTTGGCACCATGTTGGATTCGCCAACCAGCGCCCTTCCCACCACGGCAGGGTGTCGCCCTCTGAGTACCTCGGGGCGCTCTCGAGGCTGTTCTCCGGGTTCGCCACTTATGGGGAGCCCCTCGAGTCCCGGCATGCCTCTCTTCCTCCTCCACTTGGCTGTCCGAGACTGGGAGGCTCGGCGGGCATAACTGCCATCCGCCCAAGGGGCCAGCAGGAGTCGACAAGCCGGTCTCCCTCTCCACCTGTCCCGGGCGCCGCGGGTCTGGGCACGGTGGATCTGGTGCTCTGTCGGCCGCAGCCCTGCCAGGCATTCCGTCGGTCGCAGCCCCTCCAGGCCCAGGGCACGGATCCAGGCGGTGCGGGCCATCTGCACTAAGGAGGGACGCCAGCACCCGTCTCAGCCTCCTTACCTCCCCCAGCTCGGCAGTCAGCTGCTTGACTAGCTGGCCAAGGCCGAGAAGGAGAAGGTGGGTAGGGCCTGACGACTCACCCTGGGTGGCATCTGAGCGGTGGTCGCCGGCCGCCCTCTGGGTGGTACGGAGAGGGGTAGGGGTCCCGTCCTCCTCTAGGCCCGGCCAGGGAACAGGGGACCATGGTGGACAGTCCTGGGGGGGTGCTGTGGACACTGCGGAAACTGCAGTCGCTGCTAGGCCACGAATCCTCCTAGAGGCCGCTGCGGTGCCCGGCCCGCCCGACATGCATGCATGTATGCTGAGGACCGAGGCCGGTGCTCGAACGGCCCCAAGGGCAATTTCGGCCTCAGCTTGCAGGGCCTCTAAGAGGAGCGAAGAACCCACTGGCGCCTCGGGAAGCGACCAGGAATTCGCCCCGAGGTCCCGCAGGTCACCCCCCTTGCATGGGGTGGCTATCCTCGTAGGTAGGGCCGTTGTAGGAGGGAGACTGCACAGGCCTTGGCGGAGCTCGGCGTTCGCACACCTACTCGACGCCGCCATCTTGAATATAAGATGGTATATTCACTAATTTTGAATGACATTTCCAGCAAAAAGTATCATAATGGAATCTTTAAAAAAAATAAAACCTTGACATAGGAAAAATTTCCTAAAGTCACCCATCGCAGTATCTACATCAAAATGTCTCATTTCCCCCTAACTGCATATAAAGCACTGCCTCAATACTACATGCAATACTGACCACTTTTGAGTGGAATACTGTAGTCATTTTTCACTAGAGTGCTAGACAGAGCTTTAGACATCCACATATACATGAGTTATTCAAGAGAAAATACAGCTCTGGGTCTGCAGTTCTATATGCATGCACCAATATCTCATGGCATTTAGTACTGTCAACTGATTGAATGATTTGGAGAGTACGTGATTTGCCAATAGACGGTACTATCAATATGTTCAATATAGAAATCAACAATATAGGGCATATTTCTTTGGCTCTTATGAAAACTGCTGCTAGGAAGCCAGTCATCAATATCTGCATACAGGTTTATTCGTTTTGTAGAGATGTTCAAACCAAGTTTTAAAATAGAAGATATGATTTAACCACCCTAATCTATATACTTGTCCTTACTACTTCATAAAATTGAAGAGAGGTAAATAATGCAACAGGAATAAGAGATACAACGCTCTTCCGGCAGACTTTCAATCTTGTGGCCTCTGACAACTCATGTTGATTTTCCTATGCTGGTTGGAAACTTGTTTTAAACTATTTTTATTGTTGTATATTATGATTGTGTTTTTAGGTTATGTAAACTGCCGTAAGCCTGCAGGGAGGGACGGTATAGAAATGGAAATAATAAATAATACCAGAGCAGAAATAACATGGCCACGCATACTGAGAGAGCACACACTGTATTTTTCATTTTCCATTCCTGAAATACTGCTATCCGTCCCCTAAACACCTCTACTAAGATTCATGGGAAATAGCCTCAGTGGTAGCTGAGGAATGTTGCTTACCTTCATGCTAAGCATGCCCAGAGTGACCTGGAAGAGAACTATGGAACCCTGGTAGAAAAAAAGGTCCCAGATGCGTAGCAACAGCTTGATATGTACAACGCTAGCAAAGGAGGTAAGGAACCAGTGCAGGGTGATCAGGGACAGCTCTGTGGATGGAGACAAAGGGGGACGCAAGCAGTTTCAGTTTAGCGGTTATCAGCAGGAGGGACAAAAAATTACCCCATGTAATTGAAATGTAATTGAAATGTTATGGGATTTGAATGCAGTGACCAGACTTCTGAAAAATTCCCTGACCTCTAAAAGAAAGTTATTTTAATTACCTGCTTATAAGCAAAGCATAAAAGAGCAAGCAGATGCTACAAGGGTCATAAAGTGTTAGCCATTTTCAATATATAGCCTTAAAGCAAATCAGATTCCTCAGGCATGGGCAAACTTACCGGTTGTTAGGTAGTGTGGGAGTTGAAGTCCAAAACATTTGGAGGGCCGAAGTTTGCCCATGCCTGTGCCATTTAATGTCTGTCTCTCCAGGATCTATTCTCTATTGTATCGTCTGCCATTATAAAAAGGTAACAACAAATACTGTCTCCTTTTTGTGGTTGTTTTCACTATTCTCCCAGCACTTTGGACTTTATTTGCCATGTTGATTTTGGGATTTGGGAACTTTAATGAAAAAAACCCCAAAATGCTTAGAAAGTGCGAATGAAATAAAATCCATGTGGGCCTTTCTGGAACATTATTATATTCCACTCAAAACCCTGCAAATGGCAAACCAACCAAAACAACCTATTACCAATGTCATGTTCCTGAAGAAGTTTGTCCAGTCGTGGCAGGTACTGTACAATGAGATGTCGCAAGACACGCTGGTCTGTCTGTACACCCATCAGAGTGGTGCTGAAGTAAGAGGCTGGTACCAGGTCCTCAATGATGGCACACATCATCCAGAAGGCATCTTCTTCTTCCAGGAAGAGAAGCAAGGAAGCCACTACCTATCAAATGGGAAACAAGGACTGAAAGCAAGCTGCAGAGCAAGATTAAACTAGAATGAGTAGTATGTAGTTGAGTAATTCCTACTGTGGCTAAAAAAGAAATAATTGGCATGCCTATAAATATGGGCTTTAACATTTCTCTCACAAGGTTTTATCCCTCTTGGAAACCCAATCATACGAACAATCAGTGGTTGTAGCATTACACTGGGATGCCAAAAACATTTACTGGCATATTACTTGTGTAACTCGTGGTCACACACTCTTCATGTATGCTATAGAAAACATTCTAAATGGTACTGGTGCAAACTAGGGCAAATTCACAAAATAAAACCAAGTTGCTGCTCTATAAGTGATGTTTTTGGATGGTTTTCTCTATATTAATGCATACATGCTCTGTGCGGGTGTACAACCCATAAATACGAGGCACAGAGGGCACAGAGTACTCTGATTGTATTCCAAAATGACAATAACCTTACAAGTAAAGGGGAGGTAGCTCAAGAGATTTAGCTGAGCCATATGTAACTTTGTTTTATTCCAAGGTAGAGTTGCTATAGAGATACTGCTGAGGTTATATTTGAAATGAGTATACTTAGGGGAATGATTAATTTTTGTAATATGTAATATTAATATAATTACGTTGTGCTGGGTTTTGTTTTTGACTCTTGCTGACTCCAGTGTGAGATCCATTTTTAACATACTAGCCTCTGGCCTGGATTTTTTCCCCTTACTAAAATAATGCCTTATATTTTATATACTTTTATGTTTGTATAGATTAGGGGTTCATTTATCCCTTCATATTACATATTGAACTGAATAATTACAGGAATAATAATTTTTTTACTATCAGATTTGTGATATTTTTGACATTTTATTCATTTTTTATCATTTGTGCTGGGTTTTTTCCATTGAAGGGAAAAACAGGATACAAAGAAATAACAATACATTTTTCACTTCTTTGATGAAAAACATATAGATATCTCACCATACAGATGACCATCAATGTTCAGATTATCCCAGTTCTCAGTGGTTGTTGCTTAGGATATAGAAAGTCCATGATTATGATGGTCATCAATGGTCATCAATGCAATAAACCACTTTATTTGTGTTCAAAAAGTCATCCTGTGAAATTGCTTCTGGTAGTATTCTCATGCATAGAATAACTTATATTGATTGATTTATTCTAAAACGTTATGAGTTCCTCCAAAAACATGCCAAATGCCATTGCAGTAAGAACAATAGCATAACATTGCCTTCTTCCAGTGAACTACTCTACACACTCCCACTTCTGCTGGGACATCTACAACCTGAGAAAAAACAACACTTATTTACCATGCCAGTGCCTTGACAGTAGCCAATTTCTGGATACAACCAAGCCAGCCCCCGTAATATTCTACGCAGTCGTGGCACACCAATGCTGTTCATGTTGGAGAAGCAGGCATTGCTGGGCATGGTGCGGAGTAGGTCTTTCTCTATCTATCAAACATCAAGAATAATAGAAAAGCAATTCAGATTCAATTAATGACGAGTCTCCCCATCTTTCTTTCCCTTCTCTCCGACCCTGCCTGCCCATATATTTTTGACCGAATAAAGTAAGCCTGAAATCAGACTGAATTTCACCTCAGTCTGGAAGCCTTACAAACAACATATAAACCTCCATCCATTCGCTAAAGCCTCCCCTTTAACCTGAAATAAAGCTTCTCAAGGTAGAAGAGTTTGTAGCACACCTCTGATGAAACCCACAATACAAATGCATACATTAATACCAAGAGCATTAGCATATAATGTGAGAAATTACTCACTTGTTTGGCAGCAATTGTTTCATCATTTGAGCTGTTTTTTACAATTTCCCGGTAAGACATTTCTGAAATTCTCTTCTTCTGTAGAGCACCAGATAGTCGCATCCATAGCTAGGTAAAATAGAGGAAACAAGTTAAAAGCAATGCACAAGACATTTCCCTTTATGGAATCTCCCACGCATGCTCTCACTGGATCTACCTGGGAGGATGGTGGGTCAGAGGCCCTTCTCTCTGTCCCACCACTCTCACGGGTTAAAGATTGCTACCCTGCATAGACAGGTGAAGACCTTTTTGTTTTGGCAGGACTTTGTGAGCTGACTCCTAAAGTGCAAAAGGACTTAATCTGCTGTGTGGATAACTTTTATAAGATGCACTGAGTCCCAGATTAGAAGAAAGGTAGGATATTATCAAAAATAACAACAACACTAGAAGTATCGGACACCTTCACTACCCCAAAGTGCCTCACCTGTGGTCTCATGCTATGAGGAATGCCAGCCAACACCAGGGATCGTAGCTTATCTGAATGAGGAAGTGTGACTTCAATCTTATCCCAGGTGAGGTCCCCTACGTCATGGTTGTGTGTGAACTCCAGGTGAGCTTGCCATTTCAGTCTGTGTTGTGGCTCTTCTGTCAGTGGGATTCCCAAAAGCTTGCTGGAGTTTGGCTCAGCACCATCTGTAGTAAAAGGCCAGATATTGAAACATAGGATGACAAATGTATAGTCATAGATGCCTTCCACCGCTGCAGAAAAAAAACTCAGGCCTCTAAATAGCCGAATTTAATAATTCAGAGAGATAGTAAGCATGCCTTATGGAAGGGTTAGCAACTGTGTGTCTGTCAGATGTTGGTGGATAGCAACTACCCATGATCTCTGACCATTGTCTATGTGGGCTATAACTGCTGAAACCTGCAGTCCAACAACATCCAGAAAGCCAACTTTGTCCATCCGCATCTCAGGGAACTTGGTGAGAGCATCGCTAACTAACAATTCTGATGTTAACAATTCACTTCATAATGGGTTTCTAATGTGATAAACTGGGCTAAACAAAATGCAGTGCTGGGTCACATGCAGTCTCCAAGGCTTTTTTATAGTCTTCAATCATCTCAGATTCCAGTGGCTACTTCTTCAAAACAGGGCAAGGAGGAAAGGTGCTTTGTCTTTCCTGGAAGACTTTAGGAACAATGACCTAGCCATGAAATGGGCAACACCTTCTACATCAGTGTTTAATGCCAACAATTCAATACTAGAAGAAATGCAGTGCTGGGTCACATGCAGTCTCCAAGGCTTTTTTATAGTCTTCAATCATCTCAGATTCCAAAGCACCTTTCCTCCTTGCCCTGTTTTGAAGAAGTAGCCACTGGAATCTGAGATGATTGAAGACTATAAAAAGCCTTGGAGACTGCATGCGACCCAGCACTTCTCCTTCCCCCACCATACCATTTTGGAAGCCTGCACAATCTCCTAAAGAGCCAGGGCAAAAAACACACACTTCAGACCTGCTACACTTGACTTGACAGTTCTTAATAAGACAGGAATAAATAAATTCATTTATATGCAAGTGGGAGAATAAGGATTATTTGAAAAAACCACATTTCTAATTCACAGGAAATGCCACAGTATTTAATAAATAATTATTAACAATGATTAAAATCACACATTAGTTACAGAATTCAAAGTAGTAAAATCAACCCATTAAATATTAAAATTCTATGTAACAAAACAGGCTCTGAGACTATTACTACAAAGAATCTTTGTTTTTGGCATAGCTGGATCCCTCATAGTTTCTTCTTATACCGATAGTTCCCATTCAATGTAGGGGTTCTACCACTTATAGATTAAAACAGTAACTCTTCCAAGCTCTGCGGTTGAGTAGAGTGTATTGCTGGGTAACCTCAAAAAATGAATCTTTATCTAAAATCTTAAAATTTGATTCAAGATTCCTTGCAGGCTCAGTTCCTGGCAGTGAGTTTCACATACCTAAGCATACCTGACTTTAAAAGCACATCAGCATCTTATTGGGTTAATGCTTGGAATATATATGTGAACAAGGAAGGACCCGATTTTCTCCTGCATGCATTTTAAAAGGAAAAGCTGTTATATATATATGTGTGTGTGTGTGTGTGTGTGTGTGTGTGAGAGAGAGAGAGAGAGAGAGAGAGAGAGAGAGAGAGAGAACATTCTCATAACTGATATTACATAATACATACTGTACTTGTCTTTCACATAATGTAAATAAAGCCGGCACTTAATTCTTTCAGACTCAAAGAGCTTTCAAGCCTCAACTTTAAACAAGGAAGGAATTATACTGTCAGGCTCTCACTTAGAAAGAACCTTTCACTTAGAAAGGTTTTCCGGTCACAAGTTCCACTACATAAATAAAAAAAACTTGCCTTCTTTATCTACTCGAAAACCAAATTCATCATATCGGAATTCAGGTTGCTCAACAGATTCTTCTTTCTGGTAAACAAAAGAACATAGATGTTTTTTCTTGTTTGCCACTAGGTAGTACATCTGATGAATGCATTTTTACACACTGCAGACATGTAAAATAAAAAGAGAGCATTGTAAAGGGAGCTTAAAAGAAAGGCCAGTAAAAGTTTTTTCCCTTTGTTTTCAATTCTCATTAATCCCATCTAAGAGATGGTATGACTGCTGGTACTCACAGTAAAACCTCATGCTGATGTCACAGAATCATATTGTTGAAAGAGACCACATGGGCCATCTAGTCCAACCCCTTGCCATGCAGGAAAAGAACAATCAAAATATCCTTGACAGATGGCCATCCAGCTTCTATTTCAAAGTTTGCAAGGAAGGAGCCCCCACCACATTGCGAGGCAGAGTGTTCCACTGTTGAACAGCTCTTACGGTCAGTAAGTTTTTCCTAATGTTCAGGAAACAAACCTGCTCCTTCTTCCCCATGACACCCTTTCACGTGGCTATCATGTCTCCTCTCAACCTTCTCTTCTTCAGGTTAAACATACCCAGTTCTCCTCATATGGCATGGTCTCCAGACCTTTGATCATTGTAGTCGCCCTCCTTTGGACATCTTCCAGTTTGTCAATATCTCTTTTGAACTGAGGTGTCTAAGTGTAATATCCTACACTTGTCCTTGTTGTAATTCATTTTGTTAGTTTTGGCCCAGCTTTCTAATTTGTTAAGATCATTTTGAATTCTGATCCTGGCCTCTGCAGTATGAGCTATCCCTCCTATGAGGGATATGTATATGTGTGTGTATTTTATGTACAGAAATAATATTTTTTTATTTATTATACGCCTCTCCTGATGGCTCAAGCTGGGGTACAACATACACACACACACACACACACACACACAAACATACAGTAAATTACTAAATTTCATAAATACACACACTCCAATGACAGCATCAAAGTCGGCTCTTATGCAAGAGAATTTATCTGTTAAAGGCATCACAGTGAGCTACTGAAGTTTCTAACAATGGGTTCAGAGGGGAGGGTTCCCGAGTTAAACCTCTCACCACTCTGAACAGCTCATCTGGATGTGAATCCGCAGACGCAATGCAGGCAGAGAAGAAAGCTTTCTTTGCTGAATATATTGCCACTTGATAGGAGCAAAGCTGCCCATACTATGCCTTGTTGCACAACAGTCGAGTTTTCTGCCATCTGCGCCTAATTGTCGCCCTTCCCGTTTCATTCCCTTGAGGCTTTCTGTAAACCAGTAGCCTGGTTAATAACGGATTGGAGAACACGTTTGGGATTGTGTCAACAGCCCTGGTTAGATTTTGACTCCGCTTACTGACCAGGGTTTCAACAGGTTCACCAGTGATACCAGCTATAAAACCTTCAAAGATCTCCTGGAATCTCAAAGGATCCATTATCCTTCAAGAGCAAACTATTTTAGTAAGTTTTCCGCCCCTGCAGGGGTAGGTTGTAGCAGTGATGTTAACTCTGACCACAAAGTGATCTGTATTTTCCAAGCTGAAAATCACATTGAGAGTGTGACCTGCCAAGTGTGTTAGTCCAGAAACCAATTAGGGTAGGTCCATGTCTGTGATTGATACTATTAACTCCCAAGCGGCACCTGACAAACTGGCCTCCAGTGGTATGTTGAAGTCACCCAGAAGCAAAAGTCTGGGTGACTCCAACAATACCTCCAAGACCAGTTCAGTGAGCTTTGGTTAGGAATTATGTTAGGCAGCAGGGTGGACAGTACACTAACACAATCCCCAGTCTATCCCTTCAATGTGACCCATCTTCCTATTAGGTAATTTGGTCAGATTAAAATGGTCTTACAGCTAACCCAACCCCACTTTCCGTCAACTGCTCACTGATGCAATACCTAGCTGGAAGGGTCTAGGCCTAAGTTGGACCACTATCATCTCCCAGCCAAGTTTCAGTGAAGCATGCCAGGGCAGTTCCCTCATCTTTGAGGAGATCATGGATGACATGTGCTTTATTTTTCCCTGACCTGGCATTACTTAAGAGCAAAAGGTTTCGTGGGCGACTCACTCTCCAAGTTTCCCAGACTGGCAAGGTGATTGGAATGTGAGAGAGGTATTAAACATCTTTCGCTCCTTCCTCTATGACATGACCTTGCCATCACCACCTCTCCCTCTGCCCTGTATGACTTGTATTGCCACTCCGGTTTCAATTTGTATTCTATTTTTAAAAAATCAAAACAAAATACACACACACAAGCCAATTTGTTGGCTAGTCCAGCAGCCAGTAATATATTGTTAGTGGCATATCTGGCTGGATGATTCCCTCTCTCACAATGCTACTTGGTGTTGGGTGGGGCCTCCACAGCCCTTATTATACCTATTTTGAATATATCTATTTTAATTCCCTTATGGGAAATGTATGTGCATACTCACAATTGAGTTTCTCAACCTCTATCTATAGCATAGATACCCTTAATACCTGAATTACAAGTTGCTGAACCCACTTAAATCCACAGACTATAGACTCAACTCCTTGAATTTATTTTAAGGCCATCATAATTTCATAAGGATGGAAAGATATGGTGTTATAAACCACTGAACCTCATACTTAAGATTTAATTCTTGGTTTAATACACATGGCATCAGCACAAACATTTCAGTCTGATCCTGTATGGGAATTCCCAATTCTGCTGCTGTTGAATGATAATCTTGAATGTCACAAAGAACAATGCTCATTAATGTGTCTGATATCTAGCTGTTTTCCCCTTATTTAAGTGGAAGAGCTCCTTACAGATTAGCCTTTATTGTATGGATGCTATGCTTCAAGGTGAAGTATCAATTTCCATTGTGTGTACAGGTACAGGAGCCAAGTTATAACATATTTATATCCTGCCTTTACCTGAGGATCATAAGGCAGTGTATAATAAAATCAATTTAGGAAATAACAATAATTAAAAAATTAAAAATGTATTAAATCACTTATCACTTAAAAACCAGATAAAACAAGTAATTCCACTCATGAAAACTGAATAAAATCTCTATTAGTCCCCAACAGTACTGAAATGTTGTATTTTTACTTGGAACTGTAATAATAACAGGGTTGGCACCAACCAGACCTCTTGAGGCCCCTTCTATACAGCTGTATAAAATCCACATTGCATTGGATTATATGGCAGTGTGGCGTCAGATAATCCAGTTCAAAGCAGATATTGTGGATCATCTGCCTTGATATTATGGGTTATATGGCTGTGTGTAAGGGCCTTAAGAGATATGCTATTTTATAAATGGAGTGCCACAGCAGGTAAGTGTATAGAGATATTCAAGGTGGATGGCAATGGTAGGCACTATAGACAGCTTCATCCAGACTAACTCTGCAAACTGTATTAAAAAGTGATGTGAAGGCAGTGGTAAACTGAGTTTGTACATGACAATAGACTGAGTCGGTGATGGGCTTTCTCAGATAATGTATTCCCACTTACAAGGATTTTGCCATTTAAAAGCTTGGTTGGTAAAAGACTTCCTTTGCTTTAGCTTCTCAAAAGCATCGGGTAAGGGATATTGGAGGAGGAGGGAGAAGTGCTCACAGAAGCATAGCCATCACCTAGAGAAAGTAAGTCTCCATAATCTTATGTACATTAAGAAACAAGGAAGATTGTTGCTGAATAGCAGTTGAATCTGCTAATACAGTTGAAGTAACAACAGCATGTGATCAACAGACATAGAATTGCAGGTTTGAAGAATAGTAGGACTAAATCATATGTAGAAGTCTAGCTAAAAATCAATGTAGAGGAGGTAAGGCATCTTAATACCTATAACAATTAGCTAGAAAGTTGAAATTAATTCATGTCTCTCCATTTTTTTCTATTTTATGTATGTTTTAGCTGTATATGTTAGCTCGGTTTTTCAGGGTTTGTGGTTGATTTGTATAGTTAATCTTCATATGTTATTCATATATAAAATTGTGTCTGTCTATAAAAATATTTTTTAAAAGAACTGGGGTCAGCTGAAGTGAACATTATACCAAAGTGACTTGTTGGTATCTGAGGTAAGAAATATGGAGCTCAATCACAAGGGACTGCAGGAAATCAAACAGGGACCATCTGATCCCCGCTACTAGCAGGTACCTTTTGTCTCAGAAAATAAATGGAGAATGTATAGTAATATCCAAAGTGGTTGAAATCTGGTGAACCAAGTCTGAAGATGAGCTATCTCTTTCTACAGATGTAATCATTACAATAAATGGAAGAACAATCCCTTTCTCTAGCAACCAAAGCAGAACAGCTCTTAATTCAACCAAGGAGGTGAGGTAAGGAACACACAGATTCAGGGATCTCATTCTAATTTCACACAGAGGTGGAAGCTATTTCAATAAAGTTAGTAAAAATTACTCAGAATACCTTAATGGAATCTTTTCAAACATTGGACTGTTTTGTGCTAGCATCAACAGAGCTGGCAAAGCTGGAAAGCAAGAACTGATTATCTCACTTCCCACAGAGAGGTGGGATATCCACCCTCTTGATTAGTGCTTTCAGTCTCCCTTTTTCCCCCTTGTGTGATTCATTCAATTCCTTTAAGATTCAGAGTACACATGACTAGAGATGAAAACTGATCAAGGATAAATTGGCAGGTGGCCAATAGTGGCAGTCAGATTGGAATTTAATATACCCCTATTTACTCGAGTCTAATGCACACCTCAAATTTCAAAACTCTGAAACCAAAAACAACTATTTGCTGCCCAATGTAATGTGCAACAGTAAAAGTGCACTCTTTGTAATTTGGCCAAAAGAGTCATGTATTACTGTTGCTGCCTGTTTATAATTCCTTCGTTATAAACAATTGTGTTAGAACACCAAAAATTCCAGGAGCTGAAAAGAAAACCTTGGGATACATCCATGCTGTAGAATGAATATTTTAATTGCCTTTGCTCAATGCTATGGAATCCTGGGGGCTACAGTTTGAGCCTTCTCTGCTGAAGAATGCTGGTGTCTTGGCAAACTACAAATCCCAGGATTGCATAGCATTGAGCCCTGGCCATTTAATTAGATATGACATCCCTCAAAGAGGAGCTCCAGGTGCCCCTGAAGCAGCTTCCCTTTTTGCTTTGGCTCAGCACAAAGATTTCTGTATGACACAAAGCTAATGAGCACCCCAATTTTGGCAAGGTCATTTAGCCAAAAAAGGTGAGCATTAGGTTTGAGTAAATATGGTAGTAATTCATACTGACTACAATACCAGCATATTAGGAAGCAGAATCCTGGGTCTCGAAGAGAAAGGTCTTGAACATGAGGAAGCAAGTTGTGTGTGTTGAAACAGTAACTTCTGACAAATCTTGCATCCAGGATATAAAGAATTGGGATCACAACACTGAACAGCTGAAATAGTCAGTTTTCAGAAGTTTAACCTCAGTTGGGATTGGTGGTTTCTGTACACATCAAGAATTAAAGGCTAGGCAGAAAAATTAAGACTCAACTTTATGATCCTCTCCTAAATAGAACAAAGAGTATGTCCACTACAGAGCAAAAGTCTGCTTCCACATAAGACACACTTGAAAAGAGTGCCTTCCGCACTGTTAGTCTTGTTGAATGCCACAAGCAACAAAAGGAAAAGACAGAATAAAATGCAGAAGTACAAGTAACAGTATGCTGTAATTAAAGAGAAAACAATATGTTTTTTAAAAAATAGATGCTTGGTGAAAGGAAGCCTAACAATAGAGCACTCAAGAAAGAACAGAGAAGGAACATTGTGAAATATGTACAGAAAGGTCTACAGGTTGGTGAGAGAGGAACAGAACTCTCCATACTTTCACTGCTTATTTTGCTGGAGTTATTGTTGACTACATTCATACTCCACAATCCAATGGCTTCCCACTTAAGAAGGAAATACGAAAGGCATTACTTCCTGTTGTTTTATTGTACCTGGGTGTACTTTGCCAGGATCTCCTGTGGCCATATGCTGGGAGTGAGAGCGGAAAAGGGGCCACCAGCTGCTGGAGTATAGCTTCCTGTTGGTAAAAACAGATGAAACAAGACATAATGGAATTGTTAAAAACAAACAAAAAACAAACAAAAAACAGGACAGCCACAACAGCATGGCTATTGGCTAATTGTAAATCACTTCAGGGGGTTGTTCAGCTAGCATGATAATTTTTCAGAACTCAGGAAAGATGCTTTTTAAAAATTACAATGCCAAGAATCCCCCCAGAAGCAAAAAAAAAGTGACTTTTCTGAATTCATATAACTTTGGTCTCGCTCCAGAAGTCACATATAGCAGAGGTGGGCAACCTTTGAATATCTAGTTTACCTGGGGAAAGCTGAAAAACAACTGGCTTCTAAATACATCTCATCACCCTCTATATAACATTTGGGCCATTTTAAGGCCAGGAGTGTTTTTTTCTTCTACAGGAAATGATCTGGAAAATCAGTTTCTGGTTACTTCTTCTTTGAAAGTCCTCGCCTAAGCTTAACATGACCAGTGCCAACTAAAACATGATAAAATTGCCCCCATGCTCTGAAATGGTGTGAACATTTAAAATAATTGTTAAGAAAAGGAGGTGATTCATAGCAGACTCTGCTATTTCCCTACAACAAAAAAATTGGTTTCCATGCTGAGTTTATGAGTATGGTATCTGCCTTGCCAGACAAATATTTATGTATGACACTGATGCATAGACTATTTCTATACTGCTACCTTAACCACCTGTCTATATTTGTTGTAAGAAAATTGTATTTTGTTCTGATCTTTTTGCTCTAACAATCTTTAATTTGTAGACTGCTTAATATACAAAAATGGCTTTATCCCTTGATACAACAACCAAACTTTGAAATGGCTTCCCACTATACTAATACTAACCTTCCACACATTTACATTGACCTTACCACACATCAGTCCCTTTATGAATTAATGTAATTTAAATTACAATGCTTTATAACAAGAGAGCAATAGTGAAAATATGTTCTATGTCAAAGCTATTAAATGACTAATATAATAAATCATTCAGATATCTCAACTAACCTACTTTAGAAAGTACGACCCTTCTCCTTTTACCTGGTCAAACTGGTCTGACAAAAACATTCTTTTCAGATTGCACATATTGTGAAAACTACTAGTGTTAGGCAATGACCAACCAAAAGGTTTTGATTATTGAAACAGTCCAAATCTTTTTCTAATACTAGTACTTCCAAGCCACATATGGATAAGAAGAGGAAAAATAACTGCTCTCTCCAAATAAAAGGGGAAAATCCACTGAATTCATTGGGACCTCTGAGTAGGAATGTATAGAATTACTTTGAAATTCCCAATAAGCCTTTCAGAAATAAATCCAGTCCTATCCTGAAGTAAACTAAGTACTTTGTTACTTTTGATTACACACTTCTCAGATTTACAATATACCTCTTCATCCAGTTGTAAAAACATTCCTCTTATGGCTGACAGAAAGAACACAACTGTAGTCTTTATTTCTGTTTTTTCCCCTTAAAAATGAAAGGGGAAAAGTAATACATATAAACTCTAACAGGCTAGAGAGGGCTGGCCTTTAGTCAAGTAGAGGAACATCCGAGTGGAACATCAACTGAACGTGGCTGATTTCACCTCTTCCACTGCAGCACCTTGTGCCCCATTGCTGACCTTTCTGAAGGGTCCCCTGACTTTGAGACAGTTGGGGAAACTGTAGATGGAAAATAGTGGGATGAAAATTCCCATTTTTATGAACAGCATTATGATTATGAATCCAATAGAATGTCTCTTACAAAATGTCATGAGTGATTCTAAATGTCATTTTCTATTGCCTTTGAAAACACAGTACTGTTTGATTTTAGGTAAAATGTGAAGTTGTACAGGATTAATTATTTTAATTGCAATTCTGGATTTAGAAATTTGAGAAGAATTGGGATTTACTTGGCATTCAGTCTAGTTGCTTTCAGTCTATTTTTTAAATCTTGATTTGGCAAAACCTTTTCTAATGCCAAAATAACAAAATTTGGACCCATATATACATTTTATTCCCACTGTTTTCCCTCTACACTTTCCCCAACTGTCTCAAAGTCAGGGGACCCTTCAGAAAGGTCAGCAATGGGTGCTGCAGTGGAAGAGGTAAAATCAGCCACATTCAGTTGATGTTCCACTCAGATGAGGTACCTCTATCTGACTAAAGGACAGCCCTCTCTATCCTACATTCCTCACAAGTGGCTTTCTTGGATGTCTAAGGGGCTGTAGTGATAAGGAACAGACAGAACAGATTTGTTACACAAGCAGCCTCTATTCACACAAAATCTGCATTTAATCTATTCCTCAAAAGTGGCTTTCTTGGAAGTCTAAGGGGCTGTAGTGATAAGGAACAGACAGAACAGATTTGTTACACACAAAATCTGCATACTCTTATGCATACTCTTGCGAGTAGACAAGACAGATGCTTTGAGATTATTATGTCCAAGAATAGGAGAACAGCATGTTCAACCTGGCTGGGGGAAAAGGTGTGGTATAAATAAAAATAAGGATAATTGTTATAGTAGTAATCTTAATACGGACACCAAAACCTGCAATAATAGTAGTAGTAATAGTAATAATAATAATAATAAGAAGAAGAATATTTATATCCCGGTTTATCTCCCCCAAAGAGGACTCAAAGCAGCTTAACAAAAGCATTAGCACACAATTTAAAATATACAATTATACAAACATTGAAACAGGATTAATAACTTGGCCGTTACATAAGCCCCATTGATTCAAAGGTTCTAGTCTAACTACCAACGTCAAATTTAACAACCAGCCTTACTGACACAGGAGAGAAAAAGAGAATTAAAATTATGCAGTCAATATACAAAGTAATTAATTTAATATAATCAGGAAGGAGTAGTATAAAGATACACAGTTAATAGCAATTAAGTAAACAAAACTAATATAATTAGTACTATTGCTTACCTGACATGGCACCAGCAGAATGTGGTCTCCTATAAGTCACTCAGCTTTACCAGCTAGACCCAGGCATAATACAGAAAGAAAATTACATTGCAAGACTACTCAATTATACAGGATATTTGTAGCTGATTCCCAATTAGTTCCCATTCCACTGTTGCAGTTAAATTAAATATTTCTCTCCATTTCATATATATCTTATGTTCCAACAGATCCTTTGTCAATATTATATGGTAAACCAAGATACCAGGAAAGGATATATAGCATGTTAAGGACAGAGTGGCATTAATAAATGTCCACTCAGATATTTCTCATGGTGACAGACATTAATAAAATGCTAAGTGGTACATCTGCGGTTTTAGGGCTTGATAGTTCCTGGTCATGAATGTTATAACTGGAAATCAGGCAAGTTTTAAAAAATCTTGCTTAGAACTCAATTTTTTCATGCATCAAACCTTCAGTGAAGGAAATACGTTATTTCTTTGTAACTATCTTGTTTTGGGTCTTGGGTTACAATTCCTTCTCTGATGTAGCCATTCTTGCTGCATCATAAGACACGTGCAGAATGGAAACACTTAATCATAAAGTCAACCAGCTGCACTCCTGATATGTTAAGCTATAATCTGTAATAAGTCTCAGCCAGTGCAGCCAATCAGGGTTTAGAGCAGATGTGTCAAAAATCTTTTCACCAAAGGCCACATCAGCCTTCAAAGGGCCAACTGTAATTGTAGGATTGCATAAATGTAATTATGATGTCCTGGCATTGAAAATCTCATGGACCACATAAAATAATGTGACATGCTGGATTCAGCCTACCAGCCTTGTGTTCAGTTTAGTCCAAAACATCTAGAAGATACCAGTTTGCCTATCTCTACTCAAGATCTTCAAAAATCTTTGGGGGGGGGGGGGGAATTTATAATGGATTTAAAAAGACAGCACAAACATAATAACTTTATTTACTGCATCTTGCATTATATTGATTAAGTCTAAGTTGTATGTTAACAGCATTCTAGTAGGACTCTGCTTTTCTACACTAGACTTCTTCACACATTTAAAACACTGATGAAAGTCATTGGTGAAAATGGTATGGTTGTGTTTGGGTAGTCATTCACTCTGACAACAGCAGTCACTGTGAGTGGAAGATTTCCTCCCTTTAGCAATAGAAGTTCCACAAGCAGAGATCAACAATACTACCCTGTAGAAATGAAACAGGGGATTTCCAACACATTTTATTTGGCAGCTGCTAGTTAGTATATGTTGTGAGGTATGACCACAAACCTGATAAAAGTAGGTTTCAGAGATTCACTTCTTGCTTTCTTTCTGAGATAACATTGCTGGGATTTAAGTGACCCGAGTTTTCAAGTCGAGAGAATGCTGCAAAAAACAAGATTGCACAAGATGAACAGTGACAATTTGTTGTTTCCCCATCTGAAACACTGTTTCAGACCCAGCAGGGAGAAGTATAAGGTTCACAACCAAATTGCTATTTTGATATTGCAAATATTATGGATGTGACAGCATGCAGCAAAAAGATACATTTTTAAAGTCTGTTGTCCTGTGGTATCAAGTTATGACTAGTAAATGTAATGTAGCATAAAATTTTAAATAAACACCTCAATTCCAGCATATGGAGGATACTATAGATCTCAACCCACAGGGGCCTTTCTACAACAGGATAAAGCAATAGTTAGATAGGATCAGAACAGTTTTCTTTATTGACTTGAATAATGGACAACTAAAACTAACATGTTGTTTGATAACCAGGCCTGATTCATTTTATGTGTCTCCACACAGCTGACTAAACATATTCGTAAGTAGCTTAATATTAGATAAACTGAACCAGGTGGGCAGGTTTTTCTTGCCTTTGGTTGCTATGGAACATTCCTTGGCAACAGCTTTCAATACTTGACCAAGAGAAGGAGAGATGCATGCAAACACATTACTGCTAGAGGAAACTACCACAGGAAGGTGGGCTTGGTGACCTGGAGGAACTAGATTTCTAATTTAGTTAGGTATCTAGACATCTAACACAAACTCACTACACTCCTTTTTCACACCAGGCTATTCTTTGGTACTCAAGGCTGTCACTCTCCCTGAATAACAAACAACATTTGTGGTACTTCCACTCATTTCTCTAAAATATAAACTTCAGTCCACTGCGAAGAAAATTGTTGGATGTAGAAATGTGAAGGCCTGGATTTAAAAGAACATCAGAAATTAGGAGGTCACATTTTTTGAAAATTAGAGGGAAAGAATTATATAACATTTTCTTTTAGAATCTATATAAATAAAAATGTAATGTTCGTTTGTGGGATTAACATAACTAAAAAAAACCACTGGACGAATTGACGCCAAATTTGGACACAATACACCTATCAGGCCAACAAGTGACCATCATTCATAAAAACACAGAAAAACACAGTGGAAATAAAAAAAGCATTACAATGCATGCACAAAACCACATACACACAGACAGACAGACAGACACACACACACACACACATATATATATACACCCAAACACACACATATATCCACATATACACAAATATATACACACACAAAACACATATACACACATTTATCCTTCTTAGGTAGAATTTCGGCAATAAAGATGACCATACTACCAAAAATAAATTTTCTCTTCAGTATGTTACCAATTATTAAAAAAGAAAATCAATTAGACATTTGGAACAGAACACTATCAAAATTCATCTGGGCAGGAAAAAAACCTAGAGTCAGGCTAAAATTAATTCAGGAACCCAAGGAGAGGGGTGGCCTTGGAGTTCCCAACCTAAAATTATATTATGATGCCAATTGCCTAGCTTGGCTAAAGGAATGGTGTGGCCTGGAAAATAATAAATTGTTGAATCTTGAGGATTTAACCTGAAATTTGGACTCCACGCATATCTCTGTTATGACAAAATAAAAAGTGACTCTACTCTCAAAGATCATTATATTAGAAGTTCCTTAATTAAAGTATGGGAAAAATATTATAAAAAATTATATAGAAAGATACCCCTATGGCTATCGCCTACGGAGCGATGCGCATCCGACAGTTGGATGATCTACAATGGTTAACATATAGAGACCTCCTATACTGGGATGGACAAAAATTTAACATGAAATCTAGAGAACAACTATTAGATAGAAATATAAAAATGGAGTGGTTCCCATATCTTCAAATGGTGAACATATACAAAACAGATCAAAAAAAAGGGTTCGAACAACAACTAAATGAGCTAGATGAGATCTTACTAAATACAAAACAAAAATTGGTAGGAAAAATATATAGAGTTTTGCAAAGCTGGGAAAAAGGGAAAGATCAACCTAAAGACCACATGAAAAAATGGTCAAGGAACCTAGGTTATAAAATCAGCCCAGAAACATGGAGAAGTATATGGAAGAACAATATAAATATTTCTCTAAGTCAAAATTATAGAGAGAGCTGGATTAAAATAGTTTATAGGTGGCACCTGGCACCAGCAAAGATTGCCAAAATGTTCCCCAATGCAAGCCCTAAGTGCTGGAATTGTCAAGGGAAAAATGGGACATACTTCCATTTGTGGTGGCTCTGTGAGAAAGCCAGAAAATATTGGACTATGATACATAAGGAGACACAAAAAATTCTAGGGAAAAAGATTGAGAAAAAACCAGAAATGTTTCTATTAGGAATATTAGACAATAAATGGGATAAAGAGGAAAAAAATACTTTTATTTTAATAACAACAGCAGCAAAACTGGTATATGCAAAATACTGGAAATCGGATAAAAAACCTAGTAGGGAAGAATGGACATTAAAAATCATAGATACAATACAAATGGAAAAACTCCCTGACAGGCTGAAGGAAAAAAATATCCAAAGAATTATGAGCGAGTAACAAGATATTACAAAAGGAATATAATATCAAGATAAACCTAAGGGACTAGACTAGCAAAAGCATGTATAAATTGAATAAGCGAAAATATCCGTATATATACACCATTAAATAAAAGGAGTACTATTTAAGATACTATCTACTCTTTCCTAACACAGGAACACTGGAGCTCCCCAAGGAAGATTTAAGAACATATGGAAAGGACTGTTAATTTTGTGGAAAGCTTGTCGTGCTCCAAATTTACGTTTCGTTTTAACACTTTCACCACTGACCCCTTCCCCCTTCTTTGCCAACCCTTTCCCCTCCCCTCTGAATCCCCCAAATTTCTATTTCACGCTGACCCTAGCGAAATACCTTTATTTGGATGTTAGGTAGTCCCTTTGGCTACCAATCTGTGTAATTTGCTAATTTTATCCTTTTTTGAAAACTAATAAAGAAATATTTTTTTTAAAAAAACACATATACACAGACTGGCCCACTGTGTGGCAGTGGGCGGCTAGTAATGAATAAAATGTTAAAATGAAGCTGTTCACATATGTACTGCCTCAAACCCATATCTAAAAACTATGTAAAGAGTAAGATTTGTATAAGAATTAGAGAAGAAAGACTAAAAACTCTCCCATTAACTAGGGGACGACGACTATTTCCCCTCAATGCTTTTAAATTTGGGAGGCAAGTTAATACTTTTCATTGGATGTCACTTTGAAGGTCCAATTATAAAAGAACCACAGAATCAACATAATTTACATAAGTGTTGACTCACCACTCAACAACTGATTCAATAGGACTGCTTTGCTTGGGTCTACCAATTGGATTTATTACAAGGTCTGCCAACTTATTTCTGTGCCTTCACACACATAAATGCAGTCCTGTTCAGGTGAAAAAGCGCCCCAAGCAACTCATACTTTCTTCAAACAGCTGAGATTCAAAAACAGAGATAACACCTTTTCAAAAAATATTGGAGGTAAATGACATACACCAACACCAGCTCAAGAGGGATGCTGTACATCCCTCTATAACAGGGGTTCCCAACCCTTTTTTGACCAGGAACTACTTGACCAGGGACCACTCTCTAACATTAGTACCAAAAGGGCTATGAATCAGTTTTTGTCAACTTTAGATTCAGTTTGGGGTGCTGATTCTGAAAATTGCATTGGATAATAGACCATATCAGCTCTAGTTTCTGATACAGAACATATGCCAAGGTCAGCAATAGGAAAAAATTGAAGGTGGCACAAAAGGACCAGAAATAAAATAAATAAAGGAGGTTTGCAGACCAGATTTTTGTCCTCATGGCCCACTAACGGTCCACAGCCCGCAGGTTAAGGACCACTGCTCTATAACATTTTCCTTCCTACCGCCATTTGAGCTTTGAGTCCAGACCTTTTCCTCTTTCTCTGGGGTGAGGAATATAACAAACATTGTATGCTTATGTGATTTTTTTTCCGTATCAGGAGTGACTTGAGAAACTGCAAGTTGCTTCTGGTGTGATGCTCTGTGAGGAACTACAGAACAATAACTTCATTTATGTAAGATGTATTATTGTCTGAGATCATTTTAAATATTAATATTTTTGAAAATAGCTACATAACACAGTGAAGCATCTGACAAAGGCAAGTTAAAATCCTCATTCCTTTAGTATCCCTTGAAGCTAGCTAGGCCTTTGCAACCAATATAAATACTTTAATATGATCCACGGACTTGTAAAAACTCAGCTAAGTTTCATGTAGCAAAAGGTAGGATTGTGCAATTAAAGGAAACATTAAAGCCACACCCTCTGCTTAGATTTATCCCTTCTTCCAGGAATGTATTCTGCTTTGTTGGTTTAACGTTGGTTTATATGCTTAACTATTTTAGTATATGGTGCTGGTCTTATCTTGATTTAATGTTCTATTTCTTTGGCCATTGTTTTACCTCATTACTGTTGTATTGTGTGTTTTAAACAGCTGGCACATCACTCAGAGGATATTAAAATAATTATTAACTAAGGTTCTCTACGCAATTAAGAATTTAACTGTATTTACAGGAAAAGGATATACATTACAACACACCAATAACAGATTGTGGGGTAAAGGCAAGAATCAGAAATGTGTTAATTTTGTTCTGATTTAGAAAATCAAAACATTTTGGAGTCTTTGTGAGAGTGGCAAACTACCTGCAGCAAAGATTTTCTGTACAGATCAGGCAACATGTGCAAACTGATTGTATCTTATGAGCGAATGTTAAGGTGTATCCTCACAAAAGGAATGTTACCAAGCAGGGCCGTAGCCAGGATTTAGATTTGGGGGGGCTGAGTTTGGTTCGGGGGCTGAGACTGGGTGGAAGAGGGTCTACCCTAGCAAACCTTTTGTATTGTTATCCCAATAGCCCCATTAATGTGGGATATAATGAGCATGGTGATCAGATCATGATATGAATAAACATAATAGTTTAAATAATGTATCAGTAAGGCCTTCTCGCGGACCACCCTGAGAATTTCGGGGGGGGGGGGCTGAAGTCCCCTTAGCCCCAGCTACATGCCAGTTACCAAGTGAAACAATGCGTCTTTGTCAGTAAAATTAAGTCTCGGGATCCCTTCAAGACTAACACATTCATTCAAGCACAAACTTTTTGGACTACAGATCAGTTCATCAGGTGTGAAATTTCACATCTTAGGATCACATGTATGCCAATTTTAATTTGATAGTCTTAAAGGTAACTAAAGAGTTTTCTTGCTATAACCGACTAATCTAGTTCTTTCTATAAGGTTCAGGATTTTTCTGTTAGACTTAACAGCCTTATTTTTGAGGAGGTGCAGTTGATGCTCAACACCATTCAGCTGCAATCTTGTGGTGGAGTTGAAATAGGAACTACAAGCTTCCTTTCTAGTTAAGGTTAAACAGGAGACTTGTTATAGCTATCAAGCCATCTCTCTAAGACAAGAAAGGTCTTTGTAATCTTCATATTTCTGATGGAACTGCTTGACATTAAAACAAATCTGGCAAGATGTTAGTCTTAAATTGCCAAGACAAGCTAATTGTGTAATCTGTATTTTTCTTATTTGACCTTTTCTATTATGATTTCCCTAATGGAGAGAAAGCAATTCCAGTTTTGGAACTGACCTAATAGTTAGGAAGCTGTGTCTCTATGGAATCAGAGACTTGTTTAAATTACTCTTGAAGTCCTAAACCAACATGAACTTGGAAAATATTTCCAGTTTCTATACAACACATAGTCTTGTATACAACATCAAGGTGCTTAGAACCAATACTGAATGCTCAGGCAAGGATTATTTCAAAAAAGTATCAAGGTAACAGTTCTTTGAAATGCAAAGTACCCTTTGGCACTCAAATAAAAGTGGTCAAAACCCTTGTTTCCATCCCAAATTTTGACTCATTATTTTGAAGAAATATATATATTTGCATTCATTGGGCCAAAACCATTGATTTTATATTCCCTCAAGTATCACAACTGTCACAAAACAAATGCTAAAGCAAGATAAAAAATTCTGAAAACCAAAATAAAAAATGGAAAAGTTGACATTCACTTATCTCTCTTGAGAAATACCAGACACACAGCACAGAAATACACATATTCAACTCAAATTAATATATATTTACTCTGAAATAAATATATTTGGACTCACTGGAGTTTACCAGATCTAAATAAATGTATCCAATACCTATGCTTCTCCCCATGTGGTCTTGCCCCCCTCATCATGAGAGACGACTTCCAGTCCACATGGATTAAAACAGTCTCAGCAAAGATCGCAACGCTAGGTTTCTCCCAAGGACAATTGCTAAGCATGAGATAGGACCAAGCCAAGGATCTCATTAAGCAACGGATCCTGGACATAGAGCGCCAATCCGACCTAGCCTGTTCCCCAGCCTTCATTGTTAGTGAAGCCACTAGATACCTCACTGCCCCCATGGCATACCTAACAGATCTGGAGGTGCCCAAACACCGAAAGGCTTTTACCCTGGCAAGATGCCATGCCCTCCCATCGGCTGTATTGGAGGGGAGGTATCAGAAGACCCCCTTCAACCAGAGATGATGCCCCTGTGGGTCTGGTGATGTGGAAACAACTGAGCACGTGCTTCTTCAATGCATGTTCTACAGAGATCTTAGATCCAATCTCATTGGACCATGGCTTTTAAAGTACCCGGGGCGCAGTGAAAGATGCTATTCCACCCTGCTGCTTTCGGACTCTAACACTGCAATGACTTACAGTGTTGCTAAGTTCTGTGCTGCTGCCCTTAATATCAGACGGAGGATGATTGACACTGTAAGGCAACAATATCCTGTCTCTTAAAATATATTTTATACTGATTTCTAGTCTGATTTTAAATAACTGTTTACTGGGGTGTTGTCCTTCTCCTCTTAGGGCGCTTGTGCCCGCTTTGTGCTGGTCTGTGACCGTAATAAAGTTTTGATTGATTGTATCCAATATAATTTGAATAAGTAGTGCGAGAAGCCCATCAATTAATGCACCCTTTAAAAAACTTCCTTCTCGGCATACATATACGCCCTCTGACAACATTGGAATTACTACATACTATGTAATAATAATAATAATAATAATAATACTCATTTAAAGCTGAAAGTACCAAGTGAATAATCACTTACAATTAACAATCTCTGAGAAAGTACCTGTTGTGAGGAGTAAAATTTAGAAATAAAAGTCTGGGAGGCAAAGCAAATTGATAAAAACAAGAAGTGGATACAAGAAAAGGGCATTGAATAGTGAATTGAAACCAATCAAGAATTATCTCAAATAGTGAGTCAGACAATTGCAGGGTGGACTCGTGAATCATCGCAAGAAAGCAAAACTTTCCGTGAGAGATATAAAAAATATTTCTATCATTTCATATCAAGAAGCATATACTGTCCCTAACATGAGAATGTCATATATATTTAAAAATGACATTAATTTTGCTTTTCATTCTTTTTCTCTATGACAAAGATAATCACTGCAATATTGGAAAATCAGATGACACAGTTATCTTTGAGCTTCAAAATACTTGATTGGGATTTATTTTTAAACAGACAACCACAAGTTAACATGTAGGAGCAGGTCTGGCCATTTAAAAAATTCAAAGCAACATATATGTAAGGGACAGGATTAAGGAATAAACAGAAGATTCACAAAATTGAGTATAAAAGGGGATACTCTACATAAAGCAAACACTTTAAAACAAGTGTGGACAAAATAACAAAACATCTAGATTACATGATGATTTTCTCACCAAGGCAGATGCATTTGATAAAATATTAACAATTTGTTTTTACAGAAGGAAGTGATAAATTGTGCTTTTATTATCTATATAGCAATCTCAGTAAGACACTAAATTATGCAGACTTGTTGAAGGCAAAACCAAAGAGAAATACATTTGCTGTAAGCAAATATTGCTCTCTATCTATAGCTTTTTTAATAGTGTCAGGAGGACTTGAAAAACTACAAGTCGCTTCTGGTGTGAGAGAATTGGCTGTCTGCAGAGACGTTGCCCAGGAGATGCCCAGATGTGTTACCATCCTATGGGAGGCTTCTCTGATGTCCCCACATGGGAAGCTGGAGAAGACAGATGGGAGCTCACCCGTCTTGCGGATTTAAACTGCAGACCTTCAGGTCAGCAGTTCACCTGGCACAAGGGTTTAACCCATTGCACCACTTGCGGCTCCTAGTCACTAATCTTTATGTTTAACTAACTTCTTCCCATTTCCCATTATAAAATGCACAAAGGTATTAGGCAGCATGGTTGTTTCTTTACAGGGGGAAATCTAAAACTCACATTAGGGGAATAATGTTCTGCAGACTTGATGAGATTAACTCTTGTTAGTCGAAAACCACATTTTAATCGAGTTAAGATGACACAACACACCTTGCACTCAATCTTAAGACTGTCGCAGACGACGCTTTCACTCTCCTCCCTTTTTTCTTTGGTTTGTCTAAAGGATAAAGAACAAATAAGGCTGCCTACAACTTCCTGGTGTTTGGGCATTGTAAACCAGGTGAGGCCTACGATTACAGATTTCTAGGTTCAGGTGTGCCTATCCTGCCTGACTCTCTGACTTAGCAGCTGGAGCAGAAGAATTGTCCCCCAATGCTTTCTGCTGGTTGACCTTTTGTTGTATAAACATATTATTAAATATATTGAATAGACAAAGATATGCATAACCGAAAATACAGGGCACATCTAACAACACCACAAAGCACAGAAAGACATAAACTGAAAGAAATAAATAGTGTTAACACAAACCTACCCCCCAAATTACAAAAATTACCATTTGTACCCACCTTTTCAACCAGATGGCTGCAACCAGAGACTGCAATGATTCTATTTTAATCGGCTTTTTATTGACATCACTGGCCACATAATTAATTTTAAATATTGTAGACGATCTTTTGTGTGGTGTTTTAATAAATTGTTGTTTGTGCTTCTATGTTAATTTAATTGATAGGCTAGATTTTTAATTAATCTTACAATGTGTGTTTATTACTTGGTTTTAGATATTGGTCTAATGTGGGATTTGGTTGGTTTGTTTATTATATTTGTATCTATTGTTTTTCAAGAAATTGAATGTTTGCCTTTTTGTCTGTTGGAATCTGCCCTGAGTCCCCTTTGGGAGATAGGGAGGAATAAAATTGTTGTTGTTGTTGTTATTATTATTATTGACTTCAGCTCTCAAAAAGTTCAGCCACTTTGGCCAATGAGCAGAGATTCTGGGAGCAGCCATATTATAGAATTAATGCAGTCTGACACCACTTGAACTGCCATGACTTGTTCTTGTTTATCGTTCAGTCATTTCCGACTTTTTGTGACCTCATGGACCAGCCCATGCCAGAGCCCCCATGTTGGTGGTCACTAGCTTCAGCTCCTTCAAGGTCAAGCCAGTCACATCAAGGATAACATCCATCCATCTTTCCCTTGGTCGACCCCTCTTCCTTTTTCCTTCCATTTCCCCCAGCATCATTATCCTCTCCAAGCTTTCCTATCTTCTCATTATGTGGCCAAAATACATCATCTTTGCTTCTAATATCCTTCCTTCCAGTGAGCAACTGAGCATTATTTCCTGGACTGGTTTGATTTTCATGCGGTCTGGGGCACTCAGAATTTTCCTCCAGCACCACAGTTCAAAAGCATCTATCTTCCTTCGCTCAGCCTTCCTTATGGTCCAGCTCTCGCATCCATAGGTTATTACGGGGGAATACCACTGCTTTAAGTACGTGGACCTTTGTTGACAGTGTGATGTCTCTACTCTTCATTGTTCGATCAAGACTGGCCATTGCTCTCCTCCCAAGAAGGAAATGCCTTCATGACTCAATGCTATGGAATCCGGGGAGCTGCAGTTTGGTGAGGCACCACCACTCTTGAGCAGAAGTGGTGAATGTGGCACCGGGAATGTGGCGCAGCTGGCTGGGAGTCAGCTGCATAAGATCTCTACTGACCAGAAGGTCATGAGTTCGATGCCTGCCCGGGTCAGGGTGAGCTCTCGACCAATTGTGTAGCTCGTTGTCTGTCTATGTATGTTGTGTGTCTATGGCATTGAATGTTTGCCTGTATATGTGCATTGTGATCTGCCCTGAGTCCCCTGCGGGGGGAGAAGGGCGGAATATAAATGATATAAATAAATAAATACTGCAATTCCCATGATTCCAGAGCATTGGGCTCTGGAAGTTAAAAGTGGTGCCAAACTGCATTAATTATACAGTATAGATGCACCTCAAAACACTTTGAGGACCAGAGCTTGGGGACCCCTTTTGGGAAGGAAAAAGTCTTCCTTCCCACTCCTCAATGTTGCCGCGTGTATATACCAATAACAACAGCACACAAATCGCCTAAATCACTGTCCATATAAACTTAGAAAAGTCCCGTATGTTCTGGCAATCATATTCAAAGTCTCATACAGTAACAGTGAGTGGTGTTGTTGGGGTTTTTTTGGGGTACTTCTCTGTTTTAGTTGTTGTGGTGAACCAGAAGGCGTCCAGATCCAAGCTGGCGGTGAGATCACAACTAAAACAGAGAAGTACCCAAAAAAAAACCTGACTGTTACTGTATGAGACTTTGAATATGATTGCCAGAACATATGGGACTTTTCTAAGTTTATATGGACAGTGATTTAGGCGATTCGTGCGTTGTTGTTATTGGTATATACACGCATCAACATTGAGGTTTGATGCGGATTTCCTGTTTGTTTGTCTTGATGTTTCGAATATATGATTGTATTGTTACACAACATGAGGATATGCATTTCCTGTAGGACTATGTATTGTACTATATTGGTATACACCAGGAAATAAGAAAGGTTATGGTAAAAGATTTAATATTTGGTCAGCATATTTTTTTTTTGTCATTGCTAATCTTTAGCAAGCCTCCCTGTGCTTTTTGTCTTGGTGCTTTCCTTCCCACTCCGTCACTATTTTATCGAGAGTGGTCATTGCTCTCCTCCCAAGAAGTAAACATCTTCATGACTCAATGCTAAACATCTGTCATGACTCCACCATGGGCTGGTTGAAGACCCTATAAACTGCAACTCCCACAATTCCAGGAGCTGTAGTTTTATGGTCCCCAACTGCATTAATTATCTTGAGGACCAGGCTTGGGGATCCCTTTTGGGAAGGAGAAAGTCTTGTCCTTCAAGACATTGCCTCCTCCCAAGAAGTAAACATCTTCATGACTCAATGCTCCGGGGGACAAGTTCCAGGCACCACCACTTTGAGGGGTGGTTGAAGACCCTATAAACTGCAACTCCCACAATTCCAGAGCATTGAGCCCTGGCAGTTTTAAGTGGTCCCAAACTGCATTAATTATACAATACAGTTGCACCCCAAAACACCTTGAGGACCAGAGCTTGGGGATCCCTTTTGGGAAGGAGAAAGTCTTCCTTCCCAGTCCTTCACTATTTTATCGAGAGTGGTCATTGCTCTCCTCCCAAGAAGTAAACATCTTCATGACTCAATGCTATAAAAACCGAGGAGATGTAGTTTGCTGAGGCACCACCACTCTTGGGCAGGGGTGGTTGAAGACCCTATAAACTGCAACTCCCATGATTCCAGAGCATTTACTCTCTACTGACCAGAAGGTCATGAGCTCGAGGCCTGCCCGGGTGAGCTCTCGACCAATTGTGTAGCTCGCTGTCTGTCTATGTATGTTGTATGTCTATGGCATTGAATGTTTGCCTGTATATGTGCATTGTGATCCGCCCTGAGTCCCCTGCGGGGTGAGAAGGGCGGAATATAAATGAGGTAAATAAATAAATAAATAAAAATTCAGCCTTGGCAGTTTACAGTGCCCCCAAACTGCATTAATTATGCAGTACAGATGCACCCCAAAACACCTCGAGGACCAGAGCTTGGGGATCCCTTTTGGGAAGGAGAAAGTCTTCCCAGTCCTTCACTATTTTATCAAGAGTGGTCATTGCTCTCCTCCCAAGAAGTAAACATCTTCATGACTCAATGCTGTGGAATCCGGGGGAGCTGTAGTTGGGCAGAGGTGGTTGAAGACCCTATAAACTGCAACTCCCATGATTCCAAAGCATTGAGACCTGGCGGTTTAAAGTGGTCCCAAACTGCATTAATTATACCAGTGTTTCTCAACCAGTGTGCCGTGGCACACTAGTGTGCCGTGAGCGATCATCAGGTGTGCCGTGGGAAATTGGAACCTCCAATACCCTTTCTTCCCACTCCTGCTGAACACTTTTTCTTCTCCACTCGGGCTCCCTTCTTCCCAGCCTTGCTCTGCTCGCTTTGCCTCGCTTTGCTCAGGAGGGGAGGGAGGAAGAGTCTACTGCGCAGACTCGCCCCACATCTTCCTCCCTCCCCTCCACAGTGCTCTCTGGATATAGGTGAACTACAACTCCAAAACTCAAGGTCAATGCCCACCAAACTCTTATAGTATTTTTCTTTGTTATGGTAGTTCTGTGTGGGATTTTGATTCCATTCCATCATTGGTGGAGTTCAGAATGCTCTTTGATTGCGGGTGAACTATAACTCCCAGCTGTTGAGCAAGACCTTTGTGTGTGTCTTTCTGCCATTCCTGCCAGGATATCTATGTTGTGTTCATCGAAACAGGTCCAGGTTTCACACTGAGTGTATAAATACATTTAAAAACATATTAACTATATGTATTACCAGGGCCGGCCCCTCCCATTCCGCCGGCTACGCGGCTGCGTAGGGCGACGGGACCTGGGAGGGGCGTTGCCACCTGGGAGGGGTGGCGCCGCTGCGCCAGCCTCCCTGCCCCGCCGCTGTGCCTCCGCAGCCAGTCGCAGCCAGCCGCGCCGCTGGGTGGAGGCGTGCTCGGGAGCTATTGCTGCCCGTGCCGCGCCTTCACCGCTGCCGGCGTCTTGGCGCCCGCCGCGTGGGACGCCCTCACGCAGCTGTGGGGACACCACTGTGCGTCGCGCCACCACGCAGGGACTCACGTGCGCAGCCGCGGGGGACGCCATCGCGCGTGCGCAGCCGGGCTCATGTGCGCACCGCCCGCACGTGCGCACCGCCGCCAGACACACTTGTGAGGGCGTCCAGGAGCCACGGGGGGGGGGGGCAAAATAAGGTTTGCGTACCCCCCCAGGAGAGGTAAGGCCGCCCCTGTGTATTACTATGTTAGAGGGTCATTTTGGTTGGTAGTGTGCCCCAGGATTTTGTGAATGTAAAAAGTGTTCAGCAGCTCAAAAAAGGTTGAAAAACACCGAATTATACAGTACAGATGTGCCCCAAAAACACCTGTAGGACCAGAGCTTGGGGATCCCTTTTTGGGAAGGAGGAAATCTTCCTTCCCAGTCCTTCTCCAGCAGCGTTTCTCAACCTGGGGGTCGGGACCCCCAGAGGGGTCGCGAGGGGGTGCCAAAGGGGTCGCCAAAGACCATCAGAAAACACAGTATTTTCTGTTGGTCATTGGGGGCGGGGGGTTCTGTGTGGAAAGTTTGGCCAAGGTCTATCATTTGTAGGGTTCAGAATGCTCTTTGATTGTAGGTAAACTGTAAATCCCAGCAACTACAACTCTCAAATGTCAAGGTCTATTTTCCCCAAACTCCACCAGTGTTTACATTTGGGCAGATTGAGTATTCCTGCCAAGTTTGGTTCAGATCCATCACTGTTTGAGTCCACAGTGCTCTCTGGATGTAGGTGAACTACAACTCCAAAACTCAAAGTCAATGCCCACCAAACCCTTCCAGTATTTTCTGTTGGTTGTGGGTGTTCTGTGTGCCAAGTCTGGTTCAATTCCATCATTGGTGGAGTTCAGAATGCTCTTTGATAGTAGGTGAACTATAAATCCCTGCAACTACAACTCCCAAATTACAAAATCAACCCCCCAACCTCTCCATTATTCAAATTGGGGTGTACCAGGTATTTGTACCCAACTTGGTCCAGTGAATGAAAATACATCCTGCATATCGGACGTTTACATTACGATTCATAACAGTAGCAAAATTACAATTGTGAAGTAGAAACAAAAAATTTTTTTATGGTTGGGGGTCACCACAACATGAGGAACTGTATTAAGGGGTTGCGGCATTAGGAAGGCTGAGAACCACTGTTCTCCAGTGTTTGTTTTTACTTTTCTATTTTTGTGGAGTGTCTCCTCCTTGGAGAGCAGACCTTAATTTCAGAGGGAAGGGCCAGATTACTTCCTTCTAGGTACAGCTACACTAGGCATGGGCTAGTTTGGGCCTACCAGGTGTTTTGGACTCCAACTCCCACCATTCCCAACAGCCTCAGGCCCCTTCCTTTGCCCCCTCAGCCGCTTTGGGCCTACCAGGTGTTTTGGACTCCAACTCCCACCATTCCCAACAGCCTCAGGGCCCTTCCTTTGCCCCCTCAGCCGCTTAAGCGTTTTGGACCCCAACTCCCACCATTCCCAACAGCCTCAGGCCCCTTCCTTTGCCCCCTCAGCCGCTTTGGGCCTACCAGGTGTTTTGGACTCCAACTCCCACCATTCCCAACAGCCTCAGGCCCCTTCCTTTGCCCCCTCAGCCGCTTCAGCATTTTGGACCCCAACTCCCACCATTCCCAACAGCCTCAGGCCCCTTCCTTTGCCCCCTCAGTTGCTTTGGGCCTACCAGGTGTTTTGGACTCCAACTCCCACCATTCCCAACAGCCTCAGGGCCCTTCCTTTGCCCCCTCAGCCGCTTAAGCGTTTTGGACCCCAACTCCCACCATTCCCAACAGCCTCAGGCCCCTTCCTTTGCCCCCTCAGCCGCTTTGGGCCTACCAGGTGTTTTGGACTCCAACTCCCACCATTCCCAACAGCCTCAGGCTCCTTCCTTTGCCCCCTCAGCTGCTTTGGGCCTACCAGGTGTTTTGGACTCCAACACCCACCATTCCCAACAGCCTCAGGCCCCTTCCTTTGCCCCCTCAGCCGCTTCAGCGTTTTGGACCCCAACTCCCACCATTCCCAACAGCCTCAGGCCCCTTCCTTTGCCCCCTCAGTTGCTTTGGGCCTACCAGGTGTTTTGGACTCCAACTCCCACCATTCCCAACAGCCTCAGGCCCCTTCCTTTGCCCCCTCAGCCGCTTCAGCATTTTGGACCCCAACTCCCACCATTCCCAACAGCCTCAGGCCCCTTCCATAGTGCACCAACAAAACCCAACAGCCTCAGGTGTTTGGACTCCAACTCCCACCATTCCCAACAGCCTCAGGCCTTCCTTTGCCCCTCAGCCGCTGCGTTTTGGACGCCAACTCCCACCATTCCCAACAGCCTCAGGCCCCTTCCTTTGCCCCCAAAAGCCGCTTCAGCGTTTGGACCCCCTGACTCCCACCATTCCCAACAGCCTCAGGCCTTCCTTGCCCCCTCAGGAAGGGGCCTGAGGCTGTTGGGAATGGTGGGAGTTGGAATCCAAAATGCTTAAGCGGCTGAGGGGGCAAAGGAAGGGGCCTGAGGCTGTTGGGAATGGTGGGAGTTGGAATCCAAAATGCTTAAGCGGCTGAGGGGGCAAAGGAAGGGGCCTGAGGCTGTTGGGAATGGTGGGAGTTGGAGTCCAAAATGCTTAAGCGGCTGAGGGGCAAAGGAAGGGGCCTGAGGCTGTTAGGAATGGTGGGAGTTGGAGTCCAAAATGCTTAAGCGGCTGAGGGGGAAAAGGAAGCGGCCTGAGGCTGTTAGGAATGGTGGGAGTTGGAGTCCAAAATGCTTAAGCGGCTGAGGGGGAAAAGGAAGGGGCCTGAGGCAGTTGGGAATCGTGGGAGTTGGAGTCCAAAACGCGGCTGAGGGGCAAAGCCTGAGCTGAGGGGCAAAAACGGAAGGGGGGCCTGAGGCTGTTGGGAATGGTGGGAGTTGGAGTCCAAAATGCTTAAGCGGCTGAGGGGCAAAGGAAGGGGCAAATGGTGGGAGGAAAACGGGGCCTGAGGCTGTTGGGAATGGTGGGAGTTGGAGTCCAAAACGCTTAAGCGGCTGAGGGGGCAAAGGAAGGGGCCTGAGGCTGTTGGGAATGGTGGGAGTTGGCGTCCAAAACGCTTAAGCGGCTGAGGGGGCAAAGGAAGGGGCCTGAGGCTGTTGGGAATGGTGGGAGTTGGAGTCCAAAACGCTTGCCGGCTGAGGGGCAAAGGAGGGGCCTGAGGCTGTTGGGAATGGTGGGAGTTGGCGTCCAAAACGCTTAAGCGGCTGAGGGGGCAAAGGAAGGGGCCTGAGGCTGTTGGGAATGGTGGGAGTTGGAGTCCAAAATGCTTAAGCGGCTGAGGGGGCAAAGGAAGGGGCCTGAGGCTGTTGGGAATGGTGGGAGTTGGAGTCCAAAACGCTTAAGCGGCTGAGGGGGCAAAGGAAGGGGCCTGAGGCTGTTGGGAATGGTGGGAGTTGGCGTCCAAAACGCTGTTGGGAAGCGGCTGAGGGGCAAAGGAAGGGGCCTGAGGCTGTTGGGAATGGTGGGAGTTGGAGTCCAAAAAAGGAAGGGGCCTGCTTAATGCGGCTGAGGGGCAAAGGAAGGGGCCTGAGGCTGTTGGGAATGGTGGGAGTTGGAGTCCAAAAAGCTTAATCGGCTGAGGGGGCAAAGGAACGGCCTGAGGCTGTTGGGAATGGTGGGAGTTGGAGTCCAAAACGCTGAAGCGGCTGAGGGGGCAAAGGAAGGGGCCTGAGGCTGTTGGGAATGGTGGGAGTTGGAGTCCAAAACGCTTAAGCGGCTGAGGGGGCAAAGGAAGGGGCCTGAGGCTGTTGGGAATGGTGGGAGTTGGAGTCCAGAACACCTGGTAGGCCCAAACTGGCCCATGCCTAATCTACACTGTAGAATGAGTACCTCAGGATCCCTCAACACTGAGCCATGGCCGTGTCCAACTGCCAAAATGTCCCGGATGTTGTGGTTTCCTTCCTTCCTTCCTTCAACGCCACCTTCGCGCATCCCTGAGGGAGAACGACCACCTGACGTGTTTCCCAGGGCGGCCAGGCCTAAGCTGTCCCGCTCCCCCCGTCCCCCGAGGGCAGCCCCGGCTTCTTCCCGGGAAGGCAGGACGCAAGGAAGCCCTCAAACCTACTTACCGCTCTCCTCGACGCGGCGCCGCTTCTGGGCCTCCTGTCAGCGCCCCGGCTCAGAGCCACGCATGCGCAGTGCGAAGCGGCGCACCATTCTCTCCCCCCCCCAAACCACCATCACCGCGCGCGCTGAGCATCATGGGATGTCCCTAAGAGCACAGGAGAAGGGTTATCCATCCCTCCCTGGTTGCGCTTGGAGGAGAGGCCACATAATGCACAGGCAGGGCCGTAAACTAGATCAGTGTTTCCCAACCTTTTTTGAGCCACACTTTTTACATTTGCAAAATCCAGGGGCACACCACCAACCAAAATGACACTCTAACACAGTAATACATATACCTAATATGTTTTTAAAATGTATTTATACACTCAGTGTGAAACCTGGGCCTGTTTCGATGAACACAACATAGATGTCCTGGCAGGAGAGGCAGAAAGACACAAACTTCCCACACAGAACTCCCACAACCAAGAGAAAATGCTGTAAGAGTTTGGTGGGCATTGACCTTGAGTTTTGGAGTTGTAGTTCACCTATATTCAGAGAGCACATGTTGGATCATGAATACTCAATATGCCCAAATATGAACACAGATGGGAGTTCAGGGGAAATAGACCTTGACATTTGGGAGATGTAGTTGCTGGGATTTATAGTTCCCCTACAACCAAAGAGCATTCTGAACCCCACCAATGATAGAACTGGGCCAAACTTCCCACACAGAACCCCCAGGAGGCAAGAGGAGGTCTCTACTTGGGGAAAGGGAGGCGGGCCTTCCCAATGCATGGAGAGGGAGAGACCAAGTACACAACGGGTGGGGAGGGGGTGTTTGTAATTTTGTGCCTTTATCGAGGTAGGTTTCTTAGGGTTTTTATACTTCAACACACAAGACTTCTCTCCCCCTTCCTGGAGGTTCCAATTTCCCACGGCACACCTGATGATCGCTCACGGCACACTAGTGTGCCCCGGCACACTGGTTGGGAAACACTGAACTAGATTGCCAAAGGCTTTCTCTGCCGGAATCAATGGGTTGCTGTCATTTTTTTGGGCTGTATGGCCATGTCCCAGAAGCATTATCTCCTGACGTTTCGCCCACATCTATGGCAGGCACCCTCAGAGGTTGTGAGGTCTGTTGGAAACTTGGCAAGTGAGGTTTATATATTTGTGGGAGAAAGCACCCTTTTGTCTGCTTGAGGCAAGTGTGAATGTTGCAATTGGCCAGCTTGATTAGCCTTCAAAGCAGCTTCAAAGTCTGGCTGGTTGCTGCCTGGAGGATCCTGTGCCTGAGAGGTGTTAGCTGGCCCAGATTGAGGTCTGTTGGAAGCTAGTTAAGTGAGGTTTAACCGCAACGCACTCTACGTGGAGCTGCCTTTGAAAACTTTTCGGAAACTGCAGTTAGTCCAACGGGCAGCAGCCAGAATGCTAATGGCCTTGCAGCTTCAAAGTCTGGCTGGGTGCTGCCTGGATGATCCTGTGCTGAGAGGTATTAGCTGGCGCGGATTGAGGTATGTTGGAAACTAGTTAAGTGAGGTTTAACCGCAACGCACTCTACGTGGGGCTGCCTTTGAAAACGGTTCGGAAACTGCAGTTAGTCCAACGGGCAGCAGCCAGAATGCTAATGGCCTTGCAGCTTCAAAGTCTGGCTGGGTGCTGCCTGGAGGATCCTGTGCCTGAGAGGTGTTAGCTGGCCCAGATTGAGGTCTGTTGGAAACTAGTTAAGTGAGGTTTAACCGCAACGCACTCTACGTGGGGCTGCCTTTGAAAACTTTTCGGAAACTGCAGTTAGTCCAACGGGCAGCAGCCAGAATGCTAATGGCCTTGCAGCTTCAAAGTCTGGCTGGGTGCTGCCTGGATGATCCTGTGCTGAGAGGTATTAGCTGGCGCGGATTGAGGTATGTTGGAAACTAGTTAAGTGAGGTTTAACCGCAACGCACTCTACGTGGGGCTGCCTTTGAAAACGGTTCGGAAACTGCAGTTAGTCCAATGGGCGGCAGCCAGAATGCTAACTGGGGCGACATACAGGGAGCATACCCCCCCCTGCTGTGTCAGCTCCACTGGTTGCCTGTCCATCTCCGAGCCCAATTCAAAGTGCTGGTGTTGACCTATAAAGCTCTATACGATTCTGGCCCAGCTTACTTGTCCGAACGCATCTGCCTCTATGTCCCATCTCACAGTCTTAAGATCATCTGGGGAGGCCCTGCTCTTGCCAGCATCGCAAATGCGGTTGGTGGGGACGAGAGACAAGGCCTTCTTGGCGGTGGCCCCTTGCCTATGGAACGCACTCCCAAACGAAATAAGATCGACTCCATCTCTCCTTGCCTTTAAAAAATTGCTAAAGTCGTGGTTCTGGGACCAGGCTTTTGGGCAGCAGATGTAAATTGTACCTCTGGATTTTACTGGATTGACACTTTGGACTTGACTGGACTGACAATGTGTTCCACTTGATGGCTTTAATTAATCATTGTTGCATGTAGTCGTTTTTAATGTAATTTTTTAAAATGTTTTTAATGCTTTTTAATGATGTTGATGACATGGTGTATTTTTAAATTGTATTGTGGTGTTGTGGCCTGTAGTGCTGCAAATGTAAGCCGTGCTGAGTCCCCCTGCGGGGTTGAGAAGCTACGGGGTACAAATACCATAAATAAATAATACCATGCAGCTGTGGACAAGTTTACATAGGGACCCACCAAACACAGTGCCCAAACACGAATCAAGGAACATAAAAGGCACTGCTGACTTAATTCAGCCGTAGCAGAGCACTTGATGAACCAACCTGAACACTGAATATTATTTGAGAACACTGAAATTCTGGACCACTCTCAACAACCATCATGTCAAGACTATTACACAGAGAAGCCATTGAAATCCACAAGCATGTGAACAATTTCAACAGAAAGGAGGAAACCATGAAAATGAACAAAATCTAACTACCAGTCTTAAGAAAAACTATAATCTGGACAGTAAATAAATAGCAAAACTAAAAAAAAATATGGGAATTCCAGACAATAATCAATCAGGGCCAGCTAATAACTCCCAACAAAGGATTCCCCTGGGCTTTATTTATTTATTTACTTTATTTATATTCTCACCCCAAAGGGGACTCAGAGCGGATTAATCCCTGCAGTTCAACATATGACATATAGACGAACATACGACATATAGACGAACAGAGGCAAACTTCTGGCCACCAGGGGGAGCTGACACACTCCTCATCTCTCAGCGTTTTCCAGCATCCCTTTGTTGTTCCTTCCGCATTCCTCAGCGATTCCTGGAGTTCTTTAATGGCCTCATAAATCAGTCAAAATTTGCCTCCCCACTTTAATGTGGTACCTTTATCTCCTACTTGACAAATGCAACTGTCTTTTGGGCTGCAAAGGTCAACAGCAGGCTACACTTAAGGTTGAGCACCCACCTCGACCCGGGCAGGCCTCAAACTCATGACCTACTGCAAGGCCATTCAATGCTACTTAAGGTGGCCAATTGCAACATTCATACCCGCCTCAAACAGACAAGAGTTCTTTCTCCCAACCTGGACATTCCACAGATATATAAACCCCACTTGCCTCGTTTCCAACAGACCTCAGAACTTCTTAGGATGCCTGCCATAGATGTGGGTGAAACGTCAGAAGAGAATGCTTCCGTAACCTGGCTATACAGCCCAGAAAACTCACAGCAACTATAATTGTAATATAGTAGGGCATCTTCCTTGCCTCAGAAAACCCTATGAAAATGTAATAGGGCTACACCAGGCATGTAGTAAGACCACTTATTACAGTGCAGTCTGAGCACTGCCACATCTGTATATCTGTATACCTTTATAAAACGGAATGTTTGTGTGTATGCGGAGGGCAGAAGGGCGGATTGTGGCAGCCACTTTCACAGGCCAGCCAGCCACTTTCACAGGCCAGGATATGTGGCAGCCAGGGGCGGATATGTGGCAGCCACTTTCACAGGCCAGGGCGGATATGTGGCAGCCATTTTCAGGGCCAGGGCGGATATGTGGCAGCCACTTTCACAGGGCGAAAGGGCGGATATGTGGCAGCCACTTTCACAGGCCAGGGCGGATATGTGGCAGCCATTTTCACAGGCCAGGGCGGATATGTGGCAGCCACTTTCACAGGCCAGGTGATGAACACCAGTGATGGACCAGTCATCCTACTGAAGTTTGGAGGGGACAGAACATGGATGATGGGTCTTGCAGTACCTTCCCTCACTTTCCAAGACTGCTACAAACCTAATCCTATGATTGATCAACACCAAACTTGCCACACAGAGCCCTCATGACCCACTCTACATTCTGGTGCACTTTGGAGGAGGGTGGACCATGGATGATGGGACTTGAAGTACCTCTACTCACTTCCCAAGTCTGCTGCGACCCTCATCCAATTACCGATTGAGACCAAACTTGGCACACATAACCCCCATGACTGCCTTCACGTCCTGGTGAGGTTCGGGGGAGGCCTGACCATGGATGATGGAATTTGTAGTATTTTCACACCCTCTGTTCCCACAGACCACTGTGGCCCCCAAAAACACAGAGAAAGTCCACACTTGGCACACAGAGCCCCAGTGACCCACTCTACATCCTACTGAAGTTTGGAGGGGGACAGAACATGGATGATGGGACTTGCAGTACCTTCCCTCACTTCCCAATCCTGCTACAAACCTAATCCAATGACTGATCAACACCAAATCTGGCACACAGAGCCCTCATGACCCACTCTACAGCCTGGTGCAGTTTACTGTGAGACGGACCACGGATGATGGGACTTGAAGTACCTTCACTCACTTCCAAAAAACAATGCATCCCTCATCCATTCACCAATACAGACCAAACTTAGCACACAGAGCCCCCATGACCCAATCTACATCCTACTACACTTTGGGGGGACGGGGACAGAGATGATGGGACTTGCACTACCTTCAGTAATTTCATGATACCACTGCAACTCCCAATAATGATGGATCAAAACCAAACTTGGCACACAGAGCCCCCATGACCCACTCTACATCCTGCTGTGCTTCTCAAATAACCCGGGCAGGGCCGGGTCCCCAAGCTAGTACACAATAAAAAAAACTTTCTTGCAGCAACACCAAAAGCACTTGATGTAGCCAGCTTCTGGTCAAAGGAAATTTAGCATAATGCCAAGTTTTAAACTTTATCTGTGTATTTTTATGCATTACAACTGTATTCTCAATTTGCTTCTGACATGATAAATAAACCAGGTATGGGCAAACTTTGGCCCTCCAGGTGTTTTGGACTTCAACTCCCACAATTCCTAACAGCCTACTGACTTAGGAATAATGGGAGTTGAAGTCCAAAACACCTGAAGGGCCGCAGTTTGCTCATGCCTGGGCTACACAAACAGCACTTAAAACCTTCTGAGCATTATGCAAGTTGAGCATCTGTTATCCAAAATATGTGGGATATTTTTAGGTTTGCATATATGGTATGTACATAATCACCCAAATGAGATGGGACCCTGGTTTAAAGACAAAATTCATTTATGCACAATGTTATAATTGTATATTATAAAATTAAATCTGAAAGACCCCCAAATGGACTCTGTGGGTGACTCAAAGAGACGCCTCTGTTTTCTGATGATTCAATGTACATATTTATTTTTTATTTCATGTACAAAATTATATAAATTAAAATTAACTTCAGGATATGTTTATATGGTTATGTATGAAACATGCATGAATTTCATTGTTATGTTTGGGTCTTATCTCTTAAGGTGAGTCACAGCACAGTTAAAAATATACAAATACAATAATTCTAGAAAAACATATTAAATAATAATCCTTCAGAGAGAGGTAACTCCAATTGTTCCTTTGAATGGTGACTTCTTGGGCACCATTCATTGACTTTATGTGCAGTTAATGCCATGACTTTTATTATTCATCCAAAGCGTAAATAAATGGGAAAGAAGCAGGGAAGCCCTACCCTTTGTGTTTGTGTTGGCCTCTCCCACATTAAGATGGACAGGGAAACTTAAGTTCTTTTTCATTCTTTTCTAGATCTCTATATTCCTTTTCCCAAACTCACTAGCGCCCCCTGCAGGCTTGTCACAATGACAAATAAAAGCTTCACCTTCCTCAAAGCTTTGCATTTTGAAAATGTGCACTATGTTAATGAAATCTGTAAATAACCAACATTTCCAGGCCAGGCATGGCCCACAATTTTAAATAGTGAAGTCCTATTCCCTGTCCAACGCTGTTGAAATAACTGTCAATTTAGACAGAAAATAATATGTGAAAAGGATTGATGGGAAGTCTGATCTGGCTACGGTCGTCCACGCTCACATTCATATCTTTTAAATTCATAATTTCACAGGATAATGTGAATTATTTATAGCAAGAGACTGGTGCTACACTACAAAGTTAGGTTTCTTTACAAAGGCACTACACACAGAAACCTGGAACAATTCAAAGACGATGGGAAATGAGAATCCATATTGGAATAATGGGAGTACTGACAACTGAACAGTAAGGATAGAAATTATAATTTCTTTAAGATTTGGTTCTTCAGAAGACTATTACAAAATTAGTCTTCTCTCTCCTCCTTCGATATAGAATTATCTTAATAATTGCAAAGTACATCTAGCATACCATTTTATTTTGTTTGTGTGTATGAACTCTTTGAAGCTACACCAATATCACGAATTGCAGTGCAATACTCATTCTAAAGCAAACAATTGCTTGATTTCATTATATGTCTCTATTATGTACTCAGTAAACTGGAGCCCCTGGTAGCGCAATGGGTTAAACCCTTGTGCCAGCAGGACTGCTGACTGAAAAGTCGGCGGTTCAAATCTGGGGAGCGGGGTGAGCTCCCTCTATCAGCTGTAGCTCCTCATGAGGGGACATGAGAGAAGCCTCCCACAGGATGGTAAAACATCTTGGCGTCCCCTGGGCAAAGTCCTTGTAGATGGCCAATTCTCTCACACCAGAAGTGATTTGCAGTTTCTCCTGACTTGAACCCCCCCCCCAGTAAACTGAACACTTTGTACCAAGAATATTGTACCATATTTTATGTTTCATACATTTCCTGTTCTGTCTAATAATTATAGAGACAGTGCCCTTCTCATTAATGGGTGAGACCTTCTGTAAACCTGTGGCTACAAGGCCACTATTATCTTAAATTTTGCTGTCAGTTCTTCTCCAGAAGTGCTCACTGCCTACGATGTGCCAGAACTGTTGTGACATTTAAGACCAAGTTCACATTTTGCAGATATTTTATTATCCTACACATGATGAATCCGAAAGTGAAATTCAAAGAGCTAGCTCAATTTTAACAGCCATCTTGTTCTGATAAGGAATCAGGGCTGGGCGGACCTCTTCTTTTAGGAACCTCGCCACCTGGAAAAAGATTTAAAATAATAATATGGATTAAGTGCTTCCTTAGCCAAAATGTATTCAGAATTTAACTCCATTTTGTAGCTTCTGTACAACCAAGAAAAAAAATGGATCAGATTGTGTTGAAAGAGCAAACAATGCAGAAGTACAGTTCCCTAGATTTGTTTGTCAATTAACAAATGAGAGAATACTACACTGAATCTTAGCAAAAAAAGAGCAGAAATGAATATAGTAGTGAAAGAAAAAGTGAATTCCTTCAGATATAGGAATTATGACAATAATTTTGCTCAGACTGCTGCTGTGGCTAAAAATTGTTTATATTAGTAGATGAAAAACATGTTAGACCAGTGTGGTATATAATTAGAGTGTTGGAATAGGACAAAGGGAGTCTAGGGCTCAGCCTTGGAAACTTACTGGATTTACTTAAGGGAATCACATTCTTTCAGCCAGAGCACTGATTCTCAAAGTGGGCGGTACCGCCCCCTATGGGCGGTGAGGTGATCCAAGGGGGCGATGGGAGGCTCAGGGGAATTTGGGGGCAGGAACCCCTTTAAGGGGGCAGTGAACAATTGGGGGTTCTGTGTGCCAAGTTTGGCTCAATTCCATTGTTGGTGGAGTTCAAAATGCTCTTTGATTGTAGGTGAACTATAAATCCCAGCAACTACAACTCCCAAATGAGAAGGGCTATTTTCTCAAAACTCCACCAGTGTTCAAATTTGGGCATATTGAGTAGTTGTGCCAAATTTCATCCAAATCCAGTTGTTTTGGTTCATAGTGCTCTCCAAATGTAGGTGAACTACATGTCCCCTACATCACTGCCAATTCCTCCCAAACCCCTCCAGTATTTTCTGTTGATCATGTGGGTTCTCTGTGCCAAGTTTGGTCCAGTTCTGTAATTTGAGGGAGTCTCAGTGGTCTGTGGAAATCAAAGCTGAATTGGTCAAAGGTACTGCAAATCGCATCATCCGTAGTCCCCCAAACATATTGGTTTTGTGATTAATTACCATGCTTTAATTATGTTCAATTTGTAACAATGAAAATACATCCTGCATATTAGATATTTGCATTAGAATTCATATGAGTAGCAAAATTATTTATGAAGTAGCAATGAAAATATGGTTGGGGGTCACCACAACATGAAGAACCTTATTTAGGGGTCACGGCATTAGAAAGTTTGAGGACCACTGCATTAATACATATATCTTTCTGTTTAATTGCTATTAAATTTAAAAAAATAATTTCTAGGGGGGCGGTGAGTTTGGGAGCCACTGAGCCAGAGGAAGGCAAGGACAAGCCACTTCTGAACAAGGTCTGCCAAGGAAACCTCAAAGATAGAGTCGCCTTGCGGTTGCTATATGTCAGAAATGACTTAAAACACACAGCACACCCAAAACAACTGGTTTATCTGATCCTATAGGGCTACTAATCTACATCAAATCAGTATGACAGAATGAAGCAGGAAACTTAAAATCAACAGATTAAATGGCAATAAATGAAAAAGCAGGCATGGGTAAAGAGCTTTTAAAACTTCAAGATAGCTAACCAACACAAAACCTTTAGCCTTTTTATCCTCCTTACCTGCTGAGAAGCACGTCCAGTAAATGATGCTGGCTCCAAGAGAGTTTCCAGCTGCCCTTTGATAGGGCTGAAATAGGGATCAGCACGAATCCGTGCAATGAGATCATTATCACCCCCCTCTTGCTTCACAACAGCAGCTGCCTGCTGAGACAGAACCCGAATCTTCTCATGACAATCCTGACAAAAAAAATGAACATCACATTAGCCTTCCTACTGATGCACTGGACAGTCATCAAAAAGCTGCTGTTGCTAGACTACTCTGGAATGGTTGGTGGCATTTTCACTCCATGTGTCATCAGCAATGCAGGCTTAAATTCTCTCTTCTCTGTGTTCCTTTCAAAATTATTTTTAATGCATTCAACATATTCAAAATAATTATTTTCAGATGACATGTAACCTGCATTGAGAGATACCAAAAATCTTCTCACAGCCAATCAGTACATTGGAGATTTCCTTAATAACTATTTATGATTTCCTTAATACCTATTTATTTTAAATTTTTTAATATTTATTTATTTATTTACCATATTTATACCCAGTCATTTCTCAACCCCTGGAGGGAGACTCAGGACGGCTTACAGTGCAGCGTGCAGGCGAGGAAGGAAGGAGGGAGGTGCTGGCCAGGTTCACCAGCAGCAGCTTCTGAGCCAAGCGAGGCAGAGGAGGGGCCGAGCCACCTTTGCCCTCCTTCACCTCAAATTCCACGCGCACAGCTGAGAGTTTTGGAGTTTATCAGCTGTGCGCGTGGAATTTGAAGCGAAGGAGGGCAAAGGCAGCTCGGTTCAGCCCATCCTCCGCCTCGCTCGGCTCAGAAGCTGCTGCTGGTGAGCCTTGCCAGCACCTCCCTCCTTCCTTCCTTGCCTGCATGCTGCACCTGGCCTGGGCCACGCATTGACTGTCCCACGTCGGCGTCCGTCCTGACACCTCCATGCCGGCATGGGAGGAAGAGGCGGAGAGCTTGGTGCTGGCCCCGCCTCCACCTTCCTTCTGCCTTCCTGATGGAGGGCTTCCTTGCGCCGCCGACGCACGCACTCTCCAGCCAAGGCAGCCCTTGCTTCGAGGCGGAGTCGTCTTAAACGGCGTGTATTTCCCTAACTCTGTATTTTGTGATAAGTTGGGGGGGTCATCTTATAACCCCAGTCACCTAGTACCCCGGAATATATGGTAATTCAGAAAATGTGTAGCATTATTTGAATCTTAGTGCTCATTTTTCAAAATTCATGATGGAAAAGCTGCCAATTCTAGGCCTTCAACTACACTAGAACAAACAATGCTGCAAGAGAGCCTGATGTTACACTTCACCTGGCTGGAAAAATAACTATGGGTAGGACTCTTTGTACTGGTTAGATTGACCCTTCAAGGCCCTCACAAGCTGTAACAGAGGTAACAAGGAGTTTCCTCCATGCAAGTATAGGAGAAAAAAAGCCATGTAGGAAAAAAAGCGCAGAAGTTTAGTGAGTGCAGAATCAATGCTCCATTTGGAAAAGTACCTTGTAAAAAAAAGTCCAATGTTTCATCTCTTGTGTAAATTCGAAGAAATTAAAACTTGTGATTAGCTTTACAAGTAGAAAAAAGACATTACAATTGGATATAAGTCCTTTTAGAAGATAATAACACACATTTAGAGAGCTGTGACAAAATGCCACATAAGCTTCACATAAGGCATTCAGAGCTTAAAATTGAAAAATAAAAATATTATTTGCTCACAAACATGTTTTAGGGCATTTCACCACCTATTGGGTGGGAAGGGCTGGGCCTTTATGTAACAAACAGGAAGTGAACTTTAATCAGCCCAAAGAAGGCAAAAAACATGGGAAAAAATACCCATATGGCCATTAAAAGTTAATGAGTAACATTTGAAGGCAGATGATAATTATTAGCAGGGGGTGTAGTTTCCCACAATCTTGGGGGGAGGGGGGAGAAGGCTGTGCAGCCCCCTTATCACCAATAGTTTCCCACCCCTGGTTTACAGCCTGTGAAGCTATAATGAGAAACATACCTGGCGATTGCCTCCTGCTTTAACCATTGCCATGATTATATTTTCTGTGGCCATGAAAGGCAGTTCCTGTTGAATACGTCTTGCAATTACCTACAGCAAATCAAACAGAAGTATATATTTATATAGATGAGATAATTCAATATTTGTTAGTCTTTATTTCTCATACATTCATCAAGAGAGAGACCACAGTTAAATACACAACAAATATTTTTATGCAGTAAATTCCAGGTTGATACCAGATCATATAAATAATTTTTGCCTGATATCTCGTAGAGTTATTGGCAATTAGAATGGAACAACTAGATCAGGGCTGTCCAACAGGCGCCCCGTGGGCCGTATACGGCCCCCCAGCCTGTTGGACACAGCCCCGCTACCCTCCCGAAATAATTTTTTTAAAAAATGTAAAAAAATTTTTAAAAAAATGGTGGCCGGGGGAGGAGGAGGCGGGGCGGGAGGAGGAAGGGAGCCAGCTCCTCCTCCTTGCCTCGCAGGGAGAAGGAAGGGAGCCAGCTCCTCCTCCTTGCCTCGCCCCTCCGCCGCCCCGCCACTGCGATCCGGTTCGCAGCGGCGGGGGGGAGGGAGGGGAGGAATCCTCCCTCCCTCCTCCTCCTTCCCCGGCGCCGCGGCGATCGGGACACCGGCGGCGCCGGGAAGGGCGGGAGGGAGCGAGGGGGCAGGCCTTCCAGGGAAGCCTTCTGGATGGCTCGCGGGGGAAGCGAGCGCCCGGTTCTCGCTTCCCCCGCGAGCCATCCAGGCCTGCGGGAGAGTTTTCGCCCGGCTCTCGCGTCCCTCTGACCAGAGGGACGCGAGAGCCGGGCGAAAACTGTCTCGCAGGCCTGGATGGCTCGCGGGGGAAGCGAGCCCGCTTCTTGCTTCCCCTGTGAGCCATCCAGGCCTGCGGGAGGGTTTCGCCCGGCTCTCGCGTCCCTCTGACCAGAGGGACGCGAGAGCCGGGCGAAAACCCTTCCGCAGGCCTGGATGGCTCGCGGGGGAAGCGAGCGCCCGCTTCTTGCTTCCCCTGTGAGCCATCCAGGCCTGCGGGAGGGTTTTCACCTGGATCGCGTCCCTGGGTGACGTCAGGCTGGGTGACGCTTGACGTCACCCAGCCCCGCCGAAAAGGGGTGGGCCGCGCAGGAGGCTGGGCATGCGCGGCCCCGTCCCCCGGGAGCGGCCCGGCCCCCCAGGCCCCCCAGGTGATCTGTGACTGGAATTCCGGCCCTTGGGCCGGAAGAAGTTGGACAGCCCTGAACTAGATAAACAAATTTTATGAGCTTGTATAAGGTAGTTCCTTTTGTTCCTAAATGACATGTTCTTCAAAACTCTTAAATATAGACTTTTTTTTTACTAAACTACTGAATATTTAAAATAATCTTGAATATTTCAGAACAAGTCTGAGTCAAGCTTAGAAACTACCCAGAGGGTGGGAAAGGAAGATATTCTCTTGATATAGATGCAGAGAGATGTATTAAATAAAACAAAGAGTAATCACAAACCTTTAGAGCAAGCCAGCTTCTTCCTACATTAATGGACTATAGAACTGATGGCTATGGATTGATTTGGAGGATGACATGAAATAGCATACTGTTTTAATATATTTATAACTGTTTTTTAATATAGGTAATGTGTATATTGGAGTTGTGTATTGTTTGGCACTGAATGGTGCCTGCTGGTAGCCGTCCTGAGTCCCTCTGTGGAGGCGAGAAGGACGGGATAGAAATGCTCTTAATAAATAAATAAATTCACAATGTAAATGGAAGACGGACTAACTACTACTGAATCAAGTACTGTGCTGTATTCCAGGACAGGAAGCACCTCTGTACTAAACCACTACACTACACTCCAATGTAAATCAGCAAAGCAGTCTATCGAAGAATATATAAAAAGCAGTTCAGCAAAACAGTAAAAACATCTACGTCGAAATGTATGAAATAGTTCATCAGATTCAAGGTACAAGAGTTGCATAAAAAACCAGGAATGCAAAAGAATCAAGAAACACAAGGCAGCATAAAATTCAATGCACAAAATTCAAGAACAATCCTTTAAACTTGGAAGGATGAAACATGAACAGCTAAACTTGGAAGGATGAAACATGAACAACTGAAAAACTAGAATTCCCTTAGCAGGCTGGACTAGGACGTGGCAAGAGATGCTGCTTCAACTTCAATGTTGACCAGACTGCTGAAAAATCCCTTTGGTCTCTCTAATAAAGCCATTAAATTATTCCATTTTCCCTAGCAAACTGATAATGGCTTTTTCTCTAACAAGCACTCTGACCGTCACCAAGTCTGTGAATCAGCTCGGAGTTTGCGAAAACTACATCTCCTATCTATCAGCTCATTAACCCCTCCACCTGGCAGTTCATCCTCTGAACTTACTTCCCCAGAGAAATACTTCTCTGGGCCACTCTCTGGAATGTGACCTTTGCCTTTACTAACTGCAGGAGAAACAGAACACTCAATTTCGGGACTTCAAATCTCATGCTGGCTCGCAGGTTCAGCAGGCCCAGAAATCCTATGATCCACTTCCTCATTGACATTTGGCATAATCAATGGCTGGATTACAATATACTGTGTTAATTATGAAGTCTTATCCCATCCACTGTGACATCAATATGTCCATGGGTTTCTACAAAACTAGCATTGAAAATTAAGATGGTGATTTATGGAAGATGACTTTTCCTTTAAAAATGTCCATGAAGCAATACCTTCCATATTTAAAAAGGCATGCTTGCTCTCTGGGAAGCACTGTGAGGTTCACTCTTGAGTTTTTCTGGAGTGTTAACTATGCCTACAGCATCTCAGTGTCACCAAGTGAACCTTCATTGTGAGACAAAATTAGTGTCAGAGACAAGCTGTATTTTAGGAAAGCTGCTTGACTGTTATTAATTTTAGTGTTGAACCCCTAAGTTTTCAAAATATCCTAAGTTTCTTCAGAACACTGCAAAAATATATAAATAAATAAAAACACTATTTAGAAGAAATTAGTGCTCCTGCTTGGTCTGATTTTACTTCATACCTTGGGATACACCACAAGACCTTCAGAGATATTTTGCAGGGTGCTAAGTATTATGTCAGCAGTGAGGAAGGCTTCAGCAAGACAGACACGTCTGTAGGGAAAAAGTCAAAAACATTAAGGATGTTGCAATATTCCAAGAGTAAAGGATATTTTAACAGATCTATACCAGTTTTGTTTAGATTGAGATGCATATTTGCCACATCAGGCAAGAAACCTGTGAATGAAAAGTATCTCTGAACTCTAGCTTGAATCTAGTATTTTTACTGTAAAATGCTGTATTATTATTATTATTAATAATAATTTTATTTATACCCCACCACCATCTCCCCCAACGGCGACTCGGGGAGGCTTATATGAGGCCAAGCACAAACAGCAAACCAAGCAGTATTAGGTAACATGGATGTGAACTTTAGGGCCTAAATTCAATTAGAAATGTATTGAACCAGTGGGAATTTACATTCACCGTTAGATTCTATTTCCTTGTTTCCTTTTTTTACAAAATAAGTTTAACATTGCTTCACATCGCAGTCATAAGAATCGGGTCTGTACCTGTTTGCACTGTCATCCAAAGTACGCTCAAACCACTGCACAGAGGCTGTCTGAAGGGGATCCATGACCAAAATCATAAGGTGACGAGCCAAACTGCAACAACGTTCTGAACGCATGGGATTCCGTTTATAAGCCATGGCACTTGAACCTGTACAACAAGAAAAAGTAAGTGGTTGAAGTGAATGGGAATAACATTTGTGTTATGTTATGTGCCTTCCAGGTGTTTGGGCCTCCAACTCCCAGAAGCCCTAGCCAGATTGTTTAATGGTAAGAAATTCTGGGAGCTAAATTCCAAAACATGGGGAGGGTCACAGATGGAAGAGGCTTGGTGAAAATGAATGAGGAACAGAAAAATTCAAATCACCAGAACTAGTACCCACCAAATCACATTAAGATGTATTAACATGTTCTTAAAGCTCTCTCCATTGTCTACAGAAACAACTCTTCAGAGACTATAAATCTTGTCAATATATAAAAATCCCAACTTGACTGCTGACTGCATTCAGAAACATGACAAGCTTTTAAGAAGTGGGAAAGTTTTATCAGTTTTCTTCAAGTGAAGAAAGAAGTTTGCTTGTTTGTTGCATGCAAAGAGAAGGAGTAAATGAACCCAAGGTACCTTGAATGTTTCTTCTTTCAGTATCAAAGAATAGTTTGACATTACATATGAACAGACTCTAAACCTCAGTTTTTCAAAACGGCAGAATGGTAATTTCAGTTACTCTTATAGCACTTTGTTATATGGCAAGTAAAATACATAAACAACTTATAATAAATAAGTTTATTAAAACATACTTTCAAGTTCCATTTGATTTCATTGGCATTTATATATGCATATCTTGAAATGGTATTTTCTAAAAATGGTGTAAACTGACACTTTCTGATTATCGCCATATTTAATCTGTATTTTGCTTTTAAACATTTGTAATTCACAGTGGGTTTGATTATAATTATTCTGTTATTTAAAGGGGAGGTAGTTGTAAAATGTGTGCAGGATTTCCTAAGTACACTGCAGTGAACCACTGGATGATTGATATAAATTAGACAATAAAAAGAATGAAATTCCACTTACCGATTTGATCTTTTTCAAAGGGTTCTTCTATTTCTTTGAGATTGGCCAGAAGCCGAATATCAGTACATATCTATAGGAAAACAGTAACAGTGACACATTGTTCCCGAACAACACAAACATCAATCAGTAATGCTGGAGCTGGCTTCTATTACTAACCACTGAGGGGGACGGGAGGAAGAAACGAATGCAGTTCAGGTGCATGAATGGATCTCCTGCCTGCAAAATTCCCCTGTTATTTTAAAGACATGACAATGAAATCCTATGCATGTGTACTCAGATGTGAGTCTCAGTAACACTCAGAGAAATTTCTAATAGGAAGTTATATATAGATTTGCAGCCAGAGGTTGAAATAAATGTGATAATAAAATAATCAATTATATTATAAAGAATTACTTTGGCATCACATTTATTCCAAAAGAAATAGGAGGAAACTTGAATAGAAGTATCCTACCAAAATGCATGAATCTATTCTACTAAACTTTGAAAATTGGTATTTTTGCTTAGAAATTTAAGGCCCCTATAGTTTAGCTGTATATATATTGTGGGTACCTTTTAAATCTGTACTCAACAGCCAATTAACTTATTTATTCATTTTGTATCATGCCTTTTCCTACCAATGCTGGAAGTTGGTTTTAACGATGAGACGCCGAGAATTGTATTTTATCATTTTAACTGCTAATTGTATATTGGTTTTATGTGGTTGTTGTATTAATTGTTTTGATTGTGTTTTTATCTTGTGGGCATTCGTTGCTATGTGTAAACCACCTCGAGTTGCCTTTGGGCTGGCGGTATAGAACTATAATAAATAAATAAATAAGTTGAGGCAGCTTGAAATGTAAATGAAATACAATATAGATAACACAATTTATAGTTAAATGTAATTAAGCTGTTTAAAACATCTATTAAGAACGAAAGATAAAATGAGTGCCAAATATTATTAAAAGCTTTTTTCTTAACAGAACAGACACCAATTCACCAATTCATTCCCAAAAGCCGGTAAAAATAATAGTAATAAAAAGCCTTTACATGCCCTGGAAAGGATGGCCAAGAGTGGGGCCAATTAAGCCCCCATAGAGAGGGACTTCCAGAGCAGAAAGAAGGCCTGCTCTCTTTTCTATATGAGACATGTCTGTAAAACAGAACCAAGAAAAAGTCTTGTCCTGAGGTTTCAGAGCATGGGAAGGGTAATTAGTAAGAAACACCATTCTTAAAATCTTAAACAACAAACTAGCATTTCCTAGATTCCTTTTTCTCAGGTATAGTTTCAAATATGGAGTTCAAAGTCATTCTTACCTTATGAATGGATGCCCCTAGACTTGACAGAACAGAGAGGACTTCAATATCCACTTTACGACTGTATGTCTGCCCTGTAACAATATAAGCCCTGAAAACAAACATAAAGGAGCCATTGTGAAGTTCAAGAGCGCTCATGAACAAGGATGAATGAGCATTTAACATTGTATGGCTGCAATACATCACTTATCATACATCAACGGGTTCCTCAATTTTTATTTTATGTGTGCTTCTTGAGGTTTTGAAGGTGTTAATTTGAAACCATAATAAGAAATGGCAGAGTTGAATAATTCATGCTAGCATGCAATAGAGCAGGGGGGGAACTGGGAATATACTTTTACAAGCCATGGAGAGCAAAGCTGAGAAGCATCACCATGATAAAACTATAAGAAAATGCAATTGCAAAGACATATTAAGAAATAAAGTGCATTTATTTCCAAACAGTTTGCGTTAGCAAATAACAGTTAGTAGCAGCTCAATCATAATTCATTCACCAGTTATAGAGCTCCTTTTAAGAATGAGAAGGGCCATAGCACAAAGACAGATCTAAAGAAGGAGCTCGAGGTTCAATTCTTGGCATCTCCAAGTAAATTAGTGAAATCTATGAAATCCTGAAGTGATGTAACAATCACTGTAGGCACTACTGAATATTAAACAAGAACGAACAAGCATATCATTCTGTAAAATGCTGGTTCCAGTATTCCTAAGAATATTCTAGTTAGCAATCGCCAGTGCTGAGGAAAGCAAGAGGGGTTGTCAACATACCGCTTAAATCCTGCCATTGCAGTCACCATCCTGTCCAGCTCTTCCACCTCAGGAGGAAAAATAGACAGGAGCTTCAGAATGCAATGACTGAAGTTTCCTCCTGTAACACCATTCTGAGCCCAGCATGTTTTGCTGGTGTAAATGCCCAGTAATTCCATGAGTCCACGTGAATTTCAGCATAAGCCCTAAATAACTTTCACCTTGCTCCTTTCTTGGCATCCAAGGTAACACTCGTCTTTTCTGATTAATCTTTTAGCATTATTTGGATCTTGTTTATTAGGAAAGGAGCAAGGTGGGGGATTCCTAGGACTGTAAGTGGCGTAGCATGCTCATTTCAAAAGACAACTTATCATTATTTTTAATGAAGAAATACATACAAGTGTTCTTAAACAAACTGTGATTGTAATTAGAGTCCTGCTGGATATACTTACTTTGTCATGATCTCCTTCAAACAGCTGCAAGAAACTGGCCTGGGTTCCAGTGGTGCCTTTCACACCACGAAATCTCAACTCATCTCGTGCACGCTCAAAATTGTGGAGATCCATGCAGAGATCTTGGATCCACAAGCAACAGCGCTTACCCACAGTGGTTAGCTGTGCTGGTCTAAGGGTGACACACAGAAGATTGCAGAAGAACAAACCCATACAGATTCATTCACAATAACTGCACTTGTTAGTTCAGAAGTGCCTCCATCACTGCTCTTTTTCCACATAAAGATTCTAAATGACGCACTCAAGCTTATGATATATATATTTGCAGACCTAGAATGAAAACCCTGCACCCATCCTCACTCAAAGTTATCAGGATACTGATGCCCACCAAATCGGTTGAATTATGGACATATGCTTGTGGCAGTGTGATGACTGAAAGCTACTATGTAATTACTCTCTTAACTACAGCTACAGGCAGTTGCATTTAGTATTCAAAATTTTATTTCTGTGACATCCCTAAAAAAACCCAGCTAAATTGCTAGTTGACTGTAAGACACCACTAGAAATATTATTGGTTCGGCTGGGATGATGGTAAAAATGAGAGGCCAGTCTATTAAAAATAGCCCTTTAAATCTAAAGACTGAAAGTCAGTTTGGAATATTTTATACCTGTTAATGAAATAGTAACAATGGGCTGATTGTTTTTGTCTGTGTAAAATGCCAGTTTTAAACAAGTCGCAATGAAATAAACAGATAGTATATAGATAGTAACAGCAAAGAAAATGAAAGCTTCACTGACAATATTCTTCCAACAAGTATTTTAACAGTACTGGAACCTGATTACATAATAATTTGCATTAACAAGTCTCAAAGACCATCTAACTCAGCCAAGATAAACATAGAGAATCTAAAACAACTAAGGTTCATATAGGTAGTCTTAATATCTAACCCAAAATGCTGAGCTTTAATGTGTATACCAATCTTTAAAAGCCTATTAAACAATAAAAGAGATGAAAATTAATGAATTACTTACTGATAGTGAGTGAAGCCCAAAGTAGGCAAGTTGGCATATTTCTCTGCAAAGTCTGCCAGACGGCTTATCACTCTGGCAAGCTAACAAGTATAGAGAGGGGTTGGGGTGGGTGTGAGGAAAATATGAAAACACAAGATTTATTATATTTTATATTTTAGTGCACTCTTTCTCCAAAGAGCTTAAGGTCACATATTTATTTGTTTATCTTTATAAACATGGAAAATGGAGAGAAGATCTATGGGGGCAACTGTTAAAGGGTAATTCATTAAACTGCAAGGAGGAAAAAAGAACAGAGAATAATAGAATTTAACCAAGCAGGCCTAAAATGTGGTATAAAACATTGACCAAGATAATGTTGCCCTGCATGTACAGACCAATAAACTAACCAAATAAAAAAAACCCCACAATTTTGTTAGTTTACTCGTCAGTTGAGCAAATCAGCTACTCTGAAAAAAAAATCTTCTGATGCGGTTTCAAACCAAAATGTTTTGTGGCACCTATTGGACTATATTGTCCATTGGTTTTTGTTCAAATTGTTAACTTTAGCCATGAAACCCTCTGGAAACCAACAGTTCTTGCTTGTATGAAACTGTGCACCTTACCTTGGGAAGGAGCAGATTGAATCCATCTCGAATGACTATCAAATCCTAGTGGAAAGATGAATAAAACGTTCAGAACTCAGCTATTCACAGTAAACACACCCCTGGCCCACTTTTCTTTAAGTATAGATGGCTGCCTTCATGAATCTACATATATGAAACTAAAATGATTATTTTGTATCAAAAACTGCAGCGGCATTCTCTATGCAGTTTGAGGTTCAGCATCAGAAAGAATGAGCATTAACATAAAATTAAGACTCCCAAGGTGGCAGCAACATTTTAAAGAAGGAACACTATAGTATAACATTTATACATAATGAATATTTCCATTTGTGTTTTAAGAAATGTATACCTCACCTTTTCTGCATTTCAGGGCACTATGAAACCAGTTATATTACGGTTCAATTACAATAAAACATTCTTAAAACAACTGAAATGACAGCAAATTAAAACTCCAGAATGAATATTTTGCCCAGCAAGGATAGGACTGCAACATACACATCAAATTAACCATCACAGGGGCTCCTTGGTAATAATCAACCCACCCTGGAGAAATTAAACATATAACTCGAAAACCCAGAACAGAAGTACAGATAATTTTAAACCAGCAGTAATTGTGCAGGACCTAAAAAGATAGTTCTAGAATTTAGAATTCCAAATACAGAACAGTAAAGTTCCATCCATCTGCATAGGTCTTCAAATTCAATAAGAACAGATTTATCAAGTGGGGACTGCAGAGAAATGCCAGAGAAATCCAACTGTTGGGTGCCTGAAAGGAAGATGATAAAACCCAACTATTTAGACGGGTAGGTTAAACAATGGAGCTTCCTAGGCCAAATGTGGCCTTCAAAGGGTTACCTCTCCAAAGGTGAGAAAATGACAACTGAAAATACATAATGTTCAAGCAAAGGATTTGGATGGTGATAATGGTGCAGAAACTGGCCCATCACCCTTTATTCAGTTTGTGAATATGGCCTGTAAGGAATGAGAACACAAGATATTTACCTGCCTGATAAAAAAAAACATTTTGCCCATTACAGCTTTATATTTTTACACACACACACACACACAAAACAGATAAACGTTAAATCAGATATTATTAGAATAGAAGTTTACCGTATTATCCCCCACATAGCAGGAAGTTGCTCCAAGGTGAATTATTCCTGCAGCTTTAGGACAACAGTGGGCAAACGAGTGTACATGAGCCATGACATCATGACGTAGCCGTTTCTCTTCCTCTGCAGCCATCTTGAAGTCTATGTTTTCTAAGTTTGCGTCCATTTCCTTTATTTGTTCATCAGTGATGGCAAGGCCCAGTGACTAGAAAAATACAATTTCTGAAGTTAGCAAACACATGATCCTTAATTCAATAAGGCCACTATAGTTAATTCAACAGTTCCACAGAAATCTAGAATCTAATTTTCACATCTGAAGAAACTCTAGACAATGTTTGAAGTTAGCAAACAAGTCACTAACTAACTACCAGACTTACACATTTGGGTATGGGTGAAATTTAGTTTGCGTGTGCATGGGTGATACACCTCCCTCCAGTAAATCCAAGGAAACACGAACACAAGTTGATTGGAGTGAAAATTGGCCACAACTCGTTTATTGATAACAGGAACAAGGGTTGGCAGCCATGCATGGGTACTGGATCAGGAATTGGGCAGCCCACTGCTGTCCGATGTTACTAAATGCCTGGGTGCTGCCGGCACAATACTGGTCAAAGTAAACTTGGCACCCTAGGGCCACAGGCGTTATCCCCCCTTCCACCAAGGGGCAATATACCAGCCAGATCCTGGGCCCATGCCACACGCCAAACAGAGTTGTGACGAGGTCACCAACAAGCTAACACAAATAAGCTAACATGACAAAATTCCCCGAAACAAACAAGCATGGAGGGTGGGTGGGATGGAAAGCTGGAGTAAGCTTAGTGCCTGTCAGTAGGCCTCAAGCAGCCTTAAGTAGGCTACCTGGGCGGAAGCGAGAGGCTGGCCCCATCCACGCAAGCAACAGGGCAGGGCTAGCCCACATTGGCCAGGAGGCCCTCAATGGCGGGAAACTTTCACGCCACCCAGGGGGCTTTTGGGAAGAAGCCCCCTGGGCCAATGGTGGCGAGGACACCCTGCGCCGCAACGTGCTCAGCCAGGTAAGTCGGGCCAAGCCATTTCTCAAAATAAGTTGTCTATTTTATGTATTATTATTTCTACTGAACTCTATTCAGTTACATGGAGGGAAGATCCATTAAAATCAATGTGGCTTCAGTTAAGTATGGCTAATTTGTGACTTTAAATATCAATACGAAGTATGACAAATTCTGAATTCAATGCACCATTCTTCTCTGTATATTTAGGCAGTTATTTTTTAAATAAGAGACAGCATGGTAAAGTGGTTAAAGTGTTGGTCTATGACAGGGGTCTATAACTAAGGCCCACTGGTCGAATGCAATCTTCCAAGATCATTTACCTGGTCCACACCTTAAACCTTAGCTTTAGAGTCACCCTAAGTCTGAAACTACTTGAAGGCACACAACAATGCTAATTAACTTGAGTATGTCATCAGCCAAAAGCAGTCTCACACTTCCCATTGAAATACTAAGTTTATGTTGGTTAAAATTGTTCTTCATTTTAAATACTGTATTGTTCTTTCATGGTGTTTTGCATATAGATAAGATATGTGCAGTGTTCATAGGAATTCGTTCATGTTTTTCCCCCAAAGTATAGTCCAGTCCCCCAACAGTCCGCAGCATATTCAAGTCCTATAGAAGAGTTACAGGTCAACAGTTTACTTTAAGTTCTAAAGGAAGCTACTGTGTTATGTCTTTTCTCTGCTGTTTAAAAACACTACACAAGATTTGAAGTAACATTCTTTTTGCTCCTTTTCAGTTTGCCTTTAGCCCCTCCCAAACTCAGAAAAAAACATGATTTACTACACCAACTATCATTCAGAACACAGGGTAAATGGCCATAATATATTAGGGTGCATTTACTCTGTAGAATTCATGCTGTTTGACACTGCTCTAACTGTCGTGGTATGGAATCATGGAATTCGTAGTTTGGTGAGGAACAGCACTCTTTAATAGAGAAGGCTAAAGGCCTTGTGAAACTGCAAATCCTGGGATTGCAAGCACTGAACCATGGGAGATAAAGTGGTGTGGTTTCAAACATGCTACACTGTCGACGTACCCCTAGTTTCAGGCAATTGAGCAAGGTGAAGAAATCAATAGTGTATTTTTTTAAAAAAAGACAAAACAGCACAGAAATGTTACTTATTTTTCATGGTAATTACTATCTTGTCTTTTAAACTCTAACTTTAAACTCTTATGACAGACTGAAGGGGGGACAGCAATAACAACTTGGCAGAATCTTGATGAAAAAAACAGGTGCACAGGGTGACTGTCTCTGTTTCCAGCTGAAGATCAAGATCAGAGATGTAACTCCTCAGGAATGTGAGCATGCAGATAAAAATAACATGCTCCCTTCTCACACTAAGACATAAGATATGGCACAATAGCATGTGCCATGCTTTTTAAAAACATGCTCCAATCATATGGGAATACTAACTTTGCTTCAGCGACAGGCAGTAGCTACACCACAATGCAATTAATCTAATCACATAAGAGGATCTAGGATGTACAAGAGACCCGTGCTTCATGGCTTCCAAAGCGGTTTTTTGTTGCTTATTATACACACTTTCTGTAAACAGCAGAATTTTTTTTCTCCTTCTTATGTTTTCAACATTGTCTCTCTCCTCTCAAGTCTCTTTCAGCCATTCTTTCCTGAACACATTGCATATAGATTAAATTCACATATGAGAAGTTCAGCTGATATTAAATATGCTGTTACTCAACTTGCTTAATCTATAGCTTGACTTGACTGCATCCAGTTGTAGTTATTTACCCTTCCACAAGGTTAATGCTGTAATATGATCACACCACAGTTACATTCCAAATTAGTACAAAATCCACAAAACATTGATACTTTGGCCATTTTTTTTAAAAAAAACACATCATGCTTTGAAAGCTTCACTGGCTTCTTCATGAGGCATGCATGTGAAAAATCATCTAACAAAAGACAGTAAAAATTGTTCTGGTAATTTTATTTTACTTTATTATGGTTTGATGAAGAGGCCGGTGATGCGTTCAAAAACTGCATGATCTATTTTTGTTTTGCATTTTTTGGTCAATAAAGCTATTATCTTATTGTGATTTTTTTGTTTTGGTACAGTATTTTGCTGCATGGGCAACCTGGCTGACCTTAAAATTGCGTCCTGGATTTGGAGATTTGAATTGTGTTACAAAAAGAGGGAACCAATGGACTGGGACTTCACTCTTTGCTGTTTTTACCCCAAAGAAAGGTAAATGCTTTAATTTAATTCCCCTCAAATTTAACAGTATATGGACTTCTGGAGAAATTGAATGTTCCCTGTCTAAGAAAAGGGTCTCCTGGGTTTTAAGACATTTTACTTTTCTGTCGCTAATGAGAGTTGAAATTTTATTGCATTCTATCCAAGAAAGGAACTTTCATCTGCCTGCATAGATCTCTTGCTCGAACAGTAGTTCCCAAACCGTTTTGGACTGTGGCCTCCTTTCCTCTTTGGCAAAAACCTCACATCTGCTTCTTGATATTTGGTCCAATCTAGCACTCTAAAGTTAAATAAGTAGATGTATTTCACAAATAAAACTTTATAAAACTTTAATATTTTAATAACACATTTGTGTTTCTTTAAAACATTGTCTCTATAGTTGAATATGCTTGGTGCAGAAATATTTGATTTTCAACATCAGGCTGAAGACAATAAGAAGTTGCCTTAGATTCCCACAGGTGCACATTAAGGGCTTTCTTACGCACACGTCTGTGGGAGTTTGTTTTCTGGCTGCCTCAGTTTGGATCTAGCTTTGAACTGTATTAAATGATCTGTCTAGCTAGGGCCTGAGAGTGTGTGTCTTGCTAAAGTCACTCAATGGATTCCCATGGCTTAAGGGGAATTTAAAGCCTGCTCTCCTGGAATCCTAGTGGCTTCTTCCAAACTACAGTGACTGACATTCTTGCTTCTCCACTATAAGCAGGTACACCTTGCCGTCTTGGAAAGTTAGACACCCTTGATTACAGAAGCTGAGAGGTTAAAATGACTGCCAAAACCGTAGAATAACAATGGTAAATCAGCATTTTACTCTATCTTATGGGAAGGAAGGGTGAGTCAGATGTCAGGTGACTTGGGCATATGGTTATATGACGAGTTCTGAATGAGTTCTGAAACTTTTGCAAAGTTTTAGTTTAAATTGTAAAGTTGCTTTCGATTTCGACAAGTATCTATGCTCTTTCATTGTCTAATCCAGTCCAAATTTGCTCCCAAGTATATAGTAATTGGATGCTTTGCTCTATGGGGTTGAATCTCTTCCCTCACTTATCCTCAGTTAAGGTTATGTCCTGGAATTGGTTGAAGAAATTGATACAACCCCACTTACCCCATTACATGCTGCCCCTGTCTCTGTACTGCAGAAGCATCAATTATGGATTTGAAGGCTACAAAGCCTGCACAGAAGGATATTTGGGGAGCTGGATATGATGGTGACTTTTTGGCTGCAGCCTTCCTATGATAAAGAATATGTTATGTCTGTCTGTCTGTCTATTTGCTTTTCTGGTTAAGGTTTCTTTGTGTCTAATGGCCTGTGGAGGAAAAACGTAGGCCTGTGACTCTAACATAATCACTTTTCTTCTCCTGTATACATTTAACATCTTTGGATGATGAAGAAGCCAGCGAAGCTTTGGAAGTTAGCATGAGATTTATTTTTGCATTTTGTTTGGCCAATAAAAGTATCACTCTTTTGTGGATGTTGCTGAATGGTGAACATGATCACTCCCAAATATTGTTATCTTTCAGTTGTTCCTTAAGATGAACAAAGGGAAGTATTGAATTTAAACTCAGGTACATGGACTGGCTCTTTCTAGCTTAAGATGAGAAAGAAATAAAGCATCCAAGAAAACAACTGTTTCAAATTTGCATTATTTTTTAAATAAAGGCAGAGGCCAGAATAAACAGCATCAGGTTGGCTGGCTGGATACTCACTTCTTTTAAAAAATATACCATTTCATTTTCTAAAAAAAAAAAAGTCACAATATATTGGTCCTTACGCTATTTTATATTTTGTTTTCACTGCAACATTCACAAATATTGGAAGCAGCATCCTCTTCTTGTGGGGAGAAGGGTGGGATAAGATAATATGAAATAAATTAATTAATCACTATAATAGTCTACATGAGACTGGACTTATTAATTCCTGTTTGTACGGGATCACATAGTAGGCACTGTGTTTTAGCAATGGCTGTGGAATGCAGGACAAATCAATTCTGAGGCCTTCGCATATTTGGAAAAGAGGACCAAATAGAAAGAACAAGGCCTTAAGGCCGCTGTAGCACCAACAGGCCCAGGAGGGCCCCACCATCGCCCTCAACCAAGCTGCCGTGGCTCCAGTTATTTTAGTGTTGTTTGCTCGTTTTGGTAATGAATATTTGCCACTTTGTTACTTTTGTCTGTAAACTGCCCTGAGTCGCTTTGGGGAGATAGGACGGTATATAAATAAAGTATTATTATTATTCACAATCTGCAATATCAATTTGTCCATAGATCACCTTATAATGAAGGGAACTGATATATATGCTTCTCGGGTTTTCCAATTTTGTGTGTGTGTTTGTATGTCAAATTTTCTATATAGATGCTTCTCGGGTTTTCTAATTTTGTGCATGTGGCCTAATGTGATAATAATAATAATTGGCTACACATTATTCTTTCTGTCCTGGACATTTCCCAGGGATCAGTAACATGTGGCTAATGGACTAGCACTGATCCATGATCACCATTTTGAGTGGCACATTACTTATTCACTTTCATTGAAACATTATTTGAAGGAACTTGGTTACATAAAAAAGCTTTACAAATAAGTTTCTGTAAATAATTTAATAAAGATTTCCAGTTTTAAAAAATGCTGCTTTCACTGGGGCTGAAGTATGTTTACTAATGAGATCAGAAGATAAACTTTAACTTATTAACTCTTGGCTTGCAAAATGTTGGCTTATGAAATTAGGGAGAACGCACATTAGAAACAGTGCTAAAGCTGATAGCAAGGGTCAATCTCTTGTGGCGTGATGAAACACGGCTTATAAAACATTGCAAAAGGGTTCTGAGCCTAACTCTCACAATCCTTTTGCAATTTGTTGGCTACATCCACCTTGATGACATATGAGTTGTACTGAAATGCACACATTTGCAAAATTCTACCCTAGTTAATTTGTAATCATGAATCAAATTTCAGGCAGAATAGGAGTAAAAACTGCTGGAGATGTGTTGCACAATTATTTCATAAACTGCTTGCTTTGATGCTGATTTACCAAGACCAACATCTGCTTAAGCTATGTGTTATAGCACGGCTTGTGGGGATGAGGGAGAGAGCCTTCTCCATCGCGGCCCCTCGGCTTTGGAACTCGGTACCCAGTGAGATTAGGCAAGCCCCCATACTGGCAGCCTTTAAAGGCCTAAAACTATAAACTTAACGCAATTAAGCAAATAAAGATAACACACACAAACCATCAATTACATTCCAAAACCATTTTTTAAACCCACAAAAATAAAATAAAATAAATCTCAAATAAAACTCAAGATGGCGAGCTGCGACAGGAACCAAGATGTTATTTATTTTGTATTTTTATGTAACATTGACTGTTTGACTCTCTATATCATCATCGTCATCAATTTATTTCTTATTAATTGCCCTCCATCAAAATAAAAGTTAAAGTTACATATCAAATGCTTTACTGAAGAGCAAGGTCTTGAGAGCCTGGATGAAAGGGCGCAGATCGAGCATCACTCTCATATACGGAGGCAATGAGTTCCACAGTGCTGTGGCAGAGATAGAAAAGGCTTCTCTTGGGTCTGGAATGTAAAGCAGATTGCGTTGGGAGGGTCTAAATCAGTGTTTTCCAACGAGTGTGCCGTGGCACACTAGTGTGCCGTGAGCGATCATCAGGTGTGTCGTGGGAAATTGGAATCTCCGATATACTTTCTTACCTCTCCTGCCGAACACTTTTTCTTCTCCACTCGGGCTCCCTTCTTCCCAGCCTCGCTCTGCTCGCTTTGCCTCGCTTTGCTCTGGGGCGAGTCTGCGCAGTAGCGCCCGCATGGGTCACTTCTTCCCTCCCCCCTCCCCTCCTGAACACACTCATGCTGCCCCCTTGGATCAAAAGCGGCAGTGTACAAGAAAAAGTAAGTGTTCGGCAGGAGGGGGAAGAAAGGGCACGAAGGGGAAGGGGGAGGAAGAGGTCTCTGTCAAAAGCTGGCATGGGCAAACTTGGACTTTCCAGGTGTTTTGGACTCCAACTCCCACCATTCCTAGCAGCCTCAGGCCCTTTTCCTTTCCCCCCCTCACCCATTTAAGCAGGAAAGGGCCTCAGGCTGTTAGGAATGGTGGGAGTTGAAGTCCAAAGCTCCCAGAGGGCCGAAGTTTTCCCATGCCTGTTTTAGGGACCTTAAAGTGGTGAGCCTCCTTCCAACATTGTGATTCTGGATAGAAAACAAACAACAACATAATATGACATTGTTTGAGTCCACAGTGCTCTCTGGGTGAACTACAACTTCCAAACTCAAGGTCAATTCCCAAGCAAACCCTTTCAGTACTTTCTGTTGGTAATGAGAGTTCAATATGCCAAGTTTGGTTCAATTCCATTGTTGCAAGAGTTCAGGATGCTCTTTGATTGTGTGTTAACTATAAATCCCAGAAACTGTAACTCCCAAATGTCAAGGTCTATTTTCCCCAAACTCCATCTGTGTTCACATTTGGGCATATTGAGTATTCATGCCAAGTTTGGTCCTGATCCAACATTGTTTGAGTCCACAGTGCTCTCTGGATATAGGTGAACTACAACTCCAAAACTCAAGGTCAATGCCCACCAAACTCTTATAGTATTTTCTCTTGGTTATGGGAGTTCTGTGTGGGAAGTTTGTGTCTTTCTGCCATTCCTGCCAGGATATCTATGTTGTGTTCATTGAAAAAGGCCCAGGTTTCACACTGAGTGTATAAATACATTTAAAAACATATTGACTATATGTAGTACTGTGTTAGAGTGTCATTTTGTGTCATTTTGGTTGGTGGTGTGCCCCAGGATTTTGTAAATGTAAAAAATGTGCCGCAGCTCAAAAAAGGTTGAAAAACACTGGTGTAAGTGACCATTGATGGCCATAAGAGGAAAGGCGGTCTCTGAGATATATCGGACCCTGGCCATACAGGGCTTTAAACGTCAGGACCAGTGTCTTATAAAGACTCCGATAATCTGTTGGCAGCCAATGCAACTGTTGAAGCTATATGTTGTAAGCCGCCCTGAGTCTCCACTGGGGAGATAGGGTGGGATAGATACAAAGTCTCAGTCAGTCGTATGGACAATTTTAGGGCTTTATATCGTTTCTGACCTATAGCAACTCTGACGCAAAGCCATCACAGGGCTTTTGCTGCAAGAATCGTTCAAGAGGGTTTTTTGTTGCCTTTCTCTGAGGCTGAGAGAGTGTGACTTATTCAAATCCCACTCAGTGGGCTTTCATGGCTGAGCGGGGATGCAAACCACAATGTACATCTATAGATCAGGTATGGGCCAACTTCGGCTCTTTGGGTGTTTTGGACTTTAACTCCCACCATTCCCAACAGCCTCAGGACCCTTCCTTCTCCCCCTCAGTCGCTTAAGCCAGTGTTTCCCAACCTTTTTTGAGCCGCGGCACATTTTTTACATTTACAAAATCCTGGGGCACACCACCAACCAAACTGACACAAAATGACACTCTAACACAGTAATACATATAGTTAATATGTTTTTAAATGTATTTATACACTCAGTGTGAAACCTGGGCCTGTTTCGATGAACACAACATAGATATCCTGGCAGGAATGGCAGAAAGACACACATGAAGGTCTTGCTCAACAGCTGGGAGTTATAGTTCTCCCGCAATCAAAGAGCATTCTGAACTCCACCAATGATGGAATGGAATAAAACTTCCCACACAAAACTCCCATAACCAAGAGAAAATACTAAAAGAGTTTGGTGGGCATTGACCTTGAGTTTTGGAGTTGTAGTTCACCTATATCCAGAGAGCACTGTGGACTCAAACAATGTTAGATCAGCATCAAACTTGGCATGAATACTCAATATGCCCAAATGTGAACACAGATGGAGTTTGGGGAAAATAGACCTTGACATTTGGGAGTTACTGTTTCTGGGATTTATAGTTAACACACAACCAAAGAGCATCCTGAACTCTTGCAACAATGGAATTGAACCAAACTTGGCATATTGAACTCTCATTACCAACAGAAAATACTGAAAGGGTTTGCTTGGGAATTGACCTTGAGTTTGGAAGTTGTAGTTCACCCAGAGAGCACCTGATGATCACTCGCGGCACACTAGTTGAGAAACACTGGCTTAAGCGGCCTGAGGAAGGGGCCTGAGGCTGTCAGGAATGGTGGGAATTGGAGTCCAAAACACCCAACGTGCCGAAGTTGGTTCATGCCTGATCTATAGTGTCCAATTAATGCAGTTTGACACCCTTTTAAACCGCCACGGTTCAATCCTACAGAATCCTGGTAGTTTGACAAGGCCTTTGGCCTTCTCTGCCTCATCCCTGGTTTCCACAGAATTGAGCCAAAGCAGTTAAAGTGGGGATCAAACTGCATTAACTCTACGGTGTAGCCCAACTCTGTTCTTCCAGGAGTTTTGGACTTCAACTCCCAGAACCTCTGATCATTGGCTGAAGCAGTTGAGGATTTTGGGCGCGTCTAGACTGTCAAATTAACACAGTTTGACACCACTTTAAACTGTCACGGCTCAATGCTATTATGGGATAAATGGGAAGTTCAGTATAATTAACTACCCACAAAGAATACGGGCGCCTCACCGAGCTGCAACGTCTCCCATGATTTCCCACAGCACTGAGCCAAAGTGGTGTCAAAGTGCGTTAACTCTGCCGTGTAGACGCGCCTTGAATGGGCACCCATCTCCTCAGGTGAGGTCCCCCACTGACCTTCGAGGCCTGGGCCAAGTAGAGCCACAGCCGCCGCCAGGTCGAGAACTTCTTCCTCTCGCTGAAGTTGAAGGCCATGTCGGGACTGGCATATCGCGACACCAGAGGGGAGCGGTAGCGCGAGAAGGGGTCCTCCTCGGGCGCGGGAGGCGGGGTCGCCATGGCAACAGCGCGCGAGGGAGTCAAGGAAGGAAGCGGCGGCGAGAGTGCCGCGAGACGCCCGCGAGGAGCTCAAAAGGGAAAGCCAAAGGGGAAGCCCCGCCCACCCCGGCCTCCTCCCGCCTCTTTCCCTCAGCGGCCTCTGATTGGTCAGACGCTGCCACCGCCACTGATTGGCCAGGCGAACTGTCGCTAAACGGGATTCTGCCATTCAGAACGTCAGGGAGAATACATTAAGACAAGCACAGGCAAACTTGGGTCCTCTGGGTGTTTTGGACTTCAACTCCCACAATTCCTAACAGCCTACCGGCTGTTAGGAATTGTGGGAGTTGAAGTCCAAAACACCCAGAGGACCCAAGTTTGCCCATGCCTGCTTTAAGAGGATCTTGGGTACATCTGCATGTTTGCAGCCAAAGTGTGGCAATGAATCCCAACCTCTGCTCCTCTGCACTAGATGTTTTGGCCTTCATCTCCCAGTAAACTGGCTGGGATTTCTGGGAGCCATGGCCAAAACTCCTGGGGACCCCTAGGTTGAGAACCACTGGTGTAGATGCACCCTGGGGCTATGTTAATGCATCCAAACAGGGTGTAACCAAGGCACAAGCCAATCTGGTATCTCCAGAAACTGATTTATAATCAACTATCTGTACCCGGCACGCGTTGCTGTGCCCTATTTAGGAGATGCGAGAAAGTCTGAGTATGTAAGGGTTGGAATTGATGTTACTTGTGGTCTTGGTGGGGTCATGGCTGTGTCGTTGTGGGTTGTTCTGGTGGGTGGGATGTTGAAGTCCTGTGGAGTTGTCGGTGTGTGGAGTTGCTGGCGTTCTGCAGAGCTTGTGGATATACAGTGTTTTTTGCCTTTCCGTCTGCTGTGTTGATGTACAGGTTCTGTGGTTTCCCAACTCTGGAGCACGCTACGTAGAGTTGTCCGTGGGAGAAGCATTCTGTGTCAAGGTCTATGCCACAGATTTGTAGTGTTTGTCCTTGAGCCTTGTTTATGGTGATGGCAAAAGCTAGTGTAGTGCAGTGTCTTTCTGTTCTGGCGTTTGTTCTGCCCTTTTTGTGTGATGTATGTAGTGTTGCGAGTGTGTCGTCCGATGCTGTTCTTTTTAGGAGGCATGGCTTGTCTTTTGGGTCAGTTTCTGCCTGTGTGGAAGGAAGGAATGGCATACAAATGGGTTGAGCAGTAGACGCAAGGTTGTGTTATGAGCGTATTGTGCTGTGTGTAGGTATTAAAGGGGAAATTGATGCTTTTAGTAGAAACAATGTCAGGAGAGAGTGCTGCTCAGTAGAGGCTTTAGAATACCGGGGTAGCTTGCCAAGTACTAATGACGAGAATAAGCTACTTTGATTGGTAGAAAGGCACAAGCAGTGATTTGCCAGGGAACATCATGTGCCTTTTAGATAAGAGCGGCCCTGATTGGCCAAATGTTGGCAACGTGCTTTTGTTTACAATGTTCTTGAATGGATAGATAGTGCGCATGGCAATTAAAGACTTCTCTCCATGAATGCTAGGGAGAAGTTGCATAGATTTGTAACAACTTGGGAACACGCCGCATCGTGTGTTTTTAATGTGTTTTATTCTTTTATTGTAGGGCCCCATGTCTGCGACATGATGCCCATTTATATTGTTGTACCCGCCCCGAGCCTGTAGGGAGGAGCGGTATATAAGATCGAATAAATAAATAAATAAATAAATAAATAAATAAATAACATAGCCTGGGAATCAGAATTAATACCTACGCCATGCCTTTTAACAAATAGGAGTGGGATGCTAGAAAATGCTTTGTTTAATTGGATAATAAAATGAGTTCATGAGTGCCAGCCAGTAGCAAGGTATGAAGGAGGGCGGGACAACGGGGTTTGTCGCCATTGCCTGTATAAAATCAAAGTATGAAGATTGTTCGGGGCTCTTGCCTTTAGCAGCTAGTTCTGCCGGGCTGAACCCGTCAGCTGATGTCATAAAATAAAGTTTGGCTTCATTGCACCGTAGTAAGAATTGTCGCGTTGTTCATCTGCCCCTGTGCTCGCACGGAGACGTCGCCTGAGGTAAAAGTTACTGCCTAAGGAGTTTACTTTTGTGTTATTCTGGGGTTATGTGTTTGTCAGTGGTGCCTGTGTCCCTGGTGCCCTATTTGTCTCCCTCCTAGATCTTGACCGTGGCAGTTTAACCCTCAACTGAAATCACTCGGCATTCTAAGTGTCTTTGCCCACCGTTACTAGGGTAACTGATGTTGGCCAATGGGTTTCGCTGGCTGCCGCAGAGGATGCTGGGAAATGTAGGTTTTTTGTATTGTTGTTTTGGGGGCCTTCTAGGTTTTTTTTTTGGGAGTTTTCCTTGCTAAAAACCTCCCTTGCCTGAGGCCTATTTGTGTTGGCAAGTTTGGTGTCTCTGCCTTGGAAGGTTTCTCTGTCTCTGTCAGTCGTTCGACGACGGGACCTCCTTTATATAATAGATTTAGAGCACGCCTGTTGGATCAATGAGGAATAATCCCGCAGGCAAGTCCAAACTATTGGTTTTTAGACAGGCAAAGTCATGCTAGTCAAGCCAGAAATTTGTTCTCTTTATGGGAACTATGCCCACAATTCAGACACCCAGCAAACTGTGGTTGACGAATTCAGCCCCTGCTTTCTGGCTGATCTGAGCTGCAGCAGAGAGTCCCGCAGTTCTTGAACATCTGGTTGAGCCAGCACTAAGGGGATTGTGGCCACAGCAGCAGCTCCAACCAAGGACTTATTCCCTTCATGCCTCTCCTTTCTTTGTCCCCTTGCGCTAACATTGTAGCAATCCCCCCAATTAAAAGTATCCTTTGCATGCAACTCTCCTCTCCATACTGATACATTGTGTCTTTTACTGCCTCTAATAACTCTACAATTTTAGGGCTTTATATCGTTTCTGACCTATAGCAAATCTGATGCAAAGCCATCACAGGGCTTTCATTGCAAGATTCATTCAGAATCTTTCTTTTTCCGAGCCGCAGATCCCGGGGAGGCTGAAACTGCGGTCCTCTGAACCGCAGATACAGAAACCCATAGGGCCCCTGTATCCGCAGGTCAAAGGATCACCTCCAAACCGGTGCCATTCTTTTCCTAGACTAATTCTAAGACTAAAGGCTATTTTAGTTTTTGCGTTCTGTGCTCCGGGAAAGATCAATTTTTTTCAGAAAACCTCATGTGGAGACCAGCTGACTCCAACCCATGGCTCCATGTCACTGCAACGGATATGACTTCATTTCGTGTGTGTCCAGGAGCCTGCCAATCCCGGGGGGCCTGCTGCAGTCACCCCTTGGGACCCCCGGACCCTGACAGGCCATTCTGGCCGTTGGATGTAACTGAATTTATAGTTTTCTCCTCTTCATTGAATGGACTGCGACCCCCAGCGCTCACAAGTTACTCCAACATGCTCCCCATGGACTTTTATGAGCTTTCCCAACTTTCATGAACTTCTTGAAAGCTTTTATCAACTTTTTGAAGGACCTTAGAACTTCTAGGAACTCTCTTGCTTGGCTCCTATGGATTTTTATTATATTCATCACACTTTATAAACTCTTGTGGACTTTGGGAGGTAAATATGATTTCCTCCGAGGCCCTGCATGATTCCCCCTCATTTCCTATGAATTCCTTGTATGTTTCCTTACCCCATTTCCCATGTGTATGTGTATGTAGCTTTCCCTATGTGTATGTAGCTTTATATTTTAAAAATTGAAGGAAAAAGCCACCTTCTTCAGGAATCCAGCACTTCATGGCTATTACTCAAATTCCTGAACCAGTAAATCCCTAAACAAAGGATTCACCAAGACTCATTGCATGAACAATAAGCAAATGGCTCTTATCAGCCCCAGACCTCGGAGGGCAAAGGCTAGCCTATCTGGGAGACAGGACCTATGGGCAATCTAATGGAAACTGACGCTGAGACTGCAATTGTATGTTTTTAATTGTTAATTTGTTATTATATGGTTATTTTTTTTGCCTTGTTGCCAGGGACGGTCTAAGGTAATTTTAAATGGTAAGCGAACATTATTTTGGTGCCCTCCCATGTAAAACAAATATACAATTATAATATCACAATACCATTAGTAGTATTATATTGTATCAATGTATATACATTATACCATACTCATACTATATTATATCATAATTATATTATACTACATTACAACAGTGTTTCCCAACCTTTTTTGAGCCGTGGCACACTTTTAACATTAAAAAAATCCGGGGGCACACCACCAACCAAAATGACACAAAATGATACTGTAACACAGTAAAGAACGGCTGGGGGTGGTGACCTGCTGGGAGTGCCGAAGCCGGGGAGGGGGAGGAGCCAGGCCACGCCATGCCCCACCCCCTCCCCCCGGCTTCAGTTCTCCCATAACTTCGCCAGCCTTGAGGGGGCAGTGCCAAGCCAGCATTGTGCTGGCTCTGCCACCGCTGGCTTGGCACTGCCCCCTCAAGGCTAGCGAAGCTGTGGGAGCGCTGAAGCCGGGGGAGGGGGCGGAGCCAGGCCGCACCATGCCCTGAACCCTCCCCCCGGCTTCAGTTCTCCCACAGCTTCGCCAGCTTTGAGAAAGCAGTGCCAAGCCAGCATTGTGCTGTCTCTGCCACCGCTGGCTTGGCACTGCCCCCTCAAGGCTGGCAAATCTGTGGGAGTGCTGAAGCAGAGGGGAAGGGGTGGAGCCAGGCTGCGTCATGCCTCCCCTCCCCCCCGGCTTCAGCTCTCCCACAGAGGAGGAGCATGAGCGGTGGATGGGCTTCAGTAGGCAGGGCTCCTCCGCGCGGCTTCAACAAGCAAGGGGTGAGAGTCATGGCGGATTGGAGGCTGGTTGTGGAAACGGCCGAAGGAGGCGGCGCCCCGGTCCCTTCTTTTTCTTTGCCGCCACCTGGCCCTTCCTCCTCCCCCAAGCAGCAGAAGTTTGGCAGGAGGAGGGGGGAAGGAAGGGGGCAGAGAGCTTTTCTCGCGGCACACCTGATGATCGCTCACGGCACACTAGTGTGCCATGGCACACTGGTTGAGAAACACTGCATCACAATATAATTCGAAGGCCCCTCCTCTCGCTCTCCCGGGCTCCCACTGCTGGCTCCTCCCACGGGGCATTGAAGAGGGCAAAGGAGAGCGCTCCCCTGCCCTCTGCAATGCCCCGTGGGAGGAGCCAGCAGCGGGAACCAGGAAGCACGAAGAGGAGTCTTCGAAGGCCGAGGAGCCTTCGAGACCGCCGAGGAGGAGGCTCGGTAGGCAAAGGATGCCTGGCGGGCAGGGAAATGCGCCCTTTACCCAGATGGCGCCCCACACGACCGCGTCCTTTGCCTACCGGCAGGACCTCCCCTGCTTATTGCTTGTGTTGTATTGAGGGCAGAGACTGCCTGTGTAAACCGTCCCGAGTCACCTTCGGGCTGAGACGGGCGGTATAGAAATGTGATAAATAAATAATCACCTTATCTGTGAGGAATTAGGATTCACCACAGCCTCTTCCATTATATCAGCCCAGCTGACCGATACGTCTCTGATCCCATCAACGAACCCCATATCCACTTTTTTGTGGGTAGCTGGCTACAGAATCACATCATAGGTCCTAGAAATTCCTCTGAAGGTGTTATCTTCAGAAATCTCTAAGTCAGGCCTGCACAATTTGGTTGTAGTGGCAACAATTAAATAGGCTAAGATTCTTGGGGCTGCAGATAGATTTTTAGCACCTCACTTTCCAGGTAAGTATAGGTTGCTTACCTGTAACCATATTTCAAGTGTCTGTTTGTGAAATCTGCACATTTGGGTTTTCCCCTGCGCATGCACAGCAAATCGGAATATTCTAGAGCTTTTATTACTGAAGTTTGGCGGAGGCCCTGCCCATCTTCCCAAAAAGTATATAATGCCCAGGGTGGGGCTATGCCTCAGTTCCTTGCCGCCAGGCAGCAAAACGAGGTTCACAAGCATGGCATCAGAGGGGAGGATGGACAGGGATGTGAGGATTTCACAGACGGACACTCGAAGAAATACGGTTACAGGTATACTTATTTGTGTCATCTGTGAAATGCACACATATGGGTGAATAGCAAGCCACTAACCTGGAGGTGGGTCATGCTCTGCTGAATGCAGCATCCTTCTTGGCAAAGATGTCGAGCTTGTGATGAGTAGCAAACGTTGATGGTATTGACCACGTTGCTGCTTTGCATATCTCTTCAAGGGATACACCCTTTAGAAAGTTGAGGGGAGTAGGTCCAGGTATGCAGCGATTTTGCACACCATTTTGCAGGCAAAGTTGCTCAGATACGTGTTGAGCTGGATTACAGTTCCATCGCAGTGCCAGATGAGGTACCCGAGACCAAATGGGATTCTTTCCGGCTTGTTCTCCCCGATGACATGGAGGGGATCCTTGGGACGGTGAGAGAGACCACTTGCGCACTGGATCCTTGCCCCTCCTGGCTAGTTAAGCTGGCCAGAGAGGGGTTGTTGGAATGGTTTGTTGTGATAATAAATGCTTCACTGGGCCAGGGGAAATTCCCATCCTGCCTTAAGCAGGCGGTGGTGAAACCTCTATTGAAGACCTCCCTTGATCCGACAAATTGTAACAACTACAGACCTATTTCCAACCTCCCCTTTCTGGGCAAGGTTCTGGAGTGGGCGGTTGCCTTTGGGAATGTGGCGCAGCTGGCTGGGTGTCAGCTGCATAAGATCTCTATTGACCAGAAGGTCATGAGTTCGAGGCCTGCCCGGGTCAAGGTGGGCTCTTGACCTATTGTGTAGCCTGTTGTCGACCTTTGCAACCCAAAAGACAGTTGCATCTGTCAAGCAGGAAATTAAGGTACCACTTAGTGGGGAGGCTAATTTAACTGATCTACGAGGCCATAAAGATCTCCAGGAAACACGCTGAGGAATGAAGGAGTGCAAAAGCTCCCCCTGGTGGCCAGATGTTAAATTGCCTTTGTCTGTCTTGTGTTGTGTGTCTAAATGCTTGCCTGTATATGTTTATTGTGATCTGCCCTGAGTCCCCTGCGGGGTGAGAAGGGCGGAATATAAATGAAGTAAAATAAATAAATAAATTCAGGGATTCCTCAATGACACAGATTTTCTGGATTGTTCGCAGTCTCGCTTCAGGCCTGGGCACAGTATCGAGATGGCTTTGGTGGCCTTGGTGGATGACCTCCGCAGGGAACTGGACAGGGGGAATATGACCTTGCTCGTTCTCTTGGATATCTCAGCTGCTTTCGATATCGTTTATCACGGTATCCTTCTGGGGAGACTTGCTGGGATGGGGCTCGGTGGCACAGTTCTTCTGTGGTTCCGGTCCGTCCTCGAGGGCCACTCCCAGTCGGTGAAGCTGGGAGACTCCTGCTCGGACCCCTGGCCATTGACCTGTGGGGTCCCGCAAGGATCTATTCTGTCCCCCATGCTATTTAACATCTACATGAAACTGCTGGGCAAGGTCATCCGGAGTTTTGGAGTATGATGCCATCTCTACGCAGATGACACCCAACTCCACTACTCGTTTCCACCAGATTCCAAGGAAGCCCCTCGGATACTGGACCAGTGCCTGGCTGCTGTGATGGTCTGGATGAGGAAGAACAAGCTGAGGATCAATCCTGACAAGACAGAGGTCCTCCAGGTCAGTCGTTCACCTGACCGGGGTATTGAGTGGCAACCTGTGCTGGACGTGGTTACACTCCCCCTAAAGTCTCAGGTCCGCAGTTTGGGGGTCTTCCTGGATTCAGCACTGACACTTGATGCACAGGTGTCGGCGGTGGCCGGGAGGGCCTTTGCACAGTTAAAAATCGTGCACCAACAGTGACCATACCATATGAAGTCTGACTTGACTATGGTGGTTCATGCCTTGGTTAACTCTAGACTGGATTACTGCAATGCACTCTACGTGGGGCTACCCTTGAAGATGGCCTGGAAACTTCAACTTGTCCAACTTTCAGCAGCCAGCCACTGGGGCAAGTTACAGGGAGCGGTCAATCCCCCTATTTAAAGAGCTTCACTGACTGCCATTTATTTTCCGGTCCCAATTCAAGGTGCAGGTGATCACCTATAAAGCCCTAAATGGTTCGGGACCCGCCAACCTTCGTGACCGGATCTCCCTCCATGAACCAACCCGAACTCTTCGCTCCTTGGGGAAGGACCTCCTGTTGCACCTGCCAGTCTCACAGACTCATCTGGTGGGCACCAGGGAGTCGTCCTTCTCCTCTGTGGCCCCCCAACTATGGAACTCCTTGCCCGGAGAAATTAGGAAAACCCTCACTCTGGAGACCTTAAAAAAACAACTGAAAATCTGGATTTTCCACTGTGCCTTCGGAAAGTAGCCACTTAACTCTATAATCATCACTTTCCTCAATGTTCCCCGTTTGGAGTCCACTCCCCACCCCCCTTTATAGGAAAGTCTTTATAACTCATGTTTCTATGTGCTCCCCTTGCAATGAATCTACTCCTGTTGTCCACCCTGAGTTTTTAACATTTTATATTTTGCATGCGCCCTGCCTTGTCATTGTGATTTTAGGTATGTTTGCACTTTTTTTCTTGTATTGATACATATTTTTATTGTGTTTTATTGATATTGATGTTTTGATTTGTATTTTGACTGTAATTTGTTGTTTGGGCCTGGCCTCATGTAAACTGCCCCGAGTCCCTGTTGGGGAGATGGTGGCGGGTTATAAATAAAAATTATTATTAGTTCCATAAGAATGTCTGGTAAACGCTCATGTATACTCCATAATGTGCCATGCATGCGAACAGGCATGTGAGGAGTAATTTTGCCATAGCATCAAGTTTCTTTCCCTCTTTGTCAGAAGGGGAAGGCTGGTTTTCTGCCCTCTTAGGCATTGCTGGTACAAGAGCTGGGGCTATGCCAGTTGTATTTATTACTTTAAGGAGGTAAGGCAACATGGGCAAGGCCGTGGACATGGGTGCTTGTTGCACTGAAGAGAAGGGTCTTGTACTGTGTCTGAGGGTGAGGGATCAGGAGAGCCTGATTAGGAGGGCAGTAAATTTTTTGACGTCCTCTGTCTGTTGAGGAGTGGCTCTATTTGTGGTTCAGTAGTGGGTGTGTCGTCTGTGGATTCTAAATCAATAGTTTCTGAATCTAGCACTGGCTGTTGGGGGGAAGGGGTTGGTTGTTGACGGGGTGTTCTGCCCTGAAAAGAGGGGGGTTGAGGTGGCCATGAGAGTGTGGCCGTAGGAGCAGTAGGCAGCGGTTGCGGGAGAGGTTGACCTGGAGTTGGATGGGTCAACCTCTCATGGGCCTTGTGGTGCTCCGGATGGGGGTAGTAAAAAGGATACATGGGGAACGGTGGGGGAGGTTATATGGGGTAAGGGTATCCACAGAAAGGATAGTGAGGGAGGTGATCCGGGGAGCGTGAGCAAGGATACTATGAGGAGAGGTAGGGAGAGGTAGGGGCTATGAGAGCTACTGGAATCTGAGGAAGGTGAGTGTTTGCGGTACCGGGGGAGCGTGCTGGGAGAGAGGATTGCTTTTCGGCCTCGATGCCTCCGGTATCGGGGAGGGAGGGTTTTGAGCCGGGAGTGGGGGAGAGGGCTGGGAGAGAGGCAGCAGGGGAGGAGAAATAGTAGGGCCAGAATTTGGTTGGGGCTCTACTTCAAGATGAGGAGACAGAAGCTTGAGTGGAGGGAGTTGTGAAGGCTCTCCTATCTCCAAAAAGGGTTCGCACTCAGGTTGCGCAGTACCGATGGATTGCGTGATCGGTTCCAAGATGGAACGGCTCAAGGGCTGATTGCCAGTGAATTGCCGTTCTTTGTTTGGCCTGCTATGCTTGTCTTTTGGTTTAGCCCCATCAGCTTGAGTGTTTAGTTTGTTTGGATTTTTTCTTTGGTGGCTCTGAAGACAAGCTGGGGGCCGTGAGAGGCTCGTGGTTATCTCCTTGTTGTGGGAGGGAAGGCTCCTGTAGCTCCTGAATGGGAGAGGTTTGAGGGAGGCCTTCAGCAGGATAAGGCAAGTGGGGAAAAGCTGAACCACAAAAGGGCAGGTTAGGCTCCTTAAAGTTCAACCCATAAAGGCGAAGTCCAGCCCTTTCTGCAGACTGCAGAAAAGCCCTTTGCGGGCTACATCCAGACTGTGGGCCATATGTTGTTCAGGCCTGCTCCTATCTACATCCCATTTTCTGTGAAATTAATTCCCTTCAAAGGAATACTTGCTTAAATAGGGAACTTATAAGGTCACAAAATTACACTTATCAATTTCATGCACTGTAACAGCACATATTTATGCCCTAAAACAAGATTTTCACATTCATGTATGTTGGTTTTCCTGATAACATTTATCTGTAAGTCTTTGAAACATTCTCTAGGAGGTACAGTGCAGGAAATTCATCTTGATTTCTCATTTTACTTGCATAATAGAGAAATAGAAAGTAAAGCTATCAATGGGAACTCTCACAGGAATGATACACAGTCCAAAAACATTGCATTTTAGTGAGACACTATTGTAAAGAGGAAACAGTATTGAAAAAAAATTGACAGGGAGTCCAAAGATTAAATGCTTAGCAGCCAAACACATTTATTAGTCTTTTCTTTTTCCAGGAACCCAAAAAAATATTTTGTAGTTATAATGTAAGCAACTGAGTTGCACATAATACAATCATATCTTTAAAAAAATAAAATAAAAACAAAATAAAAACAAAAGCCGTTTAAAAGCAAAAAACCTTCAGAAAACGTAATATGTATTACACCATCTCTCAATTTCAATGAAATGACGACGACTTATTTCCTTATTACTCTCAACTTGTCACACTCCAATAAAACATCACCCTTTTGTTGGTTTGAAATCCAGCATGAGAAATACAGTACCTGCTATGGCAAAATACACATAAATGCAACATTTCAGCTTATTTGTACATTAGTAGAGTTTAAACATTTTATTGTCTTTTTTAAGTGAACCAGTGATTTTAAGTACCACTATACTAAAATAAAAATAGAGAAGAGAGGGCAAAGGGGAGGGCAGCATGCCATGCAAGAGCACAATGTGCCAAGTTTCTGTGTCCATGTGAATTCCTACAATAAAAAGTAAACTGAAATCAAGGTGAGATTGGGGGGAAAATAAGAGCAAGTTTGAGTAAGAGACTATGCCTTTTCCTATTTCCCACTTTCTTATACTCCTTGGATGCCCAATAGACAAATGGAGATGGGTATATTATTTCAAGTATAAGGAAAAATACTAATAGGTATATTTGCAAAGAGCCTCAATACATGTATCCATTATTATGCCTGCTTGATGAAGGGACAGTGTTTTAGGCAATAGCATCTCAACTGTACCTTCTTCATATTACCTATTTATGTGCAAAGAAGAAAAGCTGCCTTTCCCAATCCAGATGTTTTGGACACAGGATTGTTTGCTTCACAAATAAGGCCAGATGGAACTAACTTCTTCCATTTCCTGTAAAGACATTTTCCACTAATAGCCCGCTTACTGGAAATGAAGCAAAATTCACTAAGCTGGATATCTACTATTGGTCAGTTTCCTGATCAGTTCTTTGTAAACATAGCCCCACAGGAGCTCTAACATTTAAGCAGCATTTCAAGTCTTTATCTAAACAGTGGAAGTGAAAGCAATTCTAAACCCCCTATTCCATTGCTATCCTTATCCCTCCCACTGGGAAATATTATTGTTGGTTTTCTTACTTGAACATGTTAAAAGTATTTTCCAAAGGAAAGAATGCATAATTATTTGCAGAGTAAAGTTGCTGTCTGTTTGATGAAGGGAGATTTTGCACTTCACTGTTTACCAGGCTGGTGGAGTCTGGAATGTGCATACACAAGCACTGATCCTATAGATATGCCTGCATCACTCTGAATTCAATATCTGTAGACTTATGAATCACTCAGCAGCTGTGCATAGAGCTGCTCCTTGAGGAGTAAAGTATGGAAACTATAGGGGAGTGTCCAATATGGAGACTTTACAGATCGAACAAAACCAAATCTTAGGTTTTCCAAGATGCAAATCCCAAATCTTGAGCTCAATATGCACATCCCTGAGGTGCACGTTTTAATATTTAAGAGAGCAGAGTAACCCTTATGTTCAGAACGGAGAGAAAGTAGTAAAGGCTCCGTGCAGATGTGGAATTTACCCAAACCTTTTCTTCCACCTGCTCCAAAAGATTTTGGGAAGTTTGTAAGGCATTTTCACAAGCAGCTTCTTTTATCAAACACTACTACTGTTTCAATGTTTTCGTAGCATATAATGGCTTGTGTGTATTGGGAATGAGGCAGTATATGTTTAACACGCAATCAGGGAAGGAAGCTGGGATAGTATCTCCAGCTTAAGTGGGCTGTTAGACAACTCTAATCATTTTACACTTTCATGCAAACTGCAAGAGGATGCCTCTCTTTGTTCTAACAGCTGCCACTGAGCAGTGAATCTAACTAAAAGCCCGTAAGTAAATAAAAGATGTAGCAATAAGTCTGCAAAGGACTGCAAATCTTCCATACAAGAGAAAATTTACTTTTTTGTTTAAAATGTATGTGCTAAAGCTTGGCGTGCTTATATTTTATATGCGAAAGTCAAAAGGGAATGATTGACATAACAGGAGAAAATAATGCAGCGTGAATTGTTCAGTCCCCTACATTTCTTCCTAATGGTTAAAAGTATTTCAGAACATCTGATGGCTTAAAAAGTGAGTAATTACACTTTCCTCTCCCATTCCTTCTCATGTGATATGGGAAAGGAGGTATCCTGCTAGTTACACCTCCATATAATAATACTTATAAAAAGTACTTTTTCTTTGAAGCACTTCACAAAAGCCTTTATTTAGCCAATCCTCACAAAACCCCTGTGAGGTAGGTAAGTATTATTATCCCCATTTTACAGATGGGGAAACTGAGGCAAAGATTAACTGACTCTCACCTAAGGCAAAAAGAGGAAGGCTAGGTTTAGTTCTCAGGAGTTTCAGCATCTCAATCCAGTTTTCAAACCACTGGGGGAAAATTCGGCTAGAATATAACCTCACTAAGTATGAAAGAGAATATTTCCAGGATTCTGTATACACTAAAGGTAAATGTGCACCATGAGGTATTTTGTGATAAAGAGCTGAAACATTTTTCTCCTTCCTTCCAAGGCATCTACCAAAGTAGAGTCCTGATACGATCACACCTGCAAGGCAAGTATGCATGTGAGAATGAGTGTTCAAGTGTATTATTCATTACAGTACTGTGAACACCAACAAAATTTGCAGTATGAAGAACACTGAATCACAGGTAGTAGAATCTCTTGGCTATGATACTGCATCCAATATAATGCCAAGCACACCAAGGCAAAAACCATGGTTCACAAAATCTAAGGGAGACAGTCAAGGCAATGGACCTCCGTTAACACAGGAAGCAGACTCTACATTCTGGAGGTAAGTGTGTGAAATGTTTTTTTGCATTTACAGCAGGTTCCTGTCACTTAAATTTAGAATGGCTTCTTTGTACATTTTAATCATTGCTATAATTCACTTTTGTTCCAAGACTGGTAGAATTAGTTCAGATAATTCACAGGTGTCAGAAGTAAATCTAAGTCTTCCTTGACCAATTCAGATCAGCATTTAAAGTCAAGGAATTAAATAATACCAGTACAGTATTATACTCATTCCTGATTGATACTGCTTTAAAGTTGCATCTGTAATGCAAATTAGTAGCAAATTTTAGGTTTGGTAAAACCTAAAAGTTTTGGAAATGTAAAATGGGAGAAACTGTGTTGCAATTCTCCTGAGGAACAAGGACAGTTGTAGTGGAGAACAAGTAGTAGAATAAATCCTTGAAGATAGTGCATTATGTGTGGTTTCCTGAGGTTGAAGGAGATGGTATTGATAGTAAAGTCTCTTCTTAGAGAAAGCATGGATATTGTGTATTATGCTGCTGACCCTGATCTAACACTGCATGGCAAGAATGCATAGTCCTGTGAAACAGGCAGAAGTCATTCAATTTCTCAAGTCCATCTCTAACACGCACACTCCAAAAATATTTGCCTGGCAATCAAAGTAGTCTTTCCATAACAACATCAATCTCTTTCCTTCTACTCCATGGGAATTCAGTGGACACAGAAACCATTTCAACGGTTTAGCAGGGCTCTCTTTTGCTCCCCCAGACCATCTCTTGCTGAATGCATAGTTAACATTTCACTTACAAGATAAAAGAAGCAATGCTGACCACATATGGGACCTTTTTGTTTGTCTGAAAAAGAAACAACCTCTTCTTAAAATTCAGTATCAAAATTCACATTTGCATAATAATACATTTCAAGGCCATTAGAGAGGAATGAGAGCGAAGCAAAGAAAGCTGCAGCATCTCTCCCCCCTTTATCTTCCTGAATGGAGCTGAAGAGAGTCTGCTAGAGCTTTCATTTGGGAAGGGAGCTGGGAGGTGCTACAGCTGCTCTTGATTTTGTACACCTTGCTTTTGAGGTGGGGAGAAGAAGAGGTGGAATATATATGAAAGAATAAATGATAGGAGACACTGCAGATTCCCATGTCTTAACTACAAACAGCTTCAAAAGAAACAAATAATTATTTTAGATTAAAAAACAACAACACAACACTTCTTCCTCACCATTTCAAAAACATTTCATTTTCTTGTGTAATACCCTGTTCATTTAAATGGCAACATTAAGTGTGCTAGAAGTTATAGGGTAGATATTTTCTTCTTCTATCATCAGGACACTGACAAAGGGCAAAAAGTGTACCTACATAGCCACGATTGGCAGAAGCGACAAAATACCTTCTTCTCTACATGCATCTCAAACATCACTGCGTTTTTCAGTTTTCCAGTGCTTTAAAAAAAAGTTAAAGCAAGCCACATATACAAATGTAATAGATAAATAACATAGATACCAATCCAACCAGCAACTGAGAGCTAGCATAAATATTGTTAACTTTATGTGAATTACAACCCACCCACAGCAGGATGCATCTGCCATCAACAACTGCATATGGTGCAGCTCAGAGACCAGCCCCCGAAGACACTGTTTGTTGAAAGGTACCAAAAGGCTGGAATCTTTGCACCTGACCTTTAGAAAGAACAAACTGACCACTATCTTCTCCCCGTTAAGCCCAAGTAGTTTCCTTGAACTAACAGTCACATACTCACAAAGGCACATTCAGAGAGACCACATTTAACTTACTGCCCATTTAAAACTAAATAGACAAAACAAAACCACCTCTGAAATACTGCCCCTCTCCAAAAAACAAAATTAAAACAAAAACAACAGGGAATGTTAAGCGCTTATATCCCAAATCCCATACTGACTGACCCACCAAGAAGCTTCACAATGTATCACTTCGTGAGACTCTATTCTACCTTCAGAAGGTACATATTTTCTTTAAGAAGTTAACCTCTGTTTGCATAAATGATTTTTTTTCATTTTTGGCTTACACAATTTGGAATACAGCACACCCTCACTATAAAGCTCTGTTGTAAGGCTACTCCCTAAAGTAAGGCTGCTCTAAACTTGGCTCCCATTTATTTATTTTCCCTCCTGCCCCCTCCCACCCAAACTGCAAAGCACTCAGCACTTTATATAAAAAGAAGGTGAGCCAATCTGGCTGGGATCAGGAAGGAGAAGAAAAGCACTTGATATTCACAACCATGCCACAAAAAATATCCAGCAAGCGAAGTAATTCTTTATAACAAGGACTCAACTAAAGGTTGCATTTTCTAATACAGAAAAAAAATCCCACATCCATTTTTAAAAATTAAAACATACTAAGAAATGAGGAATTTAGTTATTTGAATGCATTGGTTGGTACACTAATACCTATGATGAGGCACTAAGCTCTTACAAAAACACTTCCTGTTCAACACTGCCCATTTGCCTTGTTTATCCATGGACCACATGTCCACATCCCTATTTTCTTTCACACACATCCAATAACATGTCAAAATAAATCCACAGGTTGCCTAGCACAATATTAACCTTCAATATCCTGGAGTGCACTGGGCTTTTCTTGTTAAAATGAATGGTTGAATGGGCTCAAGTACAGATACATTCCAACTCTATGGCTAAAAAATACAAATGCAAATAATAATAATACTAATACAAGGATACAACTTTAGCTGTCGTCATAACCAGTATATGAAGAAGAAGAAATTGGCTCTAAGTTGAGGTTGACTCTTTTGATCCTTCTATGGCCCATATCTTTGATTTGCAAATTTACTGCACAAAGAAACTCGAGATGCAAGTATGTTGACACTGTTGCATATATCACGGATTTGGTTATGTCTTTAGTGCTCATAAACACTCTCCCAGCCCTATGGGAGCTTTTTTAATATTAAGAGAATCCACATGACTGGGAACTGTGTCTATATGAGCCATGTTGGTCTGGCAGCCACTAACATGTTAGGAGACCTGCCAGGTCCAACACATGGTTCAAACTTTGTTCCCCTTTGTACCATAGGAGGGGAAATTTTTTTTTGATTTGGCCATTGCTTGCACATGTTTAAGCAACTTTTTAAAGCAGGAAAAAGGTTCCAAGTTCAACTCAAATTTTATTTTCATCCAGTCACTCAGCTTTAAGAGCACTACAGGATGTTCTCTTAGAATGTTGCATTTTCATAACATATTAAAAAGGCTACAACGAATTTGCATGGGTCAGATCAAAAGGGACTGTGTTCTTGCACAAATTTTCAGCCTTGGAGATGGATTGCTACAGTAGTAAATTCTGAAAATATTCCCAGAGTAGTACAAGAGAATTAAGACAAAATGTCAAATTCCTGTAAACGATAAATGCAACAGTTAAGGTTTAACATACTATTAAGCCACACAACTACATACCAGTGCTATAATGAAAACTCATCAGCATTGATTTTAACTGCATTTTTTGGGAAAATATGGAAGGCCAATATTACAGATTTTATGCATGTTCTTGATGAGAAGCAATGACTTCAATGTAATTTTAACTGCATTTTGGGTAGCATTTATACTGTATGTAGAGTGTTTTTGTTATTGTTGCACAGTGATAATGAAGGAGCAGTAAAGACCAGCCAAACAAAACCTACCCATTCTCATTCAGTCATAGCTTCTTTTTTTTAAAAAAAGATAAGGTATCTGATTTGCAAAATTGGGTTTAGATACCCAATATAATGTATAAATAGATTATTGGATAACATTATTCAAGTCTATGGAGGATAGCACAAAGAAATAGTTGGCTTGAAAGAAGTATTACCATTTGTCACATTTGATGGTTCAAATTCCTGCAATTAAAATCAAACTGGGAATATATATTGACTTACGTTTTCTATATTTTGAAAAACTTCAAAAAAAGAAAAAAGGTCTTAATTTATAGTAACAGTAAATTGGCTTCTAATCTTTGACATGGCTACTACAGCCTAAATGAACAGTCGTGTTTCAGAACAAGAAAGAAGAAATGCAATGTAAGGTCTATCTTGACAAAAGGAATGGACAGCACCCGATTTATTAAGGTGTGCTGGGAAATACTACAGCTTTTCCTGATTTATCAGCATGACATATTAGGAAATAAGATTTTAATGCTTTTAACTGAGAGCGGTTTGAACAAGACAATAGAGGAAGACAAAACAGATCCAAATGAGATTATAGACCTGACAGTTTATACAGGCCAAACTGTGTATATGGAAAGAGAAAACAATAGAAGAGTTTGAAGTTGGGAATGAATAACTACAATATACAATTAAAAAGAAGCAGGACAAAAAGTAGTAAGGGTTGTTTCTGTCTTAGTGGAAGCAAGACTGGTTTTCACAAAAACAGGAAATATAGACATGTGGCATCAAGCTATGGAGGATCAACAGTCCCAGATCAGTTTCTCATGTAACTGTTACCCATTCTGAGTAGAAAATGAATAAAAATATGGTATCACCGACAAAATAGCTGCTGAAAACATTTCCCTAAGCCATTATTTTTTCGGATTTGTTAAGAGTAGCAAACGTGAACTTTGCTTCCCTTATGCCTATATCTAGTTTGAGTCAGATAAGCCAGTTTGTCCTCTAGAAAAAAGGTGTTCTAATTTGGTGCTTATGGTTCTGTTTGGTTCACTAAACAGATAGAGTATATCAAGTTCAAAACAAAACAGAAACAGTTTGGAAACTTGTATTGCTACGTCCAGAAACCACATATTTAAAATGTCCAAGATATTTTATATTTTAATTGTCTCTTTAAAAGTGTGAAACTTTAGTATGCATAGGTTGAAATGTTGAGAGGTAAAATGATGCTTCAAATAAGATAGCATTGTACATTTACCATTATATCTTCTTCAGCCAGTTTCAGACATGGCTCTTCTCAGGGAAGATAATTAGATTTTATTTTATATTGTTTTACTAAAATTTTCTTCTGGAAGTTAGCCAGTAAATCAAAGGCATTTCCTTTCAAAATGAAACAAACAAACAAAACCCTTGATGATCTATCAGACCAAGCATCAACTGAAGCATGTTTTTCAATGTGCTCTTAAGGGAAACGGAACAACATACAGCTTTAGAGGACAACTGTTGTTACAGAACATCAAGCTTTAATTCACACTATTTTCTACACTGAGATAGTATTATCTCAGGAAAATATGTACACTAAGTGAGGTGCAGCATGACCTTTTGCATGTGCGATTTTATTTTTCATTATCCCCACTGGATAACTGGGCCTTCTGCATCACATTTCACACATTTGTTTATTTTTTATATCTCAAAACAAGAAAACAGCAGTACATGGAACTGTCTTAGATTTCCAAGAAGCACTTTTACACAAATATCATTTTATATGATGTTCTTTGTATGATAGGCCTTTGAGGCGTCTTTTCAGCATGCTCAGATCCATTCTTTCAATTTAGAAAAAACAATTGCTTGATATCCTTGGGAGTGACTGGACTGCATATGTCCTTTAGCAGAATGCATGGATGTATTACAAAGGCACTAAAGTGGTTGTGATTTCATTCCATCTAAAAAGCTTCAAGCAAATTAAGTCTTTCTGTCTTTTTGTGCTGGAAGTTAGGAGCTAGCAATCCCAGAAAAAAAGCTTCAATATGCTGATTTCAAGGATGGAAGTCCCAAAGTCTGGCAGCAATAGCTGATGTATCTTACTCCCCCCCTCCCCCAATTGTCCCAATATTTTTGATTTACCCAACTCTGGCTGAGAAATGAAGATACACACACCTTCAAATGATAATTAAATCCAACCAAGCCAATTCTTCTCCAAAGTACATTTCACTAAATTCTCATATCGTAACTTCTGTTTCTTTTTGCTATTTTAAAACGTGTATGCTAAAATGGCTCTGTTACTGGGACACAATAAAGGTATTTCCTTTCTGAAGCTTTCATTCACTTTAAAAGTAGTTTCAAAAATACCATGCCATACTCTCAGCAACTACCCTTAACTGTGGTTGACCTGCTTAGTCAAACCAAAATGAGTTTTTTTTCTTTTTTCTTTTTCTAAAAAAAGGTGCTTGGAGGAAGATTATGTTCACTGTGAAATAACTAGATGAATATAGTTTCATTCATACGCAACCCTTTCCCCATTCAACCGCGCACACACACGCCCACTTGAGACTAAGCTCTACAAGTATAAATCTTCTCACAACTTGGACTTTTAAGAATACAATGAATTTTGTTGCTGCTGCTGAGAATTCCTTTGAAATCAATTTGTACTTTTAAAAAATCTGATCCCCAGTTCTGATATTTGGAGTCTGTATTTGTTAATTTTGTTTTTCAATTTTTTGCTTTTTGTAAAGAAAAAAATCTTTTAAATTTCTTGAAGGTTCAGGAACTTGTAAAAGTTTATGAAAGAAACAGCCATCTATCTAGGATAAGCTAAATGTTAAATAAACCATCTTCAAAAACTGGCTTCCTACCCTAGAATTCCTGAGAATGCTTGCAAATTTAAAGCAGGAAAACAAATGTTAAACACAAAAACACTGTTAAATGCTCCCAGAGTTAGTCTTCATCTTATATATATACATATATATATATATGCACACGCACTTTTTGGTCTTTTTTAATAAGTTTTCATTTTTCCCTTTAAGCTTGTGATGGAAGAACATTTGAGCTTTCTTTTTTTAAAATATATCATATCCCTCATTATGTCTTGTAAACAAGAGGGGCTCTAGCACCCGGCTTTCACCGTAGTATCGTAATGAACTCAACAAATCCAAAGTGCAGGCAAAAGGGACTATAGGGCAGGTTGGGAGAGAGATCGGTAACACAGTAGTGAACCAGTCTGTGTGTCAACTCACATACTGGAGCACACAGCTCTTTTCTGAGCCATGAGGCGCTGCAATCCGATGTTCTCCCAGCTGAGGACCTTTTCTATAGTTTATCCTGCATGTTTTCAACACCGAGGCCCCAGAGACAAATGCAGCTATTTTAGGAGCAGGCATGTGTAGGGGCGGGCAAGGGAAACCTAATTGGCAGAAATGGGTGGCCGGGGAAGGGGGCCTTTTGCATCATTATTTGAGACAGGATGACAGAGGAGAAATAAAGGAAAACACTTGTCAGGTCCACATATGCTGCAGAATCTTAAATTTAAGTATAGAATTCCTGCCTATATTACTTGCCAACTTAATTCACATCAAAATGAGTAAGTCAGATTACATGCAGCAAGTCCCTATATTCAATCTTTTTTGTGACACTGGGTTTGTGTATAGCAAGAATGAAAATCACATGTCTCTCCAGATGTTGGTGCATTGCAAGTTCTAGCAGTATTAGCCAGCCAATAGTAAGGAATGCTAGGCATTGCAAACCAATAGTATCTAGGACAGCTACATGATTCCTATCTCTGGTTCAGAGAATTCACAAACTCCTCCCTTTTGATATAAACATTAAAAAGTACTTTAATGGTGCTATCAATATGCATATCTATATATCTGATATCACTGCATTTTCAAGGAAACTCCTAAAGGAGAAAGACTCTGTTGTTATGATCCCATACAATATAATCTGCTACTGCAACGAGCCAGAGTATGTAGGTATTTGCTGGTACAGAATATTGCAGCACTTTGTTATTCAGTATAATGTACAGCTAGTGAAAAGCCAGAGCTAAGTTCTAAAACTTCAAATAATGCCTCCATCTCTCCCTCTGTTCTTATCCTTCCTGCCCACCCTCAAACTGCTTTTTGTAAAGGCAATTTTTGCTACAGCTTTCTTCACAACAAGCAATTCTGTTCCCAGTGCACACACTGGCTATGGGTAAAGTCAAACCTCTGATAGGTCTCCCCTATCCTGCCCAGAGTACTACTACACTGTTGTTTTTTAAAAAACAAAACAAAACAACAACATACAACCTTTCTTTAAATACCGACAATAAAAAGCAACAGTACAGGGAAAAGTCAACATAATAAAGGTGCAATACTTTATAAACAAAAGAAGTCTTTGCTAGTTATATGCCTGCCTAAGCAAAACCTAAGCAAGACATATACAGGAAAATACAGAGAAAAAAATGCTCAAAAGTACACACTGGTTTAAGAACATTCGTAAGTAAACGTTTCTGTCAGTGATGGTCTGGTGCTGTAATACACCTAGGCCTGGCACAGGTAACGCTCACCTTGGACAAAAGGAGAACAAGGGTTGCTGCATGTGCTTTCACAACACGAGACAGGCCAGCAAACTACTGACATTTAGTTTTGTCACAAACAGCAGATTGCTTTAGAAAGTACAGTTAGGCCCAAATGGTTGGTGGGTCTTTCATGAATAAGTATCTTCATATACACACTTGAGAAACAAGTACAGGACTCAGTTCTTAAGGACTGCAGAAGTTTCAACCATTACATAGATCATTGTCACACATGAATGTGATGGCCTTTGCCTCTGTCATCCTCAAAAGGTAAAAGGCCTTGTCATAAAAAAGCTTGGGTTCACTCAAAAAGTCTCCCTAGAGACAAATACACCTCTAAGCAAAACAGAAACCCAACCCCCAAAGTCTGAAGTCCCATACTGGCACCCCTCTCACCAAATCCTTAGGATATGGCAGTGTTTTGCTTTATGACAGGGTCAGAACAAGATCTGTACTGCACTGAATACCCTGATAAAATAAAAATACCACCAACTGATAGGTTTTAACACAGGTCGATTTGATTTTTTTTATCAGTCACAGGCACCATCATTATTTATTTTAAGAGTCTAGTCAGATAGGTTGCTGACCAATAGCAATGCAGCCTTCCAAGACAGAAATGCGCACGCGCATACACACAATCATGCACACATATGCACTCACACTGAAACACACACACATGGGCAGTTACATGTGCCAGAACATACTGGTATATATCAACCAGCCAATCACAAAGTGTTTTTTTTCCTTTTTTGTTTTTTAAAGTGAGGCTCCGTCAAGTCTTTCCCTCCCCTCCCCCCATTCTTTTGAACCCACCCCTTCCCAACATAGTAGACCTAAGGACGGAAACACACCCAGTGCAAACAAAGTTAAAAAGCTATTTTTCAGTATATATGTTTCTTAGCAACAACTTCCATATAACATGAAAAAGTGAAAAACTAGAAACTAATTTTTTTTTAATTTTTTTGTGTTTAGATTTAAATGGTATGTGTACTTGCTTCACATTGTCTTTCTAAGTTGGCGTTCATGATTCAAGTATTTCAAGAGTGATATGTTCTCTTTTTGGATTCATATTCCAAACAAAAAAACTGAAGTTATAAGGGAGGCAACTATGTGCTCAGACAGTCCTGTCAATGACCCACCTTTTTTCTCTCTCCATTTTCTTTTTTCCTTTTAAAATGTATTTATTGCAAGTTGAAAAAAAAGAAAAGGTCAAGTTAGTGCTGCTGCTGTTCCAAAAAAAAGGTCACGAGGTCAGAGTTGAAAGTTTTAAGTTCAGATTGAATCCGACCCTCCACCTAGAAGGTCTCCAGGTAGTAAGGGAGCAGGGCTTCCCATCCTGTGGGGATCTTCAACGCTCTGAACCCCCCATAAACTTGAAGAATAATTCGGGGGGCCCCATAATGAAGCACCAGCAAGGTCACCCCCACTGCTGCCGCCACCGCCGCTGCTCCATTGCCCAAGCCCTGTTGACCCACCAAAAAGATTCAAAGCAGGTCCCACTGGATCTGTCTGATTCTGTCCTGTCTCTAGAGACTGCCAGCCTGCTGCAGGTGTGCTGGGTGTTGCTGCAGGTGGAGGCTGGGCTTGTGCCAGAAAGCGACTAACCTCCTCGTCTGTGGCAAACTCAGCCAGGATGGTAGTGTTTCCCAAAACACACCTAAAACAACACATACACACAAACAAAAACAAAAAGGGCCCAATGGTGAGGAGAAACAGAAGTCAACAGTAACAACAAAGTAACATTACCAAAATTCACAATTTGGACATTTCATTAAAAACCAACAACAACAAGGGAAAGCAACGAGGATGGCAGGAAATTATGTGCACATATTCCTTTATTTTACCTTCATTTTAATAATTTACTGGAAATATTCTTTTTTCTTAAAAAAATTAATTGCTTGGGAGTATTTTTTTTAATCTATTGTGAATGCTAGCACATGAAATACTTGGAAAATAGGGAATCTAAGAAAAATTCACAATGGGACTGTTGCAAGTGAGATTTAAAATATTTGTTTGGAAATTATTCCATATTCTGAAGCTGCAATTCATAGCCTACCTCATGACAGCAAAAGAGCAGAGTAGGGCAAATATCCAGTGGTATGAAATGTAACCATTTTTTGCTTGTACTAACACAGGGAAAAAAATCAGATTGCTCCCAAAGTAAGCTTGTATACCACCTGCAGAGAATATACTGCCCTTAATTTTAATTCAGAAAATACAGGATACTTCAGGTTTCCTATCTCCCATCTTACTGGAAGCTTTTAATTTCTTTGTCTCATGTATAAAATACAAAGTAAGGGAAGAAGCAAATCTGAGGCTTTCTCTGATTAATTCAAGTAGTGATAAATAATATTTTGCCATTTAAAATACAGTCAAAAGCAATGTCATTGTTCAAAGCATTTCTTTTCATTTCTAATCTTTCTATAGTTTTGTGTGTGCATGTGCCTACAAGTTGCCTGTCAATCAATCAATCAAAACTTTATTACGGTCACAGACCAGCACAAAGTTGCCTGTCAATTTACAGTGAACACATTAATTTATTATGGTTTCTGAAGGGAAGGATTATTCAGGAGTTATTTTGCCGGTTTCATATTCTGTAATATAATCTACAGTACTTAGTATACATAGGAGGTATTCTCTCTTAGTAGTAGGGGTGGCACTGCTTAGCTTACAAGATCAGATGGAATCTGGTGCCTTTAGGATATTTAGGCCTTTTCTAACCTTAATAAACACTTCAACCTTAATAAAGAGCTAGAACCCAGGAGTTGAGTGTGTTAACCAGAATACAACTGAAAGTACTTTCTGGATACATGTAAAAAAACAGTTTATATTACAATATTTTAAATTAAATGAAAATTACAAAACCCCTTTCCTGAATACACTAATTTGGCTTTATTAGCAAAAGAATTTTTATTTGCTCTTTTAGTTGGCCTAACTGGTAGAAGGTCACAAAATGGACTTTGCCTGGAGTTCAAAAGAGTTCAGTTAAATAAGAGAGTAAACTATGATCTTGTATTTCTGTTGAAACTGGAATGAATATATGTAGACCAGTAACCTATTTACAAAAGTAGCCAAACAGTGGCTTTTGCAGAGACAGGCAAATAGGTGTGAGCAACTGCAGTGGGCATCTGCGGACCAATTTTATGCCTTGTTATAATGTTAAATGAAAATATCTATCTGAAAACAGTAACAAAATCAAAATCGCTGGAGGTTCACTCCTGCGTTTAAAATTTTTATATTTCTGCTGCTAAATGGTAAACGTGTGTGTGGGGCTATTGAGAAAGGTAAACAACCATTCCTGGTGGTTTTAGCCCTGCCCAGAGTATACATACTCTCCGGGGAGGATGGGCGGGGCCATAGCCTATATACTCTGGGGAGGGCTGAAGCCGCAGCTCCCCGCTGCTTAGCAGCAGCTGGAGAGAAAGACATGACAATCAGCGGGGAGGGCAGGTGGGGTAAGCAACGATTTGTTCTACTATGTTGTCTCTGTGAAATTGCACATATGGTAAACTAGCAAGCTATTCACCAATAGTTGTCGGGTGTCATGCCACCGCTGAAAAAAGAATTACTCTTCCAAAGGCTGCATGGCGTCTGGAGAGGTGTAGCCATTTGTGACTATGTCCAACATCCACCTATCAGTGGTAATGAGATACCATGCCTGTGTGAACTGCACCAGGCGTGTTCCAAAATAAAGTTCAAGTTGGTGCTCATTAAGGATATGAATGAATGTGTGGGTCAAGGGGTACCACCACCGTGCATGTGTTCTGCCACCGTTGTAAGACGAAGGGGACGAACAGGAGGAGAAATGGAGACGTTAAAAACGGCTCTTGGTCTTGGGTTGGTATCTCCTCCTACCTGCTGGCTAGAGTGGGTTGCTGCTGCCTGCCTCAATGGTTGTGGTTGTGCTGACTGCAGGGATTGCCAATCGCCTGCCATATAAGGTCTGCGATAGTAGGAAGAGTAAGGTGTCCATCTGTAGTGCATGAGGCAAATCCATACTGATGGGTCAGCTTCATCATCTTCTGAGTGCTTTTGAGTTGTCCATCTGTGTCTGGGTGGAACAAGCTACTGGCATGACCTGGAAGGCTTTCCGCGGTGTCTCTGCCCTCTTCCAAGAGGGTGGATGTACAGAGCCATGCATGGCGGCAAATTGCTGTTGTGTCAAAAATGGGACCTGCAGCATCTGTTGCATGCTTTGTCATCTTCTTCTGAACCCTGCTTTGGTGAAGGTATGGTGCTCCTGTGGCAAGGTATCCAGATACGAACCCACTTATTTTCATAGTTAGTCCTGTTACAATGCCATATAGGCACCGTAGTGGGCCAGGCTGGTCACGAATCCTGTCGTAATATGGGCTTTCTTTCCTAGGCCTTCAAGTTTCCTTCCCTCTTTGTCCACTGGAGTGGGGTGGGACTTTGTAGAGCATTTCCCTTGTGTCACTTTTACAGCCAGGGAATTTCGATTGGACAGCTTTCACACCCAAGGGGCGGAGGCCAAATCCACCTGGTAAAGGATGTAATTCTTTCAGGACACCAGAGGGACTGCCATAGGGGCTGTCTCTGGGGTTCTTTCAAATTGTAATAAATAAGGCAAATCTAGAAGTGGCAGAGATGCTACAGGAGACTGTTGCAGATTTGATGGAAATAGTGGATCCTCAATAGGTTTCTGAACTGTAGGCACTGGCAAGCTTAAGGCACTTGAAATACGTGTCATAAGGGCCGAGAAGCTCACAAAGTCCTCTGGTAGAGGTGGGTCTGGTTGCAACATAGCCCCCTGGTCCTCTTGGGAAATGTGAGAGGATTCTGAGGCAGAGAGGTAAGGCAAGGCCTGTTCCTGCCTGTATGGAGAAGGCTGGAATGCCATTTGGGTCTCCTGGGGAGATAATAAGAAGCATGCTGTAGTTGGCTTATATTTCTCTGTATATTACCTTTATGTTAGATATGTTTACCACTTGAACTATGAAGTCCGCACTGTGAGGACATCAATTGAAACCCATTGGCCTTGAAAAAGACCCTACCCGGGTCGAAACGAGGGTGGACTCCTCAGTATCGGCGTCCTCGTCGGCCTCTATTCATCTGGAGTATACCTGTTAGAGCACTACCAGAACTACAACTATTGATGGCTTTATAATCCGGATCTTCCAAGCTCCAGCGTATCTCCTCCATTGCATGTTTCCTCCCTCTACAACGCCCACTGTGGATTACAAATACCCATAGCGGTTATGGATTACAAGTACCAAGAGCGGCTTTTCGACAACCCGTCTCCACTGGGAGACTGAAGTATTGTCCCACTCATTACCATGGAACTCAATACGGGAACTTTGACTATATCTTTGATTTGGGACTATACTGTACTGCAGGCACGGGTAGGAGCCCTATTTGGATGTTTCATTTTGTTTGGCCTACCTGGGTTGCCTTATATTATAATACACAATTATTTACTTTGATTGACTGGTTGTGTTGTTGAGCTTTGTCACAGCAACCGTCCCCGTTGTACTTTGTTAACACCTGTTAAAGGTTCAGACACTGCAACGCACGTGCACTTAATTACCATATGTGCGATTTCACAGAGACCAAGTGGGAGAACCTATCTTGCAGGCAAACTTGGGGATTGCCTGTACAACTGATTTGGGGAAGTAATAAGCTAACAGTTCTTCTACTGATATAATCTATGCTGAATTTTATTTTCCCTGCAAAATATTCTTCAAAAAAAATCACCTAGTGTAAATCATATCAGACAGAATAATTGAACACTTTCTTCTGCAGAAGATTTGTCATCTATTGACATAATGAACTTGTGAATAGCTAGGGAGACTGCTGGGATAACTCACATGTGCAGTGCAGTCTGGGCCTTGGCTGCCTCCTGCTTGGTGCTGTATCGGATAAGGGCGGTGCCTTGGGTCAGGTTCAGATGGAATGTCAGCAGTGGACCATGCTGCATGCAGATAGTCCTCAAAGTTGACCCATCAATCTTGGAATGAACAGCAAAGATAACATTTTCAATGAAACGAAATATCAGCCCCATAACCACAATGCACTCATATTACCATCACCAAAATGCACAACTTGTTAGCCACACCCTTTTCTCAAACAGAAAGTTCCATTTGCAACTTAAGACTTGGCACTGTGCAGTAACAAGCAGCTGTTCAAGTGTAAGCTCTCCATTCTTAGACAGGAGTACTACTACCAATAATGTGACATAAGGCCTTGAAGCACAACATTATTAATCTTAGAAAATGTGTACTAGAAGTAGAACAGTATCATCACCAGCAATTAATTCAATTGATAGTCTTTACACGCCTAAAACACTGCCGCCTTAAATTAAAGTTGATGTATCAGCACAGACCCTCATGTTTTGCTGTAGTGCAAAAAATATTTCAGGGAATAAATGAGCATCTTTAAAGCAATCCAATAAGGTCCATTCACTGCCAGTTGACAGCCATACACAATAAAAAGGGCTACAAGGCTTACAGGAAACCTTTGAATGGAAAACAAAATGGTACTTTTAATAATAAACATTGACTAGGGAAAAAGTATGATTGTTATACTTTCCTCTGCCTCAGAAACCTTTCTTTGACACTTTTCAGTTTATTCTAAAGCAGCAGGATTTCTTTTTAAAGACAGAAATTAAAAGCTCTCCTGTTGATTATTTTAATACAATTACCATGAAATGACTCAGAGAAGTCTATCTGTGGAGTGGCATCTGTGGCAAAGCAAATGCCCATTTTCCTTGATAACAATATAAATAAATATTAGAAAATAAATATCAATCGTTTGTAAGTAGAGTTATACTATTTCTTTAAATATTTTTATAAATCAGGTTAAGAGTAAAGTGTAAAGATAAATTAATATATTAAGCACCAACTAAGCAAAACTCAAAGATATATACTGTTAAAACAATTATTTCATTTTTTCAGGCACCTCACAGGAAACCATTACACAGTAATTCCTTCTCCTTTATTAACTAACTAGCTTGGGGACCCGGCGGTGCCCGGGTCATTTGAGAAGTGCAGCAGGATGTAGAGTGGGTCATGGGGGCTCTGTGTGCGAAGTTTGGTCTTGATCCATCATTATTGGGAGTTGCAGTGGTATCATGAAATTACTGAAGGTAGTGGAAGTCCCATCATCTCTGGTCCACCCTCCCCCAAAGTGTAGTAGGATGTAGATTGGGTCATGGGGGCTCTGTGTGCTAAGTTTGGTCTGTATTGGTGAATGGATGAGGGTTGCATTGTTTTTAGGAAGTGAGTGAAGGTACTTCAAGTCCCATCATCCGTGGTCCGTCTCACACAAAACAGCACCACGATGTAGAGTGGGTCATGAGAGCTCTGTGTGCCAGGTTTGGTGTTGATCAGTCATTGGATTAGGTTTGTAGCAGGCTTGGAAAGTGAGGGAAGGTACTGCAAGTCCCATCATCCATGTTCTGCCCCCTCCAAAGTTCAGTAGGATGTAGAGTGGGTCACTGGGGCTCTGTGTGCCAAGTGTGGTCTTTCTCGGTGTTTGTTGGGGGCCGCAGTTGTCTGTGGGAACAGAGGGGTGTGAAAGTACTACAAATCCCATCATCCATTGTCAGTCCTCCCCCAAACCTCACCAGGACGTGAAGGCAGTCATGGGGGTTATGTGTGCCAAGTGTGGTCTCGATCAGTAATTGGATGAGGGTTGCAGCGGACTTGGAAAGTGAGTAGAGGTACTTCAAGTCCCATAATCCATGGTCCACCCTCCTCCGATCTGCACCAGGATGTAGAGTGGGTCATGAGGGCTCTGTGTGGCAGGTTTCGTGTTGATCAGTCATAGGATTAGGTTTGTAGCAGTCTTAGAAAGTGAGGGAAGGTACTGCAAGTCCCATCATCCATGTTCCGGCCCCCTCCAAACTTCAGTAGTATGTAGAGTGGGTCACTGGGGCTCTGTGTGCCAAGTGTGGTCTTTATCAGTGTTTGTTGGGGGCCACAGTGGTCTGTGGGAACAGAGGGGTGTGAAAGTACTACAAATCCCATCATCCATTGTCAGTCCTCCCCCAAACCTCACCAGGATGTGAAGGCAGTCATAGGGGTTATGTATGCCAAGTTTGGTCTCGATCAGTGATTGGATGAGGGTTGCAGCGGACTTGGGAAGTGAGTAGAGGTACTTCAAGTCCCATCATCCTCCAAACTGCACCAGGACGTAGAGTGGGTCATGGGGGCTGTGTGTGCTAAGTGTGGTCTGTATTGGTCCTTTGTGGTGGCCTCAGTGGTCTGTGGGAACCAAAGTGTTTGAAAGTACTACAAATCTCATAATCCGTGGGTCATGTCCCCCGAACTGCCCCAGGACGTAAAGGGGGTTAGGGGGGTTATGTGTACCAAGTTTGGTGCAGGTCCATCACCCGCGCTGGTCGCTGTGGCCTGTGAAAGTGGCTGCCACATATCCGCCCTCCCGCCCTCCCGCCCTCCGCACACATACATACAAACATACCGCTTTATAAAGGTATACAGATTCCTGTTTTCAGTGACAGCTGAATCATTCTGTTATTCATTAATGCCTTTCTTTTCATCTCAGCTGACTCAAAGTTCCATTTGCTTTTAATACTTTAGCCTTTGAACTGAAAAATGTTATATATGGGGTGGTGCAATTTACTACTTTGGCTGGATATAAAGGAATTGAAATTACAAAACTGTAGTTGGAGGCTCATTTTAACTGTGATTCTCCTCTATTGAAATTGCAATAAACTGGGATTAAAAAAATATATAAATTCAGAAAATGAGGCACGAGTAAGTGCTGGAATGGTTTTCCTAGTATGTATTGTTGGCAGAAGCACTGGAAACATTATGTGGTTTCACTATGGAGATAAAGGGAAATTGACAATTCTGTCTAGCCCTTACAATGTCCTGAAGAAGCTGGAACCGTGCAAACCATGTAAAAATTATTTTTAGCATTAAAAGAACTGCTCATTTGCCTAAGCAAAACAAACATTAAAATCAGTTCACAAAACAAGATTAAATTATGGTGCAAAATAAGATGAAGTCGAACATCGGTTTACAACACATTACACTTAAAAGAATTATCACATCAAATTTGTTACTACTGAGGGAAACTGAATATATATGCAAGAACATATATTGAAATAATTAACAATTCAAAGCTTAAAGTTTCAGTAATGACCAGAGAGTGAAAGTCAGAAATACCTGTGGAGTGAGATTATGAAGAACCAGCCAATAGCTGGCACGAACGGAACCACCATCACTCCAAGTAGAGGCTGTAAATAGAAACAAAAACAAAAAATGCTTCGGTTAGGAAAGAAGTTAGGTTGGAAGGTTTAAAGATAAAGAAAGGAAAGTAATAAGACAAAAATAAGGATAAGATTGCTTAGCTGGGCACAGTTAGCTGCTGTAGAAGCATAGACAAGAAACAAAACTGGGCATTTGGCAATTGGCTCTCCCAACTCAGAGGCTGGATGGTTTTTGTTCTTTCCCCCCTAATTCCCAGTCTAGAGGAGCAAGTGGGAGGAGAGACCCAAACATATAGGATGTAAACCCCACATGTGATGAGAAAAAGCAAACAACCAATTTCAGCTCACACTCTATGGAGAAAGTTCAAAATCCTTCTGATGTTACCATTCAGAGGAAACAGTGCTTTTTATCTGTGTGACTGAAGTTTATGGCTGGGAAAACCATCAAAACCTTATCACATAGTTGCATTGAATACTAAACAGAGGCAGAACCCATGTGTGTAACTACAGAGGTTACAGAATCATAGCGTTGGAAGAGAATGCATGGACCATCCAGTCCAACCCCGTCAAGAAGCAGGAAAATCACATTCAAAGCAACTCTGACAGATGGCCATCGCGCCTCTGTTTAAAAGCTTCAAAAGGAGGAGCCTCTACCACACTCTGGGACAGAGAGTTCCACTGCTGAACAGCTCTCACAGTTAGGAAGTTCAGGTGGAATCTCCTTTCCTGTAGTTTGAAGTCATTGTTCCACGTCCTAGTCTCCAGGACGACAGAAAACAAGCTTACTCCCTCCTTCTTATGACTTTCTACTTCCCCAGAAGTTGCAAACAACCACTCTAGCTAACGGTCAAAACTTTAAAGAGAACGTTTTTTTCTGTGCATTCTGCAGATATCACCACCTTTCAACTATGTATTTTCATACATAGACTATCAATGTTGCAGTCTGCACACTTTAATATAGACTACCCGAAAATACAACGCACCAGAGGCAAGCCTTGACTCCTGTGCCCCCCACGCCCTGAGTGAGCGGGGTGCTGTGCTGCTCCAGGGAGAGGATGGTTTGGGATTACTCAGACCAGGTGGTGGGCGGGGCAGCCCTGTAGTGTTTTTTGAGGAAATATGGTTTTTCCACATCTTGTTGGAGAGATGAGCAGGATTAGGTCCTATGGGATCTGGGGACCACGTTGATTTGTAATCATTGAACTTTGCTATACCAAAGACAAGAAAAAGACAATAGTTAATACAGAATACATGATAGAATCTATCAACAGTATCAAGCACTACACATATCTGGGACATCTATTGCTAAATTGTTCTGAAATCTCTACACCCAGGAAGGATTTAATGTATGTTAATTTCTTATGTTATAGTTTTTCTAGGCAGCAACACTCAAAGTGAATTTTTGTTAAGGCAAGATTTGAAAGAACTGATATCATTACGTCTCCTTTCCAAAAGCAATAGTTGCCTTTGCGTGGTCACTGTGAATGCATACAAAAGATATATTCCAGCGCTTGCGCTTTAACTTCGGAAACCTTCATCAAAAAATTAGTGCTGAAGCCCCGCCCACCTCCCAGAGTATATATAGCCAGTGGGAGGGGTTGTGAGTGTGTCTACTGTCCCCCCCCTCCGTTAGTACTATGTCTACCTCGTCCTTCAAAAGATGCTCTGGCTGCCCCAATTTGCTACCGGACATTGACCGCCATTCCCAGTGCCTGACCTGTTTAGGAGAGGCCCACTTGGGCAAGAAGTGTGCAATTTGCCAGACTTTCACTACTCAGACGAGGAAGTTGAGAGCGGCCCGTCTGAAGGCTCTCCTGTATGATTTATCCCTTTTGCCCCTGGTCCCTCCCCAGCAATTCCCAGAGGACACTGCCCAGATTAAGGTGACTGCTGCTGAGGGAAAAGACCTGCTACCTACTGCAGGGGCAAAAAAGGCAAAGGAGAAGAAGACTAATGGCCGCAAAGATGGCGCCCAGTCTTTCGCCCCCATTTCGAGCTCTGTGGAGCTGACGGGGCCTGGATCTTCTCTCACTCCCTCTGCGATTTTGGAAGCGACGGGGCTTCCTGGGGAGATTTTGGAGGGGCAGGAGCTGCAAGCGACCCAAGATGGCGCCCAGCTCCCTCAGCAGCCTTCCTTGTCGAGCTCGGCTGAGCCCTGCTTTGTTACTCCTCCCATGCCTTCCCTTCCAAGGCAAACCTTTCCTCTACTGTCTTCTGCGGGGGAGACACATTGTTACTTACAGTCCTCCTCGAGCTCGGCTGCTGCGCTCTCCCCGCTTGCTGCTCTGTCTCTGAAGAGGGGAGCCTTGGCGCGCGCGCAGATGCTTCGACGGGGGAAGAGCCGGCGCGAGCGGGGGTTTCCCCTTCTTCGGCTTCCCCAGAGCCACGTGGAACTGTTCAGGCCTCCCTGCAGTCTGTTGCTGGCGCTCTGGCCTCGACGTCGGGGGAGCGATCTGGGAGCTTCTCTCCAGTGGCCCCTCCTCCTATGGCTGACTGTGCACCGCCCCTTCAGTTGCCTCGGCCTCTCCAGGCTCCTCCTGCTGCCCAGGCCCTCCCACCCTTCCAGCCTCCTGTTTTTCAGCCTCCCTCTGGTGGCCAACCTGCTTCCATGCAGTTCCAGCCTATGTGGCAGAATCCTTTTCAGGGACAGTTGCCTTTCTATTATCCACCCATGCCATGGATGCCTCAGTGTTTTCCTCAGTATGGTTTTCCTCAACCTGCTCAGGGCTGTGTGCCAGTGCAAACTGCTGCTAGGCCTGTTGGTATAACGGCTGCGGCACCCTCTACTCCTACACCACTACCCTCGCTGCCAACCTTTCAGAGAGAACCCTCTGGGGCTGAGGGCCTGCTGGACTCTGAGGTGGAGGATGAGATACAGGATTTGGATGTGATTTTTACAGACCCAGAGCCCACCCAATCTGATTATGCTAAGTTTATGGCAGTGCTTACGCGCATGATGAGGGCATTGGATCTCTCTGCACCCAAAGCTGTTGAGACTGTGCAGGACCCTATGTTTAGGTCTGACGAGCAAGTGCGATCCTCCTCTATGGCGGTCCCACCCCTCCCCTATCTTCTGAAGCTAGGAGAGTTGCCTGATGTACCTCCGTATTCACCGCAGGCGATACCCAAGAGGGTGGAAGCCCTTTACAAAGTGGACCTGTCAGCCCATGAGTGGGCTTTACGACCAACCAAACCAAATACGGTGGTGGTCGATGTGGTGAAGACAAAGCGCCCTAAGGGGAATCTCCTGACTCCTATAGACAAGGAGGGCAAGCGTATTGACGCCATGGGAAAGAGGGTGCACTTCTCCGCCAGCATCTTCATGCGCATGGCGCATTTTGCAACCTACATGAGCGGATATCAAACGTTCTTGTGGGGCAAGATCCTGCCTGCCCTTGAACTCCTGCCTGTGGAGGAACAGAGATGGCCTCGGGCCTATCATAACGAGGCACTGGCCCTGGCGCAGATGCAAAAAGACCTGGCGACCCACCTGGCTGAGTCTGCGGGCAGACTGTTTGGAACTGCTACTTCCATAAGGAGACACGCGTGGCTCCGTTCTTCTACACTCTCAGAAGAGGGGAGAGCTCTGGCTGAAGACCTCCCGATGCATTCGGAGGGGCTTTTCCACCCTGAGACCAATACTAATTTGAAGGACAAGCAGGAGTCCCGTCAGGTGACTCAGAAGTTTGGTTTCCAAACTCAGACTTACCAACCTAAGCCCTGGTGGCAGGCTCCTTCTACTCCGTTTCGACGGGGCTTTGGCTCTTTCTCTAGGGGTTCTAGATATCGCCCCTACAGTAGATTCCAAAATTCAGGTAGGCAGGCTTTTGCTGCCAGAAACCGCCAGCAACCCTACCAGCCGTATCAGTACAGGGCTAGGGGCCAGTCTGGTCCTAAGCGGCGTCTTTGATGTCTCTGAAGGGGTGTCAGGCCAACCTTTGGGTGCGGGGATCCAAGTTAATTTTAGAGATAGGCTCCTACCATTCCTCCCCGCATGGTCTTCTATTACCACTGATGCGTGGGTTTTGAGGATAATCAGGGAGGGATACCACATTGAGTTTTGGAATTCTCCACGGGTTGGCCTAGTTAGAACCACGCCACATTCTGTTGTGTTGGCCTCGGAGGTGTCGTCTCTCCTCAAGAAGGGCGCGATCTCCAGAGTTTCCCCAGCCATGTACAATTCTTGTTACTTTTCTAGGTATTTCGTAGTTAACAAGCGGGAGGGGGGGTTCCGCCCCATTTTGGATCTGAGGGGCGTAAATAAATTTATCACCCCCAGGAAGTTTAGAATGGTTACTTTGCTGTCCATCCTCCCTCTCCTCAATAAAAATTGTTGGTTTGTGACCATCGATTTGAAGGATGCTTATTTTCATTTAGCTATAGCCCCAGCGCACCGTAGATTTCTCTCGTTTCGTATTGGCTCACAGGCCTACTGGTTCAATTCCCTCCCTTTTGGCCTGGCCTCTGCACCGCGTGTTTTCACGAAGTGCATGGCCGTTGTGGTGGCTTATTTGAGGACCAAGAGGGTCATTATTTTTCCATACATTGATGACTGGCTGATTATGGGGCATTCCCCTGCCCATGTTAGAGATTGTCTTTCTACCACCTTGTCTCTTCTCCAGTCTCTAGGTCTGGTCCTCAACCTGGAGAAATCACAACTAATCCCCACGCGCCAGATTCAGTTCATCGGTGCCTGGCTGGACTCAGTAGACGAAAAAGCCTCCCTGCCTCCCGGCCGTTTTGCGGCTCTGCAGGTCCTCATCGACGAGGCCTTGCTAAAGACTTCCCTACAGGCAAGACAAGTGCAGGTCCTGTTGGGACATATGGCCTCCACAACGGCTGTGACGCCATATGCCAGGCTGCGCCTCCGACCTCTGCAGGCCTGGTTCCTGTCTGTTTTCCAGCCTTTGGTGGACAACCCTCGCAGGCGTCTGGTTCTGCCTCAGGAGGTCAAGGACTCTCTGCTGTGGTGGGCGCAGCGGGACAATGTGTGCTCTGGACTCCCTTTTTCTGCCCCTTCCCCGTCCATAACTATTACCACGGACTCCTCCATGAGGGGGTAGGGTGCCCATTCGGGCGACCTGAGGGCTCAGGGGCTTTGGGACTCGAGGGAGCTAACTTTTCACATAAATGTCCTCGAGCTGTTGGCGGTTATGAAGGCCCTACAATCCTTCGAGAGGGTACTCCTGGGGAGATGTGTGCAAGTGGTCACGGACAACACGACCACTATGTATTACATCAACAAGCAGGGCGGGACACACTCCAAGACCCTGTTGCTTTTGTCCATTCAGATTTGGGAGTGGTGTCTGGACCGGCAAATCCATCTAGTTGCTCTTTATCTGCCGGGCGAGGAGAACGTTCTGGCCGACGCCCTGAGCAGGTCTCCTTTGTCGACACACGAGTGGTCATTACACCATCGGGAGGTGTTCCGACTGTTTGCGGCATGGGAGAGACCTCAAATAGACCTATTTGCCAGCAGAGACAATGCCAAATGCCCTCTGTTTTGCTCCCGGCTCCAGGGGACCCTTCCTCAGGGTTGTCTAGGGGATGCCTTTCTCCTTCATTGGGGCGAGCAGTCGCTGTACGCCTTCCCCCCCTTCCCTCTTCTTCTGCGGGTAATAGCCAAGATCCAAAGGGACAAAGCAAGGTGCATACTAATAGCCCCCTGGTGGCCTCGCCAGGCTTGGTTTTCCTCACTTCTGACAATGTCCAGGGGGGTATTCCACCATCTGCCCAACAGAACGGACCTTTTGTCTACTCAGGGGGGTCAGGTTCTGTACCCCGACGTCCACCGGCTGAAGTTAACGGCCTGGAGGATCCTTCCCGGTTAACCACCCCTTTTTCTTCCCTGTCTGCCCCGGTCCGAGCTATAGTGGACTCGGCTCTTAAGGATTCCACTAAGGCTTCCTACGCCTTTAAATGGGCTCGGTTTTCTAAGTTTGCCTTAGAGAAGGGAAGCTCCCCCCTGGAAGCTCCAACCTCTACTGTTTTGGATTTTCTTGCCTTTCTCTCTGAGGGAGGCCTCTCGTTTTCCTCTGTTAAGTGTTATTTAGCGGCTATCTCTTCTTACAAGAGAGGCTCGGGACGTCCGTCATGTTTTGTTGACCCTATGGTCAAATTATTCCTTAGGGGATTGTTGCGGGCTAGGCCCCCGGTGGCTCCGGTGGCTCCCTTATGGAGCTTAGAGTTAGTGTTATCTGCATTGACAAAGCCCCCCTTTGAGCCTTTGGCCTCTGTGGACGTTTCCTTCCTTACATGGAAAGTGGCCTTTCTAATGGCAATTACATCGGCCAGGAGGGCTAGCGAGTTGTGTGCTTTACGGGTAGATGCTCCCTATTTAAAATTTTATAAGGATAAGGCAGTGTTGCGTACTGACATTGCGTTTTTGCCCAAAGTGGTCTCCCGCTTCCACCTCTCACAAGAGATTTTGGTACCATCATTTTTCCAAAACCCCTCTTCTCAATTGGAACATGGCTTACATTTGCTAGATGTACGTAGGGCTTTAGCCTTTTATGTTGACAGGACTGCATCTATGCGTAAAACTACTAGGCTTTTTATAAAATATAGGAAGGATGCCAGTGGCCTTCCTGTGTCCCCGCAACGCTTCTCTGCCTGGATTGTTGCGGTGATACGGCTTGCCTACCGGATGTCCGGTAAAGAGCCACCAAAGCAGATTCGAGGACATTCTACGAGATCGGTGTCCACCTCGACTGCGTTTCTGAGGGGCGTTTCCCTGGATGCGGTGTGCCGTGCTGCCACGTGGTCGTCCCCGCTGACGTTCGTCACCAACTACAAGATGGACGTCAAGTCCAGAAAGGAGACTGATTTTGGTAGAGCGGTTTTGTGTTCCGCGGTGGCATGACTCCCACCTTCCAAGGTCAGTGGCTTGCTAATCTATCTTTTGTATGCATTCACAGTGACCACGCAAAGGCAAACATGGGTTGCTTACCTGTAACCATGGTTCCTTTAGTGGTCACCTGTGAATGCATACGGCCCGCCCGCCTCCTCCTCAGTCATGCCCTCTTTTCTTTCTAAACTGCGTTCGCGCGGTTTGGAGAGGACTGAGGGCTGCAGCCCCTCCCACTGGCTATATATACTCTGGGAGGTGGGCGGGGCTTCAGCACTAATTTTTTGATGAAGGTTTCCGAAGTTAAAGCGCAAGCGCTGGAATATATCTTTTGTATGCATTCACAGGTGACCACTAAAGGAACCATGGTTACAGGTAAGCAACCCATGTTTTTTTCAGGTGATTTTCCACAAGAGGTATGCATTTAATGTATATATTGTTGTACACCTTCAAGTAATTTTATACTTACAGTTACCATATTATGGAGGTTTTTTGTCATGATTTGGAGAGATAAGCAATGGAAACTCACATACCTGAAGTGCTATGAACATTTGCGAAGGAATTGTCAGAGGCACTATAGGGCCAGGCACCAGGTGAAGGCAGCGAGGTGTTGAGGGAAGAATTAGACCCTGTGGCAAATAAGAAAGATATTAACAAGGAACTATGATGACAGTTTTAAAACGGGATATAAACTGCTTTTATCAAGTACACCAAATGGTGCAAAAATGTATGATTGGTTCCTGGCACTAATAAGGGGTGGGGACTTTTGCAGGTGGAACTGGTCAATTGACATTGGAGTACTCAATCATTTACTTTGCCACCGTCTTTTCCACAGAAAACATCACTGGGAGTAAAAGAACAAGGAAAGCAGAAGATGTTTTAGAGAAAAATCAAGCATCATCTATCCTGCTAGGAATTGAACAGTATAACAATTCAATGGAGGAATAGAAAGAGGAGAGAAGCGATAGTGAGGGAAGTCACAGAAGCAGCAACCAACAAACCTGTGGTGTTGTCCCGCAGAAGTTGATGATCAGTATCTACTATGGGGGATGTGGCTGTACCCCCCAGAACACTTCCTGGGGTCACATAGGGGTCAGATTCAGGGTCAATGTTTGGAATACCTTTCCATGGCACTCCTGGCTGAAACTCTGAAACATAATAATCACCAGATGGTACTTCAAACAAAATTGTTCATTGCCTTATTTCACATCGTAGCATGTACTTTCCAGGTCAGGATTATAGTTAAGTCAATCCTAAAGTAGCCGTGGGTCTGCTTACAACAGGCAAGTTAAACAACAGCTGCCTCTAGAATCATTTACTGAGCATACATGAAAAGCAAAGGACGGTTGATGTTAAAGATGGCATTCAGCAGCCACAGAAACAGTAATTTGCAAAATCTACAAATGCGTAGCTCACATATGTGGATCACTAGAAAGTTAATTTAGGCTTTTGATGCCTAACTTATCTAAAACTAGGACACAACTTGGATCAGCAAACTTGGATCAGTATTTCAGGCATCTTGCTGTATTTTTTGAAACCAAGTTGTCTAATTGAGCTAGATGCTGGCAATGCAATATGGATAATGCCTATATGGTCATTTGTTTTTGAAAAGAAATTATGACTCATAGTGTTCATACTTTACAAACAACCCTGTTTAGTAAATGTCCATACATTTTAAATTATATTCCTGCACTGTGAAGATTTAGTAGTTGGACAGCTCACGTAAATTATGTGAGCCCTTACATCCCTAAAGACACTTACTGCCATCTGTCATTGAACAGAATAAAGATGTCACTGCTGTTACACTGCAATGTGCACACTGCAGGTATTGCTTAGTTAATGCCCATGCTTAATTATTAAATGTTTTATTCTGCATAAAGTCATTGCAAACTAATGATACTTTATGACTTTTGGGTTATTTTTCTTTTGGTGAATTTCTGAACATACAGGAAAACTCCTCCCTAATATATGTAGTTTTATCACTCTACAATCTCAAATATGCAAATAGCGAAATAATAGTGAAAAAACAGTTTCCTTGGAATATGGCATGCAGAAAGGTTATTATATGAGAACCCCGAGATGAGTATGAACAATCTATGAATAGTACAAATACAACAGAAACTACAATTACCTGGAGGCCAGCTGGCATTGCTGGATTTGCTTCCAATTTTACTTGGTGGAGATTTGGCAGGTAACCAACCATCACCAGCAGGGCCTGTGTGGCTGCCCAGTGGGTCGCCTGGGATCATATCAAATTGGTTATAGGGCGACCCTCCTCGGGCTTTTCCAGGGGGCACAATTGTTCCTAGGGAAAAATACATACCGGTAAATTGATATGAAAGACGGTCAGTCAGGGTTGTGGCTGAGATAGGGTTCAAATTCAGTGTGAAATTGAAAATCACAAATCATATCAGACACATAGCAATAATAAGTTACGAGTATGTCAGAAAACAGAATGCGAGAAAGGAAAACAAATACAAATTAATACATTTGGGTGAGCTTAAATGGAAAACATTTTTTGCTTCAGAAATTAAGCTTAACAAAAATAGGAGATGTATTAAAAATCTATGTTAAAGGAGGATAAGATCATGCTTAGCAAGGGAAATCTCTCACCATTTTTGTGCATATTGGCATCTTGGGAAGCTACAGGTGGCAGCCCATCCATCATAGAAGTCCACTGTTTAAAGCGAGATTCTGATCCAGTCTCTTTCCCTCCTACCATGCCATAATCCATGCCACTTGAACTGAAACCTGTGAAAGTACAACACACACAACATAATTTGGGTTCATTTTAAATGTTACAAAAATGAACCTACTGTAAATTAGTGATTAATCAAATTAAATGAAAAACTAAACTAAACAAGCTTTGGACTGTTTGGATAGATCTGTTTGTCTACAATCATCCCCTTGTGCCCTAACATTTTATTTAACAGTTACCAGTATAAAGTAGATTCTATTGATGTTGACACCATCCCAGCTAAAGTATGTTTAGAACCATGTTTCACATTGATATTCAGAATCAAGTGCAGTAACTATAAAATACAGATACACCCCAGAATTAAAAGGTGTTGTGACTGAAATATTTATGTGCTTCCAATAGTGAAGACTCTAATAGCGGCAGTTCACAAAACTTAAGATCCTGGACTTGTGGATATCAGAGGGCTTGGTTTATACTGCTGTATGGGTAAACTGCATGGGAAGAACCGATGTTGTGATTCTATTCAGCAATATAAATGACATAAACTACAAGTCTAATATTTGAGTTTAGTACAAAAATTCTTGGTGCACAAGAAATGTAGCAGTTGTATAGCTATTTTCAGTACTTACCTGAACCATATCCAGGAATTTGCCCTTTGGTTGAGATATCTGAGAGACCCACATTTAGACCGCCAGACACTATAGTGTCTATATGTGGCTTAGGTCCAACCGGATGGGATGGAGAATGTTTCATGCCAGGTTGCCTCTGCTGTTGCTGAAAGGCACTCACCATACGGGCAAGCTGCTGTTTAGGGTGTATGGGGGGATACAAGAAAAAAGAAAAAAAGGAATAAGTTTGTCAGGACCGAAACTGGGATTCTTTTCTAAAGATCATGCTATTTGTGAGGAAGTTAGATGCAGGCTATCTATCTAAAATTGTGGTTCTTTATCATGATCATCTGTGAACTCATTCATATGGAGATCTCTGCACCAGCCAGACCATATTTGGAAACTCTGCAAGTCCAGAGATTCCCACATGTGTAAGTCACAGAGACCATGAAGAAAAGTAAACCTTTAATAGCATCTTCTCGATACAACGAGAGGTGCAAATGGACATAGTGTACACCCTTTTCTGATGAAATATTATACCTGTTGCTCTTGCTGTTGTCGTACAGCTTGGGAAATCTTTCTCTGATTTTGTAACAGTTGTTGCTGTTGCTGCTGCTGCTGCTGCTGGAGGAGGAGCTGACATGCCTACAAGGTAAATGAAGAACAAGGAACTTCTCTGCAATGACTATAATTACAATTAAATACTAGCAAAGAGACATTGTTTTAGCAGATAGGAACAGCACCCTTCCTGCAAAAAAAAAAAAGCTTACTTGTAATTGTGATTAATTGAGGTGTTGTCTGTGAACTAACATAACTGGGCCACTTACATTTTAACAATGCAGTCTCAGAACCGTTCAGAACTGTAAAAACTTTCTGCCAGTAACCTGGACCACTCTGTTACTGTATATATTTCAAGTGCTGCCTAACCAGTTTCTTATCTACTGAATCGCTGTTAGGAGTTGTGTGAGTTCACAGATGATAATTCAAGGAGCTGTAATTACACGTGACTGCTCTTTTTCTTTGGTCTTTTAAAGAATAGGAGATTAACGCATTACTCATTAGTAGAGGGAAACAGATCCAAGTGTTTTTGGTGTCTACTCCCAGAATTTGGAACTCATTTCCATTGGAGACCAGGATGGCCCCATCCCTGCTGGCCTTTCATAAGCTAAGGCAAGACCTTTCTTTGTCATCAGGCATTTGGAGGAGGATGAGGGGCATACAGCTGGGGAGGTTGTGAGTGGGAGTTGGGGAGGATATTTAATTTAAAATGTAATGTTAATTGTACGAATATTTTATTGTATCTTGGTGGTGGAGCGGGTTAAACTTTTCATGCTTTTATGTTAAGCTTTAGCATAATTGAGTAACCAAAGGGCTAAAAAACACTCATCCCACCAATTTCATAAATGGCATGGGTGTGTATTTTCATCGCAGAATGTATCAATTTATGAGTTACAAAACACAACATTTCCTCAGGCACATCAAATCTACAAAATAACCACAGGAAGATAAGAAAATTAAATCTGCCACTCTAAAGAGTAGTTACTTACAAGCTGAAACTGAGGAATTTGTGGAAGTTGACTCAGCATAGCAATCTGTTGAGGAGAAAGTTGGGGACCCATGTTGAAAAGACCCGGATTCAAGCTACTGTTAGGAAATTGCTTGAGCATGGAGGCAGCAGACACCTGTAAAAACCAAACAAGAAAGCATAATGCTTCAAAGCAAAGAACTGAGAAACTACAAGGATAACTGAAGACACATATCTGCTGAAAAATACACACTAAAGGCACATCAGGATCCTAATTACATTGTGAGAATGAAGGGTAGATGAGGCCATAATCACCACATTATCACAGAGACTAACCAGGTGCCTATGGTATTCTGCCCTTGACTGCCTATGGGGAAATCGCAACCTACTGTTAGTTCAGCGGTATTCAGTAGCATGCTGCCTCTGATAACTAGAGGTACATGTAGAAATAAATACATTTGAGGAACTGGAGATTTTTGTTTCATAGACATTAAAAACCATGTACCAACATTTTGAATATTTAAAGATAATAAATTCATTATCTTAATGTGGATTAAGAACTGGAGATTTATTTATTTATTATTTATTACTTCGGATTTATACACCGCCACTCCCAATGGCTCGGGGTGGTTCACATAGGTAAAAGAACACAGTATGATAATAATTTAAAAGCAATATCAAAATTAGCTATTACAAACATGGCTCAAAGGCTTGCTGGAAGAGAAAGGTTTTGCAGGCTTTACGAAAAGGCATCAGATCCTGCAGCGCCCGAGTCTCAGGCATTCCACAATGTGGGGGGAATGACTGAAAAGGCCCTCCGCCTGGTGGCAGTCAGGCGGTAGCTCTTCACACTAGGGACCTCCAGGAGATGTTGATCCTTAGAGTGTAACGCTCTCTGGGGGTTATAGGGAATGAGGGGATCCCTTAGGTACACTGGCCCTAGACCATGCAAGGCCTTAAAAGTTAAAACTAACACTTTGAAGCTGATCCGGTGCTCAATCGGTAGCCAGTGCAGCCGCTGGAGGACTGGAGTTCTGTGACCTCTCGTCAGTTCACCCGCAAGCAGCTGCGCCGCAGCGTTCTGCACTAGCCTGAGCTTCCGGATCATCGCCAAAGGCAGGCCAATGTAGAGAGTGTTACAGTAGTCTAGTCTTGAGATGACCGTGGCTTGGATCACCGTACCCAAGTCGTTCCAGGACAGGCAGGGTGCCAGGCACCTAGCCTGGCGCAGGTGGAAAAATGCTGCTTTGCTCACAGCGGAGATTTGAGCTTCCATTGAGAGCAGGGTCCAGAAGTACTCCCAAGCTCTTTACCAAAGATGATGGGCATAACGCCACACCATCCAGGGCAGGCAGCTGGACATTCCTACCGCCCGGGCAACCCAGCCATAGGATCTTCATCTTAGTTGGGTTCACCCTCAACCTGCTGGCACGCAACCATCCAGTAACGGCCTCAAGGCACTGATGGAAATTATCGGGTACCGAGCCAGGCCGGCCCTCTATCCTCAGAATGAGCTGAGTGTCATCAGCGACTGGTGACACTCAAGCCCAAAGTTTCGTATCAGCTGAGCAAGAGATGTAGATGTTAAATAACAGAGGGGAGAGAACGCCCCCCTGAGGGACCCCACAAACTAAGGGGGACCCCTCGGAGACCGACTCGCCCCTCCTCACACGCTGCCTCCGATTGTGGAGAAAAGAGGACAGCCAATTTAGGGCTGTCCTCCTCACCCGAGTCACGGCCAGGCGGTATGTCAACAGATCGTAATCGACAGTATCAAACGCTGCCGTGAGGTCCAATAACACAAGCAGCGCCGAATCCGCCTTGGTCAAGCTGGCAACGGAGCTGGTCTGTGATGGAAACCAGCACTGTCTCGGTCCCGTGCCCAACACGGAAGCCGGACTGGAAGGGATCTAGTCCGGGTGTGTCATTTAGGAAAGCCTGCAACTGCTCCATTGCTGCCCTCTCAATCACCTTGCCCAGAAACGGTTAATTCGAAACTGAGCTGTAATTAGAGGCGACCGAGCGATCTAATTTCTGTTTTTTCAGCAATGGAGTAACCACCACCTCTTTTAAACCTTCTGGAAATACTCCTTGCTCAAGGGAGCTATTTACTATATTCAACAGAGGACCACGTAAACCCTCCTTGCAGAATTTCACAAGCCAGGAGGGGCACGGGTTGAGGGAGCAGGTGGTAGGTCTTGATGCACCTACGATCCTATCGACAGCCTCTGCGTCCAGCAGTTTGAACCAGTCGAGGGTGGTCCCCACGAGTGGCCACGGAGTCTCAAGTTCTTTTACTGTATCAAGCGTGGCTGAGAGGTCCTGGCGAAGGGTCAAGATCTTGTCTGCAAAATAGCTCTGAAAAACCTCGGTGGTAAGGGCCTGATCATCGCTGTTTGGGACAGTTGGGACCGTCGTTAAAGATCGAATTACCTTAAACAATTCATGCAAGTTAAAAATCATGTGCTAGCTTTTTGAATAAAGAAAATAAATTCAATATTTTAATGTAGAAGAAGATTACTATTTGTAGGATTTCAGTGGTTCATAATACTGTTTTGGCAAACAAATTTATTGCAGTGGAGGGCTGAAAGACACACACGTGTGAATGAGAATGAATGGGTAAAAATTAGGACAAGTTCATTCTGTTTCCTCCACTGTCTCTACATGTGGCTGCCACAAATGCTTCAACTCTTTTTATACAGATGTAAAAGTATTTACACCATATGAAATTCAATTAACCAATTAGTGAATGAAAAAAGAAAAATAAAGAAAAACATTTTAACTTTAACTGTTGATGTCAATGTTAACTGTACAATTCTCAAATTGTGGATTTCATCAAAACAGGAAACAACAAACTTTTAGATAAAGAACAGCCACCTCTCAAGTCACATTCTTGTACATTTTCAGGATGAATTATACTGTGCAGCCACCACCATATTTTTAATTGGAATGGAACTTCTTTGTTGTTATAGACAGGCATGGGCAAACTTCAGCCCTCCAGGTGTTTTGGACTTCAACTCCCACAATTCAGCTGTTAAGAGTTGAAGTTCTAAACACCTGGAGGACTGAAATTTGCTCATGCCTGGTTTAGTCTGTAGCCCCTTCTAAATTGTCTTTCAATGGCAATGTGTATCAAAGACTCTAGTAAAGTGTCACCATGTCCACTACAGTATTACTAGAGCAATGAGACACGAATAGCTGAACACAGTGGGTAACTCCTAGCTAAAATGGTAGCAAGCACTTCAAAGCACCAACACAGACCATTCTTTTTTTTTAATTAAATATTTTTATTGAAGTTTCCACCAATATTGGGTTTGAGGGGTTGCGGGGGAGGCAGGGGAGGGTGGGGTTGGGGCGAGGCCAGGTGTCTGGGGAGGTATGTGGGGGGTAGAGGGAGGGATAACTGGGTGTGACAGGGGCCAGGGTAGGATCAAGGGGGGGATGGGTGTCGCGGAGAGACAAAACCGAGGGAGAGTAGGAGGGGGGGGGCAGTCTCTGGGGACTCCTGGAGACCCTTCTCCGCCGCAGCTGTCTGAGTGGGTCTGGATGGCTGTTTTCCTTTCCCGGCTACAGGATTTTCTTCGGTCTGTGTTGCACCCCACTCGCTTTTGCATTGTTGGAGGATTCATTTTGTCCGTCAGGCGCTGCCCCGGGTTTTAATACAGACCTTATAGGGGTACCTTGCTGACTGCCATCTCCCCCAATCACTGAGTTTTTCTTGATTATCTTGTACATTCTCTTTTGTTGGCTAAAATTGTCACTTCTTTATTTCAAATCATCTTCTTTGGTTGCGTATCAGCAGCGGGTCACCATATACCTCTTGGAAGATAATCAATCAGTTGTCTTTTTCTCTTAACTTTTAAAGTCTTTCAAATATTTGGTAAGGGAAACCATGTCCATTGTCCATTCCTTGTCTTTTAATGCCGCTGAATCTGTTTCTTTCATTTTCCTTGGCCTCCTTCCTAACCGTTCTCTTTAGGAGATTCTAGACCAGGGCTGTCCAACAGGCGGCCCGGGGGCCGTACAAGGCCCCCGAGCCCCTTCCCTACGGCCCCCTAACCCCCTGCAAGACATCCGTTTTTATTTTTTTTAAAAAAAAATTGAAAAAAAAATCCTAAAAATTTCATCCTCGGGGCGCAAGGAGGGGCGGAGCCGGCGCGAGTGAGGAGGAGGCGGAGGGAAGCCACGTCAGATGCCCTAGGGGCGGGACTTCCCCCCGCCTGTTCCTCGCTCGCGCAGGGCCGCTCGCGAGCTTGCGCGCCAGGGCGGGATCGGCGAGCTGCCCTCCGCCGTATCCCTAGCTCTTGCAGCGGCCAAGCCTGAAGGAAGGTAAGCTCCCGGGCTTACCTTCCTTCAGGCGTGGCCGCTGCAAGAGCTAGGGTCACAGCGGAGGGCGGCTCGCCGATCCCCCGGCCCGCCTCCCGCCCTGGCGCGAATGCCCGGCATCTTGCGCGACTTGCCTCTTTTCGGCGGCTGACGTCACCCCGCCGAAAAGGGGTGGGTCGCGCAAGATGCCGGGCTTGCGCGCCAGGGTGGGCTTACGCGCCAGGACGGGATTGGCGAGACGCCCTCCGCCGTGACCCTAGCTCTTGCAGCGGCCGCGACTGAAGGAAGGTAAGCCCGGAGCTTACCTTCCTTCAGTCGCGGCGCTGCAAGAGCTAGGGTCACGGCGGAGGGCGGCTTGCCGATCCCGTCCTGGCGCGCAAGCCCGGTATCTTGTGCGACCCGCCCCTTTTGGCAGGGCTGAGTGACGTCAGGCGTGGCGCCTGACGTCACCCCGTCGAAAAGGGGCGGGCAGCGCAGGACGCTAGGCATGCGTGTTAGGGCAGGAGCGGCCCTGCCCCCCGCAGCGGCCATGCCCCTGTGAGTGGCCACGCCCTCCACTCCGGCCCCCAAGGTGATCAGTCACCTGAATTCCGGCCCTTGGGCCCAAAGAAGTTGGACAGCCCTGTTCTAGACCTTCTTCATCCACCTCTGGAGCTTCACCTCTCGGAAGACTATAATTTGTGATCATCCTTGAAGAGTAGGGACAGCTTGTCTTTAAGTTCTTCTTCCTTCCTTGTTGTGTTGCTCTAATTCGGCTTCTCTTTCTATAGGACTGTACCCCAACCCTTTTCTCTTTACTCTTGCCTGCATACAGGGTAGAGCATTTAGGTGTTGTATCAACCTCTTGGTTTCTTTCCTCTTCTCCTTTTTGGGGAGCATAGACCTCAGGGTTCTTAATAGTCATTCTTATAACATCCAGTGGGGCTTCCACACAGTTTTTAAAATAAAATTCTCTTTCTTCTGACACTGCTTGCTGTCTTGTATTCTTCTCCCCTCCCTTCTCCAGGCTTTCATGTATTGCTGCATTTTCCCCTTGTCCTGAGGTACTAGTTTTCCATCCTCATAAATGATTGTCAGCTCTAGCTTTGTAGGAATCACTTCTTTGGTTGATTCTATCCTTGCACTTTGGGATTGTTCCTGGATCATTTTGATTTGCTTTTCTTGTCGGGTCATCACTGTTTTGATCTTCTGCAGACACCCATCTTGTGCTTCTCCCAATTTTCGCAGTGCTTTGATGATGTCCTTCAAAGTTATTTTTTCATCCCCCGGCCTCCTTCCCTGCATTCCCCCCTGTTCCCTTGCTCCTGTGCTCAATTCGTTCAGTGCTGACATAGTAACTTGTTGTCAGCTGTTCTATTCACTGGATAGACTTGCTCTGCTCTCCGCTCCAAGATGGCGCTCCGGCCTAAATCGGTTGTCTTCTTCCCCAGGTCAGTGTTGTTTAAGGACGAGCCGCCATCTTGGAGCTAACTGCTTGGGGCTTACCGATGTTGTCTGCCCTCCCAGAGGCCGCCAATTTACCTTTGTTTCCCCGTTGCGGTATTTCCCCTTTCTTTGCGATGTTGCTTTTGTGTCCCTGGGGGCTTCTAAGATCCTGCTTGCGTCTTGGGCAGGTCCCCTGGGTGGGGTGCTTCTTATCCTCCCGTTTATCGGGAGGGGAGATCTCCTGTACTTACTGCTGTTCTTTCAGCGATCTTGTACTTCTTTTCTCTCTGGTCTTAAAGAGGTGGGCTGGCCTGGCCGTTATTGCGAGTCTTCGCTCGCTTCCCAAGTCTCGATCCGCTCGCCGGCGCGACTAGGGTCCGGGCCCACTCAATCGCCCTCTCTTGGGGAGGGGGGGACCTTTGGGGCCAGCGGCACCATCCCCTAGGCTTCGCGGCTCCTTTCTGGTTTAGTCCCGTCAAAGGAGGGGGGCGCAAATCGCCCTCCGATCGGTGAAATGGTTGGCACTCTGAGGAGCCTCAGAGTGTCCGTCCGACCGCCATCTTTGCCCACCAGATCTCCAGCAGCAGAACTTTTCCTAGCGGACGTCCTCTCAGTATGCCTACCAACACAGACCATTCTAAAGCTACTTGGGTCATGTTAAGTTTATCAGTCTATTGTTATAAGGATGTTTCTCACATGAATGAATTGCCATAATCACCTTCAACACACACTAGTCTGCATTTTTCATAATTCTAAAACATGGAGAGAAACCACATCATTTACATGGAAAAGAGGTCTCTAGGCCACTGGCCTAGAAACTTTTTACTGTTCTATTGAGAAATGTCTTGGTGCTAATGGGGGACCCAAAGTACCCATGCCAGCAAGGATTTTTGACTTTCATCAGTTTAGGAACATGTGAGCTTTTTTGGGTTTTGTTACTCATACCACATACGATTAATCAACTATGTCTTATCATGCAGGTGATTTAACCAGAAGCAACACTGTATTTATACCTAGAGATACCGAAATATATGATTTACATTGCACCTTCAACAATGATTACCTGGGGAGAAAGAAATTGGGGAGGCACTTGTGCCCGAATATTGGGAGAAGGATTCAGTGGTTGCACTGGTGGGTGCATTCCTCTCGATTGTGCTGTGCTGTTTCCAAACAGACCTTGATTGCCACCCTAAAACACAAATAAATGAAACTGTGAGAATTGCTTACCTTAGCTAAAGCATGGACTTAATTTTATTAAACACATATTCTAATTAACACCATCTGTAGTACATTAATTTAAAAGTGCCAATAGTAGTCACTGTTATTTCAGTCTTGCTTGGCGTTTTGACTTCCTTTTTCATGTTGAGAGATTCTATTTTACGCTATATACATTTCCTTAAAAGCTAACCACAACATGAAACCTAGACAAAGATATTTTTTGCAGATATTTAAATATATTTAGTGATAACATTCAGTTCAGACCCAGGCTATTTGACAAATCACATCCTTCTACAAACCAGCTTCGGCCCTGCTCTCGGTCCTACCCCCATCTCAAGTACGGCTGGTGGGAATGAGAGAAAGGGCCTACTCCGTGATCACCCCTCAGCTCTGAAAGTCCTTCCCTAAAGAAATAAAAATGGCTCCCTCCTTTAAAAAAACAATTAAAACCCATCTTTGCTCATTAGCATATAGAGAGAAGGAGGGTTAGATGACAATACATAGCTAATATGCCTCTGACTGGAAATTGCTATTGTACTCTGGCTTTGTTGGTGCTGTTGGCTCTGTTGACACTACTGGTTATGTAATTAATATTAAATATTATTGTAACTGAACCTTTGATGGTTTAAAAAAAAATGATGTTTATGTTTTTGGTTAGATATAATTTAATGGGCATGTAATGTTATTATTTAATTCTAGGTTGTATGATATAATTTGGTCTTAGATGTTGGTTTATTTTGGGATTTGGCTGGTTCGTTATTGTATGTGTATCTATGGTTGTATCAAGGCATTGAATGTTTGTCCTTTTTGTTTGTTGGAATCCGCTCTGAGTCCCCTTGGGGAGATAGGGCGGAATATAAATCAAGTTGTTGTTGTTATTACTATTATTATTATTATAGAAGATAAATGACTCATTTCCACAATGTATCTAATAAGTTCATCACCAATAGTTATGAACTGTCTTGGGAAAGTGAATGTAGAAAAATTGCCGTGAGGCATTTGTAAGAAGCCAAAGTGACAGACAGAAGCAATATCCTGAATGACAAGAAGAGACAGAGAAAGACTAACTGAAGGGCTGATGAATTTTACTTATTTTCATGTATTTCTTTGAACATAACATATTTAAATTAGAAAGGGGAAGGAACAGCTGACCAGGATTAAGCATAGGGTGCAGCCAAGCAATAACATAACCAAGAATGTGATCTCTTACTTGTCTAGCAGCAAAGTTTGGGGGGTTGAGCCCTGAGCCGATTGCCCCAAGGCAGACGTTGGGTAGTGTGGAACCAGAGGGAGACAGCTTGTAGTTGGGAGAAGGGGAGAAGGGAGAGCAGGGAGCCTCATCCCCAAGGCACCCATCTTGATTGGAGAAAGGCAAAGTCAGCTGAAGCAGTAGTTAGCCAATCAGCAGGAGTTGGTTAGTGAAGCAACAGAGTCCAAGAAGAGAAAGAGTGACCGTGAGTGACCAAGAATATGCAAAACTGGTATGATTTCAACTATTAAAAGGACAAATTCCTAGGAACTGCACTACTTACTTCAGAGAGGTAACAAGAAAAATAATTTAAAACCCTTTCCCACAGCTCATGGTATCCTGTGTAAGGAAGTAATTGTCACTGAAAGTTTGAAACTCTATTAAATACTGCACATTTTTGTTTCTCTATAGGACCTACAACTAAATAACACACAAAGAAACGGAGTTAAACAGGTCAGTGCAGCAAACGTGGGGTAGAAAGTGTTTTTTTCTAAGCACTACACAAAATGCCAAAATCAGTTTTTTAGCAATATAAAGTTCTTAGCTTCCATGCAGTTCTTTATGAAAGCGGTGACAGCAGTGCTCACATTTTTTCCTCAAACATGGAAATGGGTAAACCAAGAGAATGTATGGGATAATATTTTGTCATTAAAAACATATTTGAAAACCAAGCAAATAGTGGACTGGCTCTTGTTCTTCAGATTATTTTCCGTTTAATAGATTAACATTCACACCCATCTTCTGGGAATAACAACATGCTGTAAAGTTGATCTGAAATGTTGAAAATCCTTGCTCATTGATCAGTAGAGGGGAAGAAACAGAGAAAGACGATACAGTGAGGCAATGTTTGATGAAGATCAGTTGTTTCTGTTATCAGAATAATGCTGCCTGCTCAGAATGATACAATTCTCTATTACTTAGATTAGAACAAGGGCAAAGTAAAGATACATCAGGACTGTTTTACATGTAGCTTCTTTTTCGTGGAAGTGAATTCATGGAGCATGTGCAAAGTACCAGCCACAAGAAAAAGTTGCCCCTTTTTCATTCTAAAAAGACATGGATGTGGAATATACAGGAAGTATACAAGGGCTCAGAGAGAAAATTCCATTGAATGAACTAATTGACTCAGTGATCATCTTATGATCCTGAAAGCTCTTCACTTTAGGGCTACGTACACCTGTTTCCTTGTCCATCTCACGGTGTCTTATAAATTCCAATGTGTTTGTGCACTAGAATCAGGTCATGGACTGACCAGTGCCTACTGGTTTCATCCGATTGTTGATTATATCTTTTGCCTCCTGCACTCTGCCTTCTTTGGAGGTAGCACTTACAGCCACTTCATTTGAAGCTTTTTTCATTATACACATAAACTAAAGAGAATGAATAGTGGGATTCTCTGACATTCTACAAGAGGTCTGAGAACATGGGGAGGGTAACAAGAACTGCCACATCAGACCAAATGCTAAATTATCTGTTGTTAATAGCTGACAGTGCCTGATTAAACTTGAGAAAGTGTGATTATGTCATCATGGGCAGAATACAGACAAATATATTCCACTATCTTATTTATGCATTTAAATAACAATGACAACATCTTCTAGGGAAGAGTGAAATATGCTGTATCATACGATTCAGAAGCATCTTTAGAAATTGAATTTAGATGTTCCTTGTGAATAAAAGATTGAAGCACCTTTGAAAATAATGACCGAGTCAGCAGTAATAAGAGTCAGCAGGAAAACAGAAGTAAAGCAGCTAGAAAAATGTGTGTTAGTACTGACTGCAGAAAATAAGGAAGAATGATATCACACCCAGATGTGTGCTATTTTTGAGAAAAAGGTTTGAAAGAATTTGATGTCAAAGAAACAGCTCTACAATACTTATTGCAGAAATTGTCATGTTTCCCAGGACACGTGCTGGTTGGTAATCTGATAGGACTGGAATGGAGGAAGGCATAAGTGCTTCTCATATGAAGCGGTAGATAACAACGTTGTATGCTCTTTAAGAGATCAAAATACTGAACTCACCCAAGAATTAACATGCATGATTTTTTAGCAATTATGGCTATCACAGGTGGTAGAGACAAAATACCTGTGCTTAGTTGGGCCTTTTTGGTAGTAAGGAACGTCAAATCACATCTATCTTGTGATCTAAATCCCAGTAGCAATAGTGGGAGGAATATGATTGGGATTTACATAAGAATCATCTACTGAGTGCAAACTGTAACTCAAATAATCAGCATGCCACTCTTTCTCCATCATGCAAGTCAATGAATATCAAGATTCATAATACTGTGGACAGAAAAAATACATGCACAGATAAGATTCAAAATATCCTCAGACTGACTCAAATCTGTGTAGTGATACATTCATGACAATGGTAGCAGAAAGGAGATGACTCCTAAAGATGGGAGGAGGAGGCATGATCCCATGTTTACCTTTGACTATGTGGCACTAGTGGTCAAGGGAAATTATAGTGCACAGTAATGACAAAGAAACCAGTTTCATAGCCTAAAAACCAGCTGCTGGACATGCTCACGCCAAATAATAAGTCAGAATTCCAACAAGAAACCACGTGCCAAGTCTTGCAGTCCTTTCTCTTCCTCGTGGCTCTTTCTGCCAGCAAGAGAATCTGAGCTAACCTTGAGGTAGAATTCTAGAGGATTTTGGCTTTTTCTTCACACATTGCATTTTGATACTTGCTATCCTTTCACTCCCATTTAGACCATCCTACCAATAGGAGGTGTAGAGGAGTGAAAAACTTAACCTGTTCAAGCCTAGAGACTAACTTGTTTTCGGAGGAAACATATATGTATTTCTTGGCTGTTCACTGAAGCCTTTTAAGCCTTATAAATTCAACCCAAGCCTAATTATTTATAGTTTTTAATAACTTTAAAATCTGTTTTTATATCACTGCATTGTTTTATATGTTTGTAGCTTAGAATTAAAAGAGGTTAAAACAGTAAGAGTATATCAGTAAAATTAGTGCATCTCAATAAATTAGGATACTCTTATGACTGAAAAGTCTGCTAGGATTTCCTCAAAAGTATCTGATTAACTAGAATTAGATAAGCTGTCTCTTTTATACACTATTCCAGTCCAGTAGATTATACATACTTGCACATAAAACCATGTATTTTTCAAATTAGTAGCCTAAATCCAAAATCACGCCTGTGATTCCAACCCTCTGGAACAGGCTTTTGGAATAGACAGCAGGTTGCAGTAGAGGAAACCTTATGTTCTCTAGATTCTACTGACATAACCAGTTCTGCCAGCAAAATTACCTTGTTGGGTATTACAATGTCATCACCTAAAAGATAATGGACTCCAACTTTAACTTTCATTGAGTTTTGAACTCCAGAGTTCAGAAAAGAAAAACAAAACTCAAACACAATTTCCAACACGTTCCCCAATTTCATTTGCTTTTCTGTATTTGTGAAATATGCACACATTTTATGAGATAAATGGAAATATTCTGAGATGAGTTATATGAGCATGGCAGTTTGTCATGTAAAAGTCTTGACACCTTGTCACTAGAGCCATATGACTGGAACGTTACAAGGCTACAGTCCCACACTAAATATTTGATTATGTGCTGCAATTATGTTATCTAGTCTTAAGTATACTGCCTATAAAATTGTCAAATCAAAAACAATAGCAGATTTATTACAAAAATGTATATTTTGGTTGGATAGGAGATATATAGCATCATGATTACCTGCAAAATAAATTTGGAATTTTGCTTTAAGAAATTTTTTACTCAATCTGAAAAAAAGTATTTCACAATATTTTTTCACCATAAACAAAGTACATTTTTATTACATGCCTTTAATTTCATATTTTTTAAAAAACGAAGATTCTTCATTCTGATTTATTTCTCCCTGTGGATTCAAATTTCTAAAGAGCATAAACAAATTGGTGAATCTGCTTTTCCTTAGTGATTAAATTTCCAAAATGTCAAGACCAATTCAAATTCTAAATACCCTTGCAGAAGCTCTGTACCCACCAAATTTAACATATTATACTAAATTAAAGATGGTGCTCTAAATTCAAATACTACTGTGATATAACAAGTTAATACTTAGAATATAAAGAGCACCCATTTACAGAAATATTCGGCTATTGCAATATACAACAAATGCCATGAGGGAAACGATTTTAAATTAATACAATTGAGTAAACTGACAGATTGTAAACAAATTGTTTAAACAACAAAGGTTAAGTGTGTCAAAACGTCCCTAAGTGTTACAGATACTGGAAACGCACACTATACACAAAATAAAAAATAAATATATGGTTGACACACAAGAAAAGTTCAGGCAAAATGCTCTTTCAGAATAATAACTACCACAAAAATATCCATAGGTTTGTTTCATTCTCCCATTTACTCTTTCTTTGACAGCATTGCTCTCCCCATTCCTTAGATCAAATTACATTTTACATAGTTTGAAATGAAATACAGATAGAAAGCAGAGCCAATTTTCCAGGAGATGCTTACGAGGAAAATTTGTCTCACCTTTTCAAAATAAGGCCCACTATCTGGGGTTCCCATGTCTTTGGAATTTGGAGGACGAAAACCAGACCGGCCCTTTCTCATAATGTCATTGAAATCCCCAAGATTCATGCCTCGTTTGTCCACATCAAATTTCTTATCCTGGAGTCCACCTGAGGGAAAATGTGGGAATAGAAATATCTGTGTTAATTGCTAGATTTTTTACTCATACAAAACATTTCTCTTGACAATCTCAGAACCTGTGAATCAACTTCTATTTTATCCAACCTCTTATCATTTAGTAGATATTTGTCAGTATTCTCCAAGGAGTTGACATTTTATTTGTGTTATATTGGGAAGTATTTTACTATGCTCTATGCATTCATACAGCACCCTAAAAGCATTTTCTCCATGTACTACAACTAACCAAAACAGCCCTTCTTTACCTGGAGAGTATATCTTTTATCTTGCCATTTTTTCAAGCAAGATGTGAATCTTTTGTCCCAGCAAGGAGAAACTCTGTTCTCATCAAAAATATTTGTACAAGAATAGCTGTTCTAATCATGCACAAACTGAGCAACCAGATACAGTTGGTTGTCCATATCCATGGATTCTACATCCACGGATTCAACAAACTCTAAAATATTTGAAAAAAAATTAAAAGTAAAACTTTGATTTTGCTTCATGACAAGAAGTAAGCTGACGTATATGAATACTCTGCTGTAGCTTCCAGGCATTTCACAAATCCTCAGGCTCACTCCAGCACACGTTTAAGTAGTTCACTATTTTATATAACAGACCATTTCAGTATGCACTGTATATATAGTATGATCCCTTTACCTACCAGTATCTGCAGTTTCACCTATCCTAGATCATGGTCCACCCTTATTTAAAATTTATTAAGCAAAAAGACTGACATAATTATGCTATGTATATAATAAATTATGCAAGATTTTGACCTTACCTATTGGTAAGTCCATCTTATTGCCTGGAGTGTCCTCAGGTTGATTCTGGAAAGGAAAACACAGTAATTCCTGAGGAACTAAACTCTGTATTGGGATAGTTTTGGGGGGAAATGTGCAAGACAAAATTCAGAATTTGAAGAACATTTATTTGTGAGAATAAATAAATGCATAACAAACAAAACAAAAAATGGAGTGCTAAACTTTGAGAAAGTTTCTTTGCATGCTCTTCTTTGTAATTTGCCAAAAATATAGCCAGCAATATATGAACTACAGAAAAAGAGAATATCTGGACAGCTGCATTAGACACAAACTTCTGTTCTTATGTTTCCATGGTCAAGGAATTATATTCTGCAAAGAGCAGCCAGAATGTCACTTCATCCTTAAGAAACATCTAGTCTTGAAATGTGCTGCCAAGTAATTCTTCTGCTGGCAATTTAGGACAGAATGTTCCTGTAACTTTGGAAAGGTGAAACTGTCAAACTGAATGTACTGGAGTTTGTACTAAAACTACATGCTCATTACTACCAACTTCGGGTGTGTATTACAGTTTACTTATAAGCATTATTGCAGCATTACAGTATCTAATTTTCCCATCTCAGACATTTGTTCTTCAGTACATCAAGCAATAGGTTCTCCAAATAATAAAGTGAAACCATTTTCCATTCCCACACTTTCACTGTAATCCTAGCCTAGCTTATGGTCAGAAACAGTAATTTATATTGGAGGTAAAGCTTTAAACAGGTTCAAACTGTTGAGTGTATTCTAATGTTAATCTGTACCTCACGTATACTCTCCACAGCTACAAGCCACTGCTTTCAGTTCAAGTGAAGCTGAAGTACTGTATTTCCCCAAAAGGATTTTTACAGTAGTCTGAAATCACAAACAGTCCAAACTGCTTAAATTACTTAAAATATTTACAAAGATCGAATTCTCATGTTCAGTTTGGAACATACATTTCATCTTCTTCAATTCCATCAAATAATTCTCCAAAGGCCATGTTTCTTTCAAAAAAACATCAGTGAGCAGTGTTGCTCCCAATACTTGCTTAGGTTTCCTATCTTTCTTCTATTCTCCACTCCCAAACCAGCCCAAACCCTTCCTATGCATGCCTGCTCAGACCTCAATTAGGTTGAGTAAATTTCATTCTCAAGAAAGCATGAACAGAACTGGAGCCAAAGTTCTCATGTTTTCTACTAATGGACAATCAGAAGTGTATAACTGGGGGATGCTGTTGTTTGTGTTAATTGAGTATGTTTGTAAAATATGGTCCGTGGCCTCACAGTATACTACACTGTTGCAACTAGAGCGACTGGTCTCCTGAAACCCTCCTGTAGTGCAGAGGCTTAGTAAATGTGGTTTTCTGTGGGCAAGTAGATGGCGACCACTGGATAGCCTATGTTCTGTATCAGAAACTACAGCTGATGTGGTCTATACAATGCAATCAGTACCCCAAATAACCAAACCAAATCTAAAGTTGACCAAAAACTGATCTGTAACCGTTTTGGCACTAATGTTGGAGAGTGGTCCTTGTTCAAAAAAAGTTGGGAACCACTCTTCTAGGGAGTACACTTAACCAATCTTAAAAAAGACGAGATGACAAAGACGAAAAGACGAGCCCTTGCCATAACAGAAATGTTCATTTGGGGGGAATGGGCTTTCAGATTCTCTACAGTATGACATAGCATGTGCCAAAAAAACATTCTGGATCTGAAAAAAAATCTATGGATTTATATTTGCCGCACAAGTACAGCACTTTAATAACTTGTTAGCTATGGCTCCACTGAATAGAACAGGATCTGTAGTTTAGTAGGATATTTTCAAGCTCTTTGCTCTTGGCTAGGATACTATAATAAAGGTATCTTAGAAAATTCAAACACATTAATCAAACTGCAAATCCTAGAATCCCACAGGATTGAGTCCTGACAGTTAAACTACTATGAAACTGCTATAATTGTGTGAGGATACACCCTGTTTTACTTGAAGCAAAAAAATATACTCCCATTATTTACTCTTGCCTCAATGTCTCTTATTATCTTCTTGTTGTTTCTCTGTGAATGTTTCTAATGTGGAAGCTTCCTGGAAAGGGTATATTAAATGCATTCTTTATGAAGAGGCAAATGAATTGATATTATATAGTGGTCTGAAAGAGAAGAAAACCTCCACTTATTCAATTTACAGAGGTTTCACTTTCTGCTCACACCAGAAGCCTAGACAAGAAACTGTTTATAAGTCTGAAAAACACTGGAATAGTAAAGGTGTTTTCTAAAAATCCTTACCAGCAATCCCATATTTGAAATTTGATCAGATAATGTATTCATCCACGAATCATTACTTCCTCCTTTTAATGAACACTAAAGCAAAAAGAAAAATTAAGAATTTTTTGTTACATTGTTGTCTGCAAAAACAAGTCTTGTAGTAGCTTTAAAACTAACAAGTTCACTTTATGAGATGAAAAGAACATCGAATCAAATAGCAGTACACTGAAACTTGACTGCAGATATTTGAATATAAAATAATGTACATAACATAGTAACCTTACTAGTACGTTCCACACATCATACATTAATTCACTGATGACAATTTGTTTCAAATTCCTAACACATGTTTATTTCTTGATGGAATCGAGTACAGTGGTTCCCAAATATTTTCCAATCTAAGCACTGATCTGACACAGCCCTCCTTAATTTTGTTTTATGCGCCTGTAATGTGTACATGAAAGACAACTTTTGTGCAAAGAGCTACTATCTGCTAGTAGGTGCATAATATCCATACACACAAGGAGTGAAAAAGTGAATTGTGACAACCTTTCCTATTTATTGTCTTAATTTACATAGTAGTTTTGCACTCTATATCAAATGTTCTATGCTATAACTCAGCACTATTAACATTAACAAGTAGACCATTTAATAATGTTAATGCCAAAATCTTCATGCCTGAAGATTCTGGCAAACTGTGACATGTGCTGTATCCAATGGTAAACTAGTTGTTATAAATGTTATGTTTCAATAGCATAATCAAGGCTTCTACATTGCTAACAACTAAGAGGACAGGTTCGGTGTATTCATTTATCTTGTGAAAGAAAACATCTTGTAGGTATTTTTTCACCTTAATTTGTGGTTTTTTGCCACCTTGTCCCCAGCTTGTTGAATTATGGGAGGAACTGCTTCCCTGCGAGCCTGCTGTGTTCCAGACTCCTCCTTCTTCTTCCTCTTCCCAGCTGGAATGCCGTGTTGATACTGGCCCATCATTATCCCCCCAGCCATCTTGTGTTGGTTTGGAACCTTCGAAAGGAATTTTAAAGATTTTGGAAAAGTAGAACTACTAACAAATATAATTTAATGACACCATATGACAAGATCAACCAATTAAAAAATGGTCAACACATGTCTTCCACATGTGTTCAATCATATCCACTGGCCATGTTAGGCCAGATTGGTGGAAGTCACAGCCAAATCTGGTCCACCACATCATTTTAAGTGGCCTGCAAGGCTTTCAATGCCAGGGCAACATAGTTACATTGCTACAGTCTTGCCATTACAAATGGCCCTTTGAAGGCAACCATAAGGCTGATCTGCCTTCGGTGAAGATGAGATTTGACACTTCTGGCCTAAACAATATATGGGGCGCTCGGCTGCGCATCCTGAGTTATATACAATCCCATCCTATGTATACTTACTTGGAATTAAACAGTGCTGTATATTCAAAATGGGTAGGTTTCAATAAATGTATATAGAATTTTGTAATGAACAAAGATATAGAAATTAGAAATAATATGCATCTGTCAAAATGGAATTTTAAAAAACCAACAATATTCTGGACACTCTCTTTACTACTGAAATGTATTACTGTCTTTTAATTATGAACAAAAAGTCAAAGTGGAAATTCATGAGACAAACACTAGAAGTCTCCTGTTTTGTTAAGAGTTATTATATGCATAGGTAATATGTAAACACTTAATAACTTACAGTCAAATTATTTGCAATACCAAGCAAAGCACAGAATGGTATAACTTCCTAATTCAAACCACCAAAAGCCAACAGAGACTCAAGTGCTCTTTAAAATTTTTAAATCTTGTTTGGTGTCTGTTTCTTGTTACTTCAGCTCAGCTTCTAATTCTTCAGGTAACTGTCTAAATATATTTTTTACTCACTTACTACCAAGTATGTTGTTCTTTCCTCAACCCCTGTACTTTTAAAATTATATCCCCCTTTTGCCAACTCACTCAAGAACATGCAAATACCAAAGTCGGAGCTTCAAAAACCATCATGACATCTATAATGGCGCAATGAATGATCATACAGATTCTCAAATATTTTATTAGTAGGCTCAAATGCTGTGCTCACTTTAGTGAGATTTAGCACAATTCTAAAAAAAACATTGTTAACATCCAACTAAAACATAACACCAATTTTGAATGCATGTGATGAAGTAGACTAAATCTATGGAAGCTTATGTAACAACTGTCTTTCTCTCAGTCTCAAAAGTGCCATCAAACCTCTTCTACTAATACAAATTTAAAATGGATGTCTTTCAATTTTAAAGTTCAGCGATCCAATAAGGGCAAATAGTTATTTAATGCTCAAAATAAAATCTCTAGTATTATCTACTGACAAGACACTATACTTCAAAAGGTAGTTACGAGGACGGGTCAATAAGTCCGTGACTTTTTGAATGAAGTACAGATTTTTGGATTAAAAATCATTTTATTTTTCAACGTAGTTTCCTTTGAGCTCTATACACTCTGTCCAACGTTTCTCCAATTTTTTTATCCCTTCCAAAAAATAAGATTTGTCGAGGTCATCAAAATAGGTATTTGTTTGTGAGATGATTTCATTGTTGGAGTCAAATCTCTTTCCGCTGAGCCATTTTTTCAGGTTTGGAAACAAAAAATAGTCACGCGGGGCTAAATCCGGAGAATAGGGCGGATGAGGGAGCAATTTGTACCCCAATTCATGGATTGTTGCCATGGCAACTGCACATGTGCGCACCCTTGCATTGTCCTGGTGCAAAAAAACTTGTTTCTTGGCCAAATGCGGTCGGTTTTTTTCTTTCAAATCCTCATTAAATCGACCCAATAAGTTGGCATAATATTTGTCATTGATTGTTTTACCCTTTTGAAGGTAGTCAATGTGGATTATACAGTGTGCATCCCAAAAAACGGTCACCATGACTATTGGCTGACAAACCCACCTTGACCACTGTTTTGACTGCTGTTTGGTCTCTGGTGTGTTGCGGTGGATCCATGTTTCATCCACGGTTACGAAACGGAGCAAAAACCTGTCCATATTGCGGTAGATCAACGCTAAACACTCCTGCGAAATTGTCACATGATTGCGTTTGTGGTTGATTGTGAGCAAACGCAGCACCCATCTTGCGGAAAGCTTACTCATACCCAAGTGATCATTTAAAATTGAAACCACTGAGCCATGTGAGATGCCTATGGCTTCCACAATCTTTCGCACTTTCAACCTCCGATCGGTCAGCACCATATCGTGATTTTTTTCAATTGTTTCGGGTGTAGAGACCTCAACTGGGCATCCAGAACGTTTGGCATCTTCCGAGCTTGTACGGCCACAACAAAATTCAGTAAACCACTTTTTTACCACTGAAATTGATGGTGCAGAGTCCCCATAGTATTTATCAAGCTTAGCCTTGGTTTGAGTGGGTTTTTTCCGCAAAAAAAAAAAAAAAAAAGCTTAATGAGCACACAAAATTCACTTTTTTCCATTTTCTCCTCAAATCACGTGGTAGTCTGCTATCAATGGCTGTCAAACACAAACTAAATGACGCAGCTTTTTCAAATTTTGACAGGAGTCAACTGACAGGTTCCGGTTGACAGGAGCAATGTTGCTCTTTCAGTTAAGAGGCGGGAAATTCAAGAAGTCACAGACTTATTGACCGTCCTCGTATCAATGTGAAAAGCTTGCAGATAAAAGCAGCAACTTTCAAACGTTCCTCAGTATCTTAGACTGATAAGACAGCCTTTAAGACACAATACTCAATATCAGTGGTTCCCAACATTTTTTGGTCATGGAACCCTTCAGATGACTCCCCCCACCCCACCGGAACCATAACTTTATTCCTAAATCTTATTAAGCACTGTGAACTCAGAGTTCTTCCGTCTTACATTTACTCCTATAGCCTGAATGTTTAGTATAATGTAGTAGGTTTAGAAATAATTAGAAAACATTTTAAATATAGCCACAAACCTACATTTCGTTAAAAGAAAACATTGGATTCACACCCAATGAGATGTTTGACATCTTTTCACTTTTTTACTTAAAATAGTTTTCAAATTGGGTTTTATATGTAAATCCAGGGCATCATCCACCTTACTCCTAAAGTAGTTTTCAATGTAAGCATAAGATGAAAAGACTGATTTTGATTGATTGATTGATTGATTGATTTTATTATTTATGAGTCGCCCTCCACGTCAGTGCTCCGGGCGACTTACACACAAAAACACATAAAAGAATTCAATAGTTAAAAGCTAAAAGAATAAAAAGATTAATTAAAATAGTTCCAGTAGCTCAGGCTAAGTCTGGGAGGTGTCCTTAGCCATAAGCCTTTCGGAAGAGCCAGGTCTTCAGTGCGGTCAGGAACTGGGGCATGTCCCGGATAGCTCTCTGATCCGCCGGCATCAAGTTCCAAAGGACAGGGGCCGCGATGGAAAAAGCTCTCCGTCTCGTGGTGTCGAGGCGGGCCTCACTCACACCTGGGATGCGATCAATTTTTATATGCACATATTTTCATCAATATGTGCATATGAAGGGGAGCAGAGCTTAGATGGCTTATCCAGTTACGGGAGGGAAATGTCTATCAGTCCTACTCAGAAGTCATTCAGTGGCACATATTCAAATTTAGGTTTTAAAGCAGAGATACAATGAATTTCAATAAGATCGTCATACTCTGATGCAGACATTCTTTGCAAAACCCCAGGGTTCCATAGAACACAGTTGGGAACCGCTGCTGTATATTATAGTACATTTCCAAATTTAATTCAACTAGAAAGCCTTCCTATTTATTCTGAAAACTAAAGTTCTCCATGGTGGTAATTTGAGTCATGAGTCCGCCTGATTGTCCATATAAACATATCTGGGAAAGTAAAGGGAATCAGACATCACTCATCCAGTTGGTCAGAGGGTACAAAATGGGGTGCCCACGAGATCACTGTAACAGAAATGGAAACTGGGGGAGGTACTCACTAGGTTTTATGGCATTTGATGCACTGGAGGGTCCATTTCCCCAACTGGTAGAAGCCCCTGCATCATCAACTTCACCCCATCCTGTGGTAGTTTCATTTGGTTCACCCCAAGCAGCTGTACCATTATCTGGAGCAGGAGGTGTGCTTTTGTTCCAGACTTTACACAGAAAGAGTGTTGATTATGCACTTTTTATGAATTGGAGTTGCCTTCTAACAGCACAGTATCACTCAAAACCTCCCCCATTTCTATGCAACTGACCTCATTATGTCATGTTTCATGCTTCACTACTTGTTCTAGATTTTATGCTATTTCATTCTTGGTGGTAGACAAAATAACTTAATTAACATTTTATTATTGCACTATTAAGACCTGAGTTTGATCCTATACACAATATAGTTTACCTGAGTTAAAAATTAGGATCCTAAACAGAAAGAAGATTTATGTGAACACTTATTTAAAGAAGATATTGCTGAATGAGAGCAAGCAATGATAATATATAGTATACATTAAATTGCAGTTCTAATTAACAGTTGCCCATTACCCACCGTTGATAGGAAAATGTAAATATGGAACAACAATAAAGGTTGAAAGCAAAAAACAGCGTAAGCAAAGGCAGACTGGTTATAAACTTAGTTGTTTCCTATGCTCCTTTCCTGGTGTAAATGACCCTTTCCAATAATCCTTTGCAAGAGAGAAGGATCCCATTGCATAGCGTTCTCCAATAAATAAATGTCTACATAATATTACCAAACTAGACTCTAATGCTTGGGAAGTGCCAAACAATTTAATACAAAACCCAAATAACCAATGCTTTTATCAGCAGTCAACAGTCCATAAAACATACCAATCAGATAATCTGGATTGTGAACAATTTAAATTAATTGCAGGCCAAATGCTTCCTACAGATGGAGCTACACATAGTTATTGAAGAATAATAGAATACAGGAACTAACAACAGGAGGTTGTCTAGCAAAACCATTATTACTTATAGTGATGTGTCTTCACAAATGCTAATCTAGAGAATTCTCTCTGTGTAAGGAGATGGCACATGATTAGCTAATCACTTATCACTAAAAGCAATAAACACCTGTTAAACAGGAGAACTAAGTGTAACTCCCACAGGACCTTACAAATCATCTGCAAGGTCCTGTGGCTATTAAAAGACCGCATACAGTCTTGGTATACAATATGATCCAGCTATGGAAAGCATAATCTTATGTCCTGATCTAGTACCTGGTTTACCCACATAGCCTATCTTCTGCTCATGGAATTTTCTCAACTGAAATGAGTGAACATCTCTAGCTTTGGAGAGCATAAGGGCATTTTCGCCATGCCTTTATACACTTCTTATTCTCATCTTGTCTTGTTATATATATGTAAGCCACACACCTCCTAAAGGACACTTTAGGCTAAAATAAATTTGGAAGGGGAACTTGTAGGAGGAATTGTTTCCTGAAGGATATGTGGCCTCCTACTCTCTGACAGTTGTTCTCATATGCTTTAGGGATACCAGATGTTTGCAAATGCACACACAAACACACACGGTAGTAGAGCCTAACTGTACATAGATACAATTCCTGTGTTACCATCTGGATGACAAATCTGAGATAATATCACCATCATATCATGAGTCCCCTTTGTGGTGAAAAAAAAGCAAAGTATTATTATTATTATTATAGTATTAATATTATTAATAATAATATACAATGCTCTTTCTCCTTTAAGAAGTGAGACACCTCATGGGAAGACTCACCAAGCTATTTCAATTAGCCAGTTTTTAAACTGATGTATCTCAATAACGGACATTTGTGTGTCTTAACAGTACGTTTAAAAGCTACATATATAGTTACAGTTTCTGCAATTACCATATTTTGTTTAGATCTACAATAAATAGTTTGTATCATAATAAGGAAGAAATTATGCACAATACCTGAGGTTGCTACTTTGCTTGGTCTTGGAGTAGGGAGGTTCTGTTCTCGTGGAGCTTGTCCACCTTGTGAGTTCTTATCCCAAAGATTCACATTCTTATAGTTGTAACTGCTGGGGTCTCCCCATGCGGAAGTGCCATCATCAATATCCATTTTTCGACTAACTGATTGGGGGGATGGTTCTTCCCAGCCACTTGGCTCATCATCTTTTGAGGCATTTGGCTGTGGCCCACTGTTCCAGTTAGGATTGGGTGGCCTCCCATTACCTGGAGGTTGTGGAGGTGGGCCCCAGGAGCCAGGTGTCTCTGACTGCTGGTGGTGTGGCTGCTGCTGATTATTCCAGGAATTTGGTTGTCTACCAGTATCGTTCCATGTTGGAGTTCTTTTATTATTATCCCACCCTCCTTTTGAAGAACAGTTTGCATTTGCACTATTACCCCAAGTCCCAATTTCATTTTGACCGGCTTCCCCCCAATTTGACATTGACTTGCTTGCTGAACTTTCCCAGTTGTTATTTTTTGTTTGATCAACATCCTCTCCCCAGCCATTCTTCCCAGAAGACCAACCCTGATTAGGTGGCCGCCCATTCCAACCTGGTTCTTTGTTGGAATTTTCATTCCAAGATGTTGTCACTTTCTCATCAGGTCTTCCTCCTCCCCAATTAGTACTGTTATTCTTATAATCATTCCATCCTCCAGTGTTTTTGGGCTCTTTCCATTCTGCTGGAGTAGAGAGCTCGCCCCATCCAGACTTGATTTGATTGCTTTGGCTGGGTGCATCTCCCCAGCCCCCTGAGCTCTTTGTCTGTATGGTAGAACTCTCCCACCCCTCAGTTCCTTTATCCGTCTTCCCCTCTGCCCTTGGCATTTCTTCTATGTCCCAAACAGTATCTTGCTTGATTTGAGTTTGACCCCATCCAGTATTTGAAAGCACTCTGGGGTCCAAATCAGTCCTGCTCAACAAAGTCTGCAAGACTGCTTGGCAATCAGGATGTGTAGGCCTGTATGATCGACGTCCAGAATTGTGACTATCACTACTTCCTGCTTTATGGTTGCTTCCAGTGCTTTGACCTCCAACCTCACTTCCTGTAGAGCTGGAAGATCTTCCCCAACAGGGAGCCTGGGAATTGCCTTGATTTTCAGAAAGGGGGTGGCCCTTTTGATTGTCCCATGCTCCAGTGCTAGAATTTGGTTGGTTTGGACCACTCCATTCTCCAATCTTCAATTCATCCGACCCAGACGGCTGTTTCCATTCTCCCTGAGACACCCCTGATGTCATTTTGTTCCCTTCACTCCATTTGCTTTCACTAGAGTGTTGAGGGCCAATGGTCCAAGACCCATCACCCGTAGACCTGTTATTATTATCCCAAGAATCATTTCTTGACCCATTCGATTTTTGAACAGAAGCTCCCTTCCACGAGTCCTCCCTATCCTTTCCATTGTTCCCATGATTTCCAGAATTGCTTTGACCAGAAGCACTGTCCATTCCAGAAGTCCCCCTAACTGTACCCCAAGACCCAACACTCCCAGTCTTTCTCTCTCCAGTGCTTTGTGAAGGGGTGTCAGTGCTCCTGGAGGGGTTCCCAAAGCCCATTTCAAAGGACATTCCCTTATTCTCCATTGGGTTTGGTGAACTTAAGTTCAAGGAGTTAGTGTTTCCATTTTTTGGTCCATCAGTGTTGTGAATTTGAGCCTGTTCTCTGCCAGAGACAAAGTTAACACCCGCATTTTCCATCTTTGACTGCTGTTCCCTACAAGTCTGACCTGCTGTATTGATCTGTGCATTGGATCCACCATTATCAGATTCTGAATTCCCCTTTCTTGAATTACCCTCTTGGATTAGTGCTGGCCAAGCTGATGGGTTGCTATTTGGGTTAAAGTTGGTGAAGCCAGGACTGGGTCCAACTCTATCCTGCCCACTCAAGTTCCTCCAGTTTGTTAGACCACTGGTACTCTCTGATGCAGGGTTGGAAGATTGAACAGATTTAGCCTTAGGGTCAGATTTCCAAGCCCCAAGATTACATTCGTTACCAGAGCTTCCAGACTGGCACTGATTTCCTTTTCCTTTGTTGCTAGTGGTGCTTCCTGGCAGAGTGTTCTTCTCTAAACCAGGGTTCGAGGCACTGTTGTTGTCTGTGGTGTTTTCGGAAGAAGATTCAGTATCTTTGCTGGCAATACAAGGCCACTCTTCCATGTCAGACCCGTCTACAATCACCTTGTCCCAGACGTGAGTTGGGTTGGCATTGGTGCTGTTGGAGGAGGCTCCAGGACCCCAAGTGGAATTTGCATAATTTGAAGCAGCAGCACCTCCAGTTATTGAATCTAAAATAAAAACACATGCAAAATTATGCAGAAGCATATAGAAGATTCCAAATATCATGAAGTCACAGTTTTATATCCATGAATTTCACCCTCCACTGCTTAAAATATGCCTAAAAGGGGGAGGGGTGGAGAAAGCCTTGAGATAGCCACAAGTTTGAAACCTATGCACTATGCTATTGTATACAATGAGACTTGGGCATCCATGGATTTTGGTATCCACGGAGGGGGTTCCTGGAACCAAGGGCCTATTGCATATGACTTCTTGTATGCATACCCTGAACTTTATGTTATTTACAAACAATATTTTAAACCACAAATTGTGACACTGAGATGCTACATAGGTTTTCAGCGAGTGATGGATATACAATTTGACATCCTGTCACAACACAAATGAATTATGATTAAGGATTGCTGCAATGCCTTATTTGTGTATTGGATTTATCATGTTTAATAGGAGCTGTGGTTGCGCAATGGGTTCGAGGCCATGAGATGGAGTGAATTCCTGCCTGTCAGCTCCAGCTTCCCATGCTGGGACATGACAGAAGCCTCCCACAGGATGGTAAAACATCCGCGCATCCCCTGGACAACGTCCTTGCAGATGGCCAATTCTCTCATACTAGAAGCAACTTTCAGTTTCTCAAGTCTCTTCTGACATGAAAGAAAATCATGTTTATTATGTTTAATGGTTTTAAATTATATTTTATGTCCACTGTTTTAATTATTTATGTGATGCCTTACTTGTTTGTAGATTTGAGGCACTGAATGTTTGTCTAAATGTATGAAGTACACCACTCTGAGTCCCCTGCGGGGGGAAAAGAGTGGGATATAAATGAAATAAGTAAGTAAATAAATAAATAAATTCCTTTTCTAAACTTGTTGGTTTGCAGGCTCTCAGAGTTCAGCTAGTTTTCCATACTTTTTAACATATACATAAACCACTATGAGGCACTGAGTCAAATTCAATGCTTCCAATACACAAATGACGCTTAAATCTTCCCTTTCCATTTAATTTTTTAAAAGTCACTGGTTCAAACCACTGTTTATTATCAGTAAAGGACTGGATGATAGGAGAACCAAGAGAAACTATAAGATAGAGATGCTCCTGTATAGGCAAAAAACAAATCAAGGAATAAAAATTCAAACTATGGCAGCATTTCTCCAAAATTCAGGTTAGTACCCTGTGTATACTCCTAGACTTAGCTCTATGCACCACCATCCAAGATTTCAATGGTGGTCACAGTGCATCTACACAGATAAAAAGATGCCAACTGGACCCTTTCCTGGAGGTGCTTGCTCTGAGAACTGGGCATGCCTTGGTCATACCACATTTTTAAGTACTGTAATGCACTCTACCTGCGGCTGTCTTCAAAAGCAGATGTGGCTCCTCAAGTGAAATATACATCTGTCTTTTTCCCCAATCATAAATCTTTACTGTGACCAGTAAAGATTAAGAGGACATTTTCAACAGAGGAATCAATAACTGAGGTAGGGTGGGGCAAGCTGTTATTGCAGGATGAGGAGGATGTTATATTCACTCTCTCTTTTGTTTGCCATGCATTTCTAGTATCCTACATGTTAAGTCCTTCCTCGTGGCAAAAAGCTGAGAATTCAAACTGAGCCCTAATATGCTTACTTCTGTGTAAACATGAACAAGCTTAAAGACTATAACCTCATACTGGTATACTATAGCATAGGAGCTGCAGTAGTGCAATGGGTTAAACTCTTGTGTCAGCTGAACTGCTGACCTGAAAGTCGTCAGTTTGAATCTGCAAGATGAGGTGAGTTCCCATCTGTCAGCTCCAGCTGCTAATTTGGGACATGAGAGAAGCCTCCCACAGGATGGTAAAACATCCGGACGTCCCCTGGGCAACATCTTTGTAGATGGCTAATTCTCTCCTCCCAAAAGCGACTTGTAATTTCTCAAGTCGCTTCTGACACAATAAAATAAATACCATAGCATTTTACTTTTTAAATTAACCCCCCCCCCCCCCACTGTGCATGAAAATAAACAGATAGAAATTGAGTAGGAGTTCCCCGCAAACAGGCATGAAGGCAACACTGGCAGAGATCAATTTCAAATACTGTTTTTCTGTCTGATTCAGAAGACATACATAGTTTAAAAAGATAAATCAAAATGAACTCTAACAGTCACTAGGAGAAGGAGGAAACTGAGAATAAAATGCAAGCCAAGATTTAGAAGTGATCAAAAACACCAAGGGATGAATTTGAAACAGCCTAAAAAGATAGTGGTTACTTATGTTTAAGCTTGCAATATACTTGCTATATGCCGGGAACATTATTTTTGTTTTTGTATTTAAATATACATACAAAGAACAGAGTAAAAAATGGTGCTGAAAACACTCATTTCAAAATGTCAGAAAGATTATTCGGCAGCCATAAGAGCTCAGCAAAATCTGCGATGCTCATCCATTGTACACATTCAAGTAATGAAAAACAGACATAAACAATAGAATACCTTGAGTGCAGTCAATCTATGGAAACATTGCATTTAGCTTATAACAGAAACTAAATTGGCAGCAATAGTTTTGTCAAACTGAAGTAGCATACAGAAGGGACTAGAATACTGCAAGATAAATGATTATCCAAAGTCTGATTTGCAGTTGAATAAGGAAATCTGGTATTTACAGATGATGCTGAAAATTTTCAATTAAAATTAACCCATTCAAAAATAACATTTCCTGCTTATCACACATGTCAAGTTTTAGATGTCATGAATTTCACAGCTACCCTCCCATCTACAATTATCACCTCTCCACCCTCCTGGATTTCAATTCTCAGGGCACAGAAATAGCCACCACTTTTGGCATCTTTGTAAAACTAATAGACGATTCAAAACAATGGTTCAATATTCCTGCTACACTGAATTAAAATGTCGAGTGAACTAAACTTAAGAATTATATATATATATATATATATATATATATATATATTGCTGTAACTATTTAAAAAACTTTTTCTCAAAGTATTTACTACAGAGACAGGGAAGCTTACAGAATAAAACCATATCAGTTAAATGTAATTGCTATGAAAGGTCGATAATTATGATGTAGCATTAAAGTCAAAATCCAGATGAAAATCAAGGAGCAGAGAAGAAAAGCTTTCATACCTGTTGCAGTCCCACTGTCACACGGCAGCAACACTCCTTGTACTGGTTGTGCGTTGTTTGGATTTGCTCCAGGTGCTGAAGAAGGAGACAACCCTACTCCACTCCCAAGGAGCATACAGGATGGCGGAGGGGGCTGCCCACGTTTCAGTAACACTTTGTGGTCCTGCTGGCAACGGAATCGCGGCGGCACCTCCCGAGGCATGTAGCGGGCGGCGCTTGGCGGTTGACCGTTCGGCACTGCCACCCTTTTGGCATTGTTGCCACCATTAACAGGTGGCGATGGAGAGCTGCCAATCGGGCTGGCGGTCACTGGTTGGCTTAAACTTGGTTTCGTCGCTTCGGGCACTACAATAAAAAAGTTTACATTTTAAATTGCTTTAAGTGTCAAAGAGAGTCTCTTTTACAATATTATGTTTAAAAGAATTTCAACCTTTAGGAATATTAGACGAATGAAGGAGAAGGTGACTGTTCTTCCCAAGAGTTCCAAAGATAATCACAATTTATTAAAGGGAAATTTCCATGTGAATGAAAAAACTTCTATTTCTAGGAACACTAACTAAAATGAAACCACTGTTAGTTAGCTGCCACAGTCAAACAATGAGAATCCACATGAAGATCATTAAATTTGCTTGCCCTTCTGGAAGTTTCGTAACTAAAACAAAAATTGTTTTGAAAGATAACAAATAAAGATCAGCTGTGGCCAGCAGCCCAAAGGGAGCTTTCATAAGCTGTGAAAGTAATCATGACAAAACATGTAGAGGCTTTACAGGCAATAGAATAATGGAAATAAATGTTGCAACTATATTAGAAAACATCAGACCAATAGAACTGTAAACAGTGAACCCTTATGCAGAGTTAGTCTAGAAGATATGGTTACTAAATAAACTACAATACAAAAAAGGCAAACCAGAATACTCGAGGCGCAACAGGGGAAATTTTGTCAATCGATACTCCAGAGTCATTTTTTTAAAAAAATTAGAAGCAAGACCATTTGAAAACATAGGACCTCTTGGTAGAGATCCCCCCCCTGCCCAAACGTTTAATACAGTCAAAGCTTGCTATAAAATGGTTAAATTCTCCACCTTGTCAAACTCTGTGTCAAACTCTGGATGATGAACGTTACCAGATGCTTCAGAGAAAAGACCTGCCTGGTGTGTCAACCAAAAATGATTCCCAACACAGCCATGGCATGACTGTTAACCATGGGTGTTGAGACTACCATCATGCCAAAATATAAAATCTGTCTTCCCTTTTATTTTTGTCAACAGAGGGTGTGGTGAAATGTAGCCAACACTGACGCCCGCCCACAATCATGAGTACAAAACCCTTCAAAAGGCATCAGTCAAAAACTGGCACAAATGAAAGTACAAGTACTGGAAACAAAACCACTTGGAAGTAATAATTTACTTCAATTTCTTCTTCTATATCAGTAAACATGCTATAATCAAAGGTGCGTTTTTAGCAACCAAATCAGCTGAGCTGAGAGGTTCTTTCCAAGCAGTCAACCTTGGGCTTAGCTGCTTGTTAATAAAGCTTTGTTTTGAAAAATGGCAAATATGAACCATAGATTTTATGACCCTTGCCTTGACAATATATGCACACAAAATGTCAATCTTCCAGAGGAGAAATATAATTTAAATAAACACTTTGAAACCTCTCATTGGACAACATATGCGGACTAAAAAATCCAGTGACAAAAATTATTAAACAAAAAAAGTAGAACGAAAGAAACTTTGAATATTAGAACAATAGGAAACATTATTAGATCAGCAAATAAAGATAACATTCCTAAAGATGCTACTAACATGGCAGACACAAAATAACTACAGAGATCTGAGACACGCATTGTCATGCACATTGAGGGGGAAGATGAGGTTCCACCAAAGATTACTCAATGTTTCAGGAGGAGCACCAGGACCAAAGCACATTTATGTATTTTCAGAAGTATTACAAAGAAGCAGCAAGCGGTTCCAACTCTTAATGCTCTTAAGAAGGGAATGAAGATGCCACTTTCACAGTGGCCTTTTAAAACTGTTTAATTACAGTGCGTTTTTCTACTGTAATGAGTATTGTAATTGTTATGATTTTACACTTGGTTTATTTTTTATTTTGTTTGTTGAGTGCTTTTTTAAAATGAAGTAAGTTGCAAATATATTCAAATCTATCAGACCTAGTGCTATTTTTTAAATAAGTGATGTGGATTTCAGATTGGTCAATTAAAATATATAGATGAAACTAAATAGTGTGTAGAGCTCCCTCTTTCATTTGGTTAAAGAAATGAAATAAACTAAGAAAAGAGATTTTTGTTGGGAGTTAGGTTCCAGGACCTCCCACAATAAGTGAAAAATCGTGATGTAGGGATGCTCTATTTATTTTAATATTTATACATTATTTTAGTAGTTATACACTATTTTAAGTCTTTATAAACTTAAAATAAAGTGAAGCAAAGGCCCTTCATGGCTGGAGGGAGGGAAGACTGAGCAGGGAAAGCGTTTTGGAGAGCAGCGGTGGCAAAACCCCACAAAACAGCGAAAATACCATGATATATATTTTAAATTAATATTTTTTTTAACCGCGAAGCAGCAAGTCTGCAATAAGTGAATTGTGAAGTAGCGAGGGAACACTGTATATAGAATTCTCATAAGGTGATGGGGCCTAACGTATTTTGAATACCTAAAAAAACCCCAGCTGTTCTAAGGGTGGAAATATAATTCTATGTTAGAAATAATTTGATTAGAATATGTGTAGCCCCCCAATTTCATTTGTTAGAATTATGGCATCTCAAAAGCCATAGCCACCAAAAATATCATAAAATCACTAAAATAGCATCAATTATAAAATTATAAATGTGAAAATTATAAAATCACAATAAAATTATGTTTAAGAGATTGATATAGATTTTAACACTGCAGAAACAGAACAAATAAGACATTTGGGTTCCCATGTCTAAGTGTAGCAATACAAACGCCTCTTGCTTCACATGCATTTGTAATTAAGAGGAGGACTCTTTAAATGACTTTCTCAAACAGCGACAAAAGGAAGGGGGCAGTATTTTGAAAGCCAGTGGCACTGAACAATAAAGTGTTTTAAAGTTCCAGAAAAACTCTTTCAAGTCTGCCTAGAAACAAATAGTGAGTGAATGCAGTTGTTTCGTCAAAATGGGAGCATGTCTCCAATCATAGATGTAAATTTTTAGAATGTCTGAAAGCATGGAAAACAATCTCTTTTTTTCTGGAGAGCATTCTGGCAGGAAAGAGATGCAAAGAAACTGATATATATGTACTTTTTCCTATATGAAACCCAAATTTTTATTCTATGCAGTTCCTGGAATTTGGAAGAAGAATTTTAAGAATATTTCACTAAGTAAAAAGATAAAATATTTTGCTTGAGATTTTCTATGTGCTTCAAATCCCAATTCCTCAAATATTTCTACAGTCCAAAGAACATGGGAAGATTTGTGATGATTAAAGCCAAACTAAAGCCTTCTAAGCCAAACTAAAATGTATGAATTCCTGGGTATGTGAATATGAACAACCCATTTTTTTCATTCTACTATTCTTAGGGACACCACAGTTATAAATTTCATTTTGTGTCAATATAAGTAAACATAAGAGGCCAATAAAGGACCATACACAAACACGTATGTATTGGATTTTTTACTTTAGCTGCTCTGAGAAGGGCGGGGTAGAAATATATAAAATAAAATAAATAAATATGGCATTCAAGAGTTTTATAACCATATAGCTAGCAAGCACAGTAACAAAATTTCAGTCTCAGACAAGAGAATGTGTGGGGACCATTCCTGTTAAACTCCCATCACCACTAACATTAGATAAGGATGATCATTGCTGTAGCACAACAATACCTGCAGAGTCACACATGCACTGTGTCTGGTTTAAACCATATATTCTAATTGTCCATTGTGTTTTCCCTATTAGCCAGTAAACATATTCCATTAGTTCCTAGTCTTTCTTTAAGAGAAAATACCCTATATCATTATGTACAAATCTAGAAAGTTTAGACAAAAATCATGGTTCAATGTAAGTACAGAAAAGGAACAATTTTTTATTTGAGCAGAGTGGTGAAAAGCAAAAGTTTAGTTCATCCTAGGAACAAGCACCAACCCCTTCTATTACCTGCACTATGGTGCCACTTTTGGTATTTTGAATACCAGGGCAGGATAATGGTAACAGTGACAGCCAGGGAAAGCATTGATTCTTTCCCCTTTGAGTATTGCCCCTTGGTTTATCCATAGATCATATAAAATCCATAATTTTATCTGCCTTTGACTGACATATGAAGTACCGTATTTACTTGAGTCTAGTGGTCATTAATTGTAATGCACACCTCATTTTTGAAGTGCACATTACCAAAAAAGCATTTGCCATCCATTTGCACCCTCCCCAGTTGGGTGCAGGAAAGAAGGGGGGATCATTTTCCCTTCACCTCTCAGATGAGAGAGGAAGGAGAAGCAGCTGGGAAAGAGTGCTGCTTCTACTTGCCTCTCAATTGAGCGTCAAGAAAAAGACAGCTTATTTGAGTGTGGGGGGGGGGGTGTCCTTCGCTGGAGGGAAGTGGTACCCCTCTCCACTGTCATGCCAAAGCTGGTACACTCATCAGCCTCGATTTGGTGGAGGGGCATAGATTCCCAACTTGCCTCCTTCACGGCTTGAATGAGGCCAGTTTGGAAGCCGCCGCTCATCTATCAGGCTGAGGAGCATAGGGAAGGTTTAGGTGCACAATTGTAATGTGCCACAGAATGTAATGCACATTTCCACTCTGGCTCAGCAATGTGGCAATTTGACCAAAAAAGATGTGTATTACATGAGTATATACGATAAACAAGATTGAAAAACATGGAAAGAAGCTGAGGATCAATCCTGATAAGACAGAGGTCCTCCAGGTCAGTCGTTCGTCTGACCGGGGTGTTGGGTGGCAACCTGTATTCACAGGTCCGCAGTTTGGGGGTCCTCCTGGACTCAGTGCTGATGCTTAATGCACAGGTGTTGGCGGTGGCTGGGAGGGCCTTCGCTCAATTAAAACTTGTGCGCCAACTGTGACCATAGCTTGTGAAGTCTGACTTAACCATGGTGGTCCATGCCTTAGTTACCTCTAGATTGGATTACTGCAATGCGCTCTACGTGGGGCTACCCTTGAAGATGGCCCGGAAACGTCAACTTGTCCAACGTTCTGCAGCCAGATTAATCACTGGGGCAAGTTACAGGGAGCGGTCAACCCCCCTGTTTAAAGAGCTTCATTGGCTGCAGTTTATTTTCCGGTCCCAATTCAAGGTACAAGTGATCACTTATAAAGCCCTAAATGGTTTGGGACCTGCCTACCTTCGTGACCGGATCTTCCTCCATGAACCAGCTTGTACCCTCCGATCTTCCAGAGAGGCCCTCCTCTCGCCCTTGCCAGTCTCACAGACTCGTCTGGTGGGCACAAGGGAGAGAGCCTTCTCCTCTGTGACCCCCCGACTCTGGAACTCCCTGCCTGGAGAGATTAGGAAAGCCCCCACTCTGGAAACCTTTAAAAAGCACCTTAAAACTTGGTTTTTCCACTGTGCCTTCAGAAAGTAGACGTTTAGTTTGATATTATTGCTCTCCTCAATGCTTTGTTTCGGAGTCCATTAACCCCCCCCCCCAATGTTTTACATGTATTCTCCTTTACAAAGAATGCTACCTCGTTTATCTCACTCGAGTTTTTAACGTTTCATATTCGTGCATGCGACCCACTCTGTCATTTGCAATTTTAGATATTGGTTCTATATTGATCTTTTACTTAGATATACGTAGTTTACTGTGTTAATTGTTGATGTATTGATTTTGTTTTATTGTAATTTGTTGTTTGGGCTTGGCCCCATGTGAACCGCCCCGAGTCCCCATTGGGAAGATGGTGGCGGGTTATAAATAAAGATTGTTATTATTATCATCATTATTATTGAAACCAAATCCCCACAATTACTATGAAGTGATTCAGTTATTTAATTGAAATTGGCCATTTACCAGCATAAAGACGTTATGATGAAAGTAATCTTTCAGTATAGCATCCAATTTAGTGAATAAAATATGATTTCCCCAAGATTTTATTATTCAGAATTCTTTCCCTTCAAAGATGCTAAGGACCTGGATTAGGGCAAGGCTTTATACCTATTCTATATATATATATTTAAAAATAAAACAATTACTCCATATTCTCCTCCTCTACTATTACAATGCTAGAATGTATTTCATATTTTACCTAGTAAATGTACAAGACTTCTGTTGAAAGAGAAAGAAAGAGCAAAATAACTTTCAGTAAAATGAAAAGCTTCTTACCTTTGGTTTTTTGATCTGTGACCTGTAAATTAAATGATAAATATAAATACGGTATATGTAAAGTTGTGTGAATTAAAGCATGCTTGAAAGATGAGACAGTCCATAAATTGAAGGTTGATATTCATGCTTTAAATTGCTAGCCAAGTATCCCATTCAATATTTCTACTAGCATATATACATTTTATGAAGAAACACTATATTTTCTTCTTACAAATGTTTTAATATTAGTATTTTGCAAACAGGTCTAGGGAAGAAAGTAACTTCAATCTAAGGAAATAGATCTCAACAACAATAAATGTAACTGTAAGAAAAGCAACAAGTGGACTACATCACTTGTGGACTACACCACTTTTCTCTTACACTTTCAAGACCAACACTGCACTGTTATATCTTCAAGTGAATTCAATACTATTAAGAGGTTACGGAAATGACCTAAATACCGTAACGACACCAGATCTTGTCTGATCCTGGAAGGAAGCAGGGTCAGTCCTGGTTAGTATTTGGGTGGTAGACAACTGAGAAAGGAAGTGCATCAGAGTACTTATTGCTTAGGAAAACATGATGCCATTCACCAGGTCATCATAAGTCAACAAATGACTTAACACACATTGAAACCTGAAATCTGTCCATCAAATCAATCTTTACTTTTTTTAAAAAAAAACCTGAATCCCCCCCCCAATAAAACCCTTTTCAGATAGCTTCCATGAATGGAAAAAAATAAAATAATTCTTGAATCTAATGAGAAACAGAAATTGCATGAGAACAGATGGTTTTCCTACTGAGTTGCATGAAACATGCTCACACCTATTGGTTCCCAGATTTTTGTTTTTACAACAGATTTTGGTTTTGTTCTTTTCCAGTTTACTTTATGAAGCTTTTATCTCTAATATTCCTAATCTGGGAAAACAGAGGGGTGTGCAAACTACAGACCCATCTGATTATCAAGTCTTAATGTAAAATTACAAGTTGCCATACTGACAAATGAGCTACAAAATAATAGTAATAACATTAATCCATCCAGCCTCATGAACTGATAAGATTACTCACAGATCTGATTGATTAAATGCCTGAAATACTGCGCCTTCGTGATATTACTTCACTTGATGTTGAAAAGGCTTTTGAGTTAATTTTTAGGTCCTTAAAGAATGTTGGTTGTTACCAAAGTTTTTGAAACATCCATTTTTTCACCTCTCTACTAGTCTTCGAATGAAATCTATTTACTGTATTTTGAATCTCTTTTTGATGCACAGTTTTATGTCTATTCATTTGAGAAAGGGATGCTGCCTCCCGTGATTTCTGCTACCAGGTTGGCTTGGCCTATGATTTCTCATCAATTACAATTTGCTAGTTTGCCATTTCATATACACAAATACTAACTCTGAAAGTAGAAGTGGATAGATTGCAATTTATAATTTGGATCAATTCACTGGTCTAAATAATTGTTGCCACTTTCAATATTGCAGTCAACTTGTTGCCCATGTGTGTACTATGGCAAACACAACTGCAATATGTGAAGGTATATTGTCTGTGTGCTGCTGGTACTTTTGATTTACAAGAAACAGTCATTTTATCCTCAGAAAAAGTAAAACAAACATTACAAACTACTACATTTGTAGAATTTGACTGTTCTATAGAAAACTGCCCTAGCTATTTAGCTAAAATTTATCGAGTTTGAAAATGAAATGACTCATCAGAAATTGATGCTCTGAAGGAAATTGTCTACTGCAATTACATGTTGGCAATGTAATACAGATAATGCTCCCTGTGTCATATGATCTTGATAGTGGTAACCATTTTTATTGTATTCCTATGGTGTGGTATTTAGCAAGTAGCCAGCTACTTTCCCTAAAGCCCTTTATTTCCCAGGAAAATGGGAATAAAAAAATCTATATAGCAGGTAGATTTTTATGTAAGTAATGTGAAATATCCACATTATTGTAATTTCTGGTCTTATTTTCCTTTTATATGAACAAATGCCCTGTGAGCAATGTTAAATGGGTGGAAAACATGCTAAAAGCAGGGACATCTGCTTTTTTGCAGGAGTGCTATATAAATTAAGTTTTCCTCTCCTTCTCTTTCCCGCTAGGTTTCTGGCAGTGGTACAGCAGTTGTCCTTGAGGGAAGACTTGGCAGGAAACAGAAATGTGGCTAACTCACTTTCTTCCATCTCTCAATCACTATGCATATGCAAATACAGATATTCCAAAATCCAAAACTATCTTTCCAAACCCAGCATTTTGGATAAGGAAGATTCAACCTGATTAATACTGGCTCGGAATCATAAATGTGATGTGATAAAATGGGCAAGTCCTCATGACCTTAGGGTGCTAGCCAGTATTATAATGTGTGTAATATTCTAGGAAACTACATCTCTGTTCAATACGCTGCTGATGGATTGAAGTTTGTGGATATATTCAAATTCTGCTATTTTTCTTTCAAGCTTCCTCTGTAGTATTTTCACTTAAAGACTGCAGTTTTGAGGTCTCAGATGGAATCTCCTAGAAGACTAGTGTCTTCTGCAAATTTTTGTGCATTCCCATTTTTAATTTTTGATTTATGTCTGTTTATTCTTAAAGAAAGGAAAAAGATGCAGGCTCCATGATAGTCAACTGTCTATTCCTTTAAATTGCACCTTATGCTTTTAAAGGGAATAATTAGAACATAAAGTGCATCTCCTTTTTGTTTCCTGCTTATGTGTGTGTTTTTCAGTACTCTATATTTATCTTCAGGCACAAAGACTGGCCTTTTTGCCCAACATAGAGATATGAAAGTTATGGCTGACAAAAGAAACCATATATCACATTAGAGGAAGGAGCAGTGAAAGTACCTCTAATATTATGGGGGATGTTATTATATCCTGTGATATTTCCTAAGCAGATGTATAGGTAGACTTGGCATCTGGGTTTATGGCAAGGTCTTCTCTCCATCTTCTCCCCAAAACCAAGGTTACAACAACATCCATTATAGAACTCCAGTATGCTGATGACAACGTTGTCTGTGCGCATTCGGAAGAAGACCTACAAGCCACTCTAAACACCTTCGCAGAAGCATACAAGAAGCTCGGCTTGTCACTGAACATCAAGAAAACCAAAGTGCTCTTCCAACAGTCACCAACAAATCCCTCTCAAATGCCAGAAATACAGCTTAATGGTGAAAATGTTGATAATTTCTGCTACCTTGGCAGCCAACTCTCCACAAAAATCAACATTGACACTGAAATTCAACACCGCCTGAATTCTGCGAGTGCAACATTTTTCCGAATGAAGCAGAAAGTGTTTGAGGACCGGGACATCCGTAGGGATACCAAGGTACTTGTTTATAGAGCTATTGTCCTCCCAACCCTGCTATAAGTCTGCGAGACGTACTGTCTACAGACGCACATGCAACTCCTGGAACAATTCCATCAGCGCTGCCACCGAAAAATCCTGCAAATCTCTTGGGAAGACAAGTGGACAAATGTCAGCGAGCTGGAAGAAGCAAAGACCACCAGCATTGAAGTGTTAGTCCTCTGTCATCAACTCCGCTGGATTGGCCATGTTGTCCGGATGCCTGACCACCGTCTCCCAAAGCAGTTGCTCTATTCCGAACTCAAGAATGAAAAACAGAATGTTGTAGGACAGGAAAAGAGATTTAAAGATAAGCTCAAAGCCAACCTTAAAAACCCTGGCATAGACACTGAGAACTGGGAAGCCCTGGCCCTTGAGCGCTCCAGTTGGAGCGCTCAAGGGTGCCAGCAGTGCTGTAGAATTTGAAGAGGCATGAATGGAGGGCGAAAGAGGAATGTGCCAAGAGGAAGGCGCATCAAGCCAACCCCGACAGGGACCGCCTTCCACCTGGAAACCGATGCCCTCACTGCGAGAGAAGATGCAGATCAAAAATAGCGCTCCACAGTCACCTACGGACCCACTGCTAGTACACCAATCTTGGAGGACCATCATCCTTCGACAATGAGGGATCACCTAAGTAAGTAAAGTCTCCCCATCTATGTTGTTTGCCCTCCTGCAGGTAAATAACTGAAATCAGGAAGCTGGAGGCTAGTAAAGTCTTGTCACCAAGAGTCCTGTAAGCTTATATCAAATCCTTGACCGCTAGCCCCTGGACTATTGAGGAGTAGAAGACCCCTTTTATATTTATGAGGCACTTTAATTTATAATATGCTGGTAAATTGGTTAGAAATGCTACTTACATGCTGGATCGTATACTGGATTGTATGCACATGTTCTGTATGACATGCACAAATGCTTTCAACATGTGAGATATATGATGCTCATTTAGGTCAATGTGCTGCCTCTGAATCACCGGATCACCACCACCACCAAAAGAGCAGCTACTTCTAAGACCAGGTAGTACTGTTCTTACTAAATGTGGTTTGATGTAAACTGCTTTACCACAGACATTTCTCTCTCACAAAACTCCATCTTTCTGTTTCTCTTGCTACTCCCTTGCTTTCTCATTCTCATTATTTCTCCCCTACCCACTGTTTGCTGTTCCTCTTTTTAATTATCTGCATGCAAGCAAACCAAAACATGTATAGAAAGGTACTTCCTCAAAACCTCATTCCCATTCTGCAAACAAATAATAAAGCTACATGAGCACAATGGAATCAGTGCTTCTTAACAGATCTTTCTAATAACATTAATATTTTTCCCCAGAAGTAAACTGCATCATGCACTTACAACTGTACAAGGAAAATGGGAGGTTCCAGGGGTGTGTACGTGTACATATGTATTTGGAGGGTCACTGGTTCACTGTCTATCTAAGATTATACAGGACAGAGGTTTATGATCAGAAAAAAACATAAAACCCTCAAAACAAAACAAAGAATAAAAAGGTGAATCCCTTGGGCAGTTCCTCAAACCCGAATGTAGTTCCTGATCTGGCCAGAGTTACCTGATCTGCATGTGCCATTTGCCTCAGAAATATACAACATTCTCTTTATAAGAAGAACTACACCTTGACTATATGTTTATAAAAGCAATGTGCCCTAGTTTCTATGTGACCTCTACAAAGAGTACATAAGTTATATTGCATAAACTACACAACATAACCTGTTTTACTTTACAAAGATACAAAAATAAATAAAAGAATGATCATATAAATGTCTTCAAATCGGAACCAAAAAATATGGAATATGTTAAAATAAAATGCTGTTTATCTGTCTACTTGACAGTACTGTTGTTTGCAATTTTGGAAGTCCAGGTGACCCAAACTGTGATATTTAATTAGATACACACTGAAAAGCACTGCCCTGTAGATGGGATATTTTGTCATTAGATAGACAGTCTGATTGCTTAAACTGAACTCCTATGTAAAGAATCTACTGTGGAATAGAAGCTAAGTTTTCTACAGTCCAAAGAGTATCATAGAAGAAGTATAGGTTGCTTACCTGTACACGAGCAAGAAGTGTCCGTCTGTGAAATCCGCACATACGGGTTTCCCATGTGCATGCGCCACAAATCGGAACATTCTGGAGCTCAATCAATGAATGTTGGCAGAGGCCCCGCCCCTCCTCGCATGTACTATATATGCCCAGGGTCAGGGCTATACCTCAGTTCTTCGCCGCTACAGCGACAAGGTACGAGGCATGACATAAGAGGGGAGGAAGGGCGGGGTTGTGCGGATTTCACAGAGGGACACTCAAAGAAATACAGTTACAGGTAAGCAACCTATACTCCTTCATGTCGTCTGTGAAATGTGCACATATGGGTGAATAGCAAGCTACTAACCTGGAGGTGGGTCATGCCATGTAGGAAAAAAATTGAGCTCTGCCGAATTCGGCGTCTTTCTTGGCCAGAGTGTTTAACTTGTAGTGAGCAGCGAATGTTGATGGTGATGACCATGTAGCTGCTCTACATACCTCCTCCAGCAGCACACCCCGTAGGAAGGCTTGGGATGTGGAGACTGCTCTAGTTGAGTGCGCAGTTATGTGGATACTAGGTAGGTCTTTGCTCACCAGTTGCTAAGCAAGGCGAATCATGGATACAATCCAAGAGGCCAGTCTCTGAGAAGTCACTGGGGACCCCAGTGCATCCTTCCTATACTTGAGGAAGAGGGCTTCGGGGAGGGTTGCTCTGCAGGCTGAACAGTTCTTAAAGAATAAAGTGGACATATCAGGCCTGTTAGCGTGGTCAAGCGGTCCATGGTCAGGGCTGGAGAGGTTAGCGTTGTTGAAGTCAGGCCAAGGTAAGAGACAGAAGGCATAACACGAGCAAGAAGTTCCATTGTTGTGATGTCGAGCGCAGAAAGAGAAACTGAGGCGTAGCCCCGCCCCTGGGCTTATGTAGTACATGAGAGGAGGGGCGAGGCCTCCACCAAAATTCATTGATTGAGCTCTAGAATGTTCCGATTTGTGGTGCATGCGCATGGGAAATCCATATGTGTGCATTTCACAGATGTCACAAAGAATAGAAATTATTGTTCAGAGATAACTTTCTCTGCTATACAGGTTACATTCTACCCATTGCAGAATGATTCAGTGTATTACAGTCATATTTCAGTTAATAAAGCCTCTGATAAAGAAGTTCCTTTTTACATTTTTTAATGCAAGCTTAGCTTTATCCCCCATTTCTTTCTTTCTTTTTTGGTCTACTCTGGAAGACCAGTCCTCCCTTCATTCACCTTCCTAGGCTGGAAGGTGCTTTTTCCTCCAGCATTGTTTTGGGGAGAATGCTCAAAGGAGGGCGGGAGAAAGACAGACTTTCAATGCTGGGTTGAAGCTCCATGTCCACAGTACACAATTAAATAAACTTGACTTTGGGAAGAATGAGATTCTAGTCAAAGTGATTCCACTTCAGCTGTGTGTGCATATGTAAAGCAGGCAAGGTAAACAGTGGCCTCCTGAAAAACTTACTGAATATGTGTGAAGAGAACCATAGGAAGTATAAAGGAAATCAAATTCACCTTTATCACCAGTTTACCATAGCATGTTGAAATAGCATAGATCTATAAGTATCATCATCAAAATAGAAATCGTTAGAAAGTGGAGGCTTCTCAAAAAATATCATCCCTTGGACAGAACTTCTACAGAGCTTTTGTAATTCCTGGTTACAGTTTTGGACTGAAAGGATCTTCTCGATCAAAATAGAGTACCAACTATGAAGTACATTTCATACGAGCAGAAGTGGAAAATCACTTCCCCCTTTTACTTGATTTTAATTCCTCTCCACAAAAAATCTTCCAAATGTTAATGTTTTTATTTTACTCTTAAAATACAATAACTAAATGAAAAATAAAGCTGAGTAATATGTGTACTGGGCTATCTAAATATCATGTGTTCATGTGTGTATGTGCACAAGTGTTTTTAAAGCAAGTTCCAAAGTCCTTCAGAGTCTTTATTGGGCATTATAAATCTGGGATAAGCCAAGAAGCAGAAAATTCACAAATCCACTCCAGCCAAAAGGGATCTATAGTTTCCAGAATCTTAAATGGGTATTGCAGATATAAAATTAACTTTAAACGTGTGATATTATCAGATTTCACCACAAAGCACATAGCCTTCTTAAGTCTAAATATGGAGAAAAACCAGGAGAGACGTAACAGACAAAGAATTCCCTATATTTGCTTATTGTCATCTTGATAAAGGCAATGCTTTGTTTTTAAATATAATTAAACTGCAAGAACAATACCTTTAACATAAACCTGTTCAATATTCCCTAAAACCATCCAAACATTAAATGCCACATTTTAAATACATTATGATCATATATCTCCCGGAGCCCTAGGTCGCGCAATGAGTTAAGCCCTTCTGATGGCAAGACTGCTGACCAAAAGATTGGGAGTTTGAATCTGGGGAATGGGGTGAGCTCCTGTCTGTCAGCTCCAGCTTCTCATGCAGGGACATGAGAGAACCCTTCCACAACATGGTAAAACACCCGGGTGTCCCCTGGACAATGTCCTTGCAGACAGCCAATTCTCTCACACCAGATGCAACTTGCAGTTTTTCAAGTTGCCCCTGACACGGGAAAAAAACCCCTGTTTGCCTGTTTAGTTCTGGTTTAAAATGTTATCTAATTGATCAATTAAAAAAATGGCTTAGATTTGCTTCAACTGTAACCTTCTGTTCTACATACAGCAGAGTTACAACAGCAACAAAATGACTGTGTGACCAACTGGAAAGTGGTAATAACATAAAATACCCAAAGAACAATGTCTGATTTCCTGCCATTTTTATACAAAGATAACAGAAAGCTGGGAAGTTACAGTTTTATAAAGCCTTTAGCTTTCTCTGCCAAAGAGTGCTGGTGCCTCACAAAACTACCATAAAGTATCAGGATTCTATAGCAGGCTGCTACAGGATCATGGACTTCAAACAGAATAGTCACTTATACATTTGTATACAACCATTATGGATGAAAAATACGAACCTTTAGCATACAAAATCTTATCTGTAGCATGTTGGGAAACAGTCCATATATGCTAATCTCTTATATTCACGTAAGAAACAAATACCTGGCTTACCTTCTGAGTAGATTCCTTCTTTTTCTTATCCTCTTTCTTTCTTTTCTTGTCTTCCATTAACTGTTCTTCCTTTTCTTGCTCCTTCTCTCTGTTAAGAATTTGAAATTAAAATTTAGTCATCCAAATAGGCTCTATGCCAAAATCCAGAAGAACAAATTAAAATCTTATAACATCAGATATGCCCAATGTGTTAATCAATCAAAGAATTAGCTGCTTTCAGTCTAGCATGGTCACAAGGGATGTGATGGAGCCTGTCATTGATCTTGCACTGTTTCTATCTGAAATCTTGCATCAACTGACATGTTTCCCAGTTCCAAGATTAGAACGGATAGAGTTTTATTTGGCAATAAAACCATCTAAAAAAGACTTTTAACATTGTGGTACCATTTTATTATCTGGGTGGAGGCCACCAGGAGGCATTAGGATAATCCATTTAGGGGGGGGGGGGGTGTTGAAGGAAGAAAACCATTTCCTGTTTCCATTAGTTATTCCCCCTCCCCACTTCCCATTTCTTACACAATGGTTGTTTCCAGCACAGGGACATTGGTGGGGGGATTAACAGGAAAACAAGAGGAAATGGGTTTCCCCCTTTCAACCCACCCTCCACCCCCATAAAGTAGACTATCATTTTATCTCTAGCACCCCCTGGTGGCTTCCGCCTGGATAATGGAACAGCCTTACAAATACTGCTAATGATCAAAAGGCTAAATGTTGGACTGGTCAAAACCACTTTTTTAAAAACTCAAAATCCATATTAGGCTTTTATTTGATGAAATAAAAGGTTATAAAATACTGCACAAACTTTTTAGTTTTCCAAAATGTAAGTTATAAAATAAAAATAGACACATGATGGTGGGCAGTACTGTTTCAAACACATCTGATATCTTAAAATGGGAATACAGACAGTTTACAATCCACTCTTCCAAGAACTGAAATAATTTCATGTATATGTAATCAAGTCTTATATGCCAGGATAACAAGGGGAAAAAAGTTGATCCTCATATTGAAACATACCCATTCAGTGACCACCAACATTTGTCCACTGAAACTTAGCTTGCATCTCTGTACCAAGTTCTTTTCTATATAATTCTCTACCAGCACACCTATACCTGGAATAATAAGCTAATACACAATGACAACTGAGTGCCATGACTAATAAAAAGCATATTTAAAATGTGTTATTTACATGCTATCTTGAAGAGTTGTTTATTCCATCATGGTTCAGGAGCACTAAAATTGATTTTAAAGGCTTTTTTGGTGGGGGGATGACACAAAACTTAAAAATGTTTTCTCTTTCCTATGTTGTACCACAGGAAATATGAGATGAAAATCTGATGTTCAAGATAAAAACTCCTGTAGGACATGAAAAGAACCTCTACTCATAGCTACACCTCTCTAAGGCTATGAAAATTATCTTTGAGGCTGGAGAAGCTCTAGGGGATTAAGGGGTTATGAAAGGCAGGGACACTTTACAAAGTTCAGTTGTTTTAGTGCTTCAGCTAATCAGGACAGCAAACTACATGAATCACTACTAGAGAAAAGAAATTATTCATTGAGAATCTGGCAAGGAAGTTTGTCTTTTTAAAATAGTGCACAAAGAACAATAGATATACCGTAGATGACTTTCTCAATAAGATGGCATGCATTTTAAAGCAATTAACTGAGATAAATAACATCATCTCACTTAAGCTGCCAAAGCAATATCAATGTACTGAACATTTTCTAAGACAATTAAAAATGCATGTGGGGATAAAATTTATTCTATAGGAAAATCAATACAGCCATGATTTAATGTATATCCCATCTTTCTCCCAACATAGATGTCAAGGTGGTGTACAAAGTTTCAAAAGCACAATTCAATTAAAAACATAGTAAAAAAATTAGAACTTAATTAAACTCAACTTCTCATTAAAAACGTAAAAGGTTAAAAACAACATTGAAAGCTGTTTAAAATGTAACAAAACACTGAACCCACCATTAAAAGCTTATCTGCTGGAGAACATCAGATATACCTGGTGTGGTTGACTTTTTTCAACAAGGGGTTTATATGATCCCTATAGTCTGCTCCAGTCAGCTACTCGCTAACTGTTTGTAAAGGCTTCCCGACAAAGTGTGTTACATGCAGAATATAATAAAATAGAAATACCCTCCCATAAAAAAACCTTTGTCGTAACATATTAAAAACCAAATGCCTCCTTAAATAAAAAGCTATTTCATGCCCATGGAAAGGTAACAGATAGGGGTGGCCAATCAGACCTCCCAGAGAATGGAGTTCTGGAATTTGTGTGCAGCAACTGGGAAGGCTGTCTCCCATATCCTCACCTGATGTGCCTGTGGTGATAGTGGGACGGAATGGTGGGTTACATACCTGTGACCATGTTTTTTCGAGTGGAACTCTGTGAATTCACACATGTGGGGTGTCTGCGCCTGAGCAGGCCATAACAGAGCAAGAAAACATGACAGCCCCCGTGTCCGTGGGGAGAAGTTTAAAGAAATACCATATCAGAGCACGCCGTACGGTACCAACAGTAAGGGTGACATACGGGATCGAGTGTCCAACCGGCTTGCCCCAAGTAATATAGTCTACAGGGGGCAAGAATAGAGCACACTTTCCAAAGGCTCCTTCCTGGTCCTAGTGTCCAGCCTATAATGAGAAACGAAAGTCAGCGGATTGGACCAAGTAGCTGCCTTACAGATAGAGTCCAATGGTATGCCTTTAAGGAAAGCGGTTGATGCCGCTACTGGCCTTGTTGGGGAAGTTTCCGTTATGGCCTGTGCTGGCGCAGACACTCCATATGTGTGCATTCACAGAGTCCATGAAGAAAAAATTAAGTATTCTCACACAAATTTAAGAGCATGGCCAGACTATCATAGGAAAATACGGTCCTTCAAATAGTCTGCACCAAAGTAATATTTTAAAATCATAATTAACACTTTGATTTGTGCCCAGATATAGGTTGACAGTCAATGCAACTCTTTCAAAGTGTTATATAGCCTCTACAACCTGTCCTAGGTCAGCAATGTTGGGCCTACTGAAGTTTCTTAACAGGTTTCAAATGTAGCCTCAAATGTTCCAAAGGTAGCTCCATGTGAAATGTGTGCAAACGGATCTTATAGAACCTCTAAAATTGTCCAAAGATATGTCAACGATGCAAGGCTTGTCAGGCATGTATCAATAATACTGGTAGTCCCCAAAAGCATACTGAAACTGATGGCTGGTTGCAGATCTACTACATGAGGAAGGCTGAACCAACAATAAAGTCTAGGATGAAAAAAATACATAAAGACATTGAAATGCACAATGAATGGAGAGGAAGACTCATGGTTCTTCCAGATATGGATGTGAAAGCTTTAGAATGGGCACATAATCCAAGACATAATATGCATCAGGAATGACCATTGTGGCCAGGGATCTTGCTGCTGCATGTAGTACACATCTTAAACAATGTAGAAGATTGACAGCACCCAATCCAAAGAGTATCAAAAGTATAAAAAAAACCCAAAAGCCCAAGGAAAAAGAGTGACCAAAACAAACAGCTCACAGGAGACCATTCCTTTGCTGCTCACATGTCAGACAAAAAGTAACTGAAGGTTTAACGTAAGAAGGGCACTATATAGTAACACTGGAGGGACAGGGATTACTGCCAAAAACCTTACACAGCAGGCCTATAAGGCCCCAAACAATGCTCAGTGTAGGTGCAGATGACCTATTTATGTGACTCACAGAGGTCACGAAGAAACACGACTAGCTTATGTTACAACTTCTCTCAGTCTCAGAGGTGCTACAAGATCCCTTTGTATATTGATATTCCAGACTAACATGGTTATGTCTTTGATTTCTATTCAAATATGGCTTATTGTTCACTAATCTGGCTTTGTGGACGGAATACTATTTTTAACTTAATTGACTGTTGATTATTTGTTTTGATTTAACTGTTACTGTTTTAATTCTGCATGTTGTTATGGTTTATATTGCATATTGTGGCATCGAATTGTTGCCTTTGTCAGCTGCTAAGCCCCCCCCCCCCCGGGAAGAGTTTGAAAAGGATGAGGTAAAAATACTGTAAATAAATAAATTCTACCCACGGAGTAATCCAAATGGGATGTAATCAAAGCATGTGGCATCATAATGAGCTCTGTCATTCCAATCAACAGATACAGCTGACACACTAGTTCGATTTGTGCAAATGCACTCCTGGCCACTGCCAAAGACTGGGCATTCAGGTTCAGTTCAGAGTCTTTTTTCTATCCAGGTAGAGCTGTAAATGCAATCTGTACCCTGGATAAAATTCTATACTAAGCTACACATCACAATTTGACACAAGAGATACTCAAACATCTGGACAATTGTACAGTAGAAATATATTTAGAATGATATGTGAACAGCATTACGAAGATCTTGATATGGCAAAGAATAAATAAATCTTACAGTCTTGGTTTAAACTTTAACTTAAAAAATGCCCAGGTTCTCAGGTATAAAGTTGATCTTTGTCATATGCATTTATTAATAATATGAACTATGTGACCTGTTTGAAAGTTCACTCACTTAGTGAATAAAATGGTTTAACAACTTCAATGAAAGAAGATACTGAGTGGTCAAATAAATTATACAATCTTACTCGCTCTGTACTGTTTTGATCCAAAGAGTTAACTGAAAGTGTGATGTTACCAGTTCTGCATATAAAGGGAAGCCATGTACATGCATTTTAAATAGCAACTTCAAAAACATTAGATACACAAAGAATCAATCAATTACACAGCCCAAGCAAAAATACAATTCATGGTGCTTTGGTTTTCAGGCCTGCTCCTGGGGTTATTTGGGGTGCTAAATCAGAAAACTGCATTGGATAAACTACATCTGCTCTAGTTTCTTAGATGTGGCCATCATGTTTTTCTATAAATGAGCAGATGGTAACAGGTAGATGGCTTATTTTCTATATCTCAAAACTTAGATCTGATACAGAAAAACTGGAGCCATTTCTGGAATCAGTCGGTCAAATATACCCACTGGACAAGCTGGTTAGGGCTTATGGGAGTTGGAGTCCTAAACACCTAGAGAGCCACAGGTTTGATATCTCCAGATCGCAATGGTTCTCAACCTGTGGGTCCCCAGGTGTTTTGGCCTACAACTCCCAGCCAGTTTACCATCTGTTAGGATTTCTGGGAGTTGAAGGCCAAAACATCTGGGGACCCACAGATGAGAACCAAAGTTGTATAGCATCCTTTTTTGAACATATAGTAATAGTTTTGCTTTTACCTTCTAAAGGAATATTGTGTGTGTGTGTGTTTAATGTAGGCTCAAAAGCTTAAAGCATTATTTACCTTTTATCTTCCCCAAAACTGCAACTGCAGGAGTCAGCTACTCAAACATGAGTATTTTAACTGTCTCAATTTCTTTAAGACAAATCCTTCCGAGACAGATTTTGTATTGCTACACAAATATGTAACTGCTTCTGATAGGGCCATATTATGAATATAGCAACACAAGTGTAAAGTATGACATTCTTAGCAAGCCAAACATTTTTGCATCTAAACATTTAGTAAGTTAAATGCATCTCAGAACAATTTTTCTAATCATAATCTGAGATTTATTTATTAGAGAAGTTGTCTCTATTTAAAAATCCTCATGCATTTCTGAATCTGGCATGAGCCATTATATGACATTGAATATGCCTACAGGTCACAGTGGGTTTCATGCTCTGGTAATGCCTCCGTAGCAACTACCACCGTCTCGAGTTGCCTTCGGGCTGAGAGGCGGTATAGAAGCATAGCAAATAAATAAATAAAATAAATACCCAGATTTCCTCCATACTGAAAGCAATAAGACCACAAAAAAATGAAGGAGCAGAGTTCAGTTATGGAACTGGTTGCTAAACGCAGAACTAAAACCACACATCCTATCTCTATGAGGTAGCAGAAAATAATATAATGAAACATTGATTTTTAATGTTACCTGTTGAACAACAGAATAATAATAATAATAATAATACTTTAATATTTGTGAGTCGCCCTCCACCGGCGGTGCTCCGGGCGACTTACAACAGTTAAAACCCTAGGGTGAACAATGTACAACAGTTTAAAAACATGGAATATAAACAGGAGGGGTGGCTCAAGTAGTCCAGGGTACCGAGCCAGTCCCGAACGCTAGGCGGAAGAGCCAGGTCTTCAGGGCTGGGCGGAATCCAGATAGAGTCGGAGAGGCTCTGAGGGCGGGCGGCAGTGAGTTCCAAGTCGAAGGGGCCGCGACGGAGAAGGCTCTCCGCCGAGTTTCCGCCAGTCTAGCCTCCCGCACTCCAGGAGTAGTCAGGCGGTCACCGTTGATGGAGCGTGCTGGCCTCTCGCTGCATTGGGTCGTCAGCCGGTCACTCAGATAGGAAGGCCCAATGTTGTGCCGGGCTTTAAAGGTGAGCACCAGGAGTTTGTAAAGGGCTCTGAACTCTAGGGGCAGCCAGTGGAGTTCTTTAAGAATGGGGAGATGTGATCCCTCACTGATGACCCAGTAATGAGTCTGGCTGCGGCGTTATGGATGCGTTTCAGCCTCTTAGTTGTTGTCTGGGGGAGGCCCACATATAGGGCGTTGCAGTAGTCGAGGCGTGAGACGACGGTGGCATGGACCACTGTTCTCAAGGCCTCTGGTGGAAGGTAGGGAGCCAGCCGACGGGCCCTACGGAGATGGAAAAAGGCGCCCTTAGCTGCAGCCTGGATCTGGGCCTCCATCGTGAGATTTTCGTCTAGGATCACTCCCAGGCTTTTCACCGCCGGGGCTGGAGCCAGGGACTCGCCCTCGAAGAGTGGAAGTGGTGGGCGGGGGTCGGGACGGCCAGGCCAGAGGATCTCCGTTTTAGCCGGGTTGATCTTGAGTCTATATGCTCTGAGCCAGCTCGTCACCGCCCTCAATCCTAGGCTGAAACTGTCCGGTACTGATGATGACCCTGGGTCAAGCTTCAAGAGCAGCTGCGTGTCGTCTGCGTATTGGTAGCAGGAGAACCCGTGGCTCCTAGCAATATTAGCCAGGGGCTGGATGTAGATATTAAAGAGGGTGGGAGATAGAATGGCACCCTGAGGAACTCCACACTCCAGTTCGTTTTTCAAAGAGACTTGACCCTGCCACTCGACCCGCTGCGAGCGGCCTCGTAGGAACGATTCCAGCCAGGCCAGAGCTCTGTTTTGGATCCCAGAGGCCGCCAGGCGATGGAGAAGCAGGTCGTGGTCGACGGTATCAAAGGCCGCCGTAAGGTCCAAGAGGACTAGGATTGCCGAGCCTCCCGATCCAGGTGCCGACGGATGTCAACCGTGATTGCCACGAACGGACTCCACTCCGTGGCCGCGCGGAAGCCCGACTGGGACGGGTCCAAGCCCCCGGATTGATCTAAGAAGACCCGAATTTGGCTTTCTACTGCTCGTTCAAGAAGCTTGCCCAGGAAGGGTAGGTTGGCAACCGGGCGGTAGTTAGCAGGAACCTCGGGGTCAAGCGATGTCTTTTTCAAGAGGGGGTGACTCTCGCCTCTTTCAGGGAGTCCGGAAAGGCACTTGTTTCAAGAGAGAGATTCACCAGGTCCCTCAGAGCACCGGACAAGATGTCAGTATTGGACTTGATTAGATGTGAAGAGCTTGGATTTTACTCAAATTATCTTGATCTAGTTTAACTCAACGAAAAATAGAAGTCAATCTCAAAGAATTGTAGCAGATTAATTTAAAAGTAAACAATAAAGATTCATTTAAAACACAATTCAGTCTCCTTTAAGAAGTGATGTAAAGATCCAGCTGGAAACATTGTGTCATAAATAAATTAAAATATTAAAAACGCAACTTTCAATTATATAAAGAACATTAATTCCAATAATGTTAAAGAAAAAAGAATCTAAAGCATTGATTTACATTCTAAAACAGAAAAGCTGTTTGAAAAGGAAAACATGCAGTTAATTACAACTCTGAAAAATTATCACACTACTATTTGCGTTTACTTTTATGAAACACTGCATTGTTCTTTTAAAAATCTACTGCACATTACAGGATAGAGATGGGTAAAGTATTGTTTCAGATGAAGCACCTCCCATAACCTGATTATCTTTCTTCAGAGAACCATAAGGAAACAAATTTAATCAGAGTTCTTGGAGGATTTTAGACTTCTGGGGACTTCTGTGTGCAAGTTCGGTTTTTACAAAAATAATATGTATTTAATATGTATTTTTTTAAAAAGTCCCCCGCCTACAACACTGACAGTTTTTATATGCAGTGCTCCTTAACTAAGCAATTTTTACATTATCAATACAGATTTTAATGGATGTCAATATTACATCACTGATTCTTTGTTGGTGCCAACAAGAACCTGATTCTTGGTGGTATTGACATTTATACAATTTCTGTTGCCTCTGAATAAGGCGGAATGAGGGTGTATTTCTTTTGTTTAAATAGTCCAGAATGGCAAGTTGATTTTTCCTTCACATGAGCTAAGTATTAGGTGATAAATTTGGAATCTATATTCAAAGGAGATTGCATTCCTGTGTCTAAATGTGATATCAGCGCTTGGGATAGGCTTCCGGTTTGGAAATATTTATGCTTATAAAGAAACATTAGGAGTCAGTATGGTATAGTGTTAAGTTAGATCCCAAGGTGATCAGGGACGGTATAGTGTTAAGTTAGATCCCAAGGTGATCAGGGACCTCATGACACTAGGGAATGAATCCACTTATATCCAGTTGCTGCCTCCTGCAAAATTCCGGGATTTGTAATTTAGGAAAGAGCCTTTAACCGCCTCTTAAACTTCAAACCCCAGAATTCTACAGGAGGCAGAAACTGGATTTAAAGTGGATTCATTCTCTAGTGTGATGAAGTAGAAGGTTTTGAAACTGAATTCAATCATGGAAACCCAGTGGGTGATCTTTGGCAAGATCATCCTCAGAAGACAAATTGGCAATGGCAAAACCGCTCTAAACAAATCTTGCCAAGAAAGCCTAATGATAGGAAACAACTTTATGGCACAACACCAACACCACAACAAAAGTGTTGGGTTTTTGGAACGGATTAAAAAAGGTGTAACAATGCACCACAGACAATTGTTACTCCCATAAAATCAATGGAAAACTTGGTAAGTAAACATTCAGTACAACTGGACTGGATGAGAGCTATCAAATTGAAACTGAATCCAGACAAGACAGAGGTCCTCCTGGTCAGTTGAAATGCCAACCAGGGTTACAGCCTATGCATAGGCTTACTGCCTATGTTGGATGGGGTTACACTCCCCCTGAAGAATCCGGTTTGCAGCTTGGGAGTTCTCCTGGACTCATTGCTGAGCCTAGAACCCCAGGTCTCAGCGGTGGCCAGTTAAAACTAGTGCGCCAGCTGTGCTCGTACCTTGGGAAGTCTGATCTGGCCATGGTGGTCCACGCCCTTGTTACATCCTGAATAGATTACTGCAAAGAACTCTATGTGGGATTGCCTTTGAAGACTGTTCGGAAACTCCAAGTAGTCAAACGGGAAGCACCCAGATTACTAACTGGAGCGACATACAGGGAGCATACCACCCTCCGCTGCCGTGTCAGCTCCACTGGCTGCTGGTCCATTTCCAAGCACAATTCAAAGTGCTGGTCTTGACCTATAAAGCCCTATATGGTTCTGGCCCAGCTTACTTGTCCGAACATATTTCCCTCTACATCCTGCCTCGGAGAGACCCTGCTTTTGGTCCCACCCTCTTCGCAAACGCGTTTGGTGGGGACGGGAGACAAAGCCTTCTCATTGGAAGACCCCCACTTCTGGAACACCCTCCCCAGTGAGATTATGTCAGCTCCATCCCTCCTCTCCTTCAGGAAGAAGCTTAAATCATGGTTCTGGGGCCAGGCATTTGGGGAGCAGGCTTGATAGCGATTGCAATGTTTACATGAACTGACAACGGACAGGCTCTGACAAAGTCTTGGGACGCTGGATTGGATTTGGCTTCATGGTTGTTAATGTTTTAGAATGGATTTTAACATAATGGTTTTATTTAATTAATGTGTAATGTTGTGATATATTGTGTATGTATTCTTATGTGTTGGCATCGAATTGTTGTTGTTGTAAGCCTCTGTCCCCCTTTGGGGGTTAAGGACGGGGTACAAATGTTGGAAATAAATAAACATTAGTTTGCTCAAAACTTGACTATAATTTAATGCTTGACTATAATTGATACTACTAAATATATTCAGGCCATGCTCAGGAATTTGTTGAAGACGTCATGAGGTGCAGAGTCACTTACAGTGTTCTCTCGCTAGTTTGTGGTTCACTTATTGTGGACTCCCTGTTTCACAGATTTCAAAAAATATTAATTTAAAATATATATCATGGTATTTTTGCTGTTTTGTTAAGTTTTGCCGCCACCGCTCTCCAAGGTGCTTTCCCTCCTCAGTCCTCCCTCCCTCCAGCCTTGAAGGGCCTTTCCTTCACTTTATTTTAAGTTTATAAAGACTTAAAATAGTGTATAACTAATAAAATAGTGTATAAATATTAAAATAAATAGAGCATCACTACATTGGAGTTTTTCACTTATTGCAGGAGGTCCTGGAACCTAACCCCAGCAATAAGTGAGGGAACACTGCATCCTTTAATTTTATACAGTTATACTTTAAGGAAGCAAATGTGTTCCAGTCATTACTTCTTTAAAGAGACAATTGGTACCAAAACCAGAAATAAAAATAGAAAAATACAGATATGTTCTTACTCCATCCAAAAAAGAAGATTCGCTCAAATTGTTTCATTAAACATTTTAAGACTCATAATATGCACATATGAAATGACAGGGAAGCCTTGCATAATTAAACAAATCTTTCTGAGCTTTCTACAGTTTACTTCAGGCATAGCAAACTTCAGCCCTCCTACAATTCCTAACAGCCAACCATGGTAACTGAAGTCCAAAACATCCGGAGGGCAGAAGTTTGCCCATGCCTTGTTTAGTCTGTGACTCCTTGAAGGCTTCATTCAAAATGTATCCAGGGATGTTATTTTCCCTTAAGTTTCTACTTTTCTTGTAATTTCCATTCTGGTGAAATTTTTTATAGAGCTATGTTTTTATTGACCATGCCACTGGTAGCTGGTGAGACATGTAGAAATGTTTTTTTCTTTTCTGTTTTGTTGTTCACACATGGTCAGATCCTGGAAGAGGTATTCTTCACCTTGCCTGTTCTAGGCAGGCACACACCACTACCTATAGAGTCAGAAGTCTCTTTCCAAGCTTGAGCTTTATTACATTGCATACTGTAATATTATATACTGAAATATTTTTTTAATCCTATACCCAAAGTATGTTTTTCTTCAACCTTCTTTCAGCATGTTCTCAATGCTGGCACTGCTAAAAAGCCTTTCATTGAGACAAAGGACAAGATGGAAAAGAAGGTCTGAGCAGGCATAACAAGATTTTGTAAACAGGAGCTCCATCATCTGAAGCTTTGTTAATTGAGGTATGTCTGTATTTAAAAATACATTTGTGTACAGAAATTAAAAGACCAGGGAAGTAGTGCTGATATTGAAAATGTTAAACTTTACATGAAGTAGGCAGGGGAATAAATATTATGCGTATGTATATGTGTGTGTATGTACATACACACATACACCAAAGATCTTTGGGACACTGCACCAAAACAGACACACACACCAATGAGATACAAGCAGATGAACTTGTATAATAAGTAAACAAAGGTTGTCATAAAAGTAGAAAGCAGTAGAAAAAGATTGCATCAACTCAACCAAGGAACTCATGTCCTTCAGTGATTATGACTTATGCAAAGCTGTTAATAACCAAGACTCTTAAAGGTCTGTCATTCATAGGGTTTTCAATAAGGTACAGCTGGCATGATGGCAAACAACAGTAGGAATCTTGTCTGAAGATATGCACTTTGCAGTGCATCATTGGGAAGCAAAATTAATAAAAAATTAACTGGTCTGAAGAATATGTAATGGCATCTTCCTTCAAATCATTCAAGTTTAAAGCTTTGCAATTTCTATAGATCATAAATTGATTTCTGGTATGCAACCAGAAAAAAATCTCACTGTCCTTTAATTTATGTCATGTTTTCTCCCAGGGCAAGACCCAAGATGGCTGACTTTCTATGTTAGGCTTTCCAGTCTGTTCAGAATAATAGACCAGGGCTTCTTAAGACTTTTCCACTCATTACCCCTTTTGGTCTGAGAATTTTTTTATGTAACCTCAGATATTTTATGTACCATAAACACTGCACAACAGATTCATGTAAATGTCTCAAACAGCTTAGTGGCATTCAGAAAATGTTCACTGTTGCCAATATTTTGGGACGCCAACACTGAGCTAAGAGGACCCCATTTGCGGTTCGGACCCACAGTTCAAGAAGCAGTGCAATAGACAAAGAACTGAAAGATTCTTCGTGAGAGTTGAACTGTAATCTGTGTAATGGTCACACACTTTTTTGATTTCTAGATTTCATATACGACATCCTACAAATATACAAATGTGCAGTTGACTGCTTCTGTAGTGCATACTATTACACATATTCTGAAATCGTCTTGCTAATATAGCAAACTAAAAGAAAATTAATGTTACAGGAGAATTTGAATAGAAATTAGTAATTCTGGTTTGATCACTGACAACTGAAGCAACTTCTCACAGATATGCTGACACAAAGAATATAATTTATGTTTTTATACTACAGGTAACAAAGTAACTTGTCTTAGGGCAATAGGCTGACCCAAACATTTAATTATCTGTTCAATTCTGGTATTTCTTTTGTCAAACAGAGAGAAAATGAAATATTCCACAATTTAGTAATATTCAGCAACAGCAGTGGTACTCGGGATTTTACAGGGTGAAACAATGCACGACAGACAGTTAAGCAATATGAATTGATAGTTAAGAAAGGTTCTTAATTCGTACGAAGACACAGCCAATCATGTGAAAGTAGTTGAAAAATCAAAATTAATAAAAAGCTATGAAATCAGGACAAAGTACTAAGCAAAATACCAGAAACGCAACTGATTGTTCTGCAAAGGCTATATGCAATAAACTTTTCCCACTCTGTTTGGTATCACTTTTTCTAAGATTAGTACTCTGTGAATATCAGTTAATTATCTGTTCCAAATATCCTCTATTCAACATACAAAAATATATATTTCTTGGGTTCAGATATACTGTAGAACCAAACACTCATCTGCAAAATGTCATAATGTGGAATACGCTGCATTGTACTGCATATTATAACGAAGAACAAAGTATCAGTCCTAATGCAATACAGAGCTATCAAGTAACTAATTACAGAGTTATAAGAGCAATTTTATAGTCTGTTACAAGTAAGTAGCATCAGTTTTTAATTTAATGGTTGTACAGTATGCCAAATTGATACTCTCTCTGTGTGTGTGATTAAGCCTGAAGTTTTTTTAAACTGAATGAGCAATATTATTTTAAAATGTAGAAATTAGAACTTCAGAGTCAAATTTTCTTAAGTATGACAAGACTTAGTATCCTTGAAACTGTCTACCAGTAACATAGTTACCGCAACAGTCAATCACACATGCATATAGGTAAAATGGAGATAGCAACTGCATATCAACATGGACTACTGGTATTGATAATTCAAAAGTGACCCTGAATATACATAAAATTATTTTTAAAATTCACATCTTTCTGGAAATCAAACAACAATATGCCTCCTTAATTAATATTTTAACAGGGCTTACTCTGAACCAGCTTCTTCAAACATAGTTTGCTTCTGAGAGTGATATGATCCAGAAGTCTTTCCTAAGAACAGCTGGTGCAATCCACATCTCAAAAAAAAAGAAAGAAAACAGACCAAACTGCTACTTCTACCAGCTTGAAGAACTCATTCCAAACAGATTAAGTCTGAAGATCTCAGCTCCTTTTCACAGCGGATTCATTTGCTTGGAAAATGGCAAACAGAAAGCCACCGAGAAACAGTTCCTTGCCAATGGACCCATTCAAGAGATGTAAATTTCAGTCAGTTGCACCAGACACACAATACGTTAAGTATAGTGTTCCCTCACTTATTGCTGTGGTTAGGTTTCAGGGCCTCCCGCAATAAGTGAAAAACCGCAATGTAGCGATGTTCTATTTATTTTAATAGTTATACATTATTTTAGTAGTTGTATACTATTTTAAGTCTTTATACACTTAAAATAAAGGGAAGGAAGGGAAGGAAAGGCCCTCCAAGGCTGGAGGGAGGGAGGGCTGAGTAGGGAAAGCGCCTTGGAGAGCGGCAGCAGCAAAACCCCACAAAACAGCAAAAATACCATGATATATATTTAAAATTAATTTTTGAAATCCGCGGAACAGCGAGTCCGCAATAAGCGAACCACGAAGTAGCAAGGGAACATTGTATTGCATTATTTGTGGTGCCTGTTCAAAAATTCTAAGCAACTCTGTAATATACAGTAACCCACCAAGGAATTAAGACAAAACCCAGAATTTAATAGGATTTAGCAGGGGTCATTTTGATGGTAGCATTTTAACAAAGATGCCATTGGCCCCCACTTATCTCTTTTTCCTGTTCATGATCCTAAGCTTAACCAAGAGAATGTCATGGTTTCCACAAATGAATGACCATTTTAGCAATCAGGCTTTGGTTTTGGTGACTGTGCTAATAATTGAGTATTAAAGTAAAATCAACATTTGCCAAGTAAAACTTATTTGATAAATGACATGGCTATTTAAATTTAAAAGTTAGAGTAACTTCAGGAGATGATATATCAAAAAGAACTCCAAGTTCGATGCGTTGTCAAAGGTTTTCATGGCTGGAATCACTGGGTTGCTGTGAGTTTTCTGGGCTGTATGGCCATGTTCCAGAAGCATTCTTTCCTGACGTTTCGCCCACATCTATGGCAGGCATCCTCAGAGGTTGTAAGGTCTGTTGGAAACTAGTGACGTTTATATATCTGTGCAATGTTCGGGGGGAAAAGAACTATTGTCTGATGCAAGTGTGAATGTTGGAACTGGTCACCTTGATTAACATTTAATGGCCTTGCAGCTTCAAAGCTTGTAGAGCCACCAGTTTAGGCCAATGGATACTTTACAACAGACATCTGAATAGCTACAAGAACAAGCTACAAGAGTAAAGACAAAGATCCACCCAGAGGAAAAGTGTTCTTACCATACATCAAGGGAACCACTGACCGCATAAAGAAGTTAAAGAAACACAACCTACAAATGATCTACAAACCACTAAAAAAATCCAACAAATGCTACATGCAGCAAAGGACAAGAGGGATCCGTTCACCTATGAAGGAGTGTACTGTATACCAGTGCTGTCCAACTTCTACGGGGTCCAGGGCCGGATAAGAGGTCACTGATGACCTAGGGGGCCGCTCGGCCCCGCCCCCAGGCCCCGCCCCCAACCCCCGCCCCCTCCTAAAACGGCCGAAAAAGGGCAGAAGGCGGCGCCAAGAGCAGCGCGTCACAGGCCTGGCGTGACGCGCTGCCCCTTGGCACCGCCTACTCCTCCTTTTCGGTGCCCCTCCCCTTCCTGGGGCGGAGGGCGCGGAGGAGGAGGTAGGCGGCGCCAAGAGCAGCGCGTCACGCCAGGCCTGTGATGCTCTGCTCTTGGCGCCGCCTACTCCTTTTCGGCGCCCCTCCGCCCTAGGAAGGGAGGGCGCGCAACAGAAGGCGGTGCCAAGGGGCAGCGCATCACGCCAGGCCTGTGACGCGCTGCTCTTGGCGCCGCCTTCTGCCCTTTTCGGGCGGCTCCCGCCCTAGGTAGGGAGGGGGCGCTGAAAGGAGGAGTAGGCGGCGCCAAGAGCAGAGCGTCACAGGCCTGGCGTGACGCGCTGCTCTTGGCGCCGCCTACTCCTCCTTTTGGCGCCCCGCCCTAGGAAGGAGGGGGCGCCGAAAAGGAGGAGTAGGCGGTGCCAAGGAGCAGCGCGTCACACCAGGCCTGTGACGCGCTGCTCTTGGCGCTGCCTACTCCTCCTTTTTGGAGCCCCCCTCCCTACCTAGGGCGGGAGCCGCCGGGGGCAGAAGGCGGCGCCAAGGGGCAGCGCGTCACGCCAGGCCTGTGACGCGCTGCTGCTGGCGCCGCCTTCTGCCCTTTTTCGCGGCCCCCGCCCCAGGTAGGGAGGGGGGGCGCCGAAAAGGAGGAGGAGCTAGCTCTCTTCCTCCTCCCTGCCCTGCCTGCCCTCCCCCCCGGCCGCCATTTTTTTAAAAAAAAATTCGATTTTTTTTTTCAAATTTAAAAATGGCGGCTGAGGGCATAGGTGGGGCCGTGTCCAACAGGCTACGGGGCCGGATCCGGCCCCGGGGCCGCCAGTTGGACAGCCCTGCTGTATACCATGCAGCTGTGGACAAGTCTACATAAAGACCACCAAACACAGCACCCAAACATGAATCAAGGAACATGAAATGCAGTAATTTAACCTGAGAAGTCAGCCATAGCAGAGCACTTAATGAACCAACCTGGGCATAGCATATTATTTGATATCACAGAAATGCTGGACCACTCTAACAACTACCATGCCAGGCTACACTGGGAAGCCACTGAAATCCACAAGCATGTGGACAATTTCAACAGAAAGGAGAAATCCATGAAAATGAACAAAATCTGGCTACCAGTATTTAAAAAACCTCTAAAATTAGGACAGTAAATAAAGAGTAAAACTTTTTTAAAAACCCAGGGAGTTCTTGATATGAAAAATTGAGGGCCAGTTAACACCTCCCAACAAAGGATTCCTGCAGGCAGGAATCCACCAGGCTTTGAAGCTGCAGGCCATTCAATGCTAATCAAGGTGACCAATTGCAACATTCACACCTGCCTCCAACCCTGGACATTGCAGATATATAAACCGCACTTGCCTTGTTTCCAACAGACCTCACAACCTATGAGGATGCCTGCCGTAGATTTGGGTGAAAGGTCAGGAGATAATGCTTCTGGAACATGGCCATACAGCCTGGAAAACTCGCAGCAACAAAGTCCAAGTTCATAGAGATAGACATTTGCCAGACACATGAATATAGTATTAGTTACAATATAACAAAACTATCTGAAATCCTCACAATAGGATCCCTAGTGGAAGTCAGGTATGGAAACAAACAGAATACAAAACGTGAATGCTAATAACAAAGTCTAAAGATATGGTGTTCCTACATTTCTGAACATATAACAATTCACAAGTCTAGCTGAGATTCACAAATCTCTGCAACTATTAAATTCTAGGGAGTGATCTCAAATCAAGAATATAATACAATTAGATCCTTGCTCTCTTTCCATAATAATGTGAAATAAAATTCATTGTTTAACCTATGAAAACTAAACTTTCATCTACAACCCCAACTGTATTTTTCCGACAGAAAACATTTATTAGCAATCCTGGGATTATTGGATGCAGCTAGCAGAATTACATGTTTATTTTGTATTCATATTTTATGCCTTTTTCGTGTCAGGAGCGACTTGAGAAACTGCTAGTCGTTTCTGGTGTGAGACAATTGGGCGTCTGCAAGGACGTTATCTAGGGGACGCCTGGATGTTTTACCATCCTGTGGGAAGCTTCTCTCATGTCCCCCCATGAGAAGCTGGAGCTGACAAACGGGAGATCACCCCGCTCCTCTGATTCGAACCCCTGTCCTTTTGGTCAGCAGTCCTGCATTGCCTATGTACCATGAATATTCATTTAGTAATAACATTTCCCACCAACAACTTGCATTTGCATCAAAATTCTACAGCATGTTCCTCGGTATCCGTGGCAGTAAGCTCCTCTCAATTTAACTGTGGATAATACTGAACTCATTGAAATGTACTATTTCTATTGGAAGTTACCACAGTCAGTAGAGGACCTAGCAAATTCCTAGAGAGGATTTGCTAGGACTTCCAGGGCAACTCTATGGTAAATTCCGGTGGAAGCATATCACAGAATTGCCTAGAGACCTTGGAAAATGCCTGGAGGGCAGTGGTTCACAACCTGTGGGTCCCCAGGTGTTTTGGCCTACAACTCCCAGAAATCCCAGCCAGTTTGCCAGCTGTTGGGATTTCTGGGAGTTGAAGGCCAAAACATCTGGGGACCCACAGGTTGAGAACGACTGCTAGAGGGGATATAACAAAACTCTTGGCCATAGATTTCTGCATCATTACCTCAGGAAATAGCATGTATCAATCAAGTCGGCCTAATGGCCTGCATGGCTTAAGGTAGCATTCATTGTCTTTGCTGAATTTCCAGAAGCATTTTAATCATTAACTACATACCCATAGCAAGGTTTAGAGAGAGAGAATTAATCATATATACAGAAACACATAGGCTACAATACATACTTAAGCTGTTAACTCCTAAAAACTAAGCCAAGGTTACTTTGGCTTAAATAGGTCACCCACATGAAGAAGACATGCATGTGTGCATAGCAACCTCAAGCAATAAAGTAGTTATCAATGAAACTTCAGTTCAACATCAATTTATTTCTTTAGTAATACATAGCTCATTTGACTTTTAAAAAACAACAACAGAAAAAATAAGTTGTGAAATACAGACAATTGTGGTCACCGGGTTTGAGTTTTTACTTGATTTGTGCTGTGAGAAACTTACAAGACTACAGGATGATGGCAAGTGACTGCAATGTGAATACTTTCAAATAAATGTTCTGGCAATTAATTTATCAACCACAGCATAAAAACCCACACTACCTCCATCTGTCTTTACTGAAATACTTGCAACACAAACTGAACACACTGCCTTTCATAAAAAGGGTGAAAATCCATGGCAGTCAAAATGTATATTATCCTATTCAATCCCCCCCAACCTCACTGCATTACATCACATTCTCACAATGCAGGGGGAAGGGCTTGCCCTCAGAAAGCAAGATTTACAATGCTGCTCCTCTGCTTCCCTTGGAGGGATGAGAGATGTGAAACACAGGACTGAATATTTAAAGGAAAACCAATAGAAAAAAAACCTATGGAATATATCTCCCCCCCCAGCTCCCTTAAATTCACATTTCCAGCAGCATACTATTCAACATGCCAAAATATTTTTTCCACATTTTCAAAAAAATAATAATTTACAATCAGATTTTAAACTTGAGAAGTCAAATGGAGGGAAGTAAAGCTGCAGTAGTTGACCATATTTCTTAACAGCTTACTGCTAAAATTGCCATGAAATGAAAATGTCATATTTACAGAGCACCACAATTTGTGTTCAACTGCAATCTGAAATGCATTTGGTTACAGGGTTGGAAATGGTTCTTGGGGGGGGGGGGTATCACATAGCAAAATATTCATCCATAAAATTTGTATAGCAGGTTTTGAACCATAGACATCTTCTAAAATGCGAAACCTCTTCAACTCTTGATTCTAACCTCTGTATTAAAAGGTGTATTTGTGTGTGTGTGTGAGTGTGAATAGAAGTACAGGTTTATGACCAAAATACGCAGCTCCCCCCTTCCCTGGCCAATCCTAGAAGCAAGAAAGAATGCAAGCCTATTTAATTTATGCTAATTTTTGCAGCAGATTTAGAAATCCTCAACCCTGTTGTGTGTGTGTGTGTGTGCTTTCAAAGGAATGCGCTGGAAGCCAATCTTTTAAAGGAAATATTCATTATGGCGGAGGATTTTTGAACTCAGATGCGTGCAAGCCCATTTTAAAACACGTTAACAAAAATCCTCCCAAAAAAAAAAATGCCACGTTAGGGTTTTTCCCTCCTCGAATCTGGCAAAACTGCACCGCGTCCGCGCGACACAACACATCGTGGTGCAGGATCAAACGAAACGGTCAAAGCAAACGTACCATTTTTTTCTTTCAAAAACCACCCCAAAAACCTCAATTAAGGTCTATAGATAAAGCTTACTAACCTCATAAAGTGCAACAGTGCTTAAAATCCAGCAAGTTGAGGCATACAAGGTAAAAAAAAAAACCAAACAATGGAAGTGGAAGAAATCCCCGAATAATCCCGTCGTATTTCTCTAGTCGCTCGATTTGCAATGTTCAAAAGCCAGCAGAGACTCCGTCGGCCATCTTGGCTTGAACTCCCTCTCTCTCTCTCCCTCTGCCGCGCGCGCACACATACACACACACACACACATTCCCCCCTCCCTCTCTCTCTCTCTGCCGCGCGCTCCCCCCCCCTCCCCCGCCTCTATAAAGGAAGCAGCTTTTTGTGACCTTCAAATAGAGGCGCGTCACGTGACTTGGGTACACTGTCACTCAGGAAGGGGGTTGGAAGCTACACTCTTAAAGGAGACGCAGCGTTTTGGGGGAAAAGCTGCTGCCGCTTTGGTTGGAGCTGGTTTTTATTTATTGTACTCTTTCGTCTATTCCAGGCCTGGGCAAACTTCGGCCCTCCAGGTGTTTTGGACTTCAACCCCCACAATTCCCAACAGCCTTGCTCCAAGAAGTGTTATAATTTGTGGAAATTTGTGTTCAAAGCAGAGCTTGAAAAAAATCTTATTGGCTAGCCCAGGCATGGGCATGCTTTGCCCCTCCAGGTGTTTTGGACTTTAATTCCCACAATTCCTAACAGCCGGCAGGCTGTTAGGAATTGTGAGAGTTGGAGTCCAAAACACCTGGAGGGCCAAAGTTTGCCCAGGCCTGGTCTATTACTTTAATAAATATGGAAATAACTCCCACAATTCCCAACAGCCTTGCTCCAAGAAGTGTTATAATTTGTGGAAATTTGTGTTCAAAGCAGAGCTTGAAATAGGAGCTCAAAAGGGATGAACAATGGGGGTTAGACCAGGCCTGGGCAAACTTTGGCCCGTTTTGGACTTCAATTCCCACAATTTCTAAAAGCTGTTAGGAATTGTGGGAGTTGAAGTCCAAAACACCTGGAGGACCGAAGTTTACCCAGGCCTGGGTTAGACCTTCATTAAGGGCAGGGGGAAAGTGCATCATGAGGACAGAACTGTAGTTGGGACAGAAAGTCTGGAATATATATTCACTCATCAAAGGCACATTGGAAGAGTCAAGCTTTTAGGTCTTTCTTAAAAGCTGCCAGGTAGGGGCTTGCCTAATCTCACTAGGAAGTGAGTTCCAAAGCTAAGGCGCCACAACAGAGAAGACTCTCTTCCTCGTCCCCACAAGATGTACTTGTGATGAAGGAGGGTGTGAGAGAAGAGCCTCCCCAGAGGATCGAAGAGAGCATGCAGATTTATGGAGGGAGATATGGTCATGAAGGTAGGTGAGTCCGAACCGTTCAGGACTTTGTAGGTGATAACCTGCACCTTGAATTGGGACCGGAAGAGGAACGGCAACCAATGGAGCTCCTTAAATTGGGATGGTAGACTGCTCCCTGTAATTCGCTCCCGTTAGCAGTCTGGCTGCCGAACGTTGGACCAAATGAAGTTTCTGGCCCATCTTCAATGGAAGCCCCACATAGAGTGCATTGCAATAGTCCAATCAAGAGGCATGGACCACCATGGTCAGATCAGACTTCACGAGGTATGGTCGCAGCTGGCGCACAAGTTTTAATTGTGCAAAGGTCCTCCCAGCCACTGCCGGCACCTGAACATCAAGTGTCAGTGCTGAATCCAGGAGGACCTATGTCTTCAGGGGAAAGGATGAGGAAAGAAATCTACACCTACACTGCCATATTGATGCAGTCTGAAACGGCATTGAACTGCATCATTTGGGACCAAAACTGGGCAGAAAGCAAGAGCTTAGCTGTCCTTGTTTAAAACTAACCCCCCTTCCACACAGCTGAATGAAATCCCACATTATCTGCTCTGAACTGGAATATATGGCAGTGTGGACTCAGATATGCCAGTTCAAAGCAGATATTTTCTGCCTTGATATTCTGGGTTATATGGTGGTGTGGAAAAATCCTAAGGGTGCATTTACACTGTAGAATTAATGTAATTTGATGCCACTTTCACTGCCATGACTCAATATTATAGAATCAAGAGAGCTGTATTTTTACAAGGTCTTTTGCCTTCTCTGCCCAAGAGTGGTGGTGCCCACAACAAATTAAACATTCCAGTATTCCACAGCATTAAGCCACTGCAGTTAAAGTAGGGTTACATTTCATTAAATCTATCAGGCAGACACACACGTAGATACAATGTTAAACTCACAACAGATAGGTAACTGTGACCTTTATACTATTACAGTTCACAAACTTTAACTTCTGACTATTGAAAATAACATTAGCAAGCTGTGAGGAAGATTATATACGTTAGTTTTCTTTTAAAAAACACCTTTCCTATTTAGTTACAAACACAGTTACTCAATCTTCAGTATCCAGATTCCTCTGAATGTCATAACCACTTCCCTGTGAAATAATATTGACTAAAAAGATTGAACAAGAGGTAGTGCAAGACAGAGCTTCACATGCATGAACACTCTCAAGGGGTTTCTAGATAGTGAACAGTTTAACATCACTTTAACTGCCATGGCTCAATGCCGTGGAATCCTGGGATTTGTAGTTTGGTGAGGCATCAGCAATCTTTGGCAGATAAGGCTAAAGACACTGTATACCTACACCTCCCAGGATCCCATAGAATCGAGCCATTACATTTAAAGTGATGCCAAACCTCATTCATTCTACAGTATAGGTTCACCCAACATATCCCAATAATCTCTTCTCTGAACAGACCTCCTTAAAGTATTAGATACAATGTTGAGAAATCCCAGTACAAATAGTCTGCTCTGCTACAGTATGTTGGAGGGCATATTGGTCAATCAACATCGAAAATAGTCTCAGTTCTCACAGCACATTTTTTTTCTTCTAAACTATAACAGAAGATGGTCACAGCATACAATAATCTCTATCAGCTAAGAGAATTCATAGTCAAGGTTGATGGCAGTACCCTGGTACTGGAATAGATAATGTTTATGCCTCTATTCCCACTATCTCTTTGGGCTGCCGCTGTACTGCATCTCTCACCCTTCAAAATATCCACTTCCTGCACACTTATCTCCCAATGCTTTTGATTTTTTCTTATTTTCACAATTTGACAACTAATTCAAAAGTTCCTTATTTCATAACTTTGGTGCTCTTTTAAAATAAACCCTCTTGGCTCTTAAGATATACTCAAATTTGTTTTCTTTACCAAACTCACCTTCATGGAACACCTGTCACACTGAGTATATGATCTGCACATTAATTGTGGAACATATTCTTGCATTCAGGCTGCTTTCAGAAGACACACATCTTACTTCTGGCAGAGTCTTACCAAAGAACTACCGCTATATATTTATTTATCATGATATTGTTCACCTTGTTTTTGTCTCTAATATTTTATTTATTTATTTATTTATTAACTTCGATTTAGTATACCGCTCACTCCGGAGCTCAGAGCGGTTTACAGAAGAAGCATAAACACCGTGAGTAATAAAACAGATTAAACAGTTAAAACACATTAAACATCAAAGCAGTTAAAACATATTAAAAACACTAGCCCTCAGCGAAGGCTGGGGGGACGAGATAAGAATCTGGGGGAATAGGCGGCATGGCACACAGTGTGGTTGAGTTAAGGGCCAAACGCCTTCCTAAAGAGCCAAGTCTTCAAGGCCTTGCGGAAGGGCAGAAGAGCGCGGATGGCGCGGATCTCCTCCGGGAGGCCGTTCCAGAGACTTGGGGCAGCTACAGAGAATGCCCTCCGCCGTGTAGTGGCCAGTCTGCAGGTTCCAAGGGAAGGCACCTCAAGGAGGTTAAGCTCCTCAGAGCGCAGTGATCTCGCGGGCACATAAGGGGTAAGTCGCTCCCTCAGGTACACTGGCCCCAAACCATAGATGGCCTTAAAGGTGAGAACTAACACCTTGAAGAGGACCCGGAATTCAATCGGAAGCCAGTGCAGCTCGCGCAGGAGTGGGGTCGCGCGGTCAGATCTTGCAGCACCCAGGAGGAGGCGTGCTGCGGCGTGCTGCACTAGCTTAAGCTTCCGGATCATCGACAAGGGAAGGCCAATGTAGAGCGCATTACAGTAATCGAGCCTCGAGATGACCGTGGCTTGGATCACCGTAGCAAGGTCGCGTTGGGAGAGGTAGGGAGCCAGGCGCTTAGCCAACCGTAGGTGGTAGAATGCTGTCCTGCAGGTGCAGCCAATCTGCTCCTCCATGGACAGGTGGGCGTCCAGCCGGACCCCCAGACTTTTTACCGATGGCTGAGGGCAGAGGGCCACACCATCGAAAGTTGGCAACTGGGTCACTACCCCCCCCCCCGGGCGGCCCAGCCACAAGATCTCCGTCTTCGCCGGGTTCACCTTCAACTTACTGGCTCGCAGCCATCCAGTAACGGCTTCAAGGCAAAGATGGAAATTATCGGGTACAGAGACTGCCCCGGGGTCCAACCTCAGAATGAGCTGGGTATCATCAGCGTACTGATGACACTCCAGCCCAAAACTCCGTACCAGTTGGGCGAGTGGTCGCATATAGATGTTAAATAACAGCGGGGAGAGGATAGCCCCTGAGGCACCCCCGCAACTCAGCGGGGAGCCTCCGAGACCGCCCCTCCCACTTCACTCGCTGCTGGCGGCGTTGGAGGAAGGAGGACAGCCAGTTGAGGGCTGTCCCCTCACCCCCGCCACCGCCAGGCGGTGTATCAAAAGTTGGTAATCGACGGTATGAAACGCTGCCGTGAGGTCCAATAACACGAGCAGCGCCGATCCACCTCGGTCCAAGTGGCAGCGGAGTAGGTCTGTGATGGAGACCAGGACAGTCTCCGTTCCATGGCCTGACCGGAAGCCGGACTGGAAGGGGTCTAGCCAGGTTGCGTCATCCAAGAAGGTCTGCAGCTGGTCCATTGCTGCCCTCTCAACCACCTTGCCCAGGTACGGAAGGTTCGACACTGGGCGGTAATTGGAGGGAGCCGCGGGGTCTAATCCGGGCTTCTTCAGCAATGGACTGACCACCGCCTCTTTTAGCTCCTCTGGAAAATGCCAATTATCCTACAAAAGCAATAATGCAGATTAAACCTTACAGCATCTGTTAGCACAGCCTTAAAATGTCCAACATCAGGGAAACCAAGGAAAGTTTTCAAAAAGTTTTGTCACCTGACAAAACACAAACATGGCTATTCTCTCTGCATACAGAGCTCCAAATACTGTAATCAATCTTTTCCAGCCTGGAAGAAATGTGTTTGACTAAAACGCTCATTCTTTCATGCTTTCTGGAAGATCAGACTAGGAAAGGCTAACGTAAGTTAAAGCATAGCTAGCTATTAGCTTATTGATTTTTAAATTATTTAAACTAATTTCAGCACAAGTCACTTAGACTTATGCTATTGATGGGAAACAAATAAATGAATTTAATGAATGAATAAATACATAAATAATGTTGAATGTAACAATTACCTACTACTAAACAAAATAAAACCACGATCCTACTTTGCTTTTCTAGCAAATGAGAGATGAAGGAATGCATGTTTTAAAGCAGCTGGAAGCAAGAAAATTATTCATACTGTTTGGTGTGGGCAGCCCATAAAAACAGTATGCTTGTCTATAGCTAGCTTCCATGGATTTCGGCTAGAAATTTAATTGTACAGGCCAAAACTAAAATACGCAGACCTTTAAAATTAAAATGTCTTTCATCATTTATATGAAACACTTACATAGTTGGCTGCTCACAAAATACTGTTTAAGAAGAAAAAATGACATTTGACTGCTATCAGACATATAAAAATATCACTGAAAATTTAAAAAGTAATATCTAAACTAAATCTTTACTTTAAAAAGCAGCATAAAAATAGCTTCTAATCCATCCAGTGAAATTCCAAGTTTAAAAGAGTGAAAAATATCTGGGAAAATGTCCATCGTTTTAACCAAAAGGGTATAGAAATAAAAAGGTCTCATTCAAAGGATAACAATGAAAGACTCAAATGTATTATCCTTGTGATAAGTTCTATAAACACAAGGGAATCCTTGAACAAACCTGGTATTTTGCTCTAACTGTACTGACCTCTATGGCTGACTTCCGAGCATGCCCAAACTGTTTCATAGAGATGCCCTTCAAGTAGTCTGTCTGCAGTTTTTGAAAAGTCAACCCAATATTTTAGATAGGGTGCAGAAACAGATGATCAATATATAAGCAAAGGACTAAATTGGTTTGACCAGGGGAAGAGGAAGTAATAAATCAACATTTATATTAATGCCATCCATTAAAAGGATTCATTTCTAGTTGCAAGAAAACAGGTGTAGTTGGACTAGGACATTGGGAGATCTAGGTTCAAAACTTTGCTTGGCCATGGAAACCCACAAGAAGACAAAGACAAATCCTTTCTAAATAAATATTGCCAAGAATATGCCGTGATACGGTCATCATAAGTGAGAAGTGACTTGAAGGCACACAAGAAGAATTCTATTTTGAAACGTCAATTGGTTTTTCGGTGGGAATCCTGTACTCCTCCCTAATGTGATTGGACTATATTTTTCAGTACTCTTATGAGTATTTGGCAATTCTAGTTAAGGCTGCTGAGACATCTAGAGAGCCATGTAATTCCAATGATGATTTAGTGTTTGTTCAATCTGTGACACATACCTAAATACCCTTGACTCTTAACTTTAAACACTAGAATGAAAATACTCAGAATCTCCTCACTGAGCAAGAATCTATCAGATAATGCACAAATAAAGATGAATAGATTGTGCCACAGAAGTAGTAACCATACTCATCAAGGAGCCCCCTGTGGCAAAATGGGTTAAACCTTTGTGCCAGCAGGACTGAAGACCAACAGAGTAAGAGTTTCAAATCCGAGGGGGAGTGCAGATGAGCTCCCTCTGTCAGTTCCAGCTCCCCATGCGGGGGCATTATTTACCATATCTCTAACCCACCCTTCTCAGGGGTCTCAGGGCGGCATGAGAGAAGCCTCCCACAAGGATGGTAAAACATCAAAACATCCGGGCATCCCCTGGGAAATGTCCTTGCAGACGGCCAATTCTCTCACACCAGAAGCGACTTGCAGTTTCTCAAGTCACCCCTGACACAGGAAAAAGGAGAAAAGCCTGACAATTAGCAAAACTTCTCCTAAGTATACCCATTTACATCATGCTGGTCTAGACAGAACTAGAGAGCCAGTGTGTTATAGGGTTAAGTGCTTGAGTATATTTGAGACCATGGTTCAAATCTCTGCTAAGCCATGGAATCCCACTCAGTGACCTTGGGCAAGTGGATACGCAAACTGTGAATTCTTGGTTTCGTCCAAAACAATCTCCACCATTTATAATTTAGTCACAGCTGAGACAATTAGTATTGTGTAGTGGTTTCATCATTGGACTACAACTCTGGAAACCAGAGTTTGAATTTGTTTGGCCATGAAACCTACTGGGGCGACCTTGGGCAAATTACACTTTTACAGCCTCAGGGAAGGAAATGGATTTATGTATTTCTGTTTTTATGTATTTTAATATGCTGTTTGAAGATGTTTTAAATTTGTATAGCATTTAATTTTGCTGTAAGCCGGTCTGAGTCCCTCCATGGAGGTGAGAAGGTCGGGGTACAAAAAATTTAAATAAATAAATAAATGGAAAACCTCTTCTGAAAAATCCCATGATATATCACTATATGTCAGAAACAATCTGAAGGCACACAATAACAACAAGGCAAATGGCCCTTGCCATTTACTATAAAGTCTAGCTAGGGGAGCAAGATCCTTTTTGAAAAGATTCCTATGTTCAGTCTGATCATATTTTATGAAACAAAATAATGACTTCTGGGCATCATTCCCAGTTTAGTAAATCAAAGAGCAGAGCCCATATTTTAATGAAAAGTACTCAAAACTTCACCCTAAATCAACCTGATATAAAGCCAATCCAAATGTTACTTCTATCATTAATGAATAATCTCAACACCTGCTATAGCATTTTCATGCATATGTTATTTGCTTTCTGCTCTCAGGATAGTGGAACACTCTCCCAAATTAGGCTTAGACTGACTTGCTTGCCATTCCTCTTCCTAGGAAGTAAAAAAACATTTTAATAACCTCTTCATAAGGAAGAGGTTTTTAACAGGGCTATTGTATTTTTGTTGTTGTTGATTTGCCTTTAAAATGTTTGAAACCTGGTTGTTGTTTTAATGTGTTAAATAGTATTAATTGCATTTTAATATTATAACTTATCACACTTTTATTGCATTCCCTTTCTAAGCATGTTGTGAGAACTTCAGTTTTAGTATTAGCAGAAAAGGAGAATATAAATTAAATAAAATGAAGTTCTATCTGAAACCTCCCTCTTTTTCAAAAATTGTCATGCACTTGAATATTCCTAAACCACAGGCAGACAATCAGCAACAGAGTATCAAAAAGCATGTAGCTTCTGTAACAGAAGCTGAAACACATATAACTGTATGTAATCAGTCAGAGTAAAGTACAAGTGAAAGATACTGGAGAAGAAAAGAATCTACAGGTGCATGTCTGAAATGAACTAAGATTATGAATGAGATAAATTAAAAAAGAAAATCTTAAATAAGTATAGAAGCAGGTACCTGGGAGAAAACAGAGAAGAGAACAAGAGGAGAACTAAGAACCAAAGGAGGATAAAAGGAAAGGACAAGACCAAACTCAGTGAAATAATGAAAAGTAAAAAAGAGACTTAGGATATGAATATAAAGTGTGTGTATGTGCAAACAGAAGTAAGAAATAAGGTATACAGGACATGAATGATTAGCTGAAGGAAAAATATGACCCAGGGTATCGTCCAATTCATTTAAACAGAACCTAGATGCATTTCAACTAGCAGTATTCATTAGTGGCCAATGTAATGGGGAGTGAAGGAGAACAGCATATTTTAAGTCTATACTGTATAGCAGGGGTGGGCAAACTGCGGCCCGGGGGCCGGATGCGGCCCTTTGGCTGATTCTATCCGGCCCGCCTAAGGGCCTCTGGCTTGCCTCCCCTGCCTGGCCTCTGTATAAAAATCTCCAGAGAAGGGGACTATAAGGAAGCATTATTTTATTTTAGTGGTTTTTATTATTATTGTATAATAATTTTATAACAATAATAAAATAATATAATAAATAATATAATATGTTATATGATATATTATAATTTCAATATATTATCTATATATATAATTTTGGTCAATCCGTTTAATGTCGTATATAGACAAAGAAACTATGGCTCGCAGAAGCACCAAACTTGGCAGCCTACTGGACCATTACACTCGCTACAGACAACGCCCACAAAACCGACCATACGTTCCTCGCAACACCCCCAAAACGGACCCCAAAAATCTGGCCACCAAATTCCCACCTCGCCCCTCCGCTGCCAGTGCGAACGTTTAGAACGTTCGCGCATGGCAGCCAGAGCACAGCGGCCCTATTCCACAGACCACAGAGCCGGCTCTTCAAACCACCCCAAAAAGCCCGCGAAAACGGCTCTCCAGTCCCCCCTCCCTGATCTCTCTCTTTTTCTCTCCCCTCCCACCCGCCAGGCCTGCCCGGGAAGAGCGGCCCGCGGCACCGAGGCCCAGGAGGAGGCCTCCCCTTCCTCCTCCTCAGCCCTCCTTCTCCGCCTCCTCCTTCCACCTCCGCCTCCCCGAACAGGAACAGCGTTGGGGGTAGCGGGGAGGGAGGGAGAGAGAAAGAGAGAGAGAGAGAGAGACAGAGAAAGAGAGAGAAAGACAGAGAAAGAAAGAGAGAGAGAGAGAGAAAAGAAAGAGAGAGAAAGAAAGAGAGAGAGAGAGAGAGAGAGAAAGAAAGAGAGAGAAAGAGAGAGCAGCACCCGCCAGGCCTGACAGAGAGACGGATCCTGAGGTCAAGACCCAGGCCCAGGAAGGCGCCTCCCCTTCCCCTCTCTCCCCAGCCAAGGTGGGATCCTCACCGGGCAAAGGAGGCGGCGTTGGCTTCTGCTCTCCTTCTCCTCCTCCTTTTCCCGGGCCTGGGAGCCGGCAAAGGTGGAGGAAAAGGCTGGGCCCAAGCCGGGAAAGGCAGGCCTCAGGAAAGCCATGCCCTCCCTTGGCTCCGCCCCTCTGTGGATTCCATAGGCCCTGCCCTCTCAGTTACCTCCGTTGGCCCCGCCTCCGTCGGCCCCTCCCTCCCTTGGTTCCAGTGACCCCGCCCCCTCCGTTGACTCCACCCCCTAGAGAAGGAAAAGCTGTGCTGCAGAGGTTTGTTATTAACCTTCTCCAAGGCCCTTCCTACTATATAAATATTATATTTATTATGCTGTGATTTATATTATTATTGTATTTATTATTATACCATTATTATTTATATTACTGTTATATTTATTGTACTATTATGTATATTACTCTTACATTTATTATACTTTTATTTATATTACTAATATCAATTATAATATTTATATTATCATTATATTTATTATACTACTATTATATTTATTGTAATATTATGTATATTACTATTATATTTATTATACTATTATTTATATTACTATTACAAAATTATAATATTATTATTTACATTACTGTTATATTTATTATACTACTATTACATTTATTGTAATATTATTTATATTACTATTATATTTATTATACTATTATTATTTATATTACTTTTATATTTATTATATTTCTCTTACTATTATTTATATTACTGTTATATTTATTATATTTCCTTTACTATTTATATATTTATTATACTATTATTTATACTATCATATTTATTATACTATTACTATTTATATGACTATTATATTTATTCTTTTATTTATATGACTATTATATTTCTTATATTTCTCTTACTATTATTTCTATGACTATTACATTTATTTTTATATTTCTCTTACTATTATTTATATTACTGTTATATTTATTATACTACTATTATATTTATTGTAATATTATTTATATTACTATTATATTTATTATACTATTATTATTTATATTACTATTACATAAATTATAATATTATTATTAACATTACTGTTATATTTATTATACTACTATTATATTTATTGTAATAATATTTATATCACTATTATATTTATTATACTATTATTATAGTATTATACTATAAAATTATATTTATTATATTTATAATAATATTATTTACATTATCATAAATAAAAAATATTTATTTATTATTTATACTACTATTATATTTATTGTAATATTATTTATATTGCTATTCTATTTACTATACTATTATTATCTATATTACGATTATATCTATTATATTTATAATACTATTATTTACATTATCATAAATAAATAAATATTTATTTATTTATTTGCAGTATTTATATTTCGCCCTTCACACCCCACAGGGGACTCAGGGCGAATTACAATGTACATGGCAAACATTCAATATAATATATTGTATATACATATTATATTGATACTGTTATAATGCTATACAATATAATACTACTACTAATAGATCAGAGTGAAGGGCAGGGCTGGGAAGGCAGTTCCATCTTGCCTCCACCACTGTGCATATAATATAATACATTGTATATACATATAATATTGATACTATTATAATTTAATACAATATAATACTAATAATAATATATTATAATTATATATTTTGTATTACGGTATAATGTTATAGTCCAATCTATATATATATATATATAAAAGAGAGCTGTCATCCTAAGTAGCCTATAGACAGCAAAACCACAAGGCAGACACACCAAATCAGCCCACAAACGCATACACACTAAACCCCACAAGGTATGTTTACCACCCAAAAAATAAAAATTAAAATTAAACAACATGACCAAAAACACAAAAAAACAATTGGACTACAACTTCCATAATCCCCCATGCCACCGCCCACTGGCAGTTTAGAGTGTCGGAATGTTGATGGTGCTGGCCAATTAGAGGCATTATGCAAATACTCCCTCAGTTAGAATGTAGAGCAGGGGTGCTCAGAATGGTGATCGGGATCACCAGGGTGATCTTCGGGCCTCATCCTGGTGATCTTCAAGCCCCTGACCTGGTTTTTTGCTGTTGGTCCTCTTCACGCCTGCACGCTGCAAAGAAGTCCTCCGTCGTTGCTCCTCCCCGCTCCTGCTTGCGCTCCGCCTCCAAAAGCTCCAGAGTCTAAGAGGCAGAATGGGCCCCTCTTTGGATTCCTCCTCCTCCCTCCATCCTTCTCCAGCCACTCAGAGTCGTAGGAGACCAAAGGGGGCGGCCTGGATGACGCGATGCATGGCTGGCCCAGCATGCGCAGAAGCGCCCATTCTGCCCCGGACTTCTCGTGAGCTCTTGAGGCGGCACGCATGCTGGCGGCGTGGAAATAGCAACGACGGAGGAGAAGAAGAAGGACGCTTTGGGGTCATTTCCTTACCGCATCTCAAAGGTCGGTCTTTTACTTTGGGGTGGGTGCTTGATTGTTCTGTGGCATGTCTCTTTGTTTATTTTTTTAATGTTTAAAATGGCCTTTTTAGCTCCAAAGCCTCTCTGCTTGCTTTGTTCCTTGAGTAATATATGTTGGGGAATATGGAAATGTGGGAGAAATGGGGTGGTTGGATGTATTTTTGCATACCCCTTTGTTTATCTTGCTGAGTATTAAATGGCCTTGCAGTTCAAAGGCTTCCCTTCTTACTTTCTGACTGATAATATGTGTGGTAATATGACAGTGTGGAAGAAATGGGGTGGTTGGATGTATTTATGCATGTCCCTTTGTTTACCTTGCTGAGTATTAAATGGCCTTGCAGTTCAAAAGCCTCTCTTCTTACTTTCGGGCTGATAATATGTGTGGTAATATGGCAGTGTGGGAGAAATGGGGTGGTTGGATGTATTTTTATGCTCTGTTTTATATTGTTGTTATTAAATTGAAATGTTGATGTTTTATAACTTCATTTTATGTAAACTGCCCCGAGCCTGCTGGAAGGAGCGGTACATAAAAATGAATAATAAATATAAATAAATAAATAAGAAAATAGTTATGCGTTTTACATTTCTGGGTAGGTGATCTTTGGGACTTGGTTTTTTAATCAGTAGCTCCCATGCTGAAAAAGTGTGAGCACCCCTGATGTAGAGGCTGGGAGCCACCCCCTCTGGCAGTTTAGAGTGTCAGACTATTGGTGGTGCTGGCCAATTAGAGGCATTATGCAAATACTCCTTCAGTTAGAATGTAGAGGCTGGGAGCCACCCCCCCCCCCCTGGCAGTTTAGAGTGTCGGAATGTTGGTGGTGCAGGCCAATCAGAGGCGTTATGCAAATAATCCCACAGTGGAAACCAATCAGAAAGCTGGCACATATCCACATACATACAAACATTCACTTTGTTGTCCCAGGCCTGGGAATACAGTGGGACAGGACTACCGTACAACAAAAGGAAGATACAAATCCCAACTCATCCTGAGCGAACTGCTAAAGGTCTCTTAATGTTATCAACAAGAGGCAAAATGGCCATCTGTCAAGAGTCCTTTGATTCTGCTTTCCCACCATGTGGGTAGAAGAGGTTAGCCACAGAATATGGCACAGCAACGCGTGCACGGGTCAGCTAGTGTTTATATATATATACTATAATATAATAATTATGATATTAATACTAATAATATATGAATATTCCTTGATATACTAATATGTTAATATTAATGATGTGTAATATATAGTAAATATAGTAAGTGAATAAATAAATAAATTATGTAGATTAGCATGTAGTTCCGCCTTTAGGTGCGGCCCTCCATAATATTTTTTGGCTCTCGTGTGGCCCCTTGAAAAAAATAGTTGCCCACCCCTGCTGTATAGTATATTCTTTCTGTTTACCTTTTGCAGAAAGCAACAGTTAAATGAGGAAAAAAACATCAGCTATGGATTAAAAAGTCACATACCATAGGGAAAGGAAGGAAAAAATGGACAATCAAGAGAAAATTTGGAAATGTCGTGAACACATTGCATATCTGTAACTGTAGTTTTTCAAGTGGTCATCTGTGAACTCATACAAATAGGTTATATGCATCTGTGCAATACACTGCTCAGAGCCTTCTAAAATTGTTATGCAAGCTTTTTGGTAAAAATCTGCTTACCTTCAATGACACTATGTAGCACCCTGTCCACCTAAATCCTCAGTTCCATAAATGCCACAACAGTAGCTTCAAAGAGCTAAGAAAGGCAAGAGAGAACTACAGGAAGATGGACAGAATTGTAAGTTTACAAGTGACCCTTTCAAAGAACTACAGTTGCAGATATGCAACCTGTCCTTGTTTCTTCATGGTGTCTATGACTCACACAAAAGAAAACTAGCAAGCTACTAACCACAGGAGATGGGAGTGTCATGCCACAGAAAAATAAGACATGTCTCCTAGTTATTCATTATGAACTTTATTTCAAACATGAAAACAGCACTGCTTTCACAAAGGCAGCATCAAGTCCTGGATTGAGCATCCAGTCTAATGGGAAATGAAAGTTAAAGGTTGGGACCACAAAGCTGCTCTGCAAACATTATGTGAAGGAATGCCACTCAGAAGTTAAGAGGATGAAGCAACTGCCCATGTAAAGTGTTTCTGTATGCGAGCAGAACAGTATCTTATTAGCCAATTCATAAGCTAGGTGGATTGTCACAATAGCCCACTTTGAAAGACACTGTGCTAATACCAGTAGTCCAAGCTTCAAGGAGAAATCTATATATATAAAGGAACAGTCGTCATGTGAAGACTACCTGAAACAGAGAAACCTTACAATGCAGAAACACAAAACTTGCCAACAGAAATAGGCCTCAAGCAAGGTACGTTTGTAGCAAAGAAACTTTCCCCCCCAAAACCTAAAAGGCCCCCAAAACAACGAGTAAAAAAAAACCTACATTTCCCAGCATCCTCCGGGGCTGCCAAAGACTCCCCCAGCCTCTACATTCTGACAACATGATTGGCTGCCAATAAGGGCGGATTTGCATAACTGCTGTACTGGCCAGCCAACATGAACATTCCGACCCATAACAAACTGTCAGCCAGAGCCTCCTCCAACACTTTCAAATCAGAAGCCCATGATGGAGATCAACACCATTCAAGGGGAGCTCTTCTTCCTTTCCCAAAAGATCTCCAGTGGCTTGGAATTCCACATTAATAAGAGGACCATGAGGAAAGCCTCATCGGACATCGACCAATGGGTGCAAAAGACACAGAGCAGGACATCTTGAAAAAGAGAGGAGCAGAAATAAGCTAGACATGAAGATCTTGAGAAAGGTGGCTAAAAAGATACGGAAAGGATTTTTAACAGTCCCCAACAGACACTGGACGCACCTGTGAAGATAGAGATCCCCTGACAGGACAAGCCCTCCCCAAGCTGATCCATCCTGGCCATGGTACAAGTCAAACCCGAAGGACTGCAGGCAAAGAGCTGAGGCACAAACATAAAACACCCAATTCACTTCAACACCATAAGTCACATCAATTCCAACCCTTACATACTCAGACTTTCTCGCATCTCCTAAATAGGGCACAGCAACGCGTGCCGGGTACAGCTAGTAACAGACTAAAAATCTCTGGCTCCTCCATGAACTAGAAGTCCTATCAATGTAGAATTTTGCATCCAATACATGAAAATTCTGTCTAAGTCCATAGTTAGATTTTGCAGACAGTATAAATGTCCTCCTAGTTAAGGTGAAACTAAGATACTATTTTAGAGAATAAGAATATTTCTGGCCTGAAGATGAACTTGTTTTGTGGGAAACTTAAGTAGGACCAGTCAAAACAGAGAATACATATCTTCCCTGCTCTCCTGGCAGGAATAATTTCTGTCAGGAATACCAGTTTCCAGTAGGCAAATGAATGTTGCAAAAAGCCATAGGCTAGTGGCGGGAAGTGGCACAGCTGGCTAAGTGTCAGCTGCATAAGATCTCTCTGACCAGTAGGTCATGAGTTCGAGGCCTGCCCGGGTCGAGGTGGGTGTTCGACCTTAAGTGTAGCCTGCTGTCGACTTTTGCAGCCCAAAAGACAGTGCATTTATCAAGTAGGAGATAAAGATACCACATTAAGTGGGGAGGCCAATTTTGACTGATGTATGAGGCCATAAAGAACTCCAGGAATCGCTGAGGATTGCGGAAGAACAACAAGGGACGCTTGAAAATGCTGAGAGATGAGGAGTGTGTCAGCTCCCCCTGGTGGCCAGAAGTTTGCCTCTGTTTATCTATGTTCGTCTATATATGTCTAAATATGTCTATATATGTTGAACTGCAGTCTCTATATGTTGAACTGCAGGGATTGTCTGAGAAGTATAAATAAAGTAAATAAATAAATAAAATATTTAATTTATTTATTTCAGGATTTTACCGCTCTCAACCCCCCGAGGGGGACTCAGAGCCTTACAGTACGGTGAGAAGAGCGAAAAATAACAATTAAAATAAATAAATTAAAATAAATAAAATAAAGGGTTTCCAAGATAAAAACTGGGGCACTCCATAAAAACATTGGCCCTCTGAACCATTCCAGAATAAATGGTCCCAAAAGCTGGGGCTACACAACACAAATTACAAAACTGTAGCCCATCCCATCGAGTATGAGTGGCCTAATCCAAAACAGCAATAAGGGAAGATACAGCACCATCATGATGTCTAGCCTTCCCCCCTCTTATTGTGCTTCTCCTTATTCTTTTTGCAACAGGATCCGAGGACATAAAATCAAGAGAGCATCCAAAAGTAACAGGAACCCCCCAGAAGGACAAGGAAACTAGCAACATCACAGAGCTTAGCAAGCCTCTTAGGAGAGGCTGCTGAAACCATGGCCAGAAATACGGTAGCGATCCCTGAAGCCCAGTGTGTTATCTTCCTTTTTATCTCTAATCCAATCTCGTATTCTTTGTAGCAAGTAAAAGAAATGAACCAGATAGGTCTAGAACCAACACTGAATGCACAGGAGTTTCTAGTCTGGGGTTTGATGGCCTTATAATGGACACATGATTGCATGTTATGGGAATGGCAATCATTATTAGGAATCTTGGTGCTGTGGGTGGCACACCTCTTACATGAGATATACCACTCAAGTGATCCCAAAGATTGGAAAGAATAAAGAATTACTGAAGAAAAGTCAAGAGACGAGCCTAGTTGAAGTAAAACACGACTGTAGATTCAAACCATAGGATAAGCGGATAGAGTCGTTGAAAAATAAAATCAAAGTAAGAAAAAAACATAAGACAAAACTGAGGTCTGAGAAACAGTTCACAAGAATTGCTTCTTTGATGTTTCTGCTATGACAGAGGAAAATTAATTGAAGATTTTAGGTAGAAAAGGTACCATATAGTGCTGCTGAGCATGGGCAGGGCTGCTGCCAAAAGGTTTGAATAACAGCACAATAATTGTACAGTGTTCCCTTGCTACTTCGCAGTTCTCTTATTGCGGACCCCGCTGTTTCGCGGATTTCAAAAAATATTAATTTAAAATATATATCATGGTATTTTTGCTGTTTTGTGGGGTTTTGCAGCCGCCACTCTCCAAGGCGCTTTCTCTCCTCAGTCCTCCCTCCTTCCAGCCTTGAAGGGCCTTTCCTTCCTTCCTTTACTTCACTTTATTTTATGTTTATAAAGACTTAAAATAGTGTATAACTACTAAAATAATGTATAAATATTAAAATAAATAGAGCATCCCTAAATCGCGGTTTTTCACTTATTGTGGGAGGTCCTGGAACCTAACCCCAGGAATAAATGAGGGAATACTGTATGTTTAAATCTATTTTAAGAATTATACTTGTAGGTTTTAAATTGTATTGTTTTTAAGTTTATGAGCTGCTTTGGGTGTCAGTCCTGAGAGAACAGTAGGGTACTACTACTGATGACGATGGTGACAAACTAGGTGCTGCACAGGTGCAAATAACCCATTTCTGTCAGTCATAGAGACCACAAAGAACACTGTATTCCAACACTAGTTTGAACCATAAAACAAAATACAGTAATCTACTATAAATGATAAAAGAAAATAACAAAAAGAAACCCTATTACCATATAAACCAAAGATGGGGAAGTGTAGCTTGTAAGCAGCATGTAACTCCCACATTTTGCAGTCCCTAAAGCCTCTTAAAAGTTTCATTTGTTTTAAAACATTTTCCCAACATAATGTCCATATTCCTCCCCCAAATTATACACTAAATAGTGGTTTGCTTATCCATTCCAGAACCCATAAATACTTCCTTTTGGCCCATGCCCTAGAGTACCCTCCCCCCAATCCAAATTTTGTATATCTCAAAAATCAAATTTAAGGCATCACTTTACATTTATATGCATTACTTTTTTTGTTTCACAGAACTTTAAAAAAGAAATGTCTCTGAAGACTCAAGCTTGACTACATTGGTAAATAATTTACACAATACTGGATTACATATTTTAAAAGCTTATGTGCAATAGAGATAACAAACTCAGGTTCACATAAAGTTTATCAGCAAAATATTTGCATCTACTAATTAGAATATAATATGCCGGAGAAAAACATTATAATTAAGCTGCAGCTATAACTGAGATCAACCGTAGCAATTCAAGTACATCTGTACTTGACTTGCAGGACTTAAACGTAAGGCTCACATACCGGAAGAATCTATTTAACTATGTACATTAGCAGACAAGCCCTAATATACTTATCCTCTAGTTTTTAATGTGATAGAGAGCTCTGTTATCATAGCAACATAACACGTTTCTAGATTATAGCCATCAAAATTATTTATTTATAATTTTCTAAATCCAGTTGCTGCCCTCACTAACATAGACATATTGAATTAATGGGATTTACACAAGTCATATTTGGCAATGATTCAGCATATAGGCCAACATATAGAGTCTACTGTACTACTTACACCCCTGTCCCATTCACACTTACTCAGAAGTAAGGCCCATTGCATTCAATGGGACTTATTTCCATATAAGCATATTAAGGATTATACTATTTTCTGGCAATTTAGATTCTACTATTACAATGGTAGATGTCTTTAAAAGTGCTTCAGACGACCACTTCATGTGTGCTTTATATCATTTATTTTATTAAGGCCCTTTTTAAATAAACATGACTCACTGTTTGTTTTCTTCACCAGGAGGTGGAGTCTTGCCATGCCCTTCCATTACAAAATCCTCATGTTCCATCTGCGAAGGCAAGCATTGGAGGTCAGCATTGATGGAGCAAAATACATGCTGCCCTATAAGGTCCTTTCCCTAACATAATCTATCACCTCTTTTCACTGCTAATTGTAACCAGGAGGTTGTCATTTGTAGTTCAACAAATGTACACATCCATGGTCATATCTCCCCTCCATATTACATTTTTCTATAGCGTAACCTCTTAACTGCATAAAGGCAAATATGAAGAATGTTAGAAGAAGTTGACACACGGAATTAGTAGAATGTCACTGGATTCTTTACCTCTTCATATGAAAAACTTTGCACTTTATTTTATATCAATCTTAAAACACGAATCCTTAGTTTTGTTGTTGTTGTCTGCACTCAAGTCATTTATGTTGACCCTAAGGTGAGCCTCACCTAAATAACCAAAAGCTAACAGATGCCATCTGATACTAGAAGATAATTATGGTCAGCCCATAATTAGATGGGAGACCACTGAATTGGATGGGAAACCACTGTATAGATGGTGCTATAGGCTATATTTCAAAGGGAGGAGTTGGTAAAGGCACCTCTGAGCATTCCTTGCTTACAAAAGCCCTATGAAAACCATAGGATCACCAGGCGACATGAAGGAAAACCTATCATGAGGCTTTCTTGGCAAAATTTGTTCAAGAGAGGTTTGATTTTGTCTTTCTCTGAGGTTGAGAGAATATGACTTGCTCACGGTCACCCAGCGAATTTCCATGACCATCTGGGGATTTCAATCCTGGTGTTCAGAGTCACAGTCCAACACTCAAATCATTACACCATGCTAGCTCTGGAGTCATAGTATGGCAAGTCAAGCACCTGTATAATAAAAATGGCTTCACTCTAGTGAAGGTTCTAAATTGTTCAGATAGAAAAACTGAATGAAAAAGAGCTGCTTTTCACTATTTGAACACTGAAGTTAGGAATTTATCTGCCTAGAAATTGACCACTCTTTTTGTACAACATGGAAATATGATGTAAGCATAGAAAGAACCATGCTAGATCAGACCAAAAGGTAGACCTAGTCCATCATTCAGTTTACACAATGATCAAATAAACAGTTATGGAAATCCTACATGAATACAACTTCAGCCTTTGTCACACAGTGCTGATAAAACAAGACTACCAGAGACTGGAAGTGACACATAGCCAACCTAATGAGCAGCAACCATGGGCTGTATTCTTTATTAATTTAGCTAGTCCCCACTTAAAGCCACACAAGTTGGCAGCTCTTGTGAACTCTTGTGGGAGTGAATTTCAGTTGAATTTTGCACTTTGCTAAGAAATACTTTATTTCAAATGTTCTGAATTGCACACTATTCAGCTTTAATGCATAGTCCCACTTTCTATTGTTTTGGGAAAGGGACAACACTTCTTCCCTATTCTCTCCCCCGCCCCCCAATACCATAGATAGCTGTATACATCTCTATCAGATCTCTTTTTAGTTATCTTTTTTCTAAGTGAAATATTCCCAAATGTTTAAATCTTCCCACATAATGAAGATTGCCCTCTTCTATATGTTTTCTACAATTCTAATGAGCTATTGAGACATGACTTCTATTATTTTTTTTGAAAGATTATACTTGGCTTTTGACATGAAACATGTATCCAGTTTCTACAGCATTTTACATAAAAAACAAAACATGCTTTGTTGCAAAAGCCACAACGTGCAACTGTGGCACAGTATCATTACCATTTTTCACCTGTTTGATTTTTAACATTTTTCCCTGAAGAAGCCAGTAGAGCTACAAAAGCTAGGATATCTATTTCATGCTTTGAAGGTGGCCCAATAAGGATTTTTGATTTTGGCATATTTTGCTGCATGGCCAACACAGCTACTCCTGAATACTTTTCCTGAATTTGAAGATAACCAAATTTAGCCACAACAGTGGAATAATCAATGAGAGAGAACTAAAGGATTAGGATTTAACGCTTTCATGTTTTCTACTTCCAACAAATATACATTTCTTTCCTTAGACTACATTTTGCCGAATTTTGCCTATATCACACTTAAAGGTTTTTCCAAATGCAACAATACAGGGATGGCTTCAGAAATATATTGTTCTCTGTCGATCAAGTTTTGCATGGGTCAATAACATATGGTTCTCAAGAGAAGTGTTTTTAACTATGTATTTATTATGTTTTTAACTATGTTGTGATTATGTTGTTTCACTGGTGTGAACCACCCTGAGCCTCTTTGGAAAGGGTGGTATATAAATCGAAATAACAAATAAATAAATAAGTTACTTTTTAGTTACTAATGGGAGCTGAATTTTTATTACCTGTCTTTTTATTGCTCTTTTATGAGTTAAAAGCAGATTTGCTGAGAGTGTGAAAAGGAATGTAAGGAAGGGGGAAAATTAGTCCAATTGAAAGCTCACAGATATTACACACAAGTGGCAGATATATATTCAAATCCATATGGAATGTCCTGCAAATTGTCCTGCTGGTTGCATCACAATAAGGAGATTAAATTTTGATTATCAGCCATCAGTGGCACATTTTATCTTTTACGACACCTAAATTTGTCTCTAAATGTCAAAATACAGACTTCTCAAGAGGTTCACTATTGCTTCACACAGGTGAAATACAGTTACGCTCAACTGTTTTTTGTGTTCTTGTAATAATGGAGAATAATATTTGACTGCTTTGCCTTACTTTTCTATTTTAAATGCCACCAGACTTTACTTACATCAAACCTCTCTCTACCATACTCTTATACCAACATTTCAAGAGAGCCAACGGGGACCTTTCAGCACATTTCTTCCCCTAAAATTATTTTGAATGTCCATGTCTGATGAAGTGCCTATGAGCTTCAAAGATTTGTGTAATGTATTTTGCATCTTTTTGTTGGCCTAATAAAGATATCAGTGCAATGTACTTATGTAGATTTCACTATATTTTGTATTACAATGTTTCCCTTCTTTTGAAAAATAATCTTCCAGTTTTAAGTACACCCCCATTGGCATCAGAGAAACCGAGTCTATAATATTATACATTTTCTAAATTCTGCATTACTTTGAATAATGCTTTGAAAGAGCTATGTATTAAAGAATCAGCAGCTAGGTCTGAAACTAGAAAATATTTAGGACTGCCCACAGATCAAGGTTTTTTTTCGGGGCGTTTTTTTCAATATTTTCAAGCCACGGCTGTTTGAATCTGTATATACAGAGGGCTGACTGTAAACGCTAACCTGCATGGTTTGGAAAACAAAGGAAAACCACCAAACCAGCAGGCAGGCGACTGAGGGAGCTTTGTTGTATGAAACTCTTTATCTGCTATTATTGGCTAAATTTTCTCTGTTCCTTCAGTTGAGGATGAGGAGAGTCAGAGAGAAAATGTACTTTCACTGTAGTACACTTACTTTTATTGTACTTTCAAATAAAAAATAAATAAAAACAATAAAAAGTAAGAACAAAATGCAAAGTGAACCTCTTAAACAGTTTACCAGAATAGAAACTAGTTTCTGGTCTTGTCACAGTCACCTACCTCTGGAGCTGAGATTGCAAACTACTAACAATGTATTAACTGAAGGAATCAAAACTACTAAAATCAAAAACTGCTACAGCTACTTGTTACATTGTCTAAGTTAGGGTGGGCAATTTTGGCAGGACTGAGAGCTACTTTCTGTCCCTTGGGCTTTCTTGAAACTGTTTGGGCTGCCAACAATTATCCCCTAAAAGGCTTTAAAATGTCTGCACTCTTTAAAAAGTGAATCACTGGAGGCTTCTAAGAAAGCTGCTTCATCCTTTTCCATTCAAAAATCAGTTTTGGGAGACACATGCAGCCCCTGAGCTACAATTTCCTCTTATCCTTCCCAGCTTAAAATAAAAAAAAACTAAAGGGTAAATTTGAAAACATTTAGAAAGGAGGAGATAAAAAAATTAGCATGACAAAGTTTTTGTTCTTGGGCCACAAATGATTCAGGATGTAAACTTCCTGTGCTGGAATAAACTGTTTATAGTCAACTCTACAAATTCCTCATCCTCATTTTCACACATTTTACTCATTCTCTATAATTTTCTAACCTCTCTGGACACTGCCTAAACTCTTCTAACTCACACTGACATATGCTTTAAGGTTAAAGCTAAACACCTTATTGAGCAATAATGATAAGCCATTATCATCCTTAACAGACATCTACTAGTTGGTTATGTAACATGAGCTGGGCAATTTTAAGCGTCTTCTATCTGCAATGGAGGATTGTAAAAAAAAACTCACAAACCACCAAGTTTTAGAACCTAATTTGTCCACTTTAAAGGTGAATTTAAAAATCCTACTGACAAAACTGTAGCCAAATAAATAAATGTAGATAAAAATATATCTGAACTATTATCACATTTTAAAAACAGGAAATGGAATGTGCTTATTTTTTTTAACCATATATGGCATGAGAGATGCCAGAAGTCCAAACTGGGTGTATGAAAGGAAGAGGCAGGAGGGATCACAGTACAAACAAACCTTGGATAATATAGCTTGCCATAGAATTTTCCAAGAAAATCAACCTGTGATTTATTGAGCAGTAGTGTATATACTTGGTGTTGCTCGGCTATGCTTTCTTCCTGCTCCTCAGGAGCTGTAGTCGCCTTTTCTCTCTCAATACCCCCCCCCCACCAACATGAAAGCAGGGCTGGAGGGGTTGCCGCCCATCTCCTTTCTCCATCTTTGCTTAGCCCTGTCTTAGAACATTTCCATGACAGAGTTTCTAGCCCTCGGAGTCCCCTTCTACAGTGCAATATAATCCTGATTATCAAAGAAGATAATTCACATTATCATTTTTGAATTGGATTATATGAGTCTACACTGCCATATAAACCAATTCAAAGCAGATCATCTGGATTTTATATGGCAGTGTAGAAGAGGCCAGAAAGATTCCTTATTGGTGGATAGGCCTTCTGAGAGAGAATCCTTAGAGCAGGGGTCCTCAAACTTTTTATACAGAGAGCCAGGTCACAGTCCCTCAAACTGTTGGGCCAGATTATAATTTGAAAAAAAACATGAATTAATTCTTATGCACATTGCACATATCTTATTTTAGTGCAAAAACACTTAAAGACAATATAATAATCAAAATGAAGAACAATTTTAACAAATATCAACTTATTATTATTTCAATGGGAAGTGTGGGCCTGCTTCTGGATGATGAGATAGGATTGTTGTTGTTGTTGTTGTTGTGTGCTTTCAAGTCATTTCAGACTTAGGTTAACCCTGAGCGATGGTTAACCCTTGGAGGGCCTTATCTGGCCCCCGGGCCTTAGTTTAAGGACCCCTGCCTTAGAATGTCTTCTTCCTGATATGGTAGCCCTCTGAGGTAGCCTTTCTATCTATATACTTTAAATGATGAAGGCACTGAAATAGTTCCAGATTTTCCATACTTGGCTCAGCCATCAATCAAGATAGAGACTGCAGTCAAGAAATCATAAGACTATGACTTGGAAGTGCAGTAATGAAGGAACTAGATAGGATCCTGAAGTGTTTAAAATGTATCATTGTATACTCAAGTGAAGAAAGCTGGTAAGAAGAAAATCCAATCATTTGGAATATGGTGATGGGAAAAAAAATCTATTGTAACAGTGGACTATAAGGAAAGTAAAATTAATGAGCCCCAGAACAAATCAAGCCTGACTCTCCCTAGAAGCTGTGATAATTAAACTGAGGCAGTCACACTCTGCACTTATCACGAGATAACTCACTATAAAAGACAAAAATTATAGACAGATAAACTCAATTATAAACTTTTGCGTCTGCAAGATTTGAGTGGGACTGCTGATGACAAGGGGACTTGAAATTCACTCATTCACAGGTTTTCCCTAAGTTGAAATTGCCTTCACAATTACTGTAAAGGGTAATACAACAAAGAAAATGTTGAGATCTAGCCATTTTTTTCTAAAATGTCCAATAATGTTAGGTTCCAGATCATGTCTGATCTTGGAACCGAAGTAAGATTCCCGCCCATGGGAGAAAAGCAGGATAAAAATAAATACAGTAATCTCGCTTATCCAACCTTTGCTCATCCATTGTTCTGTATTATCCAACGCATTCTGCCTCCCACCCAGATCCACAGCTGTTTCAATAAATTGCGATGTTTTGGTGCTAAATTAGTAAATACAGGGGCCTTCTCTGTAGCGGCCCCTTGACTCTGGAACTCGCTCTCAAAGGACATCAGGCAAGCCCTCACATTGGCAGTTTTTAGAAGGAGCCTGAAAACATGGCTGTTCCAATATGCCTTCCCTGAATAATTAAGTAAACAACTCCCTGCTGTGATCAATTCTTTACAAAATGTCCTCAGAAGCACTTTAATTACATGTTGGGTTGTCTGCCCCACATTATTTTTAAAACCTTCCTGCTACATACATTATACCTCTGTTTGCATCTAGTGTTTCACATTTGGCCCTGCCAGAATGGTTTTAACTGTCTGTTATTGCTATGTGTAAGTTATATTGATTGTACTGTTTATTATTTTCTGTTGTGTTTTATTATGAGTTATTGGGCGTGGCCTCATGTAAACCACCCCGAGTCCCCTTGGGGAGATGGTGGCGGGGTATAAAGTATTCTTATTCTTATTACTACATAATGTTACTGTGTATTGAACTGCTTTTTCTGTTCATTTGTTGGTAAAACATGATGGTTTGGTGCTTAATTTGTAAAATCATAACGTAATTTGACATTTGAATTGCCTTCAGGCTGAGACAGGCGGTATATAAATACAGTAAGTAAATAAATAAATAGGATTTTCCTTAATCCCGCCTTATTATCCAACACTTTCGCCTATCCAACGTTCTACCGGCCCATTTATGTTGGATAAGCAAGACTCTACTGTAAATAATAACAGTCAGTATTTGGATGGGAAAATGTCAATGAACACCAGGTACTGTATGCTATGTTTCAGAAGAATGAACTGGCGAAATTACAGCTGACTATATTCCTTGCTTGAGAAAACCACCTGTGACTTACAGTTCACCCATCATGCTGCTTCAGAATCTCAACCCACCTAGGCTAGGTAATGGTACAAGTCTTCGCTGCTCAACATCACAGAAGCAACAGTATTGACTGGAAAGGGAAAGGGCAATGATGTATTCATTCCCTGTATTCCACTGATTCCAACAGATATGCCCTTTTGTTTTAAGCAACCGCAGTTCCCAGTAAGGCTTGCATTCATAGTCACCTTCAACAAGGTCAATCAAATGTGGTGATGTTAACTGTAGTCACCATGTTTTTCCCATGGGCAATTATACATAGCATGCTCAAGAGTAGGTTCTCCAAATCATTTATCTACACTTCTGGTGGAACCCCCCCCCCCCCAAAAAAACCCAACAACACCTGGTTACAAGTTTTAGAATGAGCACACTGTCCTGCCAGGTTGGCATTCTCTGTTACCCTCAATAATATAATGGCACCAAGGACAATTATAGAGCAATGAAATTATAGATCAAATAACAAAATTTTCTGGCTGTGAAGTTAAAAACAATGATTGTAAAATAGAATATTCTTCGTTCTCTGATTGAATGTATAATGTTTTTCACCTCTCTGATTGCACCATCCATGAACTAAGTGATCTAAGTATTGGGATGTTCTCACATCTTTTAAAACAAAGCAGTCAGGCTATGGGAAGGATTAGGAGAGATCTCCCATATCCTACCTATGACCTGAATAAACTGAAACTCAGCAGAGCAGAGGCCAAATGCCTAGACCAGGCCGCACAACATGCATGCGGTCCACACAAGCCATTGGTACAGCCCCACCCAATGCTCCTTTCCCTCGCTGCTGCTTGCCTTGCTGCTGCTTACCTCAGCCACCCACTTGCCACCTGCCTGCTAGCTTCCTGCCTCTTTCCCTCACTGCCACTTGCACCAGTTGTCTGCTTGCTGCTGCTTTCCCTCAATGCCCCTAACTGTCTCTGGGCAGAAAGGAAGGAGTGAGGGAGAAAAGGAAAGGCAGGAGGAAAGAAAGAGGTAGTAAAAAGAGAGGAAAGGAGTGGGGGGGGGGGAGAAAGAAAGAAAGAAAAGAAGGGAGGAAAAAGAGGGGGAAGGAACTCAAAATATAGTGTAGTTTGAACCTCAGGCTATGGCACTGGACCCACTAGGTGACTTTAGGCAAGCCACACTTTCTCAGCCTCAGAGGATAGCAAAGGCAAACCGCCTTTGAATAAATCTTGATAAAAAAAACCCCCTCTGTGATAGAGTTGCTTTAGGGTCACCCTAAGACTGAAACGACTTGAAGGCAGACAACAACAAACCTAATTAATCATTAATCATACCTTACTTGGAAAGTGAGATGCTAAAAACCTATTTGCAGCCCCAAGAGGTTTAATCTATCTAATTTTGGCCCCTTACTACTCACAAGCTGTGCAGGTCTGCTTTGAGCTAATCACTTTCCATGGCTCTTGCCATGGTCACGTAAGATTGCTTATGAACTGCCCTTTTTTCGGTAAACCACCTATATTGAGATAGGTCTCATTTTCATTAGGCACTCTCAACAGTTTATCTTCTCATTCTATTTTCTTCCACTGACAATGTTTTTCCCTGCATATTCACCATTAGTCTGAGGGGCACAGGACTCAAGGTAATGTTTGGGCATAGTAGCTACTTGGACTCAATTCCTATAAAAAAATTGACTGGCCTACTTACAGTGATTGCTTAAGTTGTCCTAGAATTGTTTAAGTATAACAAGTAAAATAAATAAATGAATCAACAGTTCTGGTGTAAAATAAATGAGGTAAAGTGGTTAAGAACAGATAACAAAATACTGGCATCATAACAGCTAGATAGAATGAAGGAATGATGGAAATGTAAGGACACCAGTGAGAATTAAGATCCTGTTCTTATTCATCTCTTATGATCTCATACACTGCTTAAAACCTCAAGCCTACTAAGACATCACTGCTACAAACCCCTACAAAGGGTTTTTAAACATTTCATTCTTTTTTCTTGCTCCATATAGCAACAACAGCTAAAACGTTTCATTAAAAAAATCCCACTCGCTTTATATATGCATCAAGATAAAAGAAACAGAATATTTTAGTTGGCAAAAAGCACAGATCAAAAGGAAATTAAGCCCAAGTAGTAAACTAGAGAGTTTGATCATAAACTACAGTATAATAGGTTGAATATTTTAAAGATCTCAAAATAAAGTTTTTAAAAGTTAGATCACTTGAAGATAGTATTACAAAACCTTTATCTAAAATGCAATTTACCATTTTGTCTCAAATAATTTTATAATAAAATGTAAGTTTTGCCTTTATAGGGGTAGGGTGTGAATATTAAATAAATAGCTAAAAAGTTAGTCCTGACAGCAAAGTAATTACTGTGTGATTAACCACACTGAATGCTTAGTTTCGATAGCATATAGCAACAATTAACAGGAGAAACAAATAAGCATACTAGCAGAATGCATGAATCCATTTTCAAGTCCTGAAACACTGGGGACTGGTTTGGTTGTACCAAACTCCATATGCATGCTTTTTCTTCTTTCATCTTTTAATTCCTATTTCTCTTATTGGACCTGAAATCCAAAAGTCAGCATTCAGAAGAGCAATAAAATTCTGAAAGTATTAAATCCTTTAATGTGGCTGATTTTTTAAAGGCATATAGCTCCAGAGCACATATTTTGCAAATTCATATTCAATGGCTTGGAATAATCAATTTTTAGAGATATTCCTAATCTGATTTGACAGTATTGATATAAATGCATTAATGTGCTGAGTCACTATAAAGCAACTGCATACATATATGTTCACTGCCATTATGATCTCTGATATTAACTTTGACCCTACAGTTTGCCCTACAATTTCAGACAAATAGCTGGTTACAAATTCATGATGCTGTATGTTGCCTCAGGCACACACACCCCACCCCAATTATAAATACCACAAAATAAGTTCTACATGTCTAAACTATTAGATAGTGGTATGTTTGTCAAGTCTGAGAAAGAGCATTATTACATGTACAATAACATTATTCAGTAATCTATCTGTTAATCGTTTGAAGAATACATGCTCTCATCCCTTCTGGCTTGACAGTGCAATTATTACACATCCCTGAATTTCAAAGGCAGAGAATCAAGTCATTTCTACAATGACAGTTGGCTAAGAAGTGGAATGTAAGAGTAAAAAGAACAAAGTGAGATATAATAATTTGCAAGCAAGAGTGCAATATATCAGGATGGATTGCCATGTGAATGCACAGCAGATTTCAGATGAGTGAATAACTGCAATCTCATTCTAGTCTGAAAAGCAGGAAGATTTAAGCAGAACACAAATTTATGCAGCTATTTTAAGAAGCAGGTAGGATTACTAATTAAGGAGTATCAGCAAAACAAGTATGATCCACACAAAAACTTTCCAATGAATATCTGTTTTATAAAAACCCATGCTGAAATACAAGTTCACAAATGATTTCTTAATAGCTGTCTTATGAGTTATATGCAGTAGTTTGAAAATAATTATGCTACTCATCTTTCTGTAAAATTTAACGTTTAGATTTTAAGCTAGTAGTCTTGCATGTTGATCCACAGAAATTCCTAACTGAAGTAGTGCCTAGCAACGTGCCCCTGAATCACCTTAAGTACTAATACGTGGACTCTAGTCCACATCACCAGGGACATCTGATGAAGAGGGCTATAGCCCAAAAAAGAGTTGCTGCAACAAATTTGAGTATCTTTAAGATGCCAACAGGCTCTTTATTGGTTTTGCTACAAGAAATTGGCAGGATTATCCCTTTGGAAATAATATGCAGCATAACCCTATGTCAACTCAGAAATAAACTTTACTAGTTCAATGAGATTTAATATCGGGTACTTGTATAAAACTGCAACCTACTTTAAAAAGAGTGAGAAGATGGAACTCTTCAGTTTACTAGTTTTTTTCTTGAATTTCTAGAGGACAAATTTCTTGTAAAAATACCAAAATAAAAAATCACAACGCTATCAGAAATGTGTATACTTATATGCAACAGACAGGTGAGAAAGTATCTTCAAGATAGACATATTCTGGAAAATGCAAAATTCTCATAAAATGCCACATCCTCTAATTTGGAAATAATTTGGAAATAAGATGGAAAACTAAACTTTGAAAAATTCATCTTAATTAATGTAAGGGTATCTAGAAGATACCCTTCTAGATACCAATATATAAACAGTAATCAATGTGCAAATTAACGTTTTTTCTAGCCTCATGCACCCATCTCACTGACCTTGGAACTGCCTTCCTCCAAAATTTCTCCCTCATCGGTTTGCATGGGAACAGGATCTGTGCAAAACTTTGCAAAAATCTGAAGTTCTGCTGGGGGGGGGGGGGGGTAAGGAAAGAAAAACATATTGAAAAAAATAGGTTGCAAGTGGAATTTATGAATCAAATCACACACTGTAAATACTGAACTTATTGGCTTATAGAATTATTCCACTCTACATTAAAAAATAGCAGTTCATGCTGAGGGGCAATTAATGGATACCATAAGCATCCCAATGAGGTAGGAGGAAAAGATTGAAAAGGGTAAGAAGAATTGTGTGCAAATGTGCATACATATGCTAAGAAATTTAGGGCAGAATTGAGCCAACACTTTGCTGGGTTAAAAAAATACGAATTAACATTAATTACTATTGTGTCACAATAGAAATGATTTTTATGTGTGCAAATAATTCATTAAACTTATTGCTACAGAAAGATTAATCTTTGTTCTCATATGGAGTTTGCCCCCTGAACTTTACAGATAGTAAATTGTTAATCTCAGAAACTCGCACTGTGCCTTACCTACATGGTGTTTTAAAAGATACAAAATCATTTGTGAAAAGGTTGAACGATTACGCCATTCCATAATTTGAAACAAAGTGGGTAACAAAATAGTTACTTCATTTTTTTATTGCATGAACAGCGAGTCCCTGACAAATCACTTTTTGTACTTTTACTATACAAGAACTTCCAGATCTTGCAGAATGGGTTACTGAGCAGCATGAAAAATGTCTCAATCCATTTTAAAAGTATACAGAGGAATATATACTTGTTATTGAGTATGCATGATTCCAATGAATACCCTTTCACCTTCTGGAGTGATCAAATAATGGTTTAGCTAGCAACAACAGAGATGTGTCTCAGTTATAGGATCAACACAGGAAGCTAAAGAGTGTTCTATCTTATGATGCCGCCTCCACCTTCAGCAGCGGTGGAGGCGGCATAGGCCCAGGCAGTGATGAGGGGCCTCCTCCACCGGGATTATCCCTCCGGAGTCTTTTGCAGCAGCAGCAGCCGGAGGGAAGAAGAGCCACCCAAAGAATGTGGGCCCCATGGCTGTTGCTGTTGCAGAAGTTTCCGGAGCAGATAGTCCCGGAGGAAGAGGCGCCTCGTCACCGCCTGGGCTTATGCTGCTTCCATCACCTGCCGAAGGCTGCAGCCTGCCTTTCTGGAGCAGTTCTTTTTCCCTCCAGGGACTCTTCCCTCCAAGCAGCTTTTCTTCCCTCTCAGTGAAGGAGGCCCCTCCTTGCCACTTGGGCCTATGCCTGCTGAAGGGAGCCCCCGGAGGGAAGAAGAGCCGCTCCAGAAAGGCAGGTTGCAGCATTCGGCATGAAGCGGCATAGGCCCAAGCGGTAACGAGGAGCCTCCTCCGCCGGGACTATCTGCTCCGGAGACTTCTATAGCAGCAACAGCAGCTGCAGCGCCCACCTTCTGTGGGTGGCTCTTCTTCCCTCCGGCTGCTGTTGTAGCAGAAGTCTCCGGAGAAGATAGCCCAGGTGGAGGAGGCCCCTTGTCACCTCCTGGGCCTATGCCACCTCCGCCATCCTCTAAAGGCTGCAGCCTGGCTTTCTGTAATGGCTCTTCTTCCCTCCGTGGGCTCCCTTCAGTGGACGGTGGAGGCGGCATAGGCCCAAGCGGCAATGAGGGGCCTCCTTCGCCTGGACTATCTGCTCCAGAGACTTGCAACAGCAAAAGTGTGAGAAAGGGAGGGGGTAGGGAGGGGGCAGTCCCTAATTCCCGGATTTTCACTTATTGTGGGGAGTCCTGGAACGGAACCCCTGCGATAAGTGAGGAAACACTGTATACTGTCAAATATTACCAGCTAAAATTACAGCACACCATAGATTTTAGGATTATTTGCCACAAGTAGCTGACAAGCTCATATAAGTCAAATATATGAAAGGCTACACTGCACTTTATTCTGAGAAAGCAATTTAGTGAAACAAAGACATTTTTGTTCTTCTTTTTCTTTACTATAAGAACAAACAACATTGTAAGCAAAATGTCCACATCTCTAACTGTAACTTTCAAGAAAGACCATGAAACATCTTCACATGAGGTAATACTACACATTGTTGCTAAAAGAAGACAACTAGCAAACTGTTTATAGTAACTGTCTGTTCTTTAGAGATGCTGCATATTGGGATGACAGTTATAAAGTATGAAAGGCCATTACTCATCTTAGAATTACTGCACAATATTTTCATCTATGAAATAAGCCTAAGGCTATATCTACACTAAGATTAATGCACAGATACCATTTTAACAGGCACAGCTCAATGCTATAGAATAATGGGAATTGTTGTTTTGAGAGGCACCAGCTCTCTCTGACACAGTTTTGGAAGACCTTGTAAAACTACAACTCCCAGGATTCCATAGCTACAGTGTAGATGCACCCTCCATCCCAAACTTAAGACTCCTCAAATTATTTTCATTATTCATGACCACTTATCGTGCTACGTTGATGGAAGCTGCCAAGCACCATATCCTTATGGAACCATGTTGGTAGAAACTACTCTAGAGAACATGGAACTCAACTTTCCAGTGCTAGTTGCTACTAATCCTCAGCTTATATGCATCTTCACTTGGACTCGCTGTGAAGCTTTCTAGTCATCAGTAAGATAATGAATCTGAATTATCAGACATACTGGCTTGGGTCTCTTATCCAGAATTTCAAAAACTTAAAATCCCTTAAAACCTTAAACTTTTTGCTGTCGGCTCCCCACTCTCCTCTCACTTGCACACAACTCACCCTTGGGCGGTCATTGAATACCCCTTTCCATGTACTAGAACGGGCCTGTCCAACAGGCGGGCCGCGGGCCGCACACGGCCTGCCAGCCCCTTGGATCCGGCCCTCCTACCCTCCTGCAATAAAATAATATTATTCCGAAAAAAATCCCCCAAAAAGTGCGCATGCGCGCGGCGGTGCAAGCGCCATCCACGGCCATCCCCCCCTTTGCTCTGTTCCCCATGGCTCCACCCTCCCTCCTACGGCGTCACGCCGGGCGCCAGAAGCGGGCGGGCGAAATCGGCACTTCTGTCGCCAAGGCGTGACGCTGTAGGAGGGAGGAAGGAGCCAAGGGGAGCCCTCCTTGGCTTCGCCCTCGCTCCTACAGCGTCATCGCCAGGCGCCAGAAGCAGGCGGGCGAAATCGCCGCTTCTGTCACCCGGGCGTGACGCTGTAGGAGGGAGGGAGGGGCCAAGGGGAGCCCTCCTTGGCTTTGCCCTCGCTCCTACAGCGTCATCACCGGGCGCCAGAAGCGGGCGGGCGAAATTGCCACTTCTGTCGCCCTGGCGTGATGCTGTAGGAGGGAGGGAGGGGCCAAGGGGAGTCCTCCTTGGCTTCGCCCTCGCTCCTACAGCATCACCGCAGGGCGACAGAAGCGGGCGAAATTCCCCCCCCCCCCGTGATCGGCCCTGCCCCCCGCAATCGCCCCGCCCCTGCTGCGGCCCGCCAGGTGATCAATCACCGGAATTCCGGCCCTTGTGCCAGTAGAAGTTGGACAGCTCTGTACTAGAAAGACGTAAAGATGGTAACAATGCACTGAAGAGGAGGTGGAAGAGGAGCCTGAGCCAGGCCTCTAATCTCTTCTTCACATAGGAGCCTCTGCTGCCATAGGAGGCACCTGAGCCAGGCCTCCCCACTACTTCATGTTCTGGTAACCCCTATTATTGCAGTTGAGGAGAAAATTATTTGGTTTCATTTACCTCTGCCTCTTTATGCCTCCCTGTAAGGGCTGGCCTGGGTCCACTGAGAGAAAGTGACCTACGATTCTTCTGTACTGGCTAACCACACACTCTTCCTCCTCCCTCTACCCACTCTCCCCCTGCTTCTGCTGTCACCAGTGTCCACAATACTCCATCTTATTCATTCATGGGTCCCCAGAGAATTCCTATACAGTACAGATACTGCATTTTATGTACATATATTATAATGCATGTATTTCAGAATCTGAAAAAACCCTGAAATCCAAAAAGCTTCTGGTCCCAATAATTTCCAATAAAATTGACTCAATTTGTATATCAATATCCACTGAATATAACAGAAACATTTGAACAGGATATCTAAAATTTCACATTAGATGAATAAGATATTTCTCAGTATCTCTCTTAGATTATCTATATACACCTATTTGTTGAGTAACAAACTATATTGAGTAATTTTTCAAAATGCTGAGTATAGACTTTAACCGTTCCCACAGATTCCTTATTATACAATTACTTGCAATTAAAAACAACCCATAATATATAAATGCAGGCTTAATCTAGCTAGTCATCTCATCCTTTTATTGAATACAGACTTTCCTCTTTCCCTATACAGGAATTACCTTGACAGCTTCTCAGGGCTGCTGAAGCCCGAAAAGGTCCAGCCTGGCTACATTCAGTGCAAAAGTCAAACCACTGTAAAAAAGAAAAAAGAGTATCAGCACATAACATATATTAAAACAATGAAACAGGCAAAAATGTGAAGGTAAAATGCTCTCAAAATATGGCAACAGAAGTTGTCAGGTATCAATGTGTTTACAATCCATACTTTCCTGATTGGCAAAAACTGCAGGAAACAGTTGATGAACAGCAATAAAATTGTGCTGACAGGCCATAGAAACACTGCACAGCAACACTCCTAACATTATTTTAGGTATTTCCACATTAGAATACGTCTAAAAGCACTGTAGCTGTTCACATCAGATACCTCCTCATACTGCAATACTAAGTGAAACTATAGAGCACCTAAATCAGCAATAAACCATGATGGCAGCAACTGTCCTGAAAGCTCTTCCAAACGTTGAAACACATTAAGCTCCCTATATCAATTTGGTACTGTAACTAGTCTGTCTACATAAATCAAAATATGCAATTTGCCAGTTACAGGACCATTCAGGGCACTGTGACAAATCTCCCAGCAGAGACTCAACTACTGTGTTTATTATTGTTTTCCCCAACACATGCCTTCTGAATGGGAGTTGTCATATAGCTCCATAATTATAGTATAATCCCCACATCCATAGACTTCGTAGACAGTTTCCTATCCACATCTGACAAAATAGATCCTCTCTAAGAATTTTCTAGGTCCTTTAGGCATTTTCTGTTATATGCTACAACTTCCGTTAGAAGGTTCAGTAGGTTCAGAAATGTATCTGTCACTGATATGGGTTTGTACTGCATAATGTACGTCTGAAGTGTGCCATCACAATTAATGTTTATGGTCATTGGACACACAACTAAAAGCTACCAGAGAGCAGGGAAAAGCGTGAAGATGAACTCTCTTCCAATACGAAGGCTTCTATAACAAATGGGCACTTCTCCACAAACCCCTGAAATACTCTCCTTGCCATGCTAGGTAACAAGACTGTGATCCTAAGATGATATGTTTCAAATGGTAGCATTGGAAAACATACCTACATCTCTGCAGCTGTGTCTTCCAATACAGGATCTTGGCCAAAATTGTCAGCCCCGTTTAAAATCTGTTTTTTTAAGTTTTACAGATGGTGGTGGTAACCATGTCAGTCTATTGCAGAAAAGAAAACACAGACTTGGTTAAAAAATAACACATGTTATCATGGCATAAGTTCTTGCGGAGTCCAGTCCAACTGCATCTGATAAAGTGGTATAAAGTATACAAAGGTTTATGCCAAATAAAGCTTAACAGCCTTTAAGGTCCCAAAATACTTTTGTTTTAATAATATACGTGTATATATATATTCCAATATAAAAAGTAGATACGTTATGGCGTGGCTATATAAACACAACAAATGTTTAGAAGAGACTTCAAAACTTGTGAGCTACAAACTTTGCTTAAAGTAATTTGACATCAAGAGATATAATACACAAAGTTTATTGTGAATTTAAAAACCTACCAATTATTTATTCTTCATTTTACATAGTGTTTACGGCCACAATAGGCAAACTACTCAACCACACTGCTGAATTATGAATGTCCAGAAACTAGTTTTCAAAATTCTTTCTTCAATTTAGGCTATTAACCAAAATAATTTTGGATAAAAATTTCATTCAACAAGGCAGAGAGCACATTACTAAAAAGTTTTGAAAAGCCATATTTTGTAATTTTTTAAACTTAAATTATGGCAATGAAACTAAATTGCTGAGGGAAGTATTGGTCTGAAGAAAATTTCAAACTTCACATGTTGAAATTACAAGATGAATGTAGATACAGTAATAATTCCCTAGCCTTGGAAATATGTGTTATATTCTGTCACTATTATGGTTAATGAACATACCAGTACTATGGTCAACACTAACCAATGTTTGAGCACTTGCATGCTATTGTGGCTTGAGTAATGAACTACAACTCTGGAGACCAGTGTTTGAATTCCATTCTCAGCCATGGAAACCCACTGGACCTTGGGCAAATCACATTTCCAGAACCACAGAGAAAGGCAAAGTTAACACCTCCACTCACAAACAAATTAGGCCCAGCAATCCCTGTGATACATTTGCCTTAGATCTCATAAGCTGGAAACTACTTGAAGGAACAAAAAATAACCACAATCAATTTTGCTTCATTTTCAGCTTAACCAGGAAATATGGGTAACATTAACTCCCGTGAACTACCCCTAATACAAAATAACATTACCACCCAATCAAAAATATTTGTCACTTATCTCATTAATTATCTCTATCATACTAAATTGTAATACTAATATTATTCCTTTAAAACTGCCATAGCAACATTCTGCATTAGTCTGGGTTCTGTACCTTGAAGTTAAAAAATCCCCAGGCTCAGAACTGTAAATATCCCTTCCTAACTTGCAAATCCCAGAATTTCACACAATGTTGTCAAGATAGTTAGAGTGGAGTAACAGCATAGCAACTGTATAATATGATAAGGCCCCAAGTCTATGATCCTTAATAATGTTTTGCTCCGATTTGTATGTGGGAAGGTGTTTTTAATATATTGAAGGTGTAGGAAGAGCATGCTAAGAACATGCATATGTGCTAGGTGGTCAACGTGTGGCAGGTACCAAGAAGTATCATATGGCTAAATACAAATTTCTGCAAATTTAGGTAAGTGGGGGAAAAAGATTTGGAGATGCCGAAGACTTAATCAAGACTGAATGGGATATGGAATATGAAATGAAACAAGTGTGAACACTCCGTTCTGAAGTAATGAGATAGTCTGCCATGCCCTGAATAAACTGTAACCTCAATCTGACTTAAAATATATAGCAATAATAAAATCTTAAATTACAAACACATGAATACAGCAACTATTTAGCAGTTGTCCTACCACTCATTTATGGAAACTATTCTAAGAAGCAACAAAGAGCAATAAGTCTCCATCAAACATTTCATGAGTCTATTTTTTAAATTGTTCAAGAGACTAATCTAACTTTACCTACAGTTTATTGATACAAACAATATGAAAAAATCATATGGTGGTTTTATTTTGCTATATTAAAAATATTACAATCACAATGAAATGCAAAATTCAAATGTTTGCAGTAATGAACCAGAACAAGAATTTAATACTACAGTGTAAAGTGGGAAACTATGATACATGTTCGCCTTTTATAGAACATGGATGCTATTTTTAAATGAGAAAAGCCCTTAGAAATTTAAACAAATCCTGCAGAAAAGGAGGTTATGGCAATATTATGGCACTGTGTTCAAGCAAACACAATCTCAGAATCACTGATGAATATTTTACATCATGACAAAAGTTACTATCCTCCCAAAAATCCTTAAGTATTGTAGGAATAACAAAATTTATCTTAGGATGCCTAGAACTAAACAAGTTACACTAAGAAAGTCACTTCCTTTTAATCATATTCTGAAGTTGTACAGCAGCTGACAGAATTGATAGCTTGATCACTCAAAGCATAAAAAATGACCAAAAAATTAATCTAGTTTACATTTTTCAGATTCCATTCTATACTTCCAAAAATGAGATAATTCCGTTGTCTGAAAATACATTATTGGTTTGCTTTAGCACCAGAATGTTAATATGTCTCTAGCACATATTTTTGAGATCAGTGTAATGCCTTTTTATCCTTTGCAATCATATCATTAAGGAAGCTAAAGGGTGATAAATACATATTGGCTAAACCACCTCCGAGCATTCTTTGCCTAAGAAAACCCTATAAAATCCATGGAATCATCATAAAAGTCAACTTGAAGGCGCACACACACTTCAAATTTTCCTGTATATACCAAGCAACAGAACTTCAATTATGATCTGTTTAGAAGGCAACTGTGAACAAGACACAGGAAAACAGTATGCAACAGACAGGAGAAAGATGCATCTATATTAGATAGTAGTTTGCCGTTCGAAACATAATGTTCTCCTCATGATACTTCAGTAAACCATATTACACAAAACTGTTTTCTTATTTTATTGTTCTTTTTCGTCACCCAAGTATTGTAAAATTCAAGTTTAACATTCTACATCTAAGTAACCTCATATTTCCGTCAAACAAAAATCCTGTCGCCAACATTTTTAAAGAAGGGTTACCAATCCTAATCTGTGGCTTGGGGTCTAAATCTTATTATATTTAACTTTTACGTTGCCGCCACTCTCTTGGTGTTCTAGGCAGTCCTGTTGGTCAAGAGACAAGGGGAGTGAGGGAGAGAAGAGAAAGATGCAAGCAGCCGGGTTATATTTATTTATATCCTTCAGGATCATTTTTCATGTTGCGTTCAAAGGGGATTGCTAGAACCAGAGGTGCTATAAATAAGACTTTACACCAGAGGCTTCTTGACTGCTCTTGGCTGACTGCACCACAGAACCAGTCTAAAACTTGAGAGGAGATTGGGAGTGGTGTAGGGGTGGAGAAAGACACCAGAGTGGAGGCTCTGAGCAGCCAGGCAGTAGCCCAAACACTTTGCAGATCAACAACCAATCACACTCCTAACCATATTTCAGGACTTCCACCCTCTGCTGCCTGACTTAGGCCTTTGATGGGAGACTGAAATGATAACATGTTAAGCATACAAGAGTTTGAAATACTTCAAAGTTGTATACATAGGTGGTGCAATTGTGACAGCTTTGCTTTCTGTTATCTCAATGTAAGCAAACTTTTCAAAACATTGTGTATAAAATTACCATCGGGCTATGTCATGTTTAGATTTGTGTCTCACCTCCCAAAATGATGTGCATATAAGCAAATACAGGTACTCTATTCCAAAATCCAAAACACTTCTGATCCCAAGCATTTTGGAAAAGGGATACTCAATTTGTACTTAACCATGTAGGAAGGACACTCAGTTTGTTTTGTCTTTACACTTGCAGTCAATATCAATTTCAGAGTTTCTGCTAGGATCAGGGATAGGAAACGTTACTTATATTAGGTTGCTGTGAATTTTATGGGCTGTATGGCCATTTTCCAGAAGCGTTCTCTCCAGAAGCGTTTCATCCACATCTATGGCAGGCATCCTCAGAGGTTGTGAGGTTCGTTGGAGACTAGGCATGTGGGGTTTATACATATGTGGAATGACCACAGATATTTCCATGTCTCCCATTATCCCTAGTCAGTGTTTCTAACAGATAGGTTGCCTAAGATATGTTGGGAGCTGTCGCCCAGAAAGGGATCTTTTGCACTCTGGGATATTAGCATCAGAGCTGGAAGACACAAGGGCCATCAAGCCCAACCCTCTGCCATACAGGAACACTCAATCAAATCACTCCTGACAGATAGCAATCCAGCCTCTGCTTTAAAAAACTTGAAAGATACTCCACCACATCAAGAAGAATTTCCTAATGTTTACAAGCAATTTGAATGCAATGCTCCATGTCCTAGTTTCCAGGGCAGCAGAAAACCATCTTGCTCCCTCCTCAATATGACATTTTTTCAAATATTTAAACGAACAGGATTATGTGCAATTGACATTTGGAAAGACTACAGTTTCTGGATTATGTGATTTTAATGTTTATATTAATATGTCTTAAATTTCATTTTCTAAATGTCTAAATGTTGTTTATGCTTTTCTAGTTTAATTGTTTAATTTAAAGTTATATGTTACTGTTGGTTTTATGCTAAGTTTTTATATGCATGTTAGGCATTATATTTTGTCGCAGATATGTTGGAAAACGCTTTGAGAAAAGCGGCATATAAATGAACTGACTAAATAACAATAAATGGCTAGCATCTCCATCCTAGCCTTCTTGACTTCCAATATGATATCTCTCATCAGAATACGCTTCCAAACCATTGCTCAAATCAAGCCTAGGTCTGAGGACTCTAAGGCAATTCCTTAGAGTTTAAAAGAGCTTGATTCAACTGAGAACAGAGGACTCTCTCGTTGTATGTCTCCTTGTGGTAACTCAGCACCCAGAATCCACTTCACTTTCCTGTTAGGAATTGTGGGAGTTGAAGTCCAAAACGCCTGGAGGGACCCCAAGGCAAGTTGATCCTTGGGAATATTACTTCATAGGAGCTTTGCTTCTGAGCATCGCGGATAAGATACTCAAGCTGTACTTAGTCTTGTGGATACTCCTCCTGGGGCTCTTATTTGGAAGAGAAAAGATGACGACAGCCATCCCGGCCATCATTTTTGAAACACAGAGTGAGTCTCTCTCATCCAGGCATGGACAAACTTGGGCCCTTCAGGCGTTTTGGACTCCAACTCCCACAATTCCTTTTTTAAATGTTTAATCTGTTTTATTTGTATGTTTTCAATGTTGTCATTTGAATACCGTACACAACATAGAATGTTTGCCATGTTTCTTTATGGAAGTTTTCCTGAGTCCCTTCAGGGAAAGAGGGCAGGTTTAAAAACACAGTTGTTTATTATTATTATTATTCCAGTGCAAACACACAGCTCAGTCCTCTCCAGATGTGTTGGGTGGGTGGATGGTTGGATGGATGGATTGCTAGATGGATGAATGGTTGGATGGATGGGCAGATGGGTGGGTGGATAGATAGGTGGGTGGGTGCATAGATGGTTGGATTGCTAGGTGGATGGATGGCTGAGTGGATGGGTAGATGGTTGGGTGGATAGATAGATGGTTGGATTGCTGGATGGATAGATAGGTGGGTAGGTAGATGGTTGGATGGATTGGTGGAAAAACAGATGGTTGGATTGCTAGATGGATGGATAGATAGGTGGGTGGGTAGATGGTTGGATGGGTTGGTGGAAAAATAGATGGTTGGATTGCTAGATGGATGGATGGATAGATAGGTGGGTGGGTAGATGGTTGGATGGATTGGTGGAAAAACAGATGGTTGGATTGCTAGATGGATGGATGGGTGGATGGATAGATAGGTGGGTGGGTAGATGGTTGGATGGATTGGTGGAAAAATAGATGGTTGGATTGCTAGATGGATGGATGGGTGGATGGATAGATAGGTGGGTAGATGGTTGGACAACTCCCACAATTCCTAACAGCCTCAGGCCGCTTAAGCAGATGAGGGGGAAAAGGAAAGGGCCCAAGGCTGTTGGGAATTGTGGGCGTTGAAGTACATAGCATTGAGACAGTTAAAGTGGTGGCTACACAAGATTCTTGGCAGAGAGAATACTGTGAACACACACAAAGACAACAAAATTCTCAATATAATCAATGATTCTATATTAGAACCCTAATGAGTTAATGTACATTCAATAATCATGTATACGCAATAAATACCCACTCAGTCAATTGCTACCTATGAGATACCAGGATTGAATCTATTACTCTTCGAAAGAGACTTTAAAAACTGAGTTTTTCTCCCCTCCCTGTAATGTATTGTTGAAGCCAAATGGCTCAGTGTAACTGGATTGTTGTAGGTTTTTCGGGCTATATGGCCACGTTCTAGAAGCATTCTCTCCTGACATTTTGCCTGCATCTATGGCAGGCATCCTCAGAGATTGTAAGGTCTGTTGGAAACTAGGAAAATTGGGTTTCAGTGATCCCAGCCATGAAAGCCTTCGACACAACATTGAACGGCTCAGTGTAAATTGGACATCCCAATTTACCCACATCCCTTTATACCTCGAATTGTTTTCCACCGTGAACGTATAAGTTGCAAGGTTTACTCATCCATACGGTTATGTACTAATGATTATTGGATATACATGATTATTGAATGTACATTAACTCATTAGGGTTCTAATATAGAATCATCGATTATATTGAGAATTTTGTTGTCTTTTTGTGTGTTCACAGTTAAAGTGGTGTCAAACCGAGTTATCTCTCCAGTGTAGACCAAGCATGGGCAAACTTGGGCCCTCCAGGTGTTTTGGATTTTAACTCCCACAATTCTTAACAGCCTCAGGTCACTTCCTGAGGCTGAAGGGGGAAAGGAATAAGTCTGAGGCTGTTAGGAGTATCTGGGAGCTGAAGTCCCAAACGCCTGGAGGGAGGGAGGGCCCGAGTTTGCCCATGCCTGCTCTGGTCCTACTTCCAAACCCTCAGAGCGAAGCAGCACTGCGCATGCGCGCACGGAGCAATTCCACCCCCTCAGGCCACATTCGAATAGCCCGGTTCCAGCAACGACGGGGAAGGGAGCTCTTTCCCTCACGGACGACCCCCCTCCCCCGCCCCAAACGGCCATAACATCCGAACGAGAGCACGCCTCACGACCTCCCCTTCAGTCTCTGAGCCTTTGGCCGCCGGTTCTGAGGAGATTTCCCCTTCCCCGAAAGGAGGCCCGACAATCCTGCAAGCCTGAGTGATCCCCGGCCTGTGGGAAGGCCCAGAGGTCGAGGGCTGAGGCCTGCATCGCCGCCGCCGCTCACCGCTCACCGCTCACCTCCAAGGAACCACCGAGGCTGCGCGTCGCCTCTTCGCCTCAGGCAGAGGCCGCCGCCGCCTTCGGAGAGAGCCGCTCCTTCCCGCCCGTTTCGCCCGCCGGGCACAGCCAGCTTCCAGGCGCCGAGATCAAAACAAGCGGCGGGCGGCGGGGAGAGGAAGGGGGAGGCGGGGGAACCACCGCCAAGAGATAAACTTTCCTCGTCGCCGTCGCCTCACTCACTCCCTTGAGGGGCACGAACCCAAACACATCTAAGCCCGCCCCCGGCGCCGCCGATTGGACCGCGCTGCAATAACGCGGACGCCCATTGCTTCCTGCGCCTAGCCGTCACAGGAGAACCCGCCCCCTTGGCCGCTTTCTCTTCGGTTTCTATTGGCAGGAGCGTCAAAAACCTCACCAGGTATTCGTTGCCAGAGGTGCCGATCAAAACAAACCACGCCTTTATGGAAGGGGGGTTGATCATAATAACTGGGCAGCATGTAAATCCACCGCTTTCCTATTGGTTCTCCGGGGTTTGTCTACGTCGTTTTAACTCGCACCTATTCGCTGCCTCAGCCAGATCTTTCCTCTCATTGGCTAAAAGCGCTGCCCATCAGCATGGAAGGCAGAGTTCCCCCCACCCTCTCTTTTGCATACGTTGATTTGATTGGCTGGGCATTTCTCGTGCACTCAATCGGACCCGCCACAAACTAATCGATTCTTTTTGCGACGCATGCGCTTTGCTGTGTGTATTGTTTGGCTGGAAAGTACACTTCTCGCGTCCTGTGGTGTCAGTCTGAAATCCAGCTTTTTTGAGAGCACGTCCACACTGTGGAGTTGATACAGTTCGAAACCGCTTTAAATGCCTTGGATCCAATGCTTTGGAAACCTCGGATTTTTTTTTAGTATTAGTAGTACTCTCTTTAGCAGGCATGGGCAAACTTTGGCCCTCCAGGTGTTTTGGACTACAACTCCCACAATTCCTAACAGCCTACCGGCTGTTAGGAATTGTGGGAGTTGTAGTCCAAAACACCTGGAGGGCCAAAGTTTGCCCATGCCTGCTCTTTAGGCAGAGGTGCCTAAAGACTACAACACTCAGGATCCCATGACTCTGAACTATGGCAGTTAGAGCGGTATCAAACCGCAATAAATCTCCAATGTAGATGCACCCAGAGGTAAGATCCTTGCTTGGGGGTATAGTTGGCATGATGTCTTCAGAGGAGCTGAGACAGTGTGCCTTGCCCAAGGTCGTGCAATTACATAACGCTTTGGTAGAACAGCTTTTCTGCCCCCTCCCCCGCCCTCCTTTGCACGCGCTGGTGAGGTTTCCGCGCAGGCGCAGTGAATTCCCTGCTCAGCGGGGGGAGGGGAGGGGAGGGGGAGAGATGGCGATGCCCGCACGTGGCCTTTGGCGGGCGCCACGTGACGGTGGCAGCTAGCATTCTTCCCCCCCTCCCCCGCCCCCACTTCGAGTGGCGCGCGCATGCTCACTTCCCTCCTCGCTCTGCGCATGCTCGGATTTCCATCCTGAAATCTTGGCTCTGGGCAAAGCAGAGCTTTGAAGGGTGATTATCAGATCCTATAATAAAGATCAGTAACTGATTCAAAAGTGGGCCAGAGGGAAGAGATTGGGGGCCAGGGGACAAGTTCCACCTTGTCTCCTGTGCTATACTAATAATATAATATTTATTATTTGGATTTATTATAATATTATAAATATTATTTGGATATATATAATATTTATAATATTATAATGTAATACAATATCTCTCGGCATTACTTCGCGAACGAAGATTCTTAGGAAGAACTCTTCCCACGCTTTTTACAAGGGCGTTGATGACTAAAAAGGCCAATCTGAAAGAGGCAAGTTTGGTTGCAGAAAGCACAGCAGAAAGTATCCTTGGGTAATGTTGTTTCCAAGTGCCGGTTCTTTCTGCGTTGTCGTTTCTCTTCGAGACCCATTCGGCGTGTCTTCTCGAAAGAGGCCGCAGCATTGTGGATAGTGCGTCTCCATGCCTCCCGATGTGAGGCCAGGGTGGATCATTGTTGGTGATCAATCTGGCCGAGCCTGAGATGTTGTTTCAGGGAGTCCTTATATCTCTTTTTGGGGGCGCCTCTCTTTCGCTGACCTGTGGCGAGTTCACCATAGAGTAGTATCTTTGGGAGGCGGTACAATATAATACTAATAATAATATGATATAATTATATATTTTATATTACATGTAATATTACTAATAATATTACAATATAATGGTATAGTACAATACATAATGCTTATATTCTACTATGCTAATAATATAGTATACACACACTGACTATTGTTGTATTGACTATTCTAAAGCCTTTGCTTGTGTGGATCATAATAAATTGTGGCAAGGTCTTGGCGGTATGGGCATACCAAATCACCTTGTCTCTCTCCTGAGGAATCTGTATAATGACCAAGTAGCAACAGTAAGAACTGACCATGGAACAACAGACTGGTTCAGGATTGGGAAAGGCATGCTGTAGGGTTGTATACTCTCACCCAACCTATTCAACTTCAATGCAGAACACATCATGCGATGTGCGGGGCTTGATGAATGCAAGGCTGGAGTTAAAATTGCTGGAAGAAACATTAACAACCTTAGATATGCAGATGATACCACTTTGATGACCAAAAGTGAGGAGGAGCTGAGTCTTCTAATCAAGGTGAAAGAAGAAAGTGCAAAAGCTGGGTTGCAGCTAAACATTTAAAAAAAAAAACAAGATTATGGCAACGAAGTGATTGATAACTGGCAAATAGAGGGAGAAAACAGGGAGGAAGTGACATACTTTGTATTTCTATGTGCAAAGATCACTGCAGACATAGACTGCAGAAAGGAAATCAGAAGACGCTTACTTTTTGGGAGGAGAGCAATGTCCAATCTCGATAAAATAGTGAAGAGTAGAGACATCACACTGGCAACAAAGATCCACATAGTTAAAGCAATGGTGTTCCCCATAGTAATCTACAGATGTGAGAGCTGGACCATAGGGAAGGCTGAGCGAAGGAAGATAGATGCTTCTGAACTGTGGTGTTGGAGGAAAGTTCTGAGAGTGCCTTGGACCGCGAGAAGATCCAACCAGTCCAAACTTCAGAAAATAAAGCCTGACTGCTCATTGGAGGGAAGGATAGTAGAGGCAAAGATGAAGTACTTTGGCCACATCTTGAGAAGAAAGGAAAGCTTAGAGAAGACAATGATGCTGGGGGAAATGGAAGGAAAAAGGAAGAGGGGCCAACCAAGGGCAAGATGGATGGATGGTATCCTCGTAGTGACTGGCTCGACCCCGAAGGAGCTAGGGGAGGTGATGGCTGCTGGCATGGGCTGGTATAGGAGCTCACGAAGAGTCGGAAGCGACAGAACGAGTAAACAACAAATAATATAGTAATACATAATACTGATATTATACTATGCTAATAATGTATGTATATATATCTTGTAAGCCGCTCTGAGTCCCCTTCAGGATGAGAAGGGCGGCATATAAATGTCATAAATAAATAAATAAATGTGAGGGATTCCCAGTCAGACCTGTTTTGAGTGCTTCTGGGCGTATGCAGAGGATTTTTCTGCATTCATTTTGCCACTGATGTTATACAAGTACTTTTGCGAAAAGCAGCCAAGAATCCCACATTCAGTCTGTGCTATCTACAGTTTTTAAAAAATAGCTAATTTAATAAGCACACAATTCCCTGCACTCATATTATCTTAATACTTTAAGCCTTTGTACTGCTTTGCACCTGCACCTTTCTACTTCAAGGGGAATAAAAGAAACTAGTGTTTGAATTCTTAATTTGTTTTATGTGGTTCACATGAGACATATTAAACTGGTTTGTAGCAAAAATGTGGGAAAGAATGAAACGCTGCGTCTACAACAGGCATGGGCAAATTTTCAGCCCGAGGGAGTTAAATGGCTTTGTGCGCACATGTGCAGTGATGCTTTCCCTCTGAGGGCTTGGAGTGGGACCAGAGCAAGCATAAATAAACTTGGGCCCTCCAGGCGTTTAGGACTTCAGCTCCCAGAATTCTTAACAGCCGCAGACCATTTCCTTTTCCCCTTCAGCCTCAAGAATGGGCCCGAGGCTGTTAAGAATTATGGGAGTTAAAGTCCAAAACACCTGGAGGGCCCAAGTTTGCCCATGCCTGGTCTACACTGAAGTGTCTGACACCACTTTAACTCTCAATGCTATGGAATCATGAGAGAGTTTGGTAAGGCACCAGCCTAGAACACTAAAGACCTGGCACAACTACAGTTCCCATAACTCCAGTGTAGATGCACCCATCATCATGACTATTAGGGAACCCCAGTAGTGCAGCGAGTTAAACAGCTGAGTTGTTGAAATTGCTGACCGAAAGGGAATGGGGTGAGCTCCCGCTGTTAGCCTCAGCTTCTGCCAACCTAGCAGTTTGAAAACATGCAAATGTGAGTACAACAATAGGTACTGCTTCTGCAGGAAGGTAACAGTGCTGCATGCAGTCATGCTTGCCACATGACCTAGGAGGTGTCTATGGACAACGCCGGCTCTCCCGCTTAGAAATTGAGATGAACACCACTCTCCAGAGTCGGACTAGACTTAATGTCAAGGGGAAACCTTTACCTTTTATTGCTTGCTTAAGGCAATATGGCCCTCATTTTGCCTAGTGTCTGTTTTACAGAAATTAACTTTTAAGAAACAAATATGGTAACCCCATGGATTTCATAGGGTTTTCTTAGGCAAGGAATACTCAGAGGTGATTTGCTATATATGTTTTCTCTGAAATATAGCCCATAGCACCGGGTTTTCGTTGACAGTCTTCCATCAAAGGACTAACCTGGGCTGACCTCGTTAAGCTTCGAATATCAGACAGGACCTAATGCCTTTATAACTTACTAGCTGAACCCGGCACGCGTTGCTGTGCCCTATTTAGGAGATGTGAGGAAGTCTGGGTATGTAAGGGTTGGAAATGATGTGATTATGTGGTTTGTGTGTGCATATATGTGTGTGTATCTGTGTTCTTTTTTGTGTGTATATATGTGTTTGTATATGTGTATATATATATATGTGTGTGTGTATGTGTATTTATATGTGTTTGAATGGTGGTTTTGGGGGGGGTCGGGTTTAGGGGTCTCCAGAGGTATGTAGGGCGGGTTTTTTGTGCCAGGAATGTACCTCATGATATGTGGAAATGTGTTTGGTGGGTTTTGTGGTTCGGGGGGGTTATAGTTTTCCCGTGTATGATCGTCAATGCACGGACCTTCTCTTTTTATATATATATAAGAAGATAGAAGATGTAAGTTTTGACCTCTTGAAAACGTACTGATGTTCCTTGGCCATGTGTCTTGAATTTTTATCTGAAACTTTGAAGCAGTATGCAACTATGCCACCTCTTCCCTCTCTTAAAGACAACTTACCAACCTTCTTGTTCTTTATATACTGCAGAAACCATTTTCTTAAGATCTATTGAAGCATGCAGTACCCTTATTATTGTTTGCAAATCTATCCCAGAATATTGGTTTATACTACCAGTAGTTAGTATATGGGTCCCACTGAAATATATCAGTACTTCTGTGCTGTGTGTTGTCAGGGGCTTTAATGGCCAGAATCACTGGGTTGCTATGAGTTTTCCGGGCTGTATGGCCATATTCCAGAACCATTCGCTCTCGATGTTTCGCCCACATCTATGGCAGGCATCCTCAGAGGTTGTGAGGTCTGTTGGAAACTAGGCAAGTGAGGTTTATGTATCTGTGAAATGTCCAGGGTGGGAGAAAGAACTCTTGTCTGCTTCAGGTAAGAGAGTGAATGTTGCAGTTGGCCACCTTGATTAGCATTGAATGGCCTTGCAGCTTCAAAGCCTGGCTGGTTTCTGCCAAGTGAAGTTTATCTATCTTTGGCCATTCAATGCTAATTTGCCTCGTTTCCAACAGACCTCACAACCTCTGACGATGTCTGCCATAAATGTGGGTGAAACGTCGGGAGAGAATGCTTCTGGAATAAGGCCATACAGCTGGGAAACTCACAGCAACTCTTCTGTGCTATGCTTTGGTTTAAATACTAGGGAGAGAGAGAAAATGCTTCTTTTAGCCGCTATGTGTCACTGTTATACTGTTGAATAGTAGTAGTTGCTGTGCTGACCAAATTATTTCTGCTAACCCAATTTAAACTTGAATGTGAAATCCTTGGATTAAGTTACTCTTGAATCACCGCAAATAGGAGGAGAGGATGTTTCTAGCACCCTACGGAGGCAAGGATGAATTGAATCGTTTCCCTACCCAAAAAAAGTCACTGTTTATTTGTGAATCTAATTCTATTCCATGATACATGCTATTATCTCACATCATTAGTGTATTATTTATTCAAGGAGCTTGAGGCAAATTGTGTGGTTCTCTTGCTCATGTTTTAAATCTCAAAACAATCCTGTGAAGTAGGAGATGATGGGAAATAGTGATCTGGCCACATTACCCAGTAAATGTAAATATTAGACAAATGAATGTGGGCTCAAACCTGCAGTTTTCTCAGTTCTGTTTTAATGTTTCTAACCCAATTGTCATACACTCTGAATTCTCATCTGCTGGCTATATAGAACAAAACTGATTGGTCACGTCGTAAACTAACACATTACATTTTTTAAAAGTCAACATTCAGAAAAAGAGCATTTGAGCCTTTGCAGTTGGGTTGAAAATCCACACTCTCCAAGAAATAAACTTTGCAGAGAGATACCAACATGAAATCACTAAACTAGCTTAACAGTACATTTTATTTTATTTGTTTAAGATTTTATCATGATTGGGGGTTTCTTTGCCAATATCTAGCATATCTCAATTTACAATCTTATACTGATTTTCCTGGGAGTTAATCCAACTGTTTGTTTTTTTAGCAACTACATCTGTATTACATGGCAATATAAGAAAACTATAGTTTCCAATTTATTGCCATAGCAAAATCTATTGTAAAATTTTAGTTTCACATAGAATTACCACTTGCCTTTATTGCAGGTATGGGCAAACTTTGGCCCCAGGTGTTTTGGACTTCAACTCCCACAATTCCCAACAGCCTACCGGCTCTTAGAAATTGTGGAAGTTGAAGTTCAAAAAACCTATGCCTGCTGTATTATTTACTATTTTGATTCTTTATGCTCATTTCATGTCTGCCCAATAGGCCACCCATAAGGTACATGTTCTAAGAGCACTAAACTGAGGATATGGTTTCTTTTATTTTATTGTATAAATCCATTACTATATAAAATTCTAGAGTCATTTTGTTAGGGAAAACTATAAGAATCAGAGTCCAATTTTTGAAAATCAATATAGGCACTCTATAGCAAAATATATTTATTTATTTTTATTAAATATTAAACAGAACAGCATCTTTTCCTATCAGTATTGTTGTTAGGAATTACAAACTGTAGAATCCCTTTGTGTTTAGAATGATAGCTATGGTTGGTTGGATTCCATGTTTCTATTCTACTGTGTTGGAATTCAGCCCCACACTGCTCAAGTCTGCAGTCCTCAATGAGGAACACTTAGCTTAGGAATTTGTTGTTTATTCGTTCAATCACTTCCGACTCTTCATGAACTCATAGACCAGCCCATGCTAGAGTTCCCTGTAGGTCATGGCCACTCCCAGCTCCTTCAAGGTCAAGGCAGTCATTTCAAGGATACTATCCATCCATCTTGCCCTTGGTCAGCCCCTCTTCCTTTTTTCTTCCTTTCCCCCCAGCATCATTCTCTTCTCCAAGCTTTCCTGTCTTCTCATTATGTGGCCAAAGTACTTCATATTTGCCTCTAATATCCTTCCCTCCAGTGAGCAGTCAGGCATTATTTCCTGGAGTATGGGCTGGTTTGATCTTCCAGAGGTCCAAGACACTCCCAGAATTTTCCTCCAACACCACAGTTCTAAAGTGTGTATCATCATCCATAGGTTACTACGGGAATACCATTGCTTTAACTCTGCGGACCTTCGTTGCCAGTGTGATGTCTCTACTCTTCACTATTTTATCAAGATTGGTCATTGCTCTCCTCCCAAGAAGTAAACATCTGATTTCCTAGCTGCAGTCTGTGTCTGCAGTGATCTTTGTGCCTAGACATACAAAGTCTGTCACTGCCTCCATGTTTTCTCCCTCTAATTGCTAGTTATCTATCAGTCTGATTGCCATAATCTTGGGTTTTTTATGTTAAACTGCAACTCAGTTTGGGAGCAGGATGAGGGAATCCTTTCCCTCTTGACTCCTGAATGACAATTGGAATGTATCTATTTGTTCTCTCTGTTACTCTTTCTGCGTTCATTCTGATTGGTTATGCAGAATGGATACTTTTTGTCTGCATGCTTTTGTTTCAGACTTCTTCTTTTTACATCTAAGGTGCATTGAGAACCTCTCTTTGCTTGTTTGTGTCAGGAGAGATGTAGTGCTTGGAGATTTTCCCTTTCTTTTTGAACCCTAGAAGAGATGCGAGTTTAGAGTAGCTCAGATTCAGTTCTTTACTATTAAGAAACTCCGTTCTTATTTTTGTAAATAAACCTTTTGTAACTTTAAAGATTTAATTCTGCATCTTTGTTTCCAAAGCTTTAAATTCTTTTTCCAGTCACAACACTTTGCACTCTGCTTGCTTACTGTGAGCTGAATGCTCAACTATAAGTATCCTGTTTTTATTTTTTGGATGCGCTATGTTTTTGGGAGTTTTTCCTAACACAGTGAACAGATAAATCAGAGATTTTAGGAACTCACTATTCTGTTTTTGTAATCCACCTGGGTCCCAAATTAACCACGAAGCTGCAACTAACCACGACGTATGATTAATGGACCCCATTAACTTGCAATCTGCTGTCCTTTAGAGCTTCGTTGAATATGGGCCCTATCTACAGTGCCACATAATGCAGTTCAAAGCTGCATTATATGGCAGTGTAGATGGGGCCCATAGAAAGCCCTTTACAAAATGTGCTAAACCCAAATATTTTGATTAATTGGAAAACATTATTACGTCTAAGTAACTATAACTAATGGGTAGGGAATGAAGAGCCGCATATTTCACGTTTAATTTTAATAGTGAATTCAATATTTATATGTTTTAATGTGCTTTAATTTTAACCTAAACATAGTTAATTGTATGCTGTCTCAAGGCATTGAATAGTTGCCTATATGTAAAGTTGCCTTGAGTCCCCTTCAGGGCAGAGAAAGGCAGGATGTAAATAGGGTAAATAAATAAATAAATAAATGTTTCATTCCTCACATTACCTTCCACTGTATGTGTCGACCCCTCACCCCATCTGCTTGAACTCCAGATCATAATTTTATTTATTGAAAGCATTTCAACCCATCTGCAGATGAAAGAGTTCCTTAACACAATTTGCAGATAAATAAAGTGCAGCAGCCGTTCCATCTGGTTGCAATAGGAACAGAGATGGAAAGCAGGGCCAATATGAGCCCTCCTGAGAAAGTAATTTCATCCGGTTTGGGCTCTCCCCTAGTGCCAGCCTAATCTAGATTACTCAGTATAATGGGTTAATTCCATTGTGTACTACTCATGTAGCTCTCAGCCTGCAGCAACAGCAACTTTGGGTCAGACGGTAGCAATTTCCCGCTGTGTCACTGCCGGCACATGATATAGCAATGCACTGTACTGACACTGCCAAAATGTTTGTTTTCTGGCTCACCACCAAAGGCAGAAGGAACTGGAAGCATCCACTAAATCTGACGTCACGAGAAAAACAGTCTCAGGATGTGTCAAAGCTTTTATTTCCCAACTCGGAAAGCTCAAATGGATTCAGCCTAGAAATATTTATACGTGTTTCTACAGAAAAGGGCACAATATCTATGCAGTAATAATTATAGGCAAGGGATGAATGGAAGAATTACAGATCAATATATGTTAATGTATGCCTTATATCAAATTGTGTATAAAATGTGCTAGATTGAAAACTGGCAGGGGCTTCTGTGCCTGAATGGTTGTGCAGAAGGATGCATCTACACCAGGTATGGGCAAACCCTGTCCCAGGGGCTGGATGTGGCCACTTGGGCTCTCAGGCCATCCTCTCTATCACCATCCTATCCTTCCTTCTCTCTTTCCTTCCTTTCTGCTTCCCTCCCTTCCTTCCCTCCCTCTTTTTCTCCTTCCTTCCCTTTTGTCTTTCCTTCCTTCTCTTTCATTTATCCTTCTTTTCCTTCCATCCACTCTCCCTCCCTTCTCTTTTGCCTTCCTTCCTTCCTTCCTTCCTTCCTTCCTTCCTTCCTTCCTTCCTTCCTTCCTTCCTTCCTCCTTCCCTTTTGTCTTTTCTTCCTTTTTTCCTCCCTCCTTCCTTCTCTCCCTCTTTCTCCTTCTATCCTTCCCTTCCTCCCTTCCATCCTTCTTTCCTTCTCTCTTTCCTTCCTCCTTCTTTTCCTTCCTTCCATCCCCGGGCTGCCAGTCCTCCTAGCAGGGAGTGCTAGCATGTGGCCCCCAAGTTAGAAAATTTACCCATGCCTGATCTACACTGTAGAATGAATGCAGGTTGACACTACTTTAACTGGAATTTGAGGTTTGGTGAGACACCACCACTGTCTAGCAGAGAAGGAAAAAGACCTTGTAAAACTACAACTTCACGGCAATTAGCACAACAACATGCCTAGATCTCCAGTGGGTTTAGCTTGGTGATTTGTGCATGTGCTTCCCTGTCAAAGGGTTTCTTTCAAATTTGTCTTGAATCTTAACTAACATTACTCCAGAAAACAATGTGAATAATATATAACAATGTGTATGTATATGTAAACCCATACACCTCTATACAAACACTCTCCCGGGTAGTTGAGAATTGCAAGCCATATCTTCAATAAAACAAATCCTGAAAACATATTCAGCATCGTCTTCCAAGAGAGTTATTGAAATGTTCCCTCCTTGGACCCTTTTTCTTCCTTTGCATTTACTACTGTGTTTCTATCTCTAAAGTAGAACAGCAGATGCTCTGGTAAACCAAGGGAAGTAAAGGTCATTTTGTTTCACAGTTGCAGCTCACGAAGCTTCTATAGACTGAGCATTTCAGTAGAGGTAATTTATAACTGTCTCTCCAAGTGTGGAATAGACTCCTGCGAAATACAAATGGCTGAATCATTTACAAATTGCTATAAAATGTACTGTGGAGAATAATGGCATTGGGAAGAGCAATGGACATGATGACCCCATGGTTATTTCCCCCCTCTTATCCACCTCTAATTTGTATGATTGCTACAGTTATCCCTAGCACACTGAATTGGAAGCATTTTCTGTTCTTCCAAGTAGCGGCACAATGGCACTAATGACTCTGATAAATTAGAGCAACCAACCTTTAGATACAAATAGACTACACTCAGTGGGATCGCTAAGAGTGATCACAGTTTGTTTTTACTCCCCCGCTTTCAACAGTAAATGTTCAAGGCAAGTATCGGACAGATGGAGAGAATCAGCAGTAGAAGGTTAGAGATGATGGGGTACTTGTTTCCTTGGAGCATGGCAGAGTGTCAAATATTTTAAAGGAGAGCCAATAGTTTTATGAAGACTGAGTACATAGGTAGTCCTCGAGTTACAAACATCTAACTTACAAAAAAGACTCATAGTTAAGAACAGCGTGAAACAGCAGGCAGTGGGAGAAATCAGTTGGAGCATGTAAAAATCAGTTGCCGAGTGTTTACTGAAAAATGCAAAGCATGAAGTTGATTGGTTGAGCTATGCCCAAGAAGCTAGCTGAGCCTGGGAGTTTTGGCAATAGTTACACGTTTAGGTGTTCTGTGCAGGAGCTTGCGAAGACAGTTTGTATTTTTTGCTTCTGGGCTGCTGGAAGATCTTTCACTTGGACACCTAAGGACCATTTGAATCTCTTTCAAAGGGCATTGTGTGGGTCAATGCAACTGTTCACATAGTTGTATATATGTTGCTCTGCATAACAAAGAGTTTATTTGTTATGGTCATTATTTACTGGTCATCTGTGTGGCATATCTTTTCTCTAGCAAGACATTGTGTGGATTGGTAAAAACATGAACTATGTATGATTTTAATTCTGCCACAAAATCTACCCCTAGGAATGGAAATTCACTCCTGAAAGAGATATCATAGGAAAAGGTGTCTCAGCTGAAGCCTTAGCACCAATCCTTGTTTCCACAGCAAGCCAAATTTTTCAAAATTTAATTATCACAAGGACAGAAAGCGAGACCTTCTGAACAGGGGGCATAGAGCACAAAACAAAAACCACAGGGGTATTAATTCTTCCCTATGTTATCCAAATCTAAAAAAAATACATAGTTTTGACTGGAGTTACACTTTAAAAATGTATCTGTTCTGACTTACATACAAATTCAACTTAAATTCATCTTGTTCATAACTTGGGGACTGCCTGTATCTTCTCTCCCACTGCAATCAGAACCTTTTTATATTCTCCAATATATCTCAGGAAGAGCAAACACATCCTTTATGATGGTAAATCTGGGGCAGCTTCACTCAGAACTAGCACCCATTCCATGCTTTGAAACATAAACAACTCTGCCAGGGTTTAGTTTTTACAGTAACGATGGATATCAATATAAAAAATTGGAAGGAAGTGGTCTGCACATACTTAGAAAGGACTGCGGTCATTGCTAATAATCAATATGGAATTATCAAAAACAAGTCATGCCAGACAAATCTGATGTCTTTTTTTATAGAGTTACAAGCTGGGTAGATGCGGGGAATGTCGTGGATGTAGTGTATCTGGATTTCAGTTAGGCCTTCGACAAGGTCCTCTTGGATCTTCTGGCAAACAAACTAGTCAAATGTGGGCTAGGCAAAACTACAGTTAGGTGGATCTGCAATTGGTTAAATGAACTAACCCAGAGGGTGCTCCCCAATGCTTCCTCTTCATCCTGGAAAGAAGTGACAAGTGGAGTGCCATAAGCAAGGTTCCGTCCTGTGCCCATTCCTGTTCAACATCTTTATTAATGACTTAGATGAAGGGTTATAAGGCATGTTCATCAAGTTTTCAGACAACACCAAATTGAGAGGGATGGCTAATAACCCAGAAGACAGGAGCAGAATTCAAAACGATCTGAACAGATCAGAAAGATGATTGACCAAGACTAACAAAATGAAATTCAACAGGACAAATGCAAGATACTCCACTTAGGCAGAAAAAAATAAATGCAAAAATACAGAATGGGGGATGCCTGGCTTGAGAGCAGTATGTGTGAAAAAGATATTGGGAGTCCTCGTGGACAACAAGTTAAACATGAGCCAACAATGTGAAGGGGTGGCTAAAAAAGCCAATGGGATTTTGGCTTGCATAAATATTAATCTAGTGCCTAGATCCAGGGAAGTCTTTCTTCCCCTCTATTCCGCCTTGATCAGACCACACCTGGAATACTGTGTCTAGTTCTGAGCACTACCATTGAGGGGAGATGTTGACAAGCTAGAATGTGTCCAGAGAAGGGTGACTAAAATGATCAAGGGTCTGGAGAACAAGTCCTATGAGGAGAGACTTAAATAGCTGGGAATGTTTAGTCTGAAGAGAAGGCTGAGATGGCCATGTATAAATATGTGAGGGGAAGTAATAGGGAGGAGCTTGTTTCCTTCTGCCCTGGAGACTAGGACTCAGAACAATGTCTTCAAACCACAGATAAGGAGGTTCCACCTGAACATTAGGAAGAACTTCCTAACTGTGTGTGAGAGAGCTGTTCAGCAGTGGAACTCTCTGTCCCGGACAGGCATGTAGCCAGGGGGGGGCTAAGGGGGCTTCAGCCCCCCCAGAAATTCTCAGGGTGGTCCGCGAGAAGGCCTTACTGGTACATTATTTAAACTGTTATGTTTATTCATATCATGATCTGATCACCATGCTCATTATATCCCACATTAATGGGGTTATTGGGATAACAATACAAAAGGTTTGCTAGGGTAGACCCTCTTCCACCCAGTCTCAGCCCCCTTCCCCCCCGAATCAAAATCCTGGCTACGGCCCTGGTCCCGGAGCATGGTGGAGGCTCCTTCTTTGGAGGCTTTTTAAGCAGAGGCTGGATGGCCATCTGTCATGGGTCCTTTGAATGTGATTTTCCTGCTTCTTGGCAAGAGGTTGGACTGGATGGCCCACAAGATATCTTCCAACTCATATGATTCCGTTAGGATCCAGAGTGAGGGAAACCAATTGAAAAGGATTAGACCACCACAGTTTATTTATAAATTACAAAAAAGAAACATTTTGAAGGATGAAATCAGCACAGTCTCTTTAAACACAGTACATTAGTTATTTGTTGTATAAAATGCATTGGTTGTGACCCTAAGGCACATGTATACATCGAATAGCAAGAATGTTTATGCACAACAAAAACAGCACAGCGTTAATGGGCTAAGTCTACCACAGGGTTTTTGTTGCCAACTACAAAGGGCATTCAAGTATCTATAAGGCACAAACAGCTCAGGCACCATTACATAGTAAAGGGAAGGAAGAAAGAAAGGGTAAAGTGGAACAGATCTTCCCCTGAATCAACAACACTAACAGCACTGCTTCACTTCCTCTATTTATTCCACCGAAGGTCAGAAGGGCAAAGTCATTTTCCAGTGAAACTTTAAGTACTTTCACAGTGCAAAAAGCCACAAGTCATTGACTGATTGTGTCATTATAGTTTTTTTAGGAAGCTATATACAAACCGCATTAACAAATTGTATGTTAAATATTAAATATTCAGCTGTGGAAACATTAAATATTCAGCTGTGGAACAATTCCTATATATCAAAACTTTCGGTGCAGCATGAGTGGTAGATGTGTAGTTTTCACAATCCAGTAGTCATGATGTAGGCTGAAGCCTTTCGTCGCATTAGTCTTTGCTTTCCATACTTCCAGCTCCATGTTTTAGTGCAAGCACATGGCAGAGTCTTATGCGGACTAGATTTGCCCTGAGAGATAAACTGAAAGCCTTAAGAGCTATTTCTGACAAAAGGAATACCATGTAAATCTATTTCATGGGCTGCTGTCATGTATTTCACAAAATACAGGGGCTAACTGTAATAAATTGTAATGGTCCCCTGCTTTCTCTCCTTGCATATTCCTGAAGTTATAAGAATCCTACTGGGTCAATCAAAAGTCTATCTAGTCCAGCGTTTTTATTACACAGTGGAGCCCCCAGTGCAGCAATGAGTTAAACCCTTGTGCCAACAGGACTGCTGACCTGAAGGTTGGTAGTTCGAATTCAGGGAGCAGGGTGAGATCCCATCTGCCAGCTCCAGCTTCTCCTGTGGGGAACATGAGAGAAGCCTCCTACAGGATGGTAAAACATCTGGGCATCCCCTGGGCAATGTCCTTGCAGACAGCAAATTCTCTCACACCAGAAGCGACTTGCAGTTTCTCAAGTCGCTCCTGACATGAAAAACAATTACATAGTGATAAAGATCACATTATGAAACTTGGAAGCAGGACATATCTGTAACACCCCATCCCACATTTTGAAGCAGTAGATACCAGCTCTTACATTAGACATAATATACAGCCACAATATCCTTGCCCCATATGAATTTATCTAATTCTCTCTCAGTGTTGGTAGCTGCAAGTTTTACCTTCAGAATGCACAAGTAAATCCAACTCTTTTATTCTGCCAGAAAATCTGAGCAAAATCTATGCTGACAATAGTAAAAAAAAAGCTGTTAAAGCAGAGAATTGGTTTTTTTTAAAAAAAAAACTTCCAGAGTGTAAGAAAGCAAATGCACTAAAAATTATAAGAAATCCAAAAAGTGTGGAAAGGCAAAACACTGTGTAATGAGACCTGAGATTAAAAAGCATACCTCAGGCATGGAGAAACCAGTCTAAAACACACTGAAAATGTGTTACTAAAAAGAAGGAATAAAAAGTCAATAATACATTAAATTTGAGATAGAATGGGGAAACAATATTAGCACTGAACTAGGAGTGTTTAGCTGAAACGCACGCACAGACACACACACACACTAGGGATGGCTTATTTTTCTTTCCTGGCAATAATCCCATTATAAGAAGAAAAAAATAATATAGGACATAGTGCAAATATTTATTTTCCTGAGTGTACATGAAGCAGTAATCAGAGTACGCAGCAGGTTCCTAACTCATGCATGTGCATGCATAATAGAACATACTGTTCCAATGGAATGGACGTATGAAACCTGCTTTTTGTCATGGATCCATCACCAGTTCAATATCTGATTTGCCATGACTGGAGGCTGCTGTACTTCAAAGTCTTGGGCAAAAGTATTTTCCTAACAATCCACTCAATATCTTTTTAAAAACTAAAAACATCTGCAATTCGTCCAATGCATACTATTGAGTGCTTGCCATTCAAATGACAGAGTATATTTTTTGTTTTTCTACTGCTACATCATTTTTTGTATCTATATGTGTCATTTTAACTACTGGGGGTTTTTTAAAAGTATTTTCATTTAAGCAGCTCAAAAGATTTTGTATTCATGACTAGTCAAAGTGGGCGAATTCTGACAGCAGTAGACAGTAAATTTTCCAGACTCTGACATGGGGTTATTCTTTCAAATATGAGAAGAATCATTATCAGATAACCCAGTTCAAAGCCGATATTGTGGGATTTTCTGCCTTGATATTCTGGGTTATATGGCTATGTGGAAGGGCCCAATATCTACTTTGAACTGGGTTATCTGAGTCCACCGTGCCACATATTCCAATTCAAAGCAGATGTGAGATTTTATCCAGTTGTTAGAAGGGGCCTAAGGTTGATGGAAACTGATCCTTAGCCCCATGCAGCGATTTAAATGTAAAACAAAATGTTTGTACAGAGATTTAAGTATTTTTAAAATAAAGCTACAGATGGGAAAACGAATGGAACAGACCGCTGAGTTTGAAGTTGAACTGCTAACTTCTGTCAAATATATTGACAGAGGGGATGGGACCTGAAACAAAGAATAAAGAATCACGAAATGTATTTGGAGATGTCTTGGAAAAATTTATGGATTCCTCGTGCTGCCTATTCACATTAGAGAATCAATCCACTTCAAATCCGGTTGCTGCCTCACTAAATTAAAATTTGTAGTTTAGGGAGGAGCCTTTATCAGCCTCACTAAATTAAAAACCCCAGAATTCTGCAGGAGGAAGAAACTAGATTTAAAGTGGATTCATTCTCTAGTGTGATAAAATCATAAAATATATTAAAAACCACTGTTATAAAAAACAAAAACCACTTGGCTTGCTGATGGTTGGAAACAAATTTAATCCTGCAAATATGGGATGCATATTTCTAATATAATCAGTTTAGGAAAACAAATTATTTCATCAAAATATAAAAAGCTGTAATATTTTTCACTGTAAAGGCAGGCCTGGGTAAAGCTTCAGAATACAATTTTAAGAGGATTGAGGCAATTTCCAAGTAAGTGTCATGACTTCGAGCAGAATGAAGGCTCTTGCTATACAAGTCACACAGTTTCGCTTGGCAGTTAAACAGACTGCATAAATGCTATAGCTGTGTCTGAATGCTTCCCCTTAGAATATGGATACCAGAGGGAGAAAATTTTATTCCCATTTTTATACACTGCTGATCTCCATGACATCCAGTATAGCTTGCTGTGTTGAGAGCAAAAGAGATTTACATCAAGCGCTCATCAAGGTGTTATGTCTAAATCTACATTAAATAATAGCAATTAATTGAACATTACCTACAACATGACTTCGCCCACCCCAGCCATTCAAAACTATAATCAATTGTTATATGTTCCCATGTGGAACAGGTCAGAAGTGCAAACAAGGTATGTGACATTTTCTTTTGGATGTACTGTATTGCTGAGCATTCAAAATCTGCACTGAATCCTGCAATTCTTCTCCTCTCTGCTGATTAGTATTCTATAGCAGCAGGCACCAAAACACAGATAGCTTCTCGTAGGACTGCAAGTAAAAAGCTAAAGTTTAAGGCACTATTAAACTGTAATCTGAACTAGAGGACAGCTGTCTGGAAGACAAATGTATATACAATACACTGAATAAATCCACTGGGTGTATAAAAACTAGCATGGACATCTGGATTTTTGCTCTGACAACTTTGATATTTTCACTTCCAGTATTAGGCACGTGAGTCATATAGAAACATATGTATATGATTTAATGATGGAAGTGCCTGACATACATATACAAATGTAGAAGGATAAATATAATAAAAAAATCTAGCGGCACTATCAAGACCAACCAAATCATTATAACATGGAGCCATGGTGGCACAATGGGTTAAACTCTTGTGCCAACAGGACTGCTGACCTGAAGGTTGGCGGTTTGAATCCACGAGAAGGGGTGAGCTGCCATCTGTCAGCTCCAGCTTCTCATGCAGAGACATGAGAGAAGCATCCCACAGGATGGTAACATATCCGGGCATCCCCTGGGCAACGTCCCTGCAGACGGCCAATTCTCTCACACCAGAAGTGACTTGCAGTTTCTCAAGTCGCTTCTGAGATTATATATCTATATATATCTATATCTATATATATATATATCTATATATATATATAATGAACTTCTATGGACTATACCCCAGTCCATCTGATGCATGAAGTGTTGTGCAAAAGTTTTGGTTATCATACGTGGTTTGGAATGGGATTATAGACAGGAAGATCAGAAGGAAATTAAATGTAAATATGCGCATAGTGAGAATTCTAGTATTGTTGAAACTGCTCCTTCACCAAATTGTTACTGGCTTTGGTGAATGCCCAATATGAATAATGTCACTCTCATGTCATGGTTTTCTGCATTTTATTTACCCTTGATTGCACTGTCTACAATCCCAGCCAAAGCCAAGTGTAGTCATGGAAAGCTGAATTTCTAGGTAATGCATCCTTAATTTGATGAAGTGATATATTGTCCATGAAAATGCATGCAATAAATTTGTTTGTTTTTTAGGGGCTACAAGACAATGTTGTTTTGGCTTTAATGGACATACATGCATAGCTATACCTCTGGAAATTAAACATAATATTGGGTTGCAGTGGATTTTCCAGGCTATATGGCCATGTTCCAGAAGCATTATCTCCTGAAGTTTCACGCACATCTATGGCAGGCATCCTCATGAGGAAGCCTACTATAGATGTGGGCCCCAGAAGACTCACAGCAACCCAGTGATTCTTGCCATGTAAGCCTTCAACAAAATATAATGTTCTTTGTAAGAGCCAATCTTACATTTTTACATATTTTGTTATTATATTTGTATACTTTTATTTATTGAGAACACAGGGATATAAGAAATGCTTCAGTGAATCTCTCAATATGCTGGTTCCATAGCAGCCAAATAAAGGTTTGTGAACAGTGTGAGCTCAATCACATTAAATCATTCATTTACCCTGATGACTAGCATGCAGAAGTGTACTATTTATGATACTGAAGATACTGAAGATTATCCATGGCAATTATGGCTAGTAACCATTAAATAGCCCTATTTGCCATGAATTTGTCCAGTTGTCTTCTGAAACAGACCAAGGGGTAACAATCACATCCTATAACTGCACACTCCTTATTTTAACATATTGTGTTTAAAAAATCCTTCTTTTTATTTCTCCTGAATCTCTCATAATTTAACTTCATTGCGTGACCCTGAGGAGTTCCAGAATTATGATGGGAATAAACTCATATGGTACATAACTATATAAACATATCTCATATTTCTTCTCGCTCACCTTTTTTCTAAGCTAAACAATAACAAATGGCAAAAATGTCTTATTTGGGAATTGCTTCTGTTCATTGATACTTTTGGCTGCTCTCTCTTGCATGCAAAACTTTGTCTCTATGTCTTAGTGAGCATTAACTGATGTTATAATTCTTTCCTTCATACACACAATCACTCTGTTTTGTTGTATTTCATTAAAACTCCAGGTATAAATGGAATGGATTGGAATGATAAGTGCTGCTATGTTAATTTAATTACACCTTCATTGCTCGAGGGCATCTTAATAATAATCCACAAGAGAAACAATCAGGCACTGAAATTTTGACTCCATCTTTTCACCCCAATGGAAGTCATAAGAAACAAGGGAGAATTTCATAGGTCTATGAGTTCCCTCCAAGGCACTTGCTCTGACAAGTCTGTTAAAACAAGAGACATGAAAAAGTGTCACTGTATTATACATCGTAGTGTATAATAATATTCCAGTCCACAATCAATGATGCAATAATCTTCTCAGTCTATAACCAACAATAGGAAAGAGCACCACCAAGAAATGGAATGTTCCCCTGCAAGATTAAAAACTATAAAATCCAGTGATCACAGTTCCTTAATTAATGCTGCTACTTCTTCATCATCGTACAAGCATCTTCCAGGTCATGTGTTTTATCCTGAAGGTAAAGGTACCAGCTCTGTCTTGGACACTCCAAGCATTATATGGACCACTGTGAGGAAAACAGGCTGTAGGTTTGAAAGGAGCCCAGCAGCTTTTCCTAGCAGCTTCCCTTTAGGAGGCTATGTTTTCCTGTTGCGGTTTCTCCTACGTCATGAGACCACACAGGCTGAATGCTTGGCTTTTTCTCCTGGATGGGAGCTTGCACTCATTTTACCTGGAGCAAAAAAAAAAAAGAAGAAGAAAATCCGATTAAAGGTTTCCACCAAATCTTTTGTTTTAAAGTTTCATGCTAAGCCATGCCTTACAACAGTGGTTCTCAACTTGTGGGTCTCCAGATGTTTTGGGCTTCAACTTCCATAACTCCTAACAGCTGGTAAACTGGCTGGGATTTCTGGGAGTTGTAGGCCAAAATGCCTGGGGACCCACAGATTGAGAACCACTGCATTACAGAATTCTTACTTTTGTATTTCTGCAAATCATGAGATGTGCCTACACACACACTGGAAGCAATTTCTGAAAATATCATCATATATTTCTACAGGTTGAGTATCCCGTATTCAAAATAGTTGAGACAAGGAGTGTTTAGGACAGTGGTGAGACCCACTGGGTTAGGATCTCTCTCTCTCTCTCTTTCTTTCTCTCCCTCCCTCACCTGATTGAAATATTTCCATTTGTAAATATATACATATTATGTAAATATATACATAATGGAAATACATATCTTGGAAATGAGACACAAATCTAAACATGACCTGTTCAACAGTGGACCTGCCTTGGGGTGTGGTGGAGGCTTGTAAACAAAGGGTGGATAGCCATCTGTCTGGGATGCTTTGATTGTGCTTTTCTTTCATGGCAGGGGGTTGGACTGAGTGGCCTGTGTGGTCTCTTCCAATTCTATAATTTCATGATTCTATGACTTATGTTTCATATATATCTGATACACATAGCCTGACAGTCATTTTGTACATAACCTTTTAAAATAATTTTGTGCATGAAATAATGTTTGTGTACATCAAGGCATCAGAAAGCAAAGGGATAACTACCTCAACTACCCATGAAGGCAACTTGGAGTGATTTGATTTTGGAATTCAGAATAAAGGATGCTCATTCTGTGACTTTGTTTAAATAAAGCATTTACAAATTTGATCAAGCATAAAGTGAAATGTTTCAACATATTAACAGAATTGCAGATACCCTTGGGATACTACTTAATTGATAATACTTTAATGGAATTGTGTGCACCCAAGAGACTCCTATAACCAAAGCTGAAGTATATTTAAACATTAGACCAGTGCTGTCCAACTTTTAACCAGCCAAGGGCTGGATTCCAGGTCACTGATGACCTGAGGGGCCGCCCCGCCCCGCCCCGCCCCCAGCCCGGCCCCGCCCCTGCCCCCGGCTGCTGGGATGCTTTGGGAGAGAGGAGGAGCCACAGGGCACCCCCCCTCCCTTCCAAGGCATCCTAGCCGCAGATGAAGCTGGCGGTTTCGCCGGCTTCAGCTGCTGCCGGGATGCCTTGGAAGGGAGAGAGGCGCCGCGGGGGACCCCCCTCCCTTGCAAGGCATCGCGGCAGCCGCGGCAGCCGCGATGCCTTGGAAGGGAGGGAGGCGCCGCCGGGGGACCCGCCCTCCCTTGCAAGGCATCGCGGCACCCGCGGAAGCCGGCGCCGACTTCAGCCGCTGCCGCGATGCCTTGCAAGGGAGGGAGGCGCCGCAGGGGGGAGCCCCCTCCCTTGCAAAGCATCGCGGCAGCCGCGGAGCCGGCGCCAGCATCAGCCGCTGCCGCGATGCCTTGCAAGGGAGGGAGGCACCGCCGGGGACCCCTCCCTTGCAAGGCATCGGCGCCGGTGAGAGAGGGAAGAAGAGGGCAGTGCAGGGAGGAGGAGCTAGCTCTCTTCCTCCTCCCTGTCCCCCCCCCCTCCCCCCGGCCGCCAGTTTTTAAAAAAAAAATTTAGATTTTTTTTATAAAAAAATTAAAAATGGCGGCCGGGGGCATAGCGGGGGCCGTGTCCAACAGGCTGGGGGGGCGTGTACGGCCCCTGGCCGCCAGTTGGACAGCCCTGCCATAGACAAACTGAATGAGTTTAGTGCAAAGTAAAATGATGTTGACAATGGCACATGGGTCACACTTAGCATTAAAACAGCCACCACAGTTTCCAAAGGCTGATAACAGCTCCAATAGTTTATCTCAAGCTTCACTGCCTACAGTTCCTTTTGAGAGTTGCTTCCCTATGCAACCATGATGCTTTCAGGGCTTAGAAAAGTTCCTTTTTTTGGACCATGCCACTCAGAATATCGCAGCCACTATGCAAGCTCTGATTATTGCTGACTAGATATCCCATCTAGCAGTTTTCTTTCAACGTGTCATAGAGAACACCATTGGGAAAAGGTCCCAAATGACCAACCAGGCAAAAAATCAGTCAACTCCAGGTCACAGACTTCAGTAGACCTCACACATGCACATGTTTAGCTGAGTTTGTGTAGGTACAGCATTTCTTTCAGCAAAATGGTTGCATTGGGGAAAATCCTCTGTTTTCAGCTTTTCTTATTAGCTAGATGTGAAAATGTAAGGAATGCCACCTTTAGAAAGGTCTTGTTTTGGAGGATGAGAATTTGGAACAATGAAGCCGTTAGAAAAGGAGGTGTAATCCTTTCCTCCCTTGTCACTTGCTTCCTCTGAATAGCACACTTATGCGCCATTCCGCGCACACTTTAAAGAGACAGACACATAATCCATAACTCAACTGAGAAATTTCTAGCACAGTCCTTCTCCAATAGAGGGGGAAAGCATAACTCACTAGGAGAACACATATTTTAGAATTGGTTTTAATAGATTTGAAAAACAGAGGTCTGGTATTTTAACATTTGTATGAAGAACTTTTAGCTGTACAGATAGTCCCAAAGTTACGAGCAAGATAGGTGGCGTTTGTTTGGCTCTCTGTGCTCCTGTTAAGAAGATTTCACCACACTTTCTGTCCCTGTGAGAATTTGATTTTGAAAAACATGGCTTGTTGTGTAAAAAGCATCAATGGAGCACCTGTTCTCCATGATAACTCTTTTGGGAGTGAAATTTCCTTCCGAGGAATAGATTTCTTTCACTTCCTGTTGTCTCAACCCATTCCTAACTATGAGTCATTTATAAGTCAAATGTTTGTAACTCGGGAACTGCCTGTATTTGTTTTTAAAAGTTGTACATCACAAACATTTTCTATATTTATAAGATTACTAAGAACTTTCTATCAATTGCTATCTTCAATTGCTCAAATAATAAATATGAAAATGGGTTGCTGTGAGTTTTTTGGGGGCTGTATGGCCATATTCCAGCAGCATTTTCGCCTAATGTTTCACCTGCATCAATAGTTTTTTGCCTCTAAATGAAATTGTTTTTTTTATTTAGTTGCTGTGAGTTTTCTGGGCTGTATGGCCATATTCTGGAAGCATTCTCTCCTGATGTTTCACCCCCATCTGTGGCAGGCATCCTCAGAGGTCGAGGGGTCTGTTGGAAACTAGGCTAGTGAGATTTATATATCTGTGGAATGTCCATGGTGGAAGAAAGAACTCTTGTCAGCTTGACAGGTGGCCATTTGCAACATTCACACTTACCTCAAGCAGACAAGAGTTCTTTCACCCACCCTAGACATTACACAGATATATAAACCTCACTTGCCTAGTTTCCAACAGACCCATTGACCTCTGAGGATGCCTGCCATAGATGTGGGGGAAACGTCAGGAGAGAATGCTTCCAGAAAAGACTGCTTCTGGAACATGGCAATGCAGCCTGGAAAACTCACATCAACAGTGATTCTAAGCCATTAAAGCCTTCAACAACACCTTGTTTTTTTCATACTGAAAACTCTGGTGACCACCCTCACTAGGACTAGATATCTCTGAAAGATAAAGCGGAGATGTTTCAGAGCAAGAATCGGCAATTGAACTGTTATAAATCAAATGGAGGCTTTTGTAATTTACACCTTTATAAAAAGTAGGTAAACAGAACATATAATCTGTTATGTTCTGGTTGTGTCACTAGGGGTTGCTGTGTGTCCTTTCATCAATTTAATAAGCTATTGCAAAAACATAACTTATTTTCTATCTACTGAGAAACAATACTGTTAAAGCGTATTACCTCATGTAGGCCTGCTCCAAAGAAATAGACCCTATTATCAAAAAGGGCCACAAGATTCTTTAAGTAAGTTAACTCTGTTCACCATTCAACTCCGGTATGCAACTCTAGTACTTCTACCTGACTTTTCTACACTAAAAATCAGATTCCTTCCAAAAGATCAAGCTAGAATTTCCTCTTACAGCATTCCACTTTTTCTTCCTAAACTGTAGAGAACTTCCTGTTATATGTAACAGAAATGAAAACCTTATTCCAGCCTTCTTCAACATATGTTGTCAAAGGCTTTCATGGCCGCAATCACTGGGTTGCTGTGAGTTTTCCAGGCTGTATGGCCATGTTCCAGAAACATTCCTTCCAAAAGATCAAGATCTATGTCAGGCATCCTCAGGTCTGTTGGAAACTAGGCAAGTGGGGTTTATATATCTGTGGAATGTCCAGTGTGGGAGAAAGAACTCTTGTCTGTTGTGAGGCAAGTGTGAATGTTGCAATTAACTACCTTGATTAGCACTGGATAGCCTTTCATCTTCAAAGCTTGGCTGCTTCCTGCCCAGGGGAATCCTTTGTTGGAAGGTGATTAACTGGCCCTGATCGTTTGTTTGGAATTCCCTTATTTTTTAGTGTTGTTCTTTATTTACTGTCCTGATTTTAGATTTTGTAAATATTAAAATGCTTCTGGCATATGGCCATACAGTCCATAAAACTCATAGCAACCCACTTCTTCAACATAGTTTCTTCCACATGAATTGGATTCCAGCTTCCGCCAAGTCCAGGTAGCATGGTGAGGTTTAAAACATCCATAAGGAATGAGATTGGTGAAACCTGTTCTGGCCACATGAAAAAAGTTAATACTCCTTCCCTTCCATCCCTCCTCTTAACTGCAGCAAAAGGAGGACAAGACCCTTTATTTGTCAAATGCATTTGTCAAATCCAGCTTCACAGCTGAATAGCATCCCTGCTGTGGACTGTCTAGCCTGGTACAAACAAATATTACAGTTTGACACCTTTGGTTTTGTTGTTTATTTTCTCTCTCACAAGATTTAGCTTATTATAGTTCTAGATTTATACACTTTTGGAACAGTATTGATCACCAGAATTTTTTTTAAATGTAAATATTTTAAAATGTTTTTTAAAAAATCGAAATGTACTTTGCTTTAAAACTTTGTGCTTCAAGCACAAGTCTTCCTAGTTGCCAGAATGCCCTCATTTTTTAAAGGGAGAAGGCACTTCTCTCCAGCTTCAGTTCATTCCTCTCCAATAGGTTAAGTTACTTTTGCAGCTGGTTTTCTTGTACTAAACATTATCAGATTTTAGGTTGGATAACACAAGGCTTTAAAGGAAATTTCGAACAGATCCCTCAACCTCTGAGGATGCCTGCAATAGATGTGGGCGAAATGTCGGGAGAGAATGCTTCTGGAACATGGGCATACAGCCCGGAAAACTCACAGCAACCCAGTGGTTCCAGCCATGAAAGCCTTCAACAACAAACTTGAAAGGAAATTATTGGCATCTATAGGGATTATATCAGTCACTAAAAGCTACTAAAGCAGATCATAAGACTGTAATCTTATTTATTTGTTCTTAGTTTGCTTGTTTTTGTTGATGCATTGTTGTATTTGTATTTGACGGGCTTGGTGGTGGGGTATAAATAAAGTTTTATTATTATTTACTATTAATCCTAAACTGCTGAAGAATGCAATGCACTATTATTAGGCATTCCCACATTTATAACATAAGGTACTGCTTGGGTATTGACAGGAGCCTCCAGTGGCGCAGTGACTTAAACCGCTGAGCTGCTGAACGTGCTGACCGAAAGGTGGGTGGTTCAAATCTGGGGAGCGGAGTGAGCACCCACTGTTAGCTCCAGTTTCTGCCAACCTAGCAGTTCGAAAACCTGCAAATGTGAGTAGATCAATAGGTACCACTCAGACGGGAAGGTAACGGCACTCCATGAAGTCATGCAGGCCACATGACCTTGGAGGTGTCTATGGAGAACACCGGTTCTTCAGCTTAGAAATGGAGATGAGCACCAACCCCCAGAGTCGGACATGACTGGACTTAATTTCAGACGAAAACCTTTACCTTTACTTGGGTATTGCCAGCAAGGTAGAAATATCCGCAGGGGTGGCTTTTCTCCCCCCCCCCTCCAAATTTTATTGGAAGGGAGGAAATTAGATGGTGCACGTCTAATTCCTTTATAGAAGTATATGAGGAACCCAGTGGATCTAGGCTTTTACTTCCCTTCCTACTAAGATCTCACAAAAGACCTGTTTTTGCCCCCTCCTGAAGGTCAAGATTCTGGCCTCCAAGGAGAGAGATGTCAACTGCAGCAATTTTCAGAAGGCAGTGGGTGAAATTGGCCATTGGACTCCCCCCATCTCAATGGGTAATGCTCTACTGAACACTGTCAAAGACCTCAGAGCAAGAGATTTGTTCCTTCCTATGTCCCTTGGGGTGTGTTCCTAAGGTAATAGGATTACAGTTTAAATGTTTCAACGAGTTTTGTGAAATGCTTAAATGGAACAGGAAGCTTCTGTTTAGGATTCAGCTCACTGTATCTGGGGATGCTGCTCGAATACAGATATTTCTCATGCTTGTCACAACAAACGTATGATGGGCAGAGGTATTTCACAGTTTTAATGCATTCACATTTCTCAGGATGACAACCTGCCTCCTCCTTGGAATCATAGAAACCTAGTTATCAAATAGGAAAGACGTGTCAATTTCTCCTATTAACCCATATGTCATACTTACCTGAAAACAAATCTGTGAGATGTAACTAAACCAAGTCAAGATTTTAGATCAGCCTTGGGCAAACTTCAGCCCTCCATGTGTTTTGGACTTCAACTCCCACAATTCCTAACAGCCGATTGTGGGAGCTGTAGTCCAAAACACTTGGAGGGCCGAAGTTTGCCCATACCTGTTCTAGATGGTGCTAGTTTTTGACAGAATTGCTCTCCTCCCACTTCACTCTTTCAATATAGATAGATTTTTTTTAAAAAAATTGAGAGCATATTATTATGCCTTAATCTTATACCCAGAAGGTTTTCGGAAATGAAAATGAATGTTGGGAAGAGGGGGGGGGGGAGGATGTTTTGGGTTGTTGTTTTTTTTGGCAAAAAGGAATTCTAAACAAGTAACTAAGAGTTAAAGGTAAAAAAGAAAAAAATCAAGCTCGCAAAATTTCAGACACATGCCTGAAAATTTGGCCAGCATATTTAGAAACATTTGGATAAGCCTTGAAACCAGAGGTCTAGCTTCTGCTGATTTTATAGGCCGAACTATAGATATTATTGTTTATACTCAAGTATAAGCCAATCCAAATGTAATCTGACGCACCTAATTTTACCACAGAAAACTGGGAAAATGTACTGACTCGAGTAGAAGTCAAGGGTGTGAAATGCAGCAGCTACTGGTAAATACAAATATATACCAATAAAATTACATTAATTGAGGCATCAATAGGTTAAATGTTTTTGAATATTTACAAAACAGTGTAATTTAAGATTAGACTGTCCAACTCTGATTCTAACTTTCTTCAGTGTAAATGTGCTTCTGTATCCTTCCAATAATAATAGAGTAAAATAATAAATGTAATAAAATAATAATAGAATAAAATAATGGAAATGTAATGATAACAGTAATAATAGAGTAAAATAATACATGTAATAATAATAAATAGAGTAAAATAATAAATATAATAAAATAATAATATTAATAATAGAGTAAAATAATGTAAATGTAATAATCATAAAAATAATTGAGTAAAATAATAAATATAATAAAAATAATACTACTAACAGAGTAAAATAATAAATAACCTCGACTCTAGTATAAGGTGAGGGGAGCTTTTTCAGTCTAAAAAGGGGCTGAAAAACTAGACTTATACTCAAGGTTATACAGTAAGGAAGTATGTGTATGGCTGGCTGCGCAGTCTGGCTTTAGGTCGGGACATGGTACTGAGACAGCCTTGGTAGCCTTAGTGGATGATCTACGCCGGGAGCTCAACGGGGGGAGTGTGTCCCTGTTGGTTCTGCTGGACCTCTCATTGGCCTTCGATACCGTCAATCATGGTATCCTTCTGAGACGCCTTGCAGGAATGGGCCTTGGAGGTACTGCCTTGCAGTGGCTCCAGTCCTTCCTCGAGGGTCAATCCCAGAAGGTGTTGCTAGGGGACTCCTGCTCGGACCCACGGCCATTGTACTGTGGGGTCCCGCAGGACTCAGTACTATCCCCTATGGTATTTAATATATACATGAAGCCGTTGGGAGAGATCATTCGGAGTTTCGGGGTACGGAGTCATCTATACGCAGATGATGTCCAAATCTGCCACTCCTTCCCACCTGCTACTAAGGAGCTTGGCCGCTGAACCGGTGCTTGGCCGCTGTAACAGACTGTATGAGGGAGAACAGATAGAAACTAAATCCAGACAAGACCGAGGTACTCCTGGTCAGTCGTAAGGCCGAACAGGGCATAGGGTTACAGCCTGTGCTTGACGGGGTTACACTACCCCTGAAGGTGCAGGTTTGCAGTCTGGGAGTGATCCTGGACTCATAGCTAAGCCTGGAACCCCAGGTCTCAGCGGTGGCCAGGGGAGTTTTTGCACAGCTAAGGCTCATGCGCCAGCTGCGCCCATACCTTGGGAAGTCTGACTTGGCCACAGTGGTCTAGCTCTGATTACATCCCGTATAAAGTACTACAATGCTCTCTACGTGGGGTTGCCTATGAAGACTGCCTGGAAGCTGCAATTAGTTCAGTGCTCGGCAGCCAGATTACTAACGGGAATGAGGTACAGGGAACATACAACTCCCTTGTTGCGCCAGCTCCATTGGCTGCCAATTAGCTTCCGAGCACAATTCAAAGTGCTGGTTTTAACCTACAAAAACCTATACGGTTCTGGCCCAGTTTACCTGTTTGATTGTATCCCCTATGAACCATCAAGAGTGTTAAGATTGTCTGGAAAGGTCCTGCTCTTGATCCCACCACCTTCACAGGCGCATCTGGTGGGGTTGAGAGCAGGGCCTTTTCTGTGGTGGCCCCCCGGCTGTGGAACTCCCTCCCAAATGAAATTAGATTTGCCCCCTACCTCCTGACCTTTAGGAAGCTAGTGAAAACGTGGCTGTGGAATGAGGCCTTCACAGAATGAGGGCGGAGATCGCTAATCGACTAAGTTATTGACCACAATATATGGACTGAATACATGGACTGAGTTGGACATGATTTTACCTTGGTGAACGGCTTTTTATGTAATTTATTTTATATGTATTGGTAATTTTATTGTTATTTATGATGTTTTAGATTTTAATGTTAGCATTGAATTCTTGCTGTCTGCCGGTCTGAGTCCCTCTACGGAGGTGAGAAGATCGGGATACAAAAGTTTTAAATTAGTTAATTAATTAATACATTTTAGTTGTAGCCCTTCCAAGGAAGTGTTCTCCCACCCCAACCCATTTATTTTGGTCAGTGATCTGACTTTAAAAAATTGTTCCATAAATATATGAATGTTTAAAAAGTAAAATAAAGAGAGACTTTTCTCGGGAGATTTACCTGAATTGCCCACATTGCTACGGGCACTAATAGGGCGAAAGTTGCTCTGGTTGTCCTTTGGCACCTTCACAACCACAAACTCTTCAGTGGTCTCACTGGCAACAGAATTGGCATCAGCATTTAGAGGTGATGGTCGCTTGGACCTTCTGAAAAGTCCAGTTCCAAATTTTCTGTTTTGTTTGGAACCAGCTTCCCCATTGGCAATATCATTCTTCGTGGAGTCATGTATGGACTCCCTGGATTTGGATTTATTTTTTGGGTCCAGTTGGAACATGGCAAGTAACTTCTGAGGACTCCGGTTTCCTCTGTTCAGGTCCTCAAGTGGAGGCTCAATCTCTGGCAGAATTTGCTCCACAGTTACAAGGTCATTCAGAAAAGAATGTAGTCGTTTATTTGATTCATTATCTTCTCCTCTTTCTTCTAATGTCTCCTGTGTCTCTTGTTTTTGGCGGGAGGCCCAGCGCAACATTTCCCCTGGAGGAATTCCCACCACCAGTCCGTATTTTGGGTTGATGGCTTTCCGGGCCACAGTAGAAGAGGAAAATCCCATTCTCTCAAATCCTGATCGGAAAGGACATGGGATATCCAGCTCTTTGTAGAGATTGATTTCCTCTGAAATGGCATAGAGCTCACGAAACTCAAGATCAAACATCTCCACATGCTGCCCAGTCAAGTACAAGAGAATGTTTCTGTCTATGTGAGATGAGGTCCATGTGAAACTACAAAACACAAAAGATGCTATTAAAGAATTGCAATTATAAAGATATACGTTTTCATGAAGAAGCACTCACCATGAAGGGACTCATACCACATAATGAACTACCTGTGCCCCCAATCTGCTGTTAATGTGTGTGATGTTGTTTTTAATGTAATGTTTTAATTGTTTTTATTGATTGGCATGTGAGCCACCCCAAGCCGGCTGGGAGTGGCAGCGAACAAGTTCAAATAAATAAATAAATAAAAAATAAATAAATAATTGTGTTAGATGAGATTAACCTTCAGAGAACATTCTTCAGGATTAGAATATTCTCAGAATATTGACCAAATTATTTGAGACTTTCTGCGAATTTTACATTTTTAAATCAGTTCCCTAAATTATGTTCTGCATTCAATTTTGAGATCATTCCTGTATATCAGCATCTCTTACGCCGGAAAAAAGGGGGGGGGGTTGCAAGAGGGTTTTTAGAGGAGTCGCCAAAATCCATCTCTGCCTGTCTTTCTCTTCCTTTTTAGCAACAGACAGTGAATCCTCCCACCAAAATCCCCCTCTGCTGTGATTGTAGGTGAACTATAAATCCCAGCAACTACAACTCCCAAATGTCAAGGTCTATTTTCCCAAACCCCGCCAGTGTTCACATTTGGGCATATTGAGTATTCGTGCCAAGTTTTGTCCAGAGCTATCATTGTTTTGAGTCCACAGTGCTCTCTGGATGTAGGTGAACTACAACTCCAAAACTCAAGGTCAATGCTTACCAAATCCTTCCAGTATTTTCTGTTGGTCATGGGAGTTCTGTGCCAAGTTTGGTTCAATTCCATCATTGGTGGAGTTCAGAATGCTCTTTGATTATAGGTGAACTATAAATTCCAGCAACCACAACTCCCAACTGACAAAATCGGGTATTTGTGACAAATATGGTCCAGTGAATCCTACATATCAGATACATCCTACATATCAGATATTTACATTACAATTCATAACTGTAGCAAAATTACAGTTTTCAAGTAGCAACACAATGTTATGGTTGGGGGTCACCACAACATGAGGAACTATATTAAGAGGCTGCGGCATTAGGAAGATATACAACCACTGTTGTATATTAAAAGATTGCTTGAGTATTGTAGCAAATCTGGAAATTTTACAGAATATTTCAGAATGTTGTGGACCTTTTACCACCACTGAAAAATGGACCATCCCTCCCTACTGCCTTTGCCCACTATTCCTCCAGCCCTTTTCCTCTATCCTTCTTCCTGCTGTCACAGTCACTATCACTTTTCCTTTACTTCATCTTCCCCTCTGCCCTGTTCCCCCTTCTTCCTTCCCTCCAAAAGATGAATCATTAAAAAGGCACATCCTTGTTGCCACTGCCAACCAAAGACTCTCTAGAGAGCCAGTTTCTTCTTATCTTTGGGTCTTAATTGAGTCTAAAGAGGGCTGACCTGGGAAATCTACTCCTCCCTCACTTATTTTCATGTTAATAATTGGAAATATATATTTAAAATGTATTGAAGAAAAACATGAACAATTAAGAATTTTTTAGAGATATATTTTAAAAATGTTAAAGAAGGAATATCCCCAAAATCTGGGTTAGAGTATATTTTCAAGAGTAGCATTAGATCAGTATTTTTCAATCTGGGTGGGCGGGGTGGGGGGTTGCAAGGGGGGTGTCAGAGGGATTGCCAAAGACCATGAGAAAATACAGTATTTTCTGTTGGTCATGGGGGTTCTGTGTGAGAAGTTTGGCCCAATTTTATCATTGGTGTGATTCAGAATGATCTTTTAGGAGTTGTAGTTGCTGGGATTTATAGTTCACCTACAATCAAAGAGCATTCTGAACTCCACCAATGAGGGAATTGAACCAAACTTGGCACACAGAACTCCCATGACCAACAGAAAATACTGGAAGGATTCGGTGGGCACTGACCTTTGAGTTTTGGAGTTTTAGTTCACCTACATCCAGAGAGCATTATGGATTCAAACAATTATGGATCTGGACCAAACTTGGCACGAATTCTCAAGATGTCCAAATGTGAACACTGGTGGAGTTTGGGGAAAATAGACCTTGACATTTGGGAGTTGTAGTTGCTGGGATTTATAGTTCACTTATACTCACAGCGGAGGAGGGCTTTTGGTGGGAGGATTCACAGTCTGTTTTCACAAAAGAAGAGAAGGACAGGTGGACATGGTATTTGGCGCCCCCCCCTAAAACCCCTCTCGTGACCCCCCCTCCAGGGGTCCTGACCTCCAGGTTGAGAAATGCTGCCTCCTGACAAAGAGCCTTCCAGATATATATATATATATATATATATATGAGATTCACAAAAACACACATACATGTATATGACAGCTACAGGATCATAGGTCTGAAAGGGACCCCTAAAGAAGGACAATGATACGTTGCATGTTCCAAAGTAGGCAAACCAGACAATCTCCACATCTAACTGACAAAGAAACAACAAGAAATACTGTTTACCCACAAGCATAAAGAAATTACAAATATTTGAAAGCAGTATTTACTCATTACTTTATTTTCCAGATCACCAGACTGGGCCACAGCAACACTTGGCAGGGGATAGCTAGTATTTTATACAAAGCTAATTAAATCAATTTAATGTTTGCTTCTCGTAGACTTAGCATGGCGATTTGGTTAACCAGTTAAAATTAATAAGTAAACCAGGTTTTTTTAACCCGAAAAAATGGGGGGGGGGAGGGTTTGAACCTCTAACTTCCCCCTGTATACAGCCTTGCACTCTGGATATTCAGTAAAAGAATACATTTGTTTATATTGCTTGTTTGTACATGCACATAGCAGCTTCTTTTAACTTGGATGGAAAAGAGAGTTAATATATTAACATAAAAAATCTTAACAGCAGTTACAACATGTTAAGAACAGCTAAACATAACATAAAACCAGGATTTACCGCAATTCAAGGCCTACTCCCTTGCATATGACCCTGTCTGTGCCTTCAGGTCTTCTGTTAAAGTTCTTCTTCAGGTTTCCCAACTACCGAGATTAGATGGGTACCCACAAAGAATTAAAACCTTATAACTATTTACCTTTCTTTGTAAATGTTCTTTATACACCATGTGCCTGTCATATAATCCTACGAGCTTTAGATGCCATTGAAAAATGCCTGTACTTACTCAAGTTTATTTGGGATATACTGTTGAAATGCTCTTCAATAATTTTAATAGTTAGATATTTTATCTATTTGAGTTTACCTTTTGTCTTTGGTTTTTCTTTACACTAATCCCCAGAACCAACTTGTCAGCAGACAGATTAATGTTCAGTGATCAAACATGTGTGTTGTGAGCATAAGAAAAACCAGGCTCAATTATCAAAAAAGCCTTTCTGTTGGAATATTTTCTTCATTTTCTTCTACTTCAGTTTGGTTTCAGGTGGCTTCATGCTCAGAACTAGATAGTATGTCTGAATGCAAACATATCCTGCTTTTTACTCCAAGAATACACTCTTTTTTTCCTTAACGTTTTAGCTTAAAATTGGCAATATATTCATCAAATTAGTGGTCTTCTGATAACCATCTGGTCCCTCCAGGTGTTGACAGACTCAAATTTCCTAATCACAGTCACTGAAAAGGTGTGATGGGAACTGTAGTCCAAAAACACCTGGAGAGAACCAGGACGGTTTGTTTTAACTTAAGGCTAAAGAGGACCGAAGTTTGCCCATGCCTGCTCTAAACAATTACTGCCAGTAAAATAATATAATTCTTATGTTTAACTTGGGAAGAAATGAATTAAGCTAAACTGTAATGGAATGGGACAAAAGTTGCATGTTTCCAAGACCACATTGTAAATTAGATATATTTACAGTATTTATTTATTATTTATTGCATTTCTAACCCGCCCTTCTCAACCCCCGAGATACACACACATATTTATATAGATATACACATAAATGTACAAACAAAATAAAAAGCCAACTGACCTATAGGATCCAGTGAGGACTTTTTCACCATCCACCATCAGGAAACGAGAGCACAAATTGCCTTTGATCTTCCCCGAAGGCATATAGAATCCAACTCCAGTCACCGAACGCACACGGATATACTGACACACACACAAAAAAGATGGGCTTAATGCACAAAGTCTTATGATCTTCTCAACAAAGGCAGTAGTTTAATCACATCATTTTTCTATGTTCTGCCTCTCATATACTCAAGGCCAGCTCCATCTCTGAGAGGCTTTGGGCAGAGTGGGGATCGTTTTTCACCCCGATTGGTGAATAGCCAAGAGTTATGGTAGGCCAAAGATCTGTCTGTCTGTCTGTCTGTCTGTCTGTCTATCTATCTATCTATCTATCTATCTATCTATCTATCTATCTATCTATCTATGTTTTGGCAGTGTGAGAAATGTAAAGGATCGTTCTATCAAGCCACATGATATTGCTTGTATTAGTGCTGTTCAAAATTGTAGTCCAGGGACAAGATATAGTCCATGAACCATAGGCTGATGGTCTCTGGAGAGTCTTCATGGGGGAAAAAAGAAACAATTGTAGCCAGTGGACATCTGTATGGTACCCTATCCCTGACACATAAGGGGATAGGGGTCCCTCACATGAGAATTGACTGTTACCTTACTGCTAATGGATCTGATGTCAAATCAACCATGAATTTTCACTGGGAGTCAAAGAACTAAACAGAGATGGCATGAGTCTTTAAAAAAGAGAAAGCGTTTTACAGCTGGATAAGCCTGAGAAGGACTATTGAGAAGACTCTCTAAGAGATCTCTCATTCATTGGATTACTATAAATCAAATCCAACTTGACAACAAATAACAACAACAATATAGGGTATACTCTTTCTATATAATTATTGGTGTCCCCCACATCATGTTGGGTTTAATGATTATTTTTTATTTCATTCAGATACACAACAGTGCTGTACAAGATGGATGATGTTCCAATTTAACAAGTGTCTGAACTGCAGCTCAGAGTAGCACAATTACAGACCTCATCCAGACCTATACAGCAGAAAGACAGTGAGTAAAGACATGTCCTTCTTGACTCTAGAATAAGACATAGTAGAAGGGAATCTTCACCCAAGAGCCAGCAAGCATCTGCAGAGAATATTAAACAGAAGGCAATAGAAGAACAAAGAAGCACCACCCTTTTTATAAGGAGAGAACAGATTAATTGCCAGGACATGGCTTCTAAACAAGGCACAATTATGTAAGCACTACTGCAATCAAGGCAAATTAATTTTGAACATAAGATGGCAAGGACTCAAGTTTGTCATTCAGAAAATCAGACTTCACAAAAGGAATAGATGCACCTCAAGATGCAATATCCCAGCTTTGGAGCATACCGAATGCATTGTTTTGCCTTGACCCTCTTAACATTTATTCAAAAGTTACCATAAATCCCTCTGAGTTCCACAGGACTTAGCCCTATTTAATTGCAGGCTTAAAATACTATCTTATAAACTGGGCTAACAAGTCCATGTCTTCTAAATAAAATCAGGATATTGCTTAATAACCTATAATAACCCATACAGCAGTGGTTCCCAACCTTTTTTTTTTTAACCAGGGACCACTTTGATCATGGACCACTCTCCAACATTAGTAACAAAAGGGTTACGAGTCAATTTTTGGTCGACTTTAGATTCTATTTGGTTATTTGGGGTGCTGATTCAGAAAATTGCATAGGATAGACCACATCAGCTCTAGTTTCTGATACGGAACATATACCATCCAGTAGTCGCCATCTGCTCGCCCACAGAAAACCATATTTAATTTTTTCTCATTTCAAGGTATTTATTTAATTTTGTAATCATAATCATAACAACAGTACTTCAATTTCTTTAACATTATTTTTCCCTCCCTCCCTCTCCCTCCCTTTCCAACCACAGTATATTTCTACTCCTCAGGTCCAGCCACTGGTAAAGTCTTTGTATTTTTTCTTGATGTGATCGTTGGCTCCACCATTTTTTACTCAGTTGAAGTAGTTCTTCCATCTATTAGTAATGTCATTTTGTTTGTTCGGTCTTGTTACTTGTTTAGTCATAATTCCCGTGATGTCTAACAACACTTGATCATACATATAATCATTCCAATTGCTTAATGTCCATATCGATTTATCTCTCCATCCTCCAGCGATAACCGTATGTGCTGCTCTTAATGATACTTTAAATAATTCCTGGCAGTTGATCGTTATAATCGGGCGGTTGAATACTCCCCACAATAGCAAATCATTATTAATTTGAATTTTTATTTGTAATATCTACTGAATTTTCCCTTGTATAATTAGCTAGATTTTTTAAAAAATTCAGAACACTTCCACCACATGTGTGAATAGGTACCCTTTTCTTTATTACAATGCCAACACTTTACATTCTTCCCTTTTACCATATAAGCCAGTTGTTCTGGAGATCTATATAATCTTAACAGCATATTTTTTTTCTAATTTGTTATATTTTTCTGTTTTTATTTTATTCATGTTCCTAATTATTTCCTCTATTTCTCATGTCCTTAATGATTTAATCCCATTCCATTTGTTATGTATTGCTCTGATCATAAATTCCTTATCTTCTACCATTAGATTGTATATTTTGCCACTGTTCCTTTACTTATTTCAGTGTTTCCCAACCAATGTGCCGTGGCACACTAGTGTGCCGTGAGCAATCATCAGGTGTGCCGTGGGAAATTGGAACCTCCAATACCCTTTCTTCCCCCTCCTGCCGAACACAGTAATACATATAGTTAATGTGTTTTTAAATGTATTTATACACTCAGTGTGAAACCTGGACCTGTTTCGATGAACACAACATAGATATCCTGTAAATGTAGAGTGTCATTTTGTGTCATTTTGGTTGGTAGTGTGCCCCAAGATTTTGTAAATGTAAAAAGTGTGCCGCGGCTCAATAAAGGTTGGGAAACACTGACTTATTTAATAAGCTTTGGCACTACAAGAGGGTTTCGCGAGACCAGTTGCTCTCACTGCAACAGTGTAGTAACGGTGAGGCCACAGACCATATTTTAGTTCCTGTGTACTACTGGTGCACGGACCACAGGTTGGGAACCTCTGCTATACAGTATTTGCATATTTTGAAGATCGCTACATAGAGATGCTTGTTGAGGAATTTGTGCACAACTATTATATACATGGATTCCATGTGGTATATTTTAGAACTGGTTCTTACTATTTGTAACATGTTGCACCTACCTATTTTGTAACGTTTTGTAACTATTTTTAACATTTTGCACCTAGCTATTGTCCCACAGGAACTAATTCTAGAATGTGCTCAATACTCCTTTATAACTGAAATCACACGGGAAGATTAGGCATTGTAGATAAATTGTCCATTCGGTTGCTTAAGCACCCTTTACTGCTACCTTTTTGTCCTGATTAACTTCAAAAGAACCCCAGAGTCCTACTTTAACAACTATTTTTTTCATATTTTATACTTTTGTTTTGTTTAGTGCAAGAACACTGACAATTATTTATTTATTTCCAACATTTCTACCCCGTCCTTCTCAACCCCCGAAGGGGGACTCAGGGCAACTTACAACGGCAGCAATTCAATGCTGAAAACATACAAAACACATTACATACGGCATTATACAAAAGATAAAGCATTAGATTAAAATACATTTAAAACGTTATCATTAATCATATAGCGGAATCCAAGTCTGATTTAGCAACTGACAACCCAGTATAAAGCCTGTCATAGTCAAACTTCCAACATTATGATTACTGCCAAACCTACTGTCCTAAAGCCTGGTCTCAAAACCATGTTTTGAGCCTCTTTCTAAAGGACAGAAGGGATGGAGGTAACCTAATTTCGCTGGGGAGAGTATTGCAAAGGCAGGGGGCCACCTGTCCCTCGTCCCCACCAAACACACTTGCGAAGAGGGCGAGACCGAGAGCAGGGCCTTCCCGGATGATCTTAAATTCCGAGGCAGAACTTAAAGAGTTTTCATGGTAACAGTTTATAGATCTTTTAAAAACATGGATGAAGAAGCAACACTGAGGAAAGCACTTTGTTTACAGCAGTGGTCCTAAACCTGTGGGCTGTGGACCACCAGTGGGCCGCGAGGACAAAAATCTGGTCTGCGAGCCTCCTTCCTCTTTGTTTATTTTATTTTATCAGGTGATTAGTAATCCTCCCAGACAATTTCCCCACATTAAATATTCTAAAATTGTAATGCTTAGGATTACTTAAAAGGGGTATTCATTTCATTAATCTGTCTTTGTGGATAATACTGTTCATCTCCCCAGACAGATACAGATTAGTTAACGAATGGCGAAAACCTCTTAGTCCTTTAGATACAGGAGATAGAGTGAGGACTCTATCTGTTTCATATGGAACCTTTACATGAAGTCATGTGTTAAAATTCTGATTGATAACTAATATCTCTATTAACTATTTCTATCTGGGGCCATGGTGGTGCAGGGGTTTGAATCCACGGACAGGGTGAGCTCCCATTGTTAGCCCTAGCTTCCGTCAAACTAGCAGTTCTAAAACATGCAAATGTGAGTAGATCAATAGGTACTGCTTTGGCGGGAAGGTAACTGCGCTCTATGCAGTCATGCCAGCCACATGACCTAGGAGGTGTCTACGGACAACGCTGGCTCTTCAGCTTAGAAATGGAGATGTGCACCACCCCCCAGAGTCAGACTTGACTAGACTTAATTCCAAGGGGAAACCTTACAGCACTCCAAGCCACCCAGCGACATAATCCAATTTTTCGACACATATCCACGCCCTAGCCCAGGTGTACTTCCCATTTGGGGACTGACTGTGAGTTATTCCTTACAATTTTGGGCATTTCGTCACGGGCTTCCACTGTGAGCTTGCTCCCGCATGCTTGGACATTTCTTTTATATGTGCGTTTTGGGACTGCTCAGTGTCTGTGACTTCACATTTGACTATTTGGGGATATGTGTTACCATGTTTATATGGCATCGAACTGTGCCTATATGTGAACTGCTCTGTGTCCCCTACGGGGTTAGAAGGGCGGAGTATAAATATGGTAAATAAATAAATACAATTATTTTTTTCATTATTAAGAGAAGAAAGAGACGGAGGAAGAAAGAGAGAGAATGAGAGAGAAGAAAGAGGAGGAGGAGGAGGAAGAAAAGATGATGAAGAAGTGGAAGAAGAATGGGAGAAGAATCAGAAATATGGAATAGACTTTAAATTAACTTATTTATGCATTCTGGTTCTAAAAGATACTTTTTTGGTACTTCAAGGAAGCATCAAGTCCTACCTAAAGACTATAGCCCTCCAGTTTATTTCAGAGGTACAACAAAATATGTGCAGTGCTTCCATATGTTTCAGGGAAAACATACAATGATCAAGACAGGATACACATCCTCTTACCCGGATATGGTAATCACTCAGTTCCATGCACTTGCACATATCCAAGAAGAACTTAGAGCCTTCTTCGTCCAAGATGATATAGACTGGGACTCGCCGTTTATATGCTGCATCTACAACATCCCGGAAGATGTCTCTGTCAGTAAAATGGTCCATGACGATTGCAATGATCTAGTCATGGAAAGAAAGAAGAAATACATTTTCAGGAAAAATAATTACAAAAACACATACAGAGAATTATACTTTAAGATCACAAAGGAAAATCATATAATGACATTCTACATAATGAGCAACATATGCTTCAACATGTTCATGAAGTAATTATTTCATAGTATGAGTCTTTGTACTTTTACACACGAAAAACTAGTTAGTTCTTGTCGGGAGTCACCCTTGGGCCTTCACTGAGTGCTCGATGTTGAGCAAATGTCTGCAACATTCCACAACAGTTCCTTCTTTCATTCCTTCCTTCCTTGTGCTGTGTGTCTCTCTAGTTTCTCACAATTATTTTAACCTACACTGTCTAGAAAAACTCTCTTGGCCAGTCACAAACAAACCAATCTGGTATTTATCTACCCAGCAAAAAAGATTATAATCCACCCCACCCCAGTGGTTTATCAACATCAGCAAGAGAAACTGCAGCATCATTATAATCCATATAGGTCAATGACTTTGGAACAACCAAAAAAAAATTGATGCAATGTAATTGTTTCTCTTCTGGGGATGGTTCAAGAATGGGCGTCAGGCTCTTGTCATTATCTATATCCTTGCTATCACAAGCTCAGATCCTCTAATTGTTTTCTTCCTTCCAGACAGGTTGTTAGTGGCTCATTTGTGAATGAAAATTCTCAATTTTTGCAAATTGTAACACCAAATTCTTCTGTCCTAGCAATAATGTGTCATGGTGTCGTGCCACTACTACTAGACTAAAATTATCTTTTATTGCTGTCTTTCCATGTGTTAGTTCTCTTTGCCAGCTTCCTATACAAATCTTTCCCATAATAAAAATTCAATTATGACTGTGTATACCATGACTTCTTCTGTTGTAAAGTCTGGGGAAGTGGCAGAATGAAAACTGTAGGCAAGATTGTGGTAGGACAACTTAGGCCCCTTCCACACAGCTGAATAATATCCCACATTTTCTGCTTTGAACTGGGTTATATGGCAGTGTGGGCTTAGATAATCCAGGATAAAGCAGATATTGTGGGATTTTCTGCCTTGATATTCTGGGTTATATGGCTGTGTGTAAGGGCCTCTACTGCACCAAAACAAGACATGAAACAGTTGTGGTATAAATAGTTCATAGCGCTTTAGCCTCCCTTGTTGTGGGTCAACAGTGAACCTTTCCAGTAACTTGAGGCAGGAATAGTGTGGATGTTGGGCAAAAAACCTGTAATGAAACAATACAACTTTATCCATGTTTATGAGTATTTCTCAAAACCATAAAAATGATTCCATTAATCACTTCATAATTCCTTTTTTTTAAAGTATACACCCACACACATTTCACAGGATACGAAAAGCTATAACTGAGCATTACTAGCTAGCTACTAACAGCAACACATATGTCAAAAGATTGGATAGCTGGTGGCAGGGCTATAAAACATGTTCCTATGATGGTGTCTCTACCAAATATTCCTTGTTCCATATTGTAGTGGAAAATAAGGTCAACATCCCTACCCTCTTTTGTTTTTATCTGCTATTCTTGCAGATAAGTTCCATACATATTTATTGGCTTCTCACTGAATGTAATGGACTTAGCACCCAAGTTAAGTGCACACAGGAATGGAGCCTTCAGCTCACTGATTATATTACTGTGAATTAGCCAAGGAGGCAAGTTTTGAGGAAGTTGTCTCTCTTTTTTAGTTGTTAGTACATTTTATGTTTTGTTTAAATGAAAGAAAAAAGAGGAAATGAAAGAAAAAAATACATAAAAAGAAAAGAAAATGTTAACAAGACATTATACAGCCATCTAATGCAAATCAAATACAAAATATTAATGACTGTACAATTATCACTTATCAAACCCCAACTCCTCTTACCCTCACCCATGAACACATCACCCAAGATTTCCGACACCACTCAATGTGGATCTCATATCTAACAAGCATCTTCTTTTATCTTAATAAATTCCCTTTGTGACTATTTTTAAATCTCTACCAAATTTCTTTATTTACTTCATTATTTCCAGATATTAGTGAGCTTGGCAAATAGCCAGCCTCCATTTTAATTTACCAATTCTTCATCCATATTTTGCTCTTGTTAGTTTTGCCTCTAATATCATTAGTGATCTTGGCTAGGGCGGATATAGTCTAACTTTATCTCACCAATCTTTAATATTTAAAACATAAAACAACGTTATTATTAAACAAACACCAAAACCATGATTTTGCTCTTGTTAGTTTTGCCACAACAAAGCTGTATTATATAATGTTTAATCAAATGCACATTGGCACATTTTTCTCCTAATAGGGACAATTGTCAAGGGAAATGTTTAATCAAATGCACATAATACTTTCTTATTTCTGAATAAATTTCTGAAAATTCCTAAAAGGCACATTTCCGGGTTTTTCTTAACCTTATTTGTGATCATATTATTTGTTTCTATAACCACCACCCCCCCCCCCCCCACAATGGTACTATATTGCAGGACCTGCAAACATGGAAAAAGAGTTTTTCTGCATTTTGCAACTCTAGCATTCCCCTCGACATTTAACTAGCTATCAAAACTTTAAACCCCTTTTCCCAGAGATGTTCCCAATCTTCCAAATCAGTATTTCTCCCTAACTCTTTAGTTCAAGATTGAGGAAGTTATTTCCTACCACAGTCAAGCTAAAGACATTATCGTTTCAGCTGGAACCCAGCAGTGCCCAGCAGCTTCCACAGCCGAGCTTGGAAGAAGAGGAGACTGCCATGTCTTAGCATACAGAGCAAGAACTAGCAAGTATGTCTGGGCAGACAGAGAAAGCATTAAGTGTTCTGACTCTTTTAGAATTGAGAAGGAAAAAGACTCAAATTCACTGGTGTGCTCTAAAAATGAGATATCAATAGGCAACACCTGAGAATCTAGCAAAAAAGCTTCTTAGGAGTTTCATCTTGTTGCTGGCAGCAATGCTGGTGTTTGGGGCTGTGGTCTCGGACTGTTGGTGATCTTGGAATTCGTGAACATCAGACTATCTCTTTGGCATTTGGACTAACCTTGCACTTTGCTATCTGTGGAGATTGGCCTTTGGGTCTCGGAACGGACAAATTGAAGTGTTATTCCCTTCAATCTGTGGCTTTCTGGCTGGATTTTTCTGTCTGAACTTGGGACTGCTTGCTCTTTTGACTAACATTGCTGTAAACTATCATCATGTTTGGAAGCTGGATGTTGGCTTCACAACAGACATTGCATAGTTGTTCTATATTTTTGTTCCCTCTTACATTTATTTTTGTGGTAAAAAAGCCATTGTGAGATGTCTTCATGAGGCAGCAATTGCACAATAAAAACCTTAGCTGAAAGCATTCGAAAACACACACAACACACACAAATTCTTTTGCCACATTTGTCAATTCTGAATAGCTACAAAATATTGCAAATGCTTGCATGAACTGAATAACTGTAACACAGGTAGTCATATAGTAGTCCTGCTTCTAGTAGACTCCACTTCTGTGTTAAATATATTTTCTGCTGGAAGGTTTTTGGAAATCTTGCCAGAGCTATTGTTAGCCAATCCTGTTTCCAATCCTGCTGGAGGTCAACTGGGTCTGAGAGGTCTCAACTTGCTGAGTACTGCTTTAATCAAATAGACAGGACCATACAAGCAGAATGGTGGGCCAGCAAAAACAAGTGAGAAACAAGGTGGTGCTCTTTACAGCCCGAAGCGAATCTGCATTGCCGCACATAGCTCCTGACTGGGGAAGCTCATTACATTGGAGTCTGGAAGGGCTGCGGAATTGCGACATGTCTCATTAGAAAGGGTCTCACTATCTTTGCTATGGAACTTTAATATATTCTGCATTACTGGATTACAAAGACAACAGTCTATTGCAGGCCTAGCATTGAGAGGCTGGTATGGGGAGAGGGTGTATCACCATGCAACAAGTATAACATGGTCTGGAGGTAAAAAGCCCACAACTTTATATAGACAAATTTGCCTGGAGTTCGATAGGAAAGCACAAATCCAGAAATCAGTAAGATGACTGCCATCTATCCACCTGGCCCAATTGTTAGGTCAACTGAACGCAGTGACGATTGAGGATGTCCAACCACTGCAAGGTTTCCTTCCATCTGAACCTCTGACCTGGGCCTGACCTTGTATGCCTACACTTGCAAAGTTCTCTTATCCTGTCCCATGCCACTAGGAAAAGTTGCGACAAGTTAAAAGGCAAACAAGAGGCCTGAATTAGAAGGTGGATGGGCTTGAAGGCAGTCCAAGCCTGAGTGGGCCAGGGCTGCCTTGATAGGCTCCTTTAACCTGTAGGCTGTGGAGTACCAGTGGGCCGTGAGGATGAAACTCTGGCCTGCGAGCCTCATTCCTCTTTATTTATATATTTAATTTCCACTCCTTTCACACCACCTGCCACTCCTTCCCTATTGCTGACCATGGCATATGTTCTATATCAGAAACTAGAGCTGATGTGGTGTTTCCAATGCAAATTTCTGAATCAGCACCCCAAACTGAATCTAAAGTTGGCCAAAAACTGATTTGTAACCCGTTTGGTACTAATGTTGGAGAGTGGTCCCTGGTCAAAGTGGTCTCTGGTGAAGAAAAGTTGGGAACCACTGCCCTAAGCAGACCAGAATGAATCATATGGCTTCAACATCAAGCCCTGAAGAGGCTACCTTTACTATTGATTGATCAGCTTCTTCCATGGTGTGTGGATTCCTAGAAAAACAATGCAACAGGATGATAAATTACACTTCCTGCTTCTCTGTGCCATGCCCACAGCTTATAAAATGGACCTTCTAGTTTATTTTGGGGCCCGGACTTCTTACTTATGTGGCCACACAACTGAAAAACTATTCTGTTACTGACTTATGGTAGTCAGCATTCATACTTGACCTGTCTGATCTCAGTCTCATAGTTTTCTAAATACTACAAGAGAATATCACACTGTCTATGAATGTGGCTCAGGATTAAACAACATGTTATTATAGAATGTAGATAAATGTATGGGTTTTCTTGAGCTCCACTGTACAGTCATTGCACTTTTAGTGTTCTAGTGCAGGGCTGTCCAACTTCTACTGGACCTGTGGCCGGAATTCCGGTTACTGATGACCTGGGGGGCCGAAGGGTCTGCCTCTGCCCCCAGCTCCGCCCCCTCCCCGGCTCTGCTCCCGCCTCACCCCCAGCTCTGCCCCCTCCCCGCCTTGGAGGTGTCTGTGGACGACACCGGGGCTTTGACTTGGGAGATGAACTTTGACCCTTGAACTGAGATAGAGATGAACACCAAAATCCCAGTCTCAAGTCCCAGTCCCTGCTTTGAACTGGATTATATTGCAGTGTGGACTCAGGGCCCTTCCACACAGCCATATAACCCAGAATACCTGCTTTGTACTGGATTATCGGAGTCCACATTCATATAATCTGGTTTAAAGCAAATAACATGGGATTTTATTCAGATGTGTGGAAAGGAAGTCAAATAAGCCAGGGCCCTTCCACACAGGCCTATAACCCTGAATGTTAAGGCATAATATTCATTCTGCCTCTGCTAACAACAACAACAACAGGTTCCTAGAGTAGAAGGAGACCTCCAAGGGCCATCCAGTCCAATCTCCTTCTGCTATAAGGGGAAAACACAATCAAAGGATTCCTCACAGATGACCATTCAGCCTCTGATGATGATGATGATGATGATGATAATAATAATTACAATGGGTTCCTAGAATAGGAGACCTCCAAGGGCCATCCAGTCCAATCTCCTTCTGCCATAAGGGGAAAACACAATCAAAGCATTCCTTACAGATGACCATTCAGCCTCTGATGATGATGATGATGATGATAATAATAATAATAATTACAATGGGTTCCTAGAATAGACCTCCAAGGGCCATCCAGTCCAATCTCCTTCTGCTATACGGGGAAAACACAATCAAAGCATTCCTCACAGATGACCATTCAGCCTCTGATGATGATAATAATATTAATTACAATGGGTTCCTAGAATAGGAGACCTCCAAGGGCCATCCAGTCCTACCTCCTTCTGCCATAAGGGGAAAATACAATCAAAGCATTCCTCAGCCATGTTGAATCAAACTTGGCAGACTGAACTCTCATGAGAGCAACAGAAAGTAATGAACCTTGAATTGGGAGTTGTAGTTCTCCTCCATCCAGAGAGCACTGTGGACTCAAATAATGATGGATCAGGACCAAACTTGGCACGAATCCTCAGAAGAGGAGGAAGCCGGAAAGGGAATGGATGAGCACCCCCCGCACGCTCCAAACTCGTTGCCGCCCCTTTTTCACTCTGGCCACGCCCCCTCTTGCTCGGTGCACTCTCTCTCCTTCCCTCTTTCGTTCAGGTGGTGGAAGGGGGAAGGAATGAAAGGGGGAAAGAGAGCGAGAAGGAGGGAGGGAGAGAGAGGGGGGGAGGGAGGAGAGAGGGGGGGAGGGAGGGAAACAAGAAGACAGGAAAGAGTGCTGAGGCAACAGGGAGGGGGAGCGCACGAGGAGGAAGTGAAGGGAGGAGGAGGGCGAACACACACATACTTTATTTGCTGCCTCCCCTTCTTCCCCCTCCCTTCCCTTCACCTCCGCTTGCCTGCCTGCCTGCCTGCCTGCTTCTTCAGGTTTGTGGTCACCGCAATGGGAGTTCGCCTCCCTCTCTTCACCACGAAGTCTTGTGGGAGCCAAGTGTAGAGCCCGGGGATCGGGGCATTCCTTCCTGCTTCTCTCACGGAAATAAGCAGGAAGGGATGCCCTGCCCTCTGGGAGTGGCGCAAAGGACGGCGCGTCACGTCACAGCCCTGGCCTGTGACGCGCCGCCCTTTACGCCGCCTCCTGCTCCTTCTTGGTTCCCCCCTCCCTCCCTTCCTTCACTGAAGTGAAGGAAGGAAGGGAGGGGGAACCAGGGAGAAGGAGCAGGAGGCGGGACAAAGGGCGGCGCAGCACAGCCAGGCCTCTGACGCGCCGCCCTTCGCTGGCTCCCTTCCTCCTCCCAGCCCTGCCTCCTCCTCCCCTCCCTCCCCCCCTCCTGGCCACCATTTTTTTTTAAAAAAATTTTATTTTAAAAATTCCTGCAGGAGGGTAGCGGGCCGTGTCCAACAGGCTGGGGGGCTGTGTACGGCCCGCAGGCCGCCTGTTGGACAGGCCTGTTCTAGTGCAAGAACTCGCTTTCTATTTACTCACTCCTTTCTTCCTTTCCTTCTCTCCACCTTTAAACCAGAAATCCCGCTTATTAAATGTCTGGATCTTCAGCATCTTGGAAATGAAACTAGGTAATTGGAGATGTTGCCGGTTCCACAACGCATGTAATTTCTCTAATTTATTGTCAAAGGCTTTCATGGCCAGAATCACTGGGTTGCAGTGAGTTTTTCAGGTTGTATAGAGGGAAGGATAGTAGAGACAAAGATGAAGTACTTTGGCCACATAATGAGAAGACAGGAATAATTAGAGAAGACAATTATGCTGGGGAAAATGGAAGTGGAAAAGGAAGAGGGGCCGACCAAGGGCAAGATAGATGGATGGTATCCTCGAAGTGACTGGCTTGACCTTGAAGGAGCTGGGGGAGGTGATAGCCGACAGGGAGCTCTGGCGTGGGCTGGTCCATGAGGTCACAAAGAGTCGGAAGCGACTGAACGAATAAACAGCAACAATGGCCATATTCCAGTAGCATTCTCTCCTAATGTTTCTCCTGCATCTGTGGCTGGCATCTTCAGAGGTTCTGCTGGGAGTGAGGCAAGTGGAGAGCATATATACCTATGGAATGTCCAGGGTGGGAGAACGAACCCTTGTCTGTTTAAAGAAGGCATGAATGTTATAATTAGTAAGTTAACATTTCTCAAATTACCTCGGCCTCGTCTCCCAAAACCTTCCGTGAGAACCTAGTTCAGGAACTAGCTGACTACACTGAAAAACTGGTTGCTGCAACAGTTATGCTTTTTAACTCTGGAGGCAATAGGTGAGCACTCACTTTATCCCTTTTTTCATCTGTGAAATGCTGGAGGCTATGCGTTCCTATCCTATACATTACCAGTAATGCTACCCTTTCCTTGAATCTGTCATTAAAGAAAAAATGAAGATAATTCTGTACACTATATCCTTTGTTTAATGTATACTTTAGCCCTCCACTGCACCAAGATGAGGTGTTGTGAAGCTAGAAGGCCTGTATGAGGATACTGGAAGTGCAAATAGATCATAGATGTATCTGCAAAAACTGAAGTGGTGGTGATTAATATAAAGGGAAGAAAGGTAAGAGGGAAAATTGAGTAATACACTACTAGTTGCATCTTCTAAGGTAATGGTTCCCAACCTGTGGGTCCCCAGGTGTTTTGGCCTACAACTCCCAGAAATCCCAGCCAGTTTACCAGCTGTTAGGATTTCTGGGAGTTGAAGGCCAAACATCTGGGAACCCACAGGCTGAGAACCAATGATCTAAGGAGACTGCACCCTTCTGAGCCAAACTGACATTATAGTGGGATTATCATTTGTTCATCTACCAGAGGGGGCATGGACATACATGTGTACTTACAAGATGCATTCAATCTACATTAAAACTGATTTCAAGTACATCTAAACTGAAATCTCTATTTCAGTTTTTTAATGGCTTGTGGTGAGGAAAGCACAGCTTGTGGCATCTGCTTCCTTATTTTCATTAGGCCCATTAATCAGAGCTGCACTATGAGCATAACAATAGCCCGGGGACAGTAAGTCAATATGAATGAATGCATTTTAAAAGATAAGTAAAAGTTAAGTCTAGTAGAGTCTGACTCTGGGGGGGGGGGGGTGTTCATCTCCATTTCTAAGTCAAAGAGCTAGCATTGTCTGTGGACACCTCCAAGGTAATGTGGCTAGCCAGACTGCATGGAGTGCCATTACTTTCCCATTGGAGAGGTACCTATTGATCTCACATTGGCATTGGTACTAGAATCCCATTAGGTTGGCAGAAGCTAGGGCTAACAGCGGGAGCTCACTCTGCTCCCCGGATTTGAACCGCCAACCTTTTGGTCAGCAAGTTCAGCAGCTCAGTGGTTTAACCTGCTGCACCACCGGAGGCTCCATTTTGTAAGATATATTTCAAAAATATAATTCTTTGTCATCCCATAACAGGGATTCTAATACTGAACTCAAAACACGACTAGTACAAATACTTGATCGAAAGAAACTAATGAATATCCATATTATACAAGGACAAATATTGTGTTGTAGTTCAGCCTGTGATTGTATCTGATGTTCATGATGGTAATGAGGTTAAAGATTTTTCTGGGCCTGGGTCTGTTACCACTGGGGATGAGGGTTTTCCTGCGTCTGAGTTAAGCCCAGGCGAGAGACCCGAGATGTCTTGTGAATGGAGTGTTTCTTCTGCGGATTCACAAAGTCACATTCCTGGGAGAGACCCTTAACATTCTTTCTCTAAGAAACAACTGTCTTCTAAGGATGATTTGCAGAAGTCAGGTGCAGAATTTAACAAGAGTAAAAATAGAAAGCAAGACTTTTGTAAACAAGAGACAAAGTTCTCCGGTGCAACAAAGGTCAATTCATCTGCAGGAAAAGAGAGATAAGAAATCCTTATCTGGTTGTAAGGGAAAGCGAAATGCTTTCATTTTGGTCCTGGGGTCAGGAAAAGTTTATATTGATATAACGGAAAGAGTTCGCTCAGTCTCGTCAACGTTAGAATTTCATGACGGACTTGTTTCCCAGTGTTCCTACTTTCATGTTCCAAGTTTGCCAGGCTCTTGATCTGTGTATTGGATTTTCATGCTGCCTTGTTCTATGCATTTTATACCTTTGGATCTTGTGTTTTACTTTTGTACCTTGGAGCTCATGGATTATCATTTATCTTTTATTGTTTTTACTGTTTTTACTGCTTTGCTTACATATATTCTGCAATAAACTGCTTGCTGATTATACCAAACTGGTGTAGTGTTTAAGTACAGAAGTGTTCCTGCTCTGGAGTACAACATATTGAGACTTTTTAAAAAGTAAGAAACCAACACAAGACAAGAATGAGCAGAGCTCTTCCCAATCTACCCAAAATGTGCAAAATCTGACAATAAATGCTAATTTTCCACCGGCTTACCCATAGACTAATGACGTAGAGCAGGGGTGCTCATTAGGTAGATCGCAATCTACTGGTAGATCGCGTAGGGCGTTCTGGTAGATCGCAGGCAGGGCGGGAGGAAGGCTCAGTCCCGCAGGCTCCCGATGCTGCCCAGGTGCAGAAGGAGGTTGGACTGGATGGCCCTTGGAGGTGTCCTCCTATTCCAGGAATCCATTGTTGTTATTATTATTATTATCATCAGAGGCTGAATGGCCATCTGTAAGGAATGCTTTGATTGTGTTTTTCCCTTATGGCAGAAAGAGGTTGGACTGGATGGCTCTTGGAGGTCTCCTTCTACTCTAGAAACCTATTGTTGTTGTTGTTGTTGCTATAATTAGTAGTAGTAGTAGTAGCAGCAGAAGAGGCTGAATGAATATTATCATCATTATTATTATGAATAAATTCAGGGGCGTATTATACTCACATTTAGTTGAATTCAGTCTTAAAATATATTATATGGCTCTCACTGAAATAAATTTCCAAATATTTTGCTTTTATGGTTCTCGGAGTAGTGGGTAGGTAGATCATTTTGACTTGGTTGTTTAATAAGTAGCTCGCATGCTGAAAAAGTGTGAGCACCCCTGACGTAGAGGGACAAGGAAGATAGTGTTCTACTTTACTGTGGAGATGGAGTTAATTTCAGAGTAATTATATATTATAGAACTGGAGCCCAATATCACTCAGAATCATTTTGGACCCTCACTCAAATTACCTGAAAATTAAATGGCTACAAATTAAACCATTTTGTGAATGTGTATGTGCCTTCCAGTCACCAGTTAACTTTATGTAAGCAGCTGAGTTTTCTTAGCTAAGAAATATTCAGAGGGGGGTTTGCACATGGCTTCCTCTGAAATACAGCCTACAAAACCTGGTATTCATTGATAGCACAGACCAGTTCTACCTCGGTTCCCCAAGCTAGTGTCATTTTAACAAATATGTGCACAAAATCAGAGGCATAAAAAACAGGATATTTTTTATGCAACACAAAGTCTCTGAAAAGTGTGCATAGGAATACAAATGAGCCCTGGGATTTTATTACATTACCAAATTATTAAGACACCTGTATCATTTAAATGCAAGCACTTTCAAGCTCGACAGGGAGGAAAGTTTCCTGTTTTCTCAAGTCAGCAAAAATGTAAAAATACATAAATACTGCATTTAGAAAAGTAACCCACATAACCTGGCAAGCTCAGCTGCTTAAATATGGAATCTCATTTATCATGGTTATGAATCTTGCAAAGAAGGTGCCATTGATTATACAGATTTAGCCATAGTATTATAGGGATAAATCATTTTGACATTTGTACCTACCTTCACTGCAGTTGCATAAATAAGTATACAGGCTTTCAACATAAGTACACAAGGTAGTAATAAAACATGAGAAGAAGCATTAATAATGGGGAACGAGTTAGGAGAAAGTAGCTTGCTCCCAGATACAGTAGAGTCTCACTTATCCAACATGAACGGGCCGGCAGAATGTTGGATAAGCGAAAATGTTGGATAATAAGGAGGAACTAAGGAAAACCCTATTAAATGTCAAATTACGTAATGATTTTATAAACAAAGCCTCAAAACATAATGTTTTACAACAAACTGACAGAAAAAATCAGTTCAATACACGGCAATGTTATGTAGTAATTACTGTTATTTACAAATTTAGAACCAAAACATTGCAATGTATTGAAACAGCTGTGGATCTGGGCGGGAGGCAGACTGCGTTGGATAATACAGAATGTTGGATGAGTGAAGGTTGGATAAGCGTGACTCTACTGTATAAGGCTGAACATCACTGCATACCCTCCAAATGTCACAATTGTTAGAAACAGTCCTGATTAAACCTTTGTCATCCCATTTTTTCAATTGCTTTTAAAATGTCCTAGTTTCTCCTCTTCCCACTTTCCTCTTTTGTTCTAATACTACTTCCATTGCTGTAAGCTGAGTTCAGAGGGCAAAAGTAGTTTTCACAAGTAAGGGGAAAGAGCAAAGGGGCAAAATCTTGTCCTTTCCATAATTCTCACAAAAACAAACTGCTGCAGTCTCTTTTGGCTTGTGTGTTGTTCTTTTTAAATATGTTTTGCCATCTTGACTACGTGGGCCTCACCTGTCCTGGTTTTCATATGTGGAATATTGGAAGTTGTGTCACTGATTTTTAACACATTTGCTTTTCCAATTGTTGGCAACTTATTTTGCTATGATTGCGAGGCTTAATACAGACAAGACAGAGGTCCTTCTGGTCAGTCGCAAGGCCAATCAGGGTATAGCAGGTGTGGGCAAATATTTTTTCCAAGGGGCCACACGAGAACCAAAAAATATTATGGAGGGCCGCACCTAAAGGCAGAACTACATTCTAATCTACTTTATTTATTTATTTATTTACTTACTTACTTACTATATTTACTATATATTACACATCATTAATATTAACATATTAATATATCAAGAAATATTCATATATTAGTATTAATATCATAATTATTATATTATAGTATATATATAGACATTATAATATATTGAAATTATAATATAATATATCATTAAATTATATTATTTACTATATTATTATTATAAAATAATAATAAAATAATAATAAAAACCACTAAAATTAAATTAAATTAAATTCAAGAAGACAAGGTGCGAACCAAGATGGAATGGCCCAATGGACCCAGCCCAGAGGATGGCATAGCGGACCCAGCCACCGCTGCCACAGAGGAGAGCAGAGCAGCAGGCGATCGGAGGCTGCAGGCCTCCACCTGCTCTCGCCCCCAGCCGTTCCCCAGCAGATCGCCCTGCTATGGAGTATCTGCCATTCCTGGAGGTGATCCGGGCCTGCAGGGGGAGTAGTTGGCAATCTGAGGCAGCTGATCACCCTGGCGACCCGGAAAATGATCAAGTCTTCCAGGGCGCCAGGGAGATCAGTCCCTGCAGGTCACCGAGTGCTCCCGCTGCAGGCCCGGATTGCCTCCAGGGATGGCAGACACTCCAAAGCCACCGCTCCTCCGGCCTGTCTGACGAAACAGGCCCCACAGAGCCCGCAATGGGATGGTGGCAGCGGCACCCCTTCCTCTTGGCCCTGCCCCCAACGCCCTTCTCCCCAGGCCGAACAGAATCAGCTGCCGGGCTGCATCTGGCCCACGGGCCGTAGGTTGCCCACCCCTGGGGTATAGGGTGGCTTCCTGTGCTTGATGGGGTCACACTGCCCATGAGGACACAGCTCCGCAGTCTGGGAGGTCCTTCAGGGCTCAGTGCTGACGCTTGAGGCTCAGGTGTCGGCAGTGGTTGGGAGGGCCTTTGAATAGTTAAAACTTGTGCGCCAGCTGCGACCATACCTCAAAAAGCCTGACTTGGCCAGGGTGGTCCACGCCTTAGTTACATCCAGAATGGACTATTGTAATGCACTCTATGTGGGGCTGCCTTTGAAGATTACTCAGAAACTGTAGCTAGTGCAAAAAAGCAGCAGCCAGATTATTAACTGGGGCGAGCTCTAGGGAGCATACCACCCCCCTTTTAAAGCTGCTCCACTGGCTCCCTATAAGTTTCCGGGCCCAATTCAAAGTGCAGAGATTACCTATAAAGTCCTATATGCTTTGGGTCCAACCTATCTTTGAGACTACATCTCCTTCTATGAACCAGTGTGGGCATTAAGATCTACTGGAGAGGCCACCATATCAAGTATGGTTGGTGGGGACGAGAGAGATGGTTTTCTCGGTGTTGGCTCCCCGGCTCTGAAATACCCTCCCTAAGGAAATTAGATTAGCCCCTCTCTTCAGGCCTTCTGGGCGAGTCAAAAAACATGGCTCTTCTTCAGACAGGCCTTTGATCCTGAGTAATCCACGGCCAATGTGATGAATCATTGATAGTACTGGCCCACACTTTGATTGAGTGTTATGACAGCTAGCTGGCACGCCGGTCCCACTGCGTTTTAGGAATTTTATAATTTTCAATTTTTTATAATTTTATTAATGAGTTTTACACGCTGTTAATAATAATAATAATAATACTTTATTTATACCCAGGGGCGGTCCTACAAGATAGGCCAAGTAGGCGGCCGCCTAGGGCGCCATCTGGGAAGGGGGCGCCATCCTGGCCGCATGGGGCACCATCCTGGCCCTGCCGATGTTCCTCAGACAGTGCTGCAGCTGCCTGCTTTTTGACCCCGGCCTTGTGCGCTCCGCTGCCGCTTCTGGGCACGCGCGGAGGTTTTCACGCAGGCGCAGTTGCTCCAGAGCTGAAGATGAGCGCAGGAGCAACTGCACATGCGTGAAAACCTCCGCGCATGCCCAGTAGCTCCCTTGCACAGAAGCCTGTAAGCAAAGCACTCCCTATCGGGCAGGCAGGGAGTGCTTCCCCTCTCCTTTTTTTCTCCGCTGCGCGCGTGCGTTTTCAGGGAAGGAGAAAAGAATCAGTGAAGGAAGTGTAAGTGAAGGAATGAATGAAGGGCTTTCCTCCTCCTCCTCTGTGACCTCTTCTCTCCCTCCTTCCTTTCTTGGCTCTATTTCTGCCTAGACCTGAGGGCCTGAGGCTATGAGGAGTTGTGGGAGTTGGAGTCCAAAACACCTAGAGGGAGGAGGGCCCAAGTTTGCCCAGGCCGCTGCCTGTATTTGACCTCATTTGAACATTTTGGCTGTTTTTCTATTTACATTTACATTGGGATCCTAATTTTGGACTTATGGGAGACTCCTATGAATTATGAGTCGGGTGGTAGGTAACATATTCTGATTTTGATGCATTTACATTGCATTTCTTGTTGATTATTATACAGTTCTGCTTAATATTGTCATACAATATAATACAAATACAATATAACAATAGAATAATGATATATTTTATATTACATGTAATATTACAAACAATATTGCAGTATAGTGGTATTGTACAAAATAGTAATATATAATATTTTATTTTACTTTATTTTGGGTTATTTCAGTTTTATAGGAGTAATGAAAATATTTAGTAGAGGATAATTTTATTTAAATAAATAATTTTATTATTTTATAATAATAATATAATAGAATGTTACATTATATTATAATGTCAATATATTATAATATAATTATATTGTAATGTAGTATAATATAATTATGATATAATATAGTATGAGTATGGTATAATATATTGTATATACATTGATACAATATAATACTACTAATGGTATTGTGATATTATAATTGTATATTTGTTTTACATGGGGGCGGCAAAATAATGTTTTTTGGGGGGGGCACCAAAATAATGTTCGCCTACCATTTAAAATTACCTTAGACCGCCCCTGTTTATACCCCGCCACCATCTCCCTAAGGGGACTCAGAGCAGGTTAAAATGAGGCCAAACCCAACAACACATAATAACAAATACAACAATACAATAAATATACTTACAGACAAGCAATAACAGACAAGTTTAAAACCATTCTGGGTAGGTCAAATGTGAAATATTAAAATTTTAAAATAAATAACACTGGATGCGAACAGAGATAGAATGTATGTAATAGGAAAGGTTTTAAAGGATAATGTAGGGCAGATGACTCAACAGGTAATTAAAATGCTTATGAGGACATTTTGCAAGGAATTGGTCAGTAGGGCGCTATTTGCTTTATTCAGGGAAGGCTCCTCCTAAAAACTGCCAATGTGGGGGCTTGTCTAATATCCTTGGGGAGTGAGTTCCAGAGTCATTGTATGTATACTTATGTATTTTTGTTTGTATGTGGCACTTGGAGTACTTCTGTGAGCTGCCCTGAGTCACTTTGAGGAGATGGTAGTGGGGTAGAAATAAAGATTATTATTATTATTACAATAATAGTATTTATTTATTTATTTACTTTATTTACTTTATATTCCGCTCTTCTCACCCCGAAGGGGACTCAGAGCGGATTACAGTACACATACTTGCAGACAATCCCTGCAGTTCAACATATGACATATAAACATGTGACATTTATCGCAGTACAGAACATACATTTTTGACATATTACACACATATATAGACGAACAGAGGCAAACTTTCTGGCCACCAGGGGGAGCTGACGCATTCCTAATCTCTCAGCGTTTTCCAGTGTCCCTTGTTGTTCTTTCCACATTCCTCAGTGATTCCTGGCTTCTTTTTTTAATGGCCTCATAAATCAGTCAAAATTTGCCTCCCCACTGTAATGTGGTACCTTTATTTCCTACTTGACAAATGTAACTGTCTTTCGGGCTGCAAAGGTTGACAGCAGGCTACACTTAAGGTCGAAAACCCACCTTGACCCAGGCAGGCCTCGAACTCATGACTTACTGGTCAGAGAGGTGTTAATTTTAGGTGTGGCTTTTTACTGCCTGGGGGAATCCTTTAGTGAAAGGTGATTAGCTGTTCCTGATTGTTTCTTGTCTAGAGTTCCCCTGCATTTGAGTATTGTTCTTTATTTACAGTTATAATTTTAGAGTTCTTTTTAATACTGGTAGCCAGATTTAGTTCATTGAACGACTGAACAAATGAAAACTGTCAGGCCATCAAATGCTAATCAGGGTAGCCAATTAAAACATTCATACCTAGCTCCAACAGACAACAGTTCTTTCTGTGGGGACATTCCACAGATAAATAAACCCCCTTTTCCTAGTTTCCAACAGACCTCACAACCTCTGAGGATGCCTGCCATAGATGCAGGCAAAACATCAGGAGAGGATGCTTCTGGAACATGGCCATACAGCCCAAAAAACTTACAACAACCCAGTGATTCCGGCCATGAAAGCCTTCGACAATACATCATTCTATTGGTCCATTCAGTATTCCTTATTATCGTATCACATTACGAGCTTTGCTCAACAAGAATAACTAAGAAGGAATTCCTTCCAAAGGCTTGACTTTACATTTATTTATTTATTTACTTTACCTTTATATTTCATTTTTGAATTAACTAACTTTGAAGTCAATGAAATTCCATTCTGAATAGCAGAACTGGAAGTATGGACTGTTCTAGGGAGAGGGAGAGAGAGAGAGAGAGAGAGAGAGAGAGAGAGAGAGAGAGAGCTCAATATGATCATTCATGTATACAACACACCTTTTCCAGGACAACTCTCAAAATCATCCACCTAGCACAACCATTTCCTCTCTTGGTACAGATTTATAGGAACCAGGAAGAGCTAAATAATCTTGCTTGTCCAAACAAGTATGGGTTGAAAGTCCTGGAAAAGTGCTCCCAGGCAGTTTCTGAAATGCAAAGTAGCTGTCCGTCACTCAGTGAGAAGGGAGCCAGAAAAACTGGACTTATGCAAAGATCAAAAAAGTCAGGAGAGAAGAGAAGGTTTCTGTCGAATACCATTATACTGTGTTGAAACATTCAAAGCTGAAAGACAGGAAAGTAAGTAACAAGAAAGGCATCGGTTTTGAAAAGCTTTCTGTGGGTTCTGTTATCACTGAAAAGCTGAAGGACAAACAAAACACATGGAAAGCTTAAGCCTTAAGTATATATATTTACTGCGTCATACACTTCATTCCCTGAGCTGGAAAACAAAAGCAATAGATCTATTATAAACACAAGAGGACAAAACAACCCTACCAGGTGTGGGGAGGAATGGAATTGTGGGTCCATTATCCCATTCAAAGCCTTGTTGATTTTTGTCACTCATGTTAGAAAGTCAGTTGGGGTGGAAGTTTTTCTCAGTTTAAGAACTATGAATCAGCCTTCTTAAGAGGATCTAGCAGATCCAATGTTAAATTCATGAGCAGTTTTATATTAATGGAGGAGGTACATACATCCCATCTCAGTAAACTAGTTCTGGTGGTTGGGATTGCATTCATAGACTCTGCGTATGTCTACATGGTTCAATGTTACAGAATCATATGAGTTGTCATTTTACAAAGTGTTTAGCCTTCTCTGCTGAAGATTGTTGGTGCTTCACCAAACTGCAACTCCCCAGGAATCCATAGTTTTGGTTTCCTGGAGAGTATTGGAATCAGTTAAAGTGGTGTTGAGCTGTATTACTAATACAATGTAGAGCAGGCACGGGCAAACTTGGGCCCTCCCTCTAAGTGTTTTGGACTTCAACTCCCACAATTTCCAACAGCCTCTGGCCCTTTCCATTCCACCCTCAGCTGCTTAAGTCAGAGGCTGTTAGGAATTGTGGGAGCTGAAGTCCAAAATACCTGGAGGGAGGGCCCAAGTCTCCCCATGCCTGATATAGAGGCATCCTTATTTTCAATGTGAACTGAAACATGCTGCATACGTACCTTCCAGCTGTCTCAATTTGGCAGGGGCAGTCTTAATTAATCCCCAGTCATCCCACTTTTTTCAGTTGCTTTAAAACTATCCCATTCTGTCTCTCCTCCACTCACTATCCTCCTTTGTCCTCAGCTTTTAATGGCTGCAAACTGGGTTCCAATTGTGAAATTGTTTGCACTCAATTTACTCAGCAATGGAAAGAGAAGGAGGACGAATCTTTCCCTTCTCATTAGCCTCAGCCAAAAGCAAACTGCCACATCGTCTTCTATCTTTTGTGTTCTCACTAATTAATAACTTTTGCCATTTTGACCACACCCTGATGTTGCTTGGCCACAAGTGCACCAGTTTTCAACTGTTAAATGTTAGAAGGCATGACACTGGGGAACAGTGGGCAGATCACACTATGTTATAACCTTTGAAAAAAAAATCTGTTCCTAGTTTGAAAGTGTTATTCCTGTTTAATTGTGTAGTACTTACTTTGAAAGTACATGATACACTCCAGAAACTTGGTTTTTGTGGTTGTCACAAACTATCTTGAATTGGTTGAGACTCTTCCCAGATATTCAGGCTCCCCCTTTTATAAAGAAATAGTAGCTGAGGACCCGGCGGTGCCCGGGTTATTTGAGGAAGGCATTGTGTGCCAAGGTTGGTTCCTATTAGATGTTTATGTGGCTTGCAGTGGTCTCAGGAACTTAGTGAAGGTACTGCGAGTCCCGGGGGCCTAGTCAGGAAAATCAAGTTAAGGAAGCCTAACAATATCCCATGAGCTGAGGCCTAGTCAGGAAAATCAAGTTAAGGAAGCCTTTCTGTCAATTTTGGGGCTGGTTTGTGTTTTATAGGGGCTTTAGTGTTGTTTGGGAAGTGAATGACGTGAAGGTACTGCAAATCCCATCATTCGTGGCCCATCCTGCCCTAAACCACACCAGGTTGTGAAGTGGGCCATTGGTCGTCTGTTTGCCAAGTTTGGTCCTGATCTGTCAGTTTTGTGGGCCTCAGTGGCTGACAGCCTGAGGCCTTTCCCTTTCCCTCTGAGTCACTTTAGAATGTTTGAATTTGGAGGCAGTTATGCAAATTCCATTTCAGTGGCAACCAATCTCCTCTGTCTGGGGCCGTAGAATGTTGGAGTTCTGAGGCTGGCCAGTTAGAGCCCATTATGCAAATAATCCCACAATGGCAGCCAATTGAAACACTGGCACATATTCCTCCTGTCGCTCGGTCACTTGGCCGCACCACCGCAAACACTGACTTTTATTATATGTAATAGATAGATTAATTATGTTTTGCTGTAGTTATTAAATCAATTAATATTATTATTTCAAACATTTATACCCCACCCTTCTCAACCCCCGAGGGAGGACTTAGGGTGGCTTACATCTGGCAACAATTCAATGCCGCAACATACAGAATCAATGACATAACTGCATAATGTCACTTAAAGGGGGGGGGGCTCCCCAGGTTTGGCATAGATTCACAGTAAGCTAAAATAACAGTAAGTTTAACATTCAACTATAGCATGTCTCTATAGGTCCAACATGATGTGGTGTACTTTTTGTATAGCAGATGTCATATTTTAATTGTTATACGGTTCTGGCCCAGTTTACCTGTCCGAACGAATCTCCCTCTACGTCCCACCTCGGAGTCTAAGATTGTCCAGGGAGGCCCTGCTCTCGAACCTGCCAAACTCACAAACACATTTGGTCTCGAACCTGCCAAACTCACAAACACATTCCATCTGTGGAATTCGCTCCCCAGCAAAATTAGGTCGGCTCCATCCCTCCTCCTTTTTTTTTTTTTAAGGAAGAAGCTTAAATCATGGTTTTTGGACAACAGGCATGACAGCACTTGTAATGTTATGAGAATTGACTATGACATGCTTCGAATTTGGGTCTTTGGATGCTGAAGCGGACTTGGAAATGGCTATATGGTTGATAATAATGTTTTAAATTGATTTTCACCTAATGTTTTTATTCATTGTGTAATTGTCTTGTTATATTTTTGATTCTGTATGTTGAGGCATCGAATTGCTGCCACCCTAAGTCCTCCCTCGGGGGTTGAGAAGGACGGGTTATAAATGTTTGAAATAATAATTTATTGAATAACTACAGCAAAATGTCCTGCAGGATGTCCCTGCAGCTGGCCACATGACCTTGGAAGTGTCTACGGACAATACTGGTTCTTCGGCTTAGAAATAGAGATGAGCACCACCCCCCAGAGTCGGACTTAATGTCAGGGGGAAACCTTTACCTATGTTCCGTATATGTGGCATTGAATTATTGCCTACTTGTAAGCAACTCTGAGTCCCCTTTGGGGTGAGAAGGGTGGGGTATAAATACAGTACATAAATGAACAAACTTTCATTTAAAGAACTGGCAGCATTTTTCAGTATTTCCAATGTCTATATGTTTGGAATGCCTGCAAATACTCTATTTCTAAATAGACTGGCAAGTACTGATTATCACTGACCAACACACTTTTTGGGTGCCTCAAATGCTTGACCTGTTTCTGGGAATATTTGACCTGCTGACTGCAAAAAATGGCACCAGTTTTGCCCTATCAGTGACAGGTTTTGACATACAGAACATATGTCATCTACCAGTTGCCATCTACTCTCCCATATCAAAGAAACTAAAGCTGATGTGATCTATCCAATGCAATTATCTGAATCAATGCTACAAATGACCACAGGTACAGGCCTAAAAATCAATACACTAAGGATTTTTGTTTGGTAGGTCTGTGTTATAAATGCAGTGCATTAAAAATACCATAATGCAGCAGAATCAATCTCTAAGTATGCAGATTACATATAGATCCACGGAGCCTGTGTGGCATAGTGATTAGTGCATTGGACTTTGACTCTAGAGCAGGCATGGGCTAACTTCGGCTGTTAGGAATTGTGAGGGTTGAAGTCCAAAACACCCGGAGGGACGAAGTTTGCCTATTCCTGCTCTAGAGACCAGGGTTCAAATTCCTGCTGAAACCTCTAATCAGTACTCGGTGGCCATCAATGAGTCACTCTCACTCAGCTTCAGAAAATGGCAATGGTAAAAAGCCCCTAAAAACCTGTTTTGTCAAGTAAACATCATGGTAGGGTTGTCATGTGGGAAAGGAGGGCATACCACCACAACGAACACTCAAGTAGGCTTTGAAGGAAGAGCAATGCATTGAAGGTATCATTATGTCAACAGAATCAATCTCTTAAGTACTGTATATACTTGATTCTAAGCCTACTTTTTCAGCCCTTTTCTAGGCTGAAAAAGCTCCCCTTATACTCGCGTCAAGGTTATTTATTATTTTACTATGTTATTAGTATTATTTTTATTACATTTATTATTATTATTGGATTTACAGTATTTTACCCTATTACTATTTTATTTAATTTATTATTTTACTCTATTATTACTGTTATTATTGCATTTTCATTATTTTACTCTATAATAATAATAATAATAATAATAATAATTAGAAACTTAACAAGATTAGTACACACCAAACAGGATCACTATGCTGGTTGTATTATTATTATTACATTTATTATTTTACTCTATAATTATTGGAAGGATACGTAAGTACATTTATATTGAAGAAGGTTAGAATAATGATTTAATTAGAGTTGGTCAGTCTTATCTTAAATTACAGTTTTATGCAAATATTCAAAAACATTTAACCAACTGATGCCTCAATTAATGTAATTTTATTGTAATCTATTTTTATTTTAAAATTTACCCATAGCTGCTCACCCTTGGCTTATACTTGAGTCAATACATTTTCCCAGTTTTTTTGTGGTAAAATTAGGTGTCTCCGCTTATATTTGGGTCGGCTTAGTATATACAGTATGTATATTTAGATCTATGGAGTTGGTGTGGCATTGTTTGCACACTAGATTATGATTCTGGAGACAGGGTTTAAAATTTCTGCTTGGCTATGAAGTTCCTGCCTGACCCCCCTCCCCCTTGTGACTAAGGGTGAGACACATCCTCTCAGCTTCAGAGAACAGCAATGGCAGATCCCCCCTGAATAAACCTTGCCAAGGGTGCATCTCTACACTGTAGAACTGATGCAGTGAAGACATGACTTTAACTCACATGGCTCATTATGATGGAATCCTCAGAGTTGTAGTTTGATGTGGCACCAGCACTCTGGGGCAGAGAAGGCTAAGACGTTGTGAAACTACAATTCCAATGGTTCCATTCCACTGAATCATGGCAGTTAAAGCAGTGTCCAACTACATTCATATCATCATAGAGTTGGAAGAGACCTTGTGGGCCATCCAATCCAATCCACAGCCAAGAAGCAGGAAAATCATATTTAAAGCACCCCGACAGATGCCCATACAGCCTCTGTTTAAAAGCCTCCAAGGAAGGAGCTTCCACCACACTCCAGAGCAGAGAGTTCCACTGCTGAACAGCTCTCACAGTTAGGAAGTTCTTCCTCATGTTCAGGTGGAATCTCCTTTCCTGTAGTTTGAAGCTGTTGCTCAGCGTCTTAGTCTCCGGGGCAGCAGAAAACAAGCCTGCTCTCTCCTTACTATGACTTCCTCTCACATATTTATTTATTTATTTATTTACAGTATTTATATTCCGCCCTTCTCACCCCACAGGGGACTCAGAGCGGATTACAATGTACATACACAATGTACATATACATGGCTATCATGTCTCCTTTCAGCCTTCTCTTCTTCAGGCTAAACATGCCCAGCTCTTTAAGCCACTCCTCATAGGGCTTGTTTTCCAGACCCTTGATCATTTTAGTCAGCCTCCTCTGGACACCTTCCAGCTTGTCGACATCTCCCTTCAATTGCGGTGTCCAGAATGGGACACAGTATTCCAGGTGTAGTCTGACCAAGACAGAACAGAGAGGTAGCATGACTTCCCTTGATCTAGACACTGTACTCCAAGGAAGGAGCCTCCACCACACTCCGGAGCAGAGAATTCCACTGCTGAACAGCTCTCACATTGGCTTTTTAAGTTGCTGCATGACATTGTTGGCTCATGTTTAACTTTGTCCACAAAGGCTCCAAGATCTTTTTCACATGTTACAAGCCACTCGAAACATCTTTGCAGAAGCATGTGAGAAACAGCCTCTCATTGAACATCAGGAAAACCAAAGTGCTCTTCCAGCGGTCACCAGCCAATCTCTCTGCAACACCAGAAATACAGATTAATGGTGTAACATTAGAAAATGTTGACCATTTCTGCTACCTTGGCAGCCACCTCTTAACAAAAGTCAACATTGACACTGAAATACAACACCGCCTGAGCTCTGCAAATGCAGCATTTTTCCTAACGGAGCAGAGAGTGTTTGAGGATCAGGACATCTGTAGGGAGACGAAGGTGCTTGTTTATGAAGCCATTGTCTCCCAACCCTGCTATGACTGTCTAGAGATGTCACACTCAACTCCTGGAACAACTCCATCAGCGTTGCCTCTGAAAAATCCTGCAAATCTCTTGGGAAGACAGGCAGACGAATGTCAGCATGCTGGAAGAAGCAAAGACCACAAGCACTGAAGCGATGCTTCTACACTATCAACAACAACAACAATTTTATTGATTAGCCAGAAGCCATATCAAATACACACAGAACACAGACACATTGCAATGATTCTAAAAACAATGAGGAGAATTCTCATTACATCAACTAAACCCCTGTCTAAGGGAGAATCCTCATCTCCAACACAATTTATTCCAATTGCCTATGTAATCAGATCACATGGCTCTTCCAAAGTCAGTTACTTCTAAAGCAGTCCCCCAACTCAAGAATGGGAAACTGTCCCTTTTGGGCAGGATATCTTTGATAAAATGAACACCTTCCGAAAATCCTTTTTTTATTCCAAAATATACACATTCTTACCTCTTTAATAGCTGGAGAAGGGATCTAACCAAATTTATATGGAGAGGAAGGCAACCCAGAATAAAATGGCTAAATATGATTGATGCCAAAAATAGAGGGGGACTTGGAGTCCCAGATTTCCAAACGTATCACGAGGCATGTGCCTTGGAATGGTCGTGTGATTGGGCAAAACTAGAAAATGAAAATCTCCTAGCAATAGAGGGACATGATCTTAGGGTGGGGTGGCATAGTTATATGTGTTACGGAAGAGTCAAAATAGGGAAAAACTTCAGATGCCACCCCATAAGGGGATCAATTCTAAAGACATGGCTCAAGTATAAGGAGATTCTATATGGAAAAATCCCCCTATGGCTATCCCCACAAGAGGCCTTCTTCAGGAGGCAGTACGGGAAAGGAGAATGGCTAAAATATACTGATATACTCAAAAAATGCAACAATAATTGGCAGCTAAAAGATTTTTTGGAGCTAAGGGAACTTGATGGATCGATGAACTGGTTCCAGTACCTACAAATTAGAGATATCTTCAATAAAGACAAAATTCTAGGATTTGAAACAAAACAAAAATTTTGGGATAAAATATTAGGGAAACAACGCAAGAGGATAACTGCTATATACGGGAAATTGCTTGAAGTAAAAACAGAACAGGAAACAATTAAAAATGCATGCTAAGTTGGGCACAAAATTTCGACCAGGAGGTTCCCTTAGCTCTATGGGAAAGAATGTGGAAAGTACTGTACATTGGGGTTACACCTATGCATATGAACTAAAAGAAAACAATATCAAAATATTCCATAGGTGGTACCTCACACCACAAAAAATTGCCAAATACAACAAAAACTATAACCAAAAATGTTGGAAATGTAAATCAGAGGTCGGAAGTTTTTTCCACTTGTGGTGGAACTGCAAAAATGTTTACAGCTTCTGGGTCAAACTACATAGAGAAATAGAAAATATGCTAGACCTAAAGATTCAATTGAAACCAAAATATTTTCTCCTGGGTCTGTTGGATTTTGATATAGAGAAGAATACTGAAAAGATCTTTACTGTATCACAGCAGCGAGGCTGACATTGGCGAGGAAGTGGAAAGAAAGAGACATCCCAAACACAGATACTTGGAACACTCAAGCTGTTTGAGATCATGAAAATGGACATTCTGACTCAAAACCTGGCTCAAACTACAAATAGGTTGAAAACAGACTGGTCAGAGGTGGTGTCATATTTAAAACAGAACAAAGGCGATGACTGGACTGAACTGGAACTATATGATGCTTAATTGCTGATATGTCAAACAAGGACGTGTAGTAATAGTACATCGGTTGTAAATAAATACAATGGTGGAGGTGAAAATAGGTAACATCAGACAAGATGTTACAAGAGGCAAGCTCTGAAGGTTGGAAGTACTCGTGTAATGTTTGTCTTAGTTGGTTGTTTTGTCTTTGTATGTCTTAGTGTCTATGTTAGATATGTCTTTGAATGTTTGTTTTTAATGCTTTGTGAAAATTAATAAAAATTACCTTTAAAAAAAAGAGAAAAGAATGGGAAACGTAATGTTGGTGGACAGCAAAAGAGATTTAAAGATGGGCTTAAAGCCAACCTTAAAAATTGTGGCATAGACAGTGAGAACTGGGAAACCCTGGCCCTTGAGTGCTCTAACACTGTGACCAGGAGAACAAGAATGGAGGATGAAAGGGAGAAACGTTCCAAGAGGAAAGTGCGTCAAACCAACCCTGACCGATTTCCTCACTGTGGGAGAACATGCGGATAAAGAATAGGGCTCTACAGCCACCTACGGACCTATCACTAAGACACTACACTTGGAGGACCATCATCCTTGGGCTATGAGGGATTGCCTAAGTAAATAAGTAACACATTGGATGATGAAGAAACAACTAGCAAGCCCTCTGAACAAACTTTCCCAAGTAAACCTTGGTAAAGTGGTTAAGGACTTGGAAGGCACGCCACAATAAACACTCAAAAAGGGTTTTGAAGGAACAGTAATGCATTTAAAGAACCATCACATCTGAAAAGATTCTACTTCTAGATACACTGGTAAGCATGACCATAAGTGCAATACATTTTCACAGGCATAGACAAACTTTGGCCCTCCAAACAAGTATTTAGGACTTCAACTCCCACTATTCCTAACAGTCTCAGACCCCTTCCTTTTCCTCCTCAGCCAGACTTGGCCACAGTGGACCATGCTCTCGTTACATCCAGGATAGACTACTGTAACACACGCTATGTGGGGTTGCCTTTGAAAGTGCTTGGAAGCTTCAAATAGTCCAACAAAAGGCAACCAGGTTAATAACTGGGGCGGCATACAGAGTGCACACAACTCCTATGTTACGCCAGCTCCACTGGCTGCCAGTTTGCTACCGGGCACAATTCAAAGTGCTGGCTTTGGCCTATAAAGCCCTTAAAGGCCCCGGCCCAATTTACCTGTTTGAACACATCTCGTCCTATGAACCATTGCGGAGATTAAGATCCTCCAAGGAGGCCCTGCACTCCGTCTCACCATTGTCACAGACACGATTGGCGGGTGAGAGAGAGGGCCTTCTCGGTGATTGCCCCCTGGTTATGGAACTCCCTTCCTGGTGCGATCAGATTGGCCCCTCTCTCCTAAAAACTCGGCTGTGGGACCAAGCTTTTGGGACAGTGCAATAAAGCAGCCTTCTGATTGGCTGCCACTTTCCAAGACCACTGCGACCAGCACAGGTGACAGACCTGGACCAAACTTGGCACACATAACCCCCATGACCCCCTTTACATCCTGGTGCGGTTTGGGGGAGGAGGAACAATGGATGATGGGACTTGCAGTACCTTTAATCAATTTGTGAGACCACTGGGCATGAATAACGGACCTGGACCAAACTTGATACACATAACCCCCATGACCCACCTCACGCCCTGGTGAAGTTTGGGGGAGGATGGATCACAGACAATGGGATTTGCAGTACCTTCATGCAATTTGCTTCCCACAGAACACTGTGGCCCCCACAATCACAGGCCAGGACCAAACTTGCCACACAGACGCCCCATGACCCACTCTATGTCCTGCTGCGGTTTGGGGGAGGATGAACTATGGATGATGGGACGTGCAGGACCTTTACTCATATCCTGACACCACTGCGACCTACAATAAAGATGGATCAGGACCAAATTTGGCACACAGAGCCCCCATGACTCATTCTACATCCTAATGTGGGGGAGGATGCACCATGGACGATGGGACTTGCGGTAACTTCACTCATTTCCTGGGACCACTGTGGCCCAAACCAATGACGGATCAGGACCAAACTTGGCACACAGAGCCCCCATGACCCACTTTACATCCTGGTGTGTTTTGGGGGATGATGGGCCATGGATGATGGGATTTGCAGTACTTTCACTTGCTTCCAGAGACCGCTGCAACCCACGCCACTGACTAATTAAGACCAAACACGGCACACAGAGCCCCCATGATCCACTCTACATCCTGGTGCAGTTTTGAGGAGGATGGACCATGGATGATGGGACTTGCAGTACCTTCACTCACTTCCTGAAACCACTGTGACCCTCACCAATGACTGATCAAGACCGAAATTGGCATGCAGAGCCCCCACAACCTACTCTATGTCCTGGTGCAGTTTGTGGGGTGACAGACCATGGACGATGGGACTTGCAGTACTTTCACTCACTGTCAGAGACCACTGCAACCCAAACCAATAACTGATCAAGACCAAACTTGGCACACAGAGCTCCCATGACCCAGTCTACATCCTGGAGCAGTTTGGAGGAGTATGGACCATGGACGTTGGGACTTCCATATCAGAGTTGAAGTTCACCTGCACCCACTAAACCCTGCTGACCCTGGATCTAGACTAAACTTGGAGCACAGGAAACCATTGCCTTTCTCAAATAACCCGGACACCGCCGGGTCCCCAAGCTAGTAAATAATAAATTTAGAATGTTAGAATGTTGAGGCTGGCCAATCAGAAACCAAGGAAAGGGCCTGAGGCTGTGAGGAATGGTGGGAGTTGAAGTCCAAAAGACTTGGAGCGAGGAGCAAAGTTTGCCCATGCCTGGGCGAGTGGGCAAACGGAAGGCAGGCCACCGAAACAAGCCCCCGAAGTGAGGCTGCCTTAAGTTCTCCTTGGATGAGTCTTAAGGGGAACTTCGAGGAAGAGGAAGTGGCCCTGGAGAGGCCGGTGATGAGCTGGCACTCACCTTGTGGGCCTGCTGGAGGCTCTCTCGGACCAGCTGCTTGACGTGGGGCGCCTTGTCCTCCTTGCGGGGCTGCGTGTAGAGGGCCAGGCGGGGCACCCCGCGGTAGAAGGAGTTGTGGGTCCAGCCCAGGTCCAGCGGCGGGATCTCGGTGTCGGAGCACTCGGGCCAGTAGACCAGGGAGAGGGGCTTCCCGGAGGGGCCCAGCGGCGTCGCCGTCCCTCGTCCCTGCTTGCCTTCCTTGGGGTAGGCGCTCCACCCGCCTCGCAGGGCTTGCTGCTCCTGGCTGGAGAGGAAGTCCCGGAGCTGGTCCCGCTTGAGCTGCTCCCGGTACGCCTTCTCCCCGCGGGAGGCCAGAGCCTCCAGCGCCCGCCGCTGCGCCTCGTCGTAGTAGAAGCGCGGGTGGTGCTCGCTGACCCGCTCCCCGCAGAACGAGGCCTCCTCCAGGCAGAGCAGCTGCGACTCCGCCATGCTGGCCACGCCGGGAGAGAGCCGCCCACGACACCTGGCCGGCAGGTGAGGCTGAGGCCAGGAGATGCCGAGCAGGAGGAGGAGGAGGAGGAGGGGCCCGGCGCTTCTGCCCCGCCCCCCAGCCCAGGTTCCCTAATCACCCCTGCTGTGACCTCACAGGCAACGCTGCTGTGACGACGCGGGGACCTCTGCTGTGGCGTCACAGTGATGGGCTGCACATCGCCTCCAGTCCACTCTGTGCCACAGAAGCATCGAATCGCAGAGTTGGGAAGGGCCACGAAGCCGAACCCCATTCTGCCGCACAGGAAAAGCACAATCAAAGCACTCCCAACAGATGGCCGTCCAGCCTCAGCTCAAAAATCACTAGAGCACTGGTTCATAACCTTTTTTTTTGACCAGGGGGACTTTTTTAGCCAGGGACCACCTAGGAACCACTTTGGCAGGGACCACTTGGACCAGGGACCACTTTGGCCAGCCACTTTGGGGACCACTTTTGGACAGGGATCAGGGACCACTTGATCAGGGACCACTTTGGATCAGGGACCACTTTGACTAGGGACCACTTGGTCAGGACCACTTGGAACAGGGACCACTTTGGCCAGGGACCACTTGATCAGGAACCACTTGGACCGGGGACCACTTAGGCCAGGGACCACTTTGACTGGGGACCACTTTGGCCAGGGACCACTTGATCAGGAACTACTTAGGCCAGGGACCACTTTGGCCGGGGACCACTTTGACTGGGGACCACTTTGGCCAGGGACCACTTGATCAGGAACCACTTGGACCGGGGACCACTTAGGCCAGGGACCAGGGACCACTTTGACTTGACCACTTTGGGGGACCACTTAGGGGGACCACTTGACCAGAACCACTTGACCAGGACCACCAGGGACCACTTTGGGACCAGGGGAACCACTTGGACCAGGGACCACTTTCAGGAACTACTTAGGCCAGGGACCACTTTGGCCGGGGACCACTTTGACTGGGGACCACTTTGGCCAGGGACCACTTGATCAGGAACCACGTGGACCGGGGACCACTTGGACCAGGGACCACTTTGGTCAGGGGACCACTTTGAGGGACCAGGGGACCACTTTGGCCAGGGACCACTTGATCAGAACCACTTGGACTGGGGACCACTTTGGTCAGGAACCACTTGGACCAGGGACCACTTTGGCCAGGAACCACTTGACCAGGGACTACTTAGGCCAGGGACCACTTTGACTGGGGACCACTTTGGCCAGGGACCACTTGATCAGGAACCACTTGGACCGGGGACCACTTAGGCCAGGGACCACTTTGACTGGGGACCACTTTGGCCAGGGACCACTTGATCAGGAACCACGTGGACCGGGGACCACTTGGACCAGGGACCACTTGATCAGGGACCACTTTGGTCAGGAACCACTTGGAACAGGGACCACTTTGGCCAGGGACCACTTGATCAGGAACCACTTAGGCCAGGGACCACTTGATCAGGGACCACTTTGGCCAGGGACCATTTTGACTGGGGACTATTTTAACCAGGGACCACTTGGACCAGGGACCACTTGATCAGGATCACTTGATCAGGGACCACTTTGGCCAGGGACCATTTTGACTGGGGACCGCTTGGACCAAGGACCACTTGATCAGGGACCATTTTGACAAGGGACCATTTGACCAGGGACCACTCGCCAACATCAGTACCAAGAGGTCTACAAATCAGTTTTTGGTCAACTTTAGATTCGGTTTGGTTATTTGGGGTGCTGATTCAGAAAATCGCATTGGATAGACCACATCAGCTCTAGTTTCTGATCCAGTAGTCGCCATCTGCTTGCCCACAGAAAACCATATTTAATCAGCCTCGGCATTATAACAGGGTGTCACTTAAGCGGCTGAGGGGAAAAAGGAAGGGGTCAGTTAGGAATTCTGGGAGTTGAAGTCCAAAACACCCAGAAGGCCCAAGTTTGCCCATTCCAGATCTACGCTATACTCCTATTGAAGCAGGCTAGAATCGCATTGACCTTTTAGCTGCCGTTGGTTCATATTCACCCTTGTGGTTTAATACAATTCTTAGAGCCTGTTCATATGGACTGTTTTCAAGCCACTCATCCAAACATCTGTGCATTTCAATTTTTCCACTTAAATGTAGTGCCTTACATTTCTTCCTGCTGGAATCCATTTCGTTAATTTTCGCCCAGTTCTGTAATCTGTTGAGGTCATTTTAATGCCATTTTATGACATTTTAAACACCAACCTAGATGTATTGATATCATTACCATTTCTGTTTGAAGCTTTAAAGCAGGGGTGGGCAACTATTTTTTCCAAGGGGCCACACGAGAGCCAAAAAATATTATGGAGGGCCGCACCTAAAGGCGGAACTACATGCTAATCTACATAATTTATTTATTTATTCACTTACTATATTTACTATATATTACACATCATTAATATTAACATATTAATATATCAAGAAATATTCATATATTATTAGTATTAATATCATTATTATATTATAGTATATATATATAAACATAATATATTGAAATTATAATATATCATATAACATTATATTATATTTATTATATTATTTTATTATTGTTATAAAATTATTATACAATAATAATAAAAACCACTAAAATAAAATAATGCTTCCTTATAGTCCCCTTCTCTGGAGATTTTTATGCAGAGGCCAGGCAGGGGAGGTAAGCCAGGGGCCCTTAGGCGGGCCGGATAGAATCAGCCAAAGGGCCACATCCGCCCCGTGGGCCGCGGTTTGCCCACCCCTGCTTTAAAGGCTAACTGTTCCCTGCTGTACCATTGATTAAGCCAACTGATATTGCAGAACAACTACCCCTTCTGCTTAACAACAATTCTCTTTCCCTTTGTTTCATCGACCTTTTATCTCCTGTGTGCTTTTTGCCTCTTAACACCGTAGGATAGGATTGTCCCATAAAGGCTAAAATGCCATAGGAGCATACTTGGAGGATCCTTTGTTATGAAAAACAAAACAAATAGAGATGACACAAAAAGCACATTCATGATTGAATAGCACAGCCACTTTCATGAGTTTCTATGTTTAAAGATCACAGGAGTCATTGTCTTTATAGTTGTGTAAATTTGGCTGTGTCTGACTTGTCCACATCTAATTAAACCGAATGAATTGTGAGAGAATATTCTCAGAAATTAAATTATATGAAAGTAATTACAGAAATATTTTTGTCAGGAGCTACTTGAAAAACTGCAAGTTGTTTCTGGTGTGAGAGAATTGGCTGTCTGCAAGGACGTTGCCCAGGGGACGCCCAGATGTTTGATGTTTTACCATCCTTGTGGGAGGCTTTTCTCATGTCCCCGCATGGGGAGCTGGAGCGGACAGAGGGAACTCAACCTGGTCTCCCCAGATTCGAACCGCTGACCTGTCGGTCAACAGTCTTGCTGGCACAAGGGTTTAACCCATTGCTACTGGGGGCTCCTATTATAGAAAGATGAAGCAGATGAAAGGTCCTCCCTACATTTCAGTTGCCAATTTTGGAGGGAGAGGAGAAAAGGCAGGCATAGTTTCATATGCCGAAAGAAGCCATGGTGGTGCAATGGGTTAAAACCTTGTGCCGGCTGAACTGCTGACCTGAAGTTCGGCAATTCGAATCTGCAATACGGGGGGTGAGTTCCATCCGTCAGCCCCAGCTTCCCATGCAGGGACATGAGAGAAGCCTCCCATAGCATGGTAACACATCCGAGTGTCCCCTGGGCAATGTCTCTACAGACGGCTGATTCTCTCACACCAGAAGCAACTTGAAGTTTCTGAAGTCACTTCTGACACAATTTTTAAAAATATCATGCCGAAGCCCAGAAGAGGATGAAAGGTCTGCCACTCATTCCAAATGGCATTGCTGTGGCCTCAGAGAAGAGAAAAACTAGTGGCATGTGCTGGACTGAATCCCCTCCTGCGTTAACATTCACTTATGTGCTGTGAGACATTGTAAACCTGATGACAGGCAACTGCCAAATTAACAATTTGTTAGTTGCTCTTAGAGCCTCTGTGGCTGAAGAGCAGGGTATAAATACTCTAAATACTTGCATACATACATACTTACAAAGGCCAAGCCTGACCTGGTCAGATCATAGTAGCATTGATGTTTTCTTTTTATTCATATGAAGTCAGGAACCACCCTCTGAGTCCCAGCGCAACTTGCAAAAACACAGCAGCCTTTAAACAATAAGTGTTTGTTTACCTTTTAAAAAAATGGCACTGCAGACTACTTCAACCAGAGAAGCCAGCCATAGCAGAGCACCCGATGAACCAACCTGGACACAGCATATTATTTGAGAACACAGAAATGCTGGACCACTCTGACAACCACGATGTCAGACTACACAGAGAAGCCACTGAAATCCACAAGCATGTGGACAATTTCAACAGAAAGGAAGAAACCATGAAAATGAACAAAATCTGGCTACCAGCATTTAAAAGCTCTAAAATCAAGATAGGAAACAAAGAGCAACACACAAAAAACAGCAGAATTCCATACAGGAAACAGTCAGGGCCAGCTAATACCTCCCAACAAAGGATTCCACCAGCCAGGAAGCAGCCAGGCTTTGAAGCTGAAAAGCTATTCAATGCTAATCAAGCTCATTAATTACAACATTCACACCTGCCTCACACAGACAAGAGTTCTTTCTCCCACCTTGGACATTCCACAGATGTATAAACCCCACTTGCCTAGTTTCCAAGAGACCTCACAACCTCTGAGGGTGCCTGCCTTAGATGTGGGCGAAACGACAGGAGATAATGCTTCTGGAACATGGGCATACAGCCCAGAAAACTCACAACAACCCAGTTTTAAAAAATGTTCATTACATATAGATGAAACTTTTTGCTTAAATTGGACTTATTCAGGGTACATACAAAAAGCAATAAAAATAGAGGTAGATGTGAGCATAATTCTGCTCACAATGAATAGTGTTACATCATTGTTCAGCAAGTGATGAGATGAGCCTAAGGTTTCCTCTCCAGTCTGTAGCTAAAGAAAGAAAGCAGTAGAGAGCATCCCTTCAATTATGTTATTCTCAGGAGACATGTTGAGTTTGCGTATGTGTGTCTGTGTACATTGCGGCTTTCAGGGTATCAGAACTATTCCTCTTAGTGCTAGAATTAAAAGGCCCTTCCCCACAGCCATATAACCCAGAATATCAAGGCAGAAAATCCCACAATATCTGCTTTGAATTGGGTAATCTGAGTCCATACTGCCATATAACCCAGTTCAAAGCAGAAAATGTGGGACTTTATTCATCTGCGTGGAAAGGGCCTGAATGTCTCCAGAGCCAAGCACAAATGCAGGGTCATCTAAATTCAGGGCTGGGAAGGGAAGATGAGAATGGCTCGTTCTCATATGAGAAGGGCGGATCCTGCTGATGACAACATTTTCTCTGATTGGCAGGCAGCCAAACTTGTGGACTCTAGACACTTCTGTTTGTGTGCAGGGACGTATATGCTCCTCTTGATTACAACATGTAACATGATTTTTGTTCCTGGGTTATAAATGTCATTTCCTAATTGGTTCTATCATAAAACATGGGAACAGTTTATCGAACTGCAAACACTTTGTTTTGGGGTGTGCACAAAAGGTTAAAAATGGCAGCCACAACAATGAAGTTTTTGGAGTACAACAACTATTTTAAAAAGAAGTGCTTACCGTTAAACAGGAAATAACACTTTCAAACCAGGAACAGATTTTCCCCCCAAATGTTACATAGTGTTATTAGACTATCACCCATTTTAAATTGATTTCTTTGAAATGAAGGTCCACATGGAAATACGATTTCTTTGAATCAAATGTCCTTTTGTGGGGGAAAAGATATTGAATTCTGGTGTGAATACAATGAGCAACAACTGCACATTTTATTGACCCACATATTGAGAACCCACAAACACTCTTAAAATTCAAGGGGACTAAAAATTTACACTACCAAATTAAAGGAAGTGAAAGGAACATTTTAATAATAATGAACATATTTCATGAAATGAGGTGTTAATACCTGATTTCATCCCATCTGTTAATGAGTATATGTAAGCAGCCACAGTGATGTAATAGGTTAAAACCTTGTGCTGGCTGAACTGCTGACCTAAAGGTCAGCAATTAAAATCCACGAGATGGGGTGAGTTCCCATCTGTCAGCTCCAGCTTCCCATGCGGCAACATGAGAGAAGCCTCCCACAGGATGGTAACACATCCAGGCGTCCCGTGGGCAAAGTTTTCGCAGTTGCTTTGGCCCTCTTCCCTATCCTCAGTCTACTCCACAAAAAATGTCCTAGTCTGTCAGCCCTAATTGTATTTCAATTCTGTTGAGAATGACTGACCTTCCTTCCTCATAGTGTCAGGATGGGTTTTTTTTAATCACCAGAGCAATTCAAATGCACGTTAACCTCCCACTATATTCCACCAGCTCAGCTAATTCATATAAGAGACTTTACTCCTATTAGTACAATATATAAAAATATAAGGCCTGGTCTCTGCCTCTGTTTCTGAACCTTTGGTGATTTTGCCTTATAACAAGTTTTGATTCCAGGAGTTATTGCTTATCTATACGAGCAGCCAGTAATAAACTTAAATGATGCTACGTCTGCAAAAAGCCTATCTTCTTTCATATGTATGTGTGTTGGAGAATGACAATGTGTGTATGTACTTACTTACTTAGGCAATTCCTTGTTGTCTGAGTATAATTGCCCTCCAAGTGTAGTGTCTTGGCGTTGGATACATAGGAGGCTGTGGAGCCCTATTCTGGATCCACATGTTCCCCCGCAGTGAAGACATCGGTTTCCAGGTGGAAGGTGGTCCTGGTCAGGGTTGGCTTGACACGCCTTCCTCTTGGCACATTTCTTCCTTTTACCCTCCATTCATGCCTCTTCAAATTCCACAACACTGCTGGCCACAGCTGACCTCTAGTTAGAGTGCTCAAGGGCCAGGGTTTCACAGTTCTTGGTGTCTATGCCACAGCTTTTAAGGTTAGCTTTAAGCCCATCTTTAAATCTTTTTTCCTGTCCACTAACATTCCATTTTCCGCTCTTGAATTGGGAGTAGAGTGTGTAAGTATGTGGTAGCCATCTGTCAAGTGTGTTTTAATTGTATTTTCCTGCAGAGCAGGAAACCCTACCAAACTCTGAAGCATTATTCCACTGCTCTTACTGTCAGGAAGTTTTTCCTAGTGTTTAGGTGGAATATTTTTACCTACCATTTGAATAAATTGCTTATTGTCCTATGCCCCTTCTACACTGCCACATAATCCAGATTATCAAAACAGATAATCTACTTTATCTGCTTTGAACTGGATTATATGAGTCTGCACTGTCATACAATCAAAGTTCAAAGTAGATAATCTGGATTTATATGGTGGTGCAGACTCACTGCACTGCATTAAAAATGTTACCTCACCCTAACCCTAACCCTAACTCTAGTCCAGATATGGGCAAAGTTTTTTTTGCCTTGGGGCCACATTGTGGGCCCAGCTGAGTGGGCTGGGCTGGGAGAAAGGGTGGCCAAGCATGTGCTAGGTGGGCTGGGAGGGGGAGGGCCTGAGATAGGGCAGGGATGGGTTGGGGCAGGGTAGGACCTGGGTCACCCTCAAGTTGTCCTCCTCACATAAGGTCAGGGCTGCTTGCCCCTCCCTTATGCCGGGATGAAAATGAGACATGCAGCGACTACCACCATCCTTCTCCACAATCCTCTTCCCCCAATCTTTGGGCTGTCCTCAGAGGCGGTCTAAGGTAATTTTAAATGGTAAGCGAACATTATTTTGGTGCCCCCCCAAAACCTTATTTTGCCCCCCCTCCGCGCATGCCCAGAAGCTTCTGTGCACAGGCGCAGAAGCCTGTAAACACAGCACTCCCTATTTGGCATGCGCCCCCCCTCCGCGCATGCCCAGAAGTTCCTGTGCGCAGGCGCAGAAGCCTGTAAACACAGCACTCCCTATTCGGCATGCAGGGAGGTTTTCTACGGCACAGCATCAGCGCACAAGGCCCAAAAGCGGAACATCAGCCGGACGCTGTCTGGTGGGTGGGGGAATGCGCCCTTTACCCAGATGGCACCCCACGCAGCGGCATCCTTTGCCTACCGGTAGGACCGCCCCCGGCTGTCCTCTCAGCATTATGACAGGAAGAGGACAAGACAAGTGACAGCTGAGAGCTCTCCGGAGGGCTCTTAGTTGCGGTGTGCCTTTCACAGGCTGTCCTCTCGGCATAAAGATAGGACTACTTGCTCCGTCCTTATGCCTAGAGGAGGGCAAGACTTGCGGTGGCTGAGAGCCCTCCAGAGGGCTCTCAGCTGCTGCGTGCTTCCTTTACCCATCCTTTGCATAAGGATGAGGTGAACCACTGTGTCCTTATGCCGAGAGGACAGGGAAAATGAGTAGGGCCTGAGGTAATCACCCAGGAGGCCATATTCGACCCCTGGTCTGAGTCTGCCCTAGTCTGCGGAATCATCAATCTGAAATAGTAATGAAGACATGTGCACAATTAAAACAGTAATTGTAGCCGAAGCCTCCCAGGAATACCAAAGATGGCATGCGGTCTGTCTGCTACAAAAAGGAAATCAATCTTCTTTATGAGCAGGAGTAGAACTGGAATATGTGAAAAATGCTAGGAATGTCTTCCATCCCTCCATCTTTCGTTTCCTTATATTTCCTTCACTCATGCTGTGTACATTTACATTTTAAAGGCACCAGGAGCAGATCAGGTTGGGAGAGGCTAACCTGTTTGTTTCCTCTATACCAGGCATGGGCCAACTTGGGCCTTCCAAGTGTTTTGGACTCCAACTCCCACCATTCCTAACAGCCTCAGGCCCTTCCTTTCCCCCCTCAGCTGCTTAGCGGCTGAGGGGGAAAAGGAAGGGCCTGAGGCTGTTAGGAATGGTGGGAGTTGGAGTCCAAAACACCTGGAGGGCCCAAGTTGTCCCATGCCTGCTCTATACAGTCTAAATTTCTGTCAGAAATATATTTTTGTGTCTTAAGTGAATGTTCTTGGCCTGATTCCAAATAGTTCCCAAAACTACTACCATAAAATGTCCTTCCAAAAATGATGGCAACTTTTTGGAATCTTCCCTGTACTTTCACAACTTTGGCACTTCCTCTATCAGATGCCTCCTACGTATGTTCTGGTTCCTTGCCCCTAATTGCTTTCCTTGGTATTGCTTTCCAAGTTGTGTACAAGATAATAAAAGATGCAGCATCGTATATTTAACATTTAATTGCTACTGCAATTGTCTTTAGCGTATGCGCGCCTTGCCAGATCCTCCTGTGTAATTTCAGTCCCTAAATAGCCTTTCTTTTCTTTCTTGGAGCAGTTTCTATCACAGGCTCTGGTTATGTAACTTTAGATGCTTAGCTCTTATATGCAAAATCCTCATTTATAGCCTTTTCATTTTTGCATTTATTCCCTCGCACCATAGCACCCCTTTCAAGTTCATTTATAATGTATTTCAATGCTGGACAATATAAAGTGTGTGTTTGGCAATTAAATTATAATTTGGTCAATGTATCCACTTTGTTCTTTTCCCTACAGCTCTCATTTTAATGTGCAAGCTGAAAAAAAGCCAATGATATTGAAGGATCACTATCTGAATGGCGTTCTACCTTTCTGATTCTATAAATGATTATGGTGATGATGATGATTTGATACACAACAAGATTATACAGCAAAGAATATCACTATACTGGCTGTTGTATTGGATCGCATGTCAGACACTTCCCAAGTGTCTAGAACTTTGTGATTTATCAGTGAATGATGCATGTAGCTCCAAATAGGGTGGTCTTTTGCAGCTGACAGATGGTAATTTTGTCAGTGCTGATTGTGTTTAATTGCAGGCCAAGGTTTTAGGCACTGCACCCTGTGTGCCAATTGCCACTGGGACCACCTTGACTAGCTTGTGCCAGAGTCTTTGCAATTTGATCTTTAAATCCTCGTATCATTTCAGCTTTTCCAGTTGTTTCTCTTCAATCCTGCCTGGGATTGCAACATCGCCTGGGATTGCACTGGGAATGTGGCGCAGCTGGCTAAGTGTCAGCTGCATAAGATCTCTCTGACCAGTAGGTCATGAGTTTGAGGGCTGCCCGGGTCGAGGTGGGTTCTCGACCTTAAATGTAGCCTGCTGTTGACCTTTGCAGCCCAAAAGACAGTTACATTTGTCAAGTAGGAGATAAAGGTACCACATTAAAGTGGGGAGGCAAATTTTGACTGATTTATGAGGCCATTAAAAAGAACCCAGGAATCGCTGAGGAATGCGGAAGAAACAACAAAGGGACGCTGGAAAACGCTGAGAGATGAGGAGTGCGTCAGCTCCCCCTGGTGGCCAGAAAATTTGCCTCTGTTCATCTATATACATGTGTAATATGTCAAAATGTATGTACTGTACTGTGATAAATGTCACATGTTTATATGTCATATGTTGAACTGCAGGGATTGTCTGCAAGTATGTGTACCCTTCAGGGTGAGAAGAGCGGAATATAAATAAAGTAAATAAATAATAATAAACATCAACGATCCATACTTTGTTTTTTAACACAATCGTAAGGTCAGGAGTATTGTGCTCCAAAACTCTGTCAGTCTGAATTCAGAGGTCCCAGAGTAGTTTGACGTGTTCATTTGCTGTAACTTTTGCAAGCTTGTGATCCAACTAGTTCTTTGTCACAGGCAAATGGTATTTGTGGAACAAGTTCCAATGGGGGTTGCTGTTGTTGTTGTTATTATTATTGTGTGCTGGTGTTCATGTGTTCAGTGTGATCTTTAAGGTCAAGAGACAGTGGAGTGCTTGCGTTTACGATGACTAGACCAAAAGATACTTATATGTAAAACTAGTTGCAGGGCAGCTGTCTGCATTAACTATATAGTCAGCACATTTCCACTAATATTAATGTTTATTTTAAGCTTCACAGTTGTTTGAACATCCGCTTACAAGGCTTTAGAACCAACCCCATCATGGAAGCTGCAAGACAGCTTGTGTATACCCATTTTCTTTATAGTGTCAGAAGCAACTTGAGAAACTGGTGTGAGAGAATTGGCTGTCTGCAGAGACGTTGGTCAAGGAATGCCTGGATGTGTTACCATCCTGTGGGAGGCTTCTCTCATGTTCCCTCATGGGCAGCTGGAGCTGACAGATGGGAGTTCTCCCCATCTTGTGAGTTTTAATTGTCGACCTTCAGATCAGCAATTCAGCCAGCACAAGGGTTTAGCCCATTGCATCACTGTGGCTCCTTGCATATACTCATTAATAGATGGGGATGAAATCAGGTATTAACACCTCATTTCATGAAATATGTTCATCATTATTAAAATGTTCCTTTCACTTCGTTTAATTTGGCAGTGCAAATTTTTAGTCCCCTTGAATTTTAAGAGTGTTTATGAGTTCTCAATATGTGGCTCAACAAAATGTGCCGTTGTTGCTCATTGTATTCACACTAGAATTCAATATCTTTCCCCCAGAGAAGTACATTTGATTCAAAGATATCGTTCAAACAGTACAATATATAATTTATTTCCCTTCCAGCTGGACTTTGAAATTTGCAATGCTGTCAAGTTGATGATGTGACTGAAGACAAGTAACATAACTATTTCTTCTTTTTGTGATTGCAACACTAGTGTGCTGCTCATAAAAAGGGAGAGTTGCTTGGATACTCAATTGACTGATCACAAGCAAAATGTAAAGAAGGCCTTTCTTTTATGCCAGAAAGCCTACCAAGTAGGCTCAATGAATTGATGATGCTCTGTGTTCAGAAAATAGTGAGGGAAAGATACGGGATTTTTTTTGTGGGGGCCTACAATGCCCCAAGCCCATAGCCTATATGGTAGCCAACCATGCTAGTATTGGTTGGGGGATCCGAGATTTGTAGCCTCTAAGGTTTGGTTGGGGGTGCGGTGGTGCAGCGGGCTAAACTGCTAAGCTGCAAAACTTGCATACTGGAAGGTTGGCGGTTCAAATCTGCAGGACGGAGTCATCTCCCGTTGTTAGCCCCAGCTACTGCCAACCTAGCAGTTCAAAAACATGCAAATATGAGTAGATCAATAGGTACCGCTTTGGCAGGAAGGCAATGGCACTCCATGCAGCCATGCCAGCCACATGACCTAGGAGGTGTCTATGGACAACGCTGGCTCTTCAGCTTAGAAATGGAGATGAGCACCACAACCCAGAGTCAGACTCGACTACACTTTACCTTTACCTCTAAGGTTTGGTTAATAGTTTTCCTTAAAGTTAGATCTTGTCATCTTCCAGATGAGTATCTTTCCTGCAAGGTTAAGCCTAGAACTATACATCATCGAACCTTGAAATAATGGATGGTGGGGAAGATATATCATGTATTTCTAACTATTTTTCATAGCAGCACTAGTCTTTCTGCTCTCCATTATATGTGGATTTCATATTATGTTGGTGTTGTGTGTAACCTTGTAAGACTATGTGACAAATGTTAATCCACGTGGTTGGATCTTGTTGTAAATCCTCTTTCATAGTAGCTAAAGGTTTTCACAAAAAAGATAAGATTATTGTACAGGAATGTAGAGGAACAGGCACTCCTTATTGCCCACCACATTTGCGTCATCAGAACAGGAACCAGGGCACAAAATTTCCACATTTCTGATTTCTTTAAATGCAGTTAAGAGGGAGTGTATCATCAAGTTGATCAAAACTCACTAAGATCGCAATCCTTGAGCTTTGCATTAAATTGCTGAGTTTTTTTTAATATGCTAATTTTAAAGTAACTTTCTACATTCCCATTTAATGCTGATGTTTAAATTATGATGTGGTGAACTGGTCACTTGGGACTTCATCACATGTAACCCCCCCTCTCCTGTTTCCACACACTTCTAAAATAGTTCATAGATGAAGTACCACGAACCTGTCATATGATGCAGACAGACCTCCGGCTATCATCTGTCAGTGAACTGTATTAGAAATGTGGAGATACCACAGGGGCGGGGAGCACTGAAGCCAGAGAAAAATCTTCTAAGCTCCTGATGTACCTGGGAATGGGAGAAAGTCAAGAAGTGGTGTCCGTCTTAAGAATGGTGACTTGGGTTTCCTCTAAATGGATGATTAAGGTGGGAGAAGGTGATCCTGTGTGATGGTGGTAAGTTACACGCTCTGGTTACATCCCGTATAGATTACTGCAACGCTCTCTACGTGGGGTTGCCTTTGAAGACTGTTCGGAAGCTGCAACTAGTTCAACGGACAGCAGCCAGATTGATAACAGGAGCGGCATTCAGAGAGCGCACAACTCCCCTGTTGTGCCAGCTCCACTGGTTGCCAGTTTGCTACCGGGCACAATTCAAAGTGCTAGCCTTAGCCTTTAAAGCCCTAAACGGTTCAGGTCCAACTTACCTGTCCGAACGCATCTCTCCCTATGAACCATTGAGATGTTTAAGATCATCTGGAGAGGCCCTGCTCTCGGCCCCGCCTTCTTCGCAGGCGCGACTGGCGGGGATGAGAGACAGGGCCTTTTCAGTGGTGGCTCCTTGGCTTTGGAACGCTCTCCCTAGAGACATCAGATCGGCCCCCTCCCTCCTGACATTTCGCAAGAAAGTCAAGACCTGGCTGTTTGAGCAGGCATTTGCTGATGAAATATAAGGCTTAATTAGATATATGGAATGACGACGATGCGACGGAAACTGATTTCAACATGACGCTGAGACTGCAATTGTATGTTTTTAATTGTTAATTTGTTATTATATGGTTATTTTTTGCCTTGTTGCTTGTGTTGTATTGAGGGCAGAGACTGCCTGTGTAAACCGTCCTGAGTCGCCTTCGGGCTGAGAGGGGCAGTATAGAAACGTGACAAATAAATAAATAAATAAATAAGTAAATTCTCCATCTTCTTTAAAGACGGAATCCCATGCAAAGAGGTCAATTCTACATTCAAGAAGATGATTTCTCCTGTTTTCCCCTGCTCCATCTGATGAAGTCCTATGAATATTGTTGTCAATAGGTACCGCTCCGGGCAGGAAGGTAACGGTGCTCCATGCAGTCATGCCGGCCACATGACCTTGGAGGAGATGAGCACCAACCTCCAGAGTTGGACATGACTGGACTTAATGTCAGGGGAAAACCTTTACATTTACCTAACCTGTGTCAGGAGAAGAGGTATTAGAATAGGAAGAAGCACATTATATGGTTCTGGGCTTTGGTGGTCTGATCACATGAAAAAATCTATATGCATTGTACAGTTTATAGAACAAAGTGTAAACAATGTGGTGTCTGTAGCAGAACGGCTAAGCTTTGGAAAGAATGAAAAAGAAGAAAATATTTGCTTGGCAGTAAGCCAAGGCCTTTCAGTATACCCCTCATATGGAAAGAGAGCTTTGCAGTTTTTCTCTAGGTCTGTTCAATAACTTCTCCTCCATTGATTATGTTTTGGATTGGTTTGTGCTGCATGTTATGGTATTATGTGCCATTAAAAAAAATATTTGGGGCCTTTCCATACAGGCCCTTGGGAGTGAGGAGGCAGATTCAACTGTGCACAGAAGTATCCTGCTTCTGCCTAGAGATTCTCACATTTCAAGTTAAGCATGCTTCACTCTTTAATCCCCCAGCTGATCTCTGTAATCTAACAAAAACAGATCACCTTTAACAAACAAAGCTTATTAAGAGTGAAGGAAGTATATGTGATGCTCAAAGGAGAAAGAAAAAAAAGAGAGGAAGATGAATGAGGAACTGAATCCAAGAGGTTGTAAACCATAGCTGCTTTGAGTCTCCTTCTGGAGAGAAAAAGCAGAGTATAAATAACCATAATAACAATACTTTTGGATAGCCTTTCTCAATCTGACATTATCCAGAGACATGGAATTCCCACCATTCCCAGGCAACAGTCCTATTATAAGCATTGCAGTCCATTTGTGTGTGTGTGTGTTTTGGGAGGGAGATTCCATACTGCAGAAGTGCACTTAAAAGACAAAAGGTTGAGAAGGAGTCTGCCCCAAAATTGTGCTCACTTAAATCAACAGTGGCAACCTATATTCCATTCTTTGTCCATGGTCTGGTGAAGGCACGGGCAAACTTTGGCCCTCCAGGTGTTTTGGACTTCAACTCCCACTAGGGTTCCCATATGAATAAGGGACAGGTCCCTAAAATAGGGATTTTTTCACAAAAATAAGGAACACTTCATAAAAACTTGAAAATGGCAACCCTAACTCCCACAGTTCCTAACAGCCAGTGGGCTGTTAGGAATTGTGGGAGTTGAAGTCCAAAACACTTGGAGGATCAAAGTTTGCCCATGCCCAATCTGGTGCAATGCTAACATTTAAATTATTTATTTATTTAGTGATAGCATATCAAACGAATTTAAAATCTAATATTCCAAGCTCTGTACAATCCAATGCATGTCTATTTTGTGTGTGTGTGTCAGGAGTGATTTGAGAAACTGCAAATTGCTCCTGGTGTGAGAGAATTGGCCGTCTGCATGGACATTGCCAAGGGGTTGCCTGGATGTTTTACCATCCTGTGGAAGGCTCTCTCATGTCCCCGCATGAGAAGCTGAAGCTGACAGGCGGGAGCTCACCCCGTTCCCTGGATTCAAATTGCTGACCTTTTGGTCAGCAGTCTTGCCGGCACAAAAGTTTATCCCATTGTGCCACTGGGGGCTTCAGGTAAATGTGTATAGAAAACCAGTGTGGATTAGTGGATTGAGTGTTGAACTAGGACTCTAGAGAACAGGGTTCAAATCCCAGCTTGGCCATGGAAATGCACTGGGTGATCTTTGGAAAGTCACACCCTCTCTGCCTCAGAGTTGGGCAAAGAAACCCCCCTTGAACAAATCCTGCCAAGCAAAACCCATGATAGGTTTGCCTTAGGCTTCCCATAAATTGGAAATGACTTAAAGGCACATAACAACAGTATTCGCTCAGAAGACAATCTATATAAATAAAAATGTAATGTACGTTTGTGGGATTAACATAACTCAAAAACCACTGGACGAATTGACACCAAATTTGGACACAAGACACCTATCAGGCCAACAAGTGACCATCACTCATAAAAACACTGAAAAACACACTGGAAAATACTTTAAAAGCCAAAAATTTAAAAATACATTACAACGCATGCACAAAAACACATATATTCACATATACACAAATATATACATACACATACACACATATATACACACACAAAACACATATACACAGACTCGGCCATGGCAATGCGTGGCAGGGGATGGCTAGTTATTAATAAAAGTTCGTATTTAACTTATTACCGTCATACCTCATGTTTTATCATCCCAACATCATAGTACTCAAATGAACAAAAACATATCCAAGTAAGTTGTTAAGTATTTGGTGGTCTGAAGCATTTCCTTTAAATCAGTCATGAAGGATGCTAACTTTGAGCTGTCTAATTAGAATGAGTGTGCCTGAGGAAAAGTTTTTAAAAATTCTGCTTCAGAAAAGAAAAGTGATAAAGATCTTCTGCTATCAGGCTACCTTCATTTCAGGAAGGCCCATATCTTTGGATTAGGAGCCCCCAGTAGCGCAGTGGGTTAAGGCCTTGTGCTGGCAGGACTGCTGACTGAAAGGTCAGTGGTTCGAATCTGGGGAGCTGGGTGATCTCCTATCTATTAGTTCCAGCTTCTCATTCAGGGACATGAGAGAAGCCTCCCACAGGATGGTAACAGATCCGGGTGTCCCCTGACCAAAGTCCTTACAGATGGCCAATTCTCTCATACCAGACGCGACTTGAAGTTTCTCAAGTTGCTCCTGACACAAAGAAAAGAAAATCTTTGCATTTAAACCTCCCCAAAACTACATGGCAATTGATTGGGGATTCTGGAAGTTGATGTTTAAAACTTTTGGAGAATTAAAGAGTGAGAATCACTGATTTGGGCAAAAATTCCCTAATCTGGTGCTCATCCAATGTATCATATTGCACTTCCCTATAGCTCCCAGTCAGTCTGACACTATCTAAAAGTTATGGGAGCTGTATATAATCCAACACATCTAGAGGGCATCAAGTTGATGAAGGCTTATTTATTGCTGGGAAAGAATCCTAGAAAATGTATTTCTTTGGCATGATGGCTAGAGGCTGACAGGTACTTAACTGGAAGATGAAAATGCATCATATGTCTGCTGCCTGTCTTTAGCTCAGCCTCTGGCAGAAAGAGCAATGTGCTGATTTGGAAAATTGTTCTGGTTGAGTCACACTGTGTTCACATGAACTCCCTCTTTTTGTCTGTGACCCATGAAAACCAGGCTCCTTGTTTCTTTTTTTACCCACTGTTCCCGTGCAAAGGGATAAATTGTGGGTCTCGCTAGGAAGCCTTCTGATGAGAACGAGGCCGAACAAAAAGGCCTTCTGACTGCTTTTACTTGGTGATTCTCAAAGTGGAGGCAAGCCTGAATATGGTAATCTCTTGCCTCTTCTAGCTATTTTTGTGAAGGCGAATGAGAGACGATATTTTTTCAGGAGCCATTCCTGGAATCTTTCTGCAAAGTTACTTTACTGCAAAAATAAGCAAATGCATATTGGTTTCTTAATTGGCTTCACAGTCTTTATGCCTTCCTTAAGAGCAGTGTTTTGGCTCCAGATTTAGGCACATTCAGCTGGGTAGTAGAAGCAATCCTCTCCATCCCCAAAGCAATCTTCCAGTTTTGTCTCATACAATATGCTTCACACAGGGGATTTGCAAAGTGCATTGAGCTGTTTCCAGGAACTCCTTTTTTGTTGAACCAGACTCATCCTATTTAACAGGGTTCCCAAACTTGCTATGTGGCATTTAAGGGGCTGAATGCGCTGCTATAAGAAGCAAGACTAAGGAAGACTCTTTCAGCCAGAATGGGTTTGACCCCTCCTAGCATTGAATAGTATTGTATTTATATAAAAGCAAAATGTGATTTGAAGTCTCATTGACTCTTGGTTTTGAAGGAAAGGGTGGGATATAAATAATGCTAATTAAAAGGCGAGAGGGCCAGCATGGCGTGCAGTTTGAGTGTTATGTGATGGGTACATCTACATTTCAACTCTCATGATTCAATGCTATAGAATCCTGGAAGTTGTAGTTTGGTGAGGAACCAGCCCTTTTTGGCTGAGGAGGCTAAACATTTTGTAGAACTACAATTCCTATGGCTGCATAACATTGAGCCATAGCAGTTAAAGTGGGATCAAACTGCGCTCCTTCTACAACAGTGTAGGATCATAAGGTATTTCAGAAGGTATTTCAAGGCACACAAAACAACAAAATAAAATACATAATACATAATCCTACAGTGTAGGATTGGAAGGTATTTCACATTAGGATCAGAAGGTATTTCAAGTCACACAAAACAACAATAATAAATATGTTTGTGAATATTCTGATGGCAGAAAGATCTATTTAAATTTAGCTTTCATATTTTCTGATATCTCAGTATGGGTTGTATTCTGAAATATTAAAAATATTATGAGATAAATGTATAACTTAAATCAGAAATTACAATCCTCAGTGATAGGAAGAAGCAGTTAGCTTTTGCCTGAGCCAAATGGAAAGAGCATGGTTCAGTCCCCTCTGTTGCCTCCTCCTGAGCGAAACCTACTGAGATCAAACTATAGTCTGTAGCAGGCACGGGCAAACTTCGGCCCTCCAGGTGCTCGGCCCTCCAGGTGCTTAAGCAGCCGAGGGGGAAAAGTAAGGGGCCTGAGGCTGTTCGGAATGGTGGGAGTTGAAGTCCAAAACACCAGGAGGGCCAAAGTTTGCCCATGCCTGATTTGTAGCAATTGATACAGAAAAGTAGGAGGAGAGAAAAACCAGGACATTTTAAAAGCTGCCAAAAAAAAGGAGAACGCCAGAGGATCATTTGAGACTGTTCCTATTAAATCTGGACAGTTGGAACATATGCAATGCCTTTATTAGACCCAACCGGAATGCCACAAAAGTGTAAAAGCTGTCAAATTCTTCAGGACTATTCATTGGTGGAGGCAATAAAATGAAGTATGGAAAAGGAATAGGAAAAATGAAAAAGATAAGTAAGTTTTTTTACTAGACCAATGCTCAGGCTCAACGGCTTAGTAGCGTGCATACAGGTTTCAGGTTACATCTGACAAATAATATTGTGGCAAAGAAGCAAATACACGGTTGTTCCCCATTTCAGAAAACACATTTGCTACAACTCCGAGATCAGTCAATTGCCTTGGATAAGAGGCATATGTTGTTGTGTCAGCATAGAGCAGAAGTACAAAGAAATATGAGTAATTGTGATTCCCCTATACCAGGGCTGTCCAACTTCTACCGGACCTGTGGCCGGAATTCCAGTTACTGATGACCTGGGGGGCCGAAGGGTCTGCCTCCGCCCCCGGCTCCGCCCTCCCCCCTCCGCCCCAGCTCCGCCCCCTCCCGGCTCCACCCAGGCTCCGCCCCTCCTGGCTCCACCCCTGCCCCGCCCCTCCCGGCTCCACCCTCTCCCGCCTTGGAGGTGTCTGTGGAGGACACCGGGGCTTTGACTTGGAGATAGAGATGAACACCAAAATCCCAGTCTCAAGTCCCAGTCCCTGCTTTGAACTGGATTATATTGCAGTGTGGACTCAGGGCCCTTCACACAGCCATATAACGCAGAATATCCAGGAAGGAAACCCCACAAAACCTGCTTTGAACTGGATTATATTGTAGTGTGGACTCAGGGCCCTTCACACAGCCATATAACGCAGAATATCCAGGCAGGAAACCCCACAAAACCTGCTTTGAACTGGATTATATTGCAATGTGGACTCAGGGCCCTTCACACAGCCATATAACTCAGAATATCCAGGCAGGAAACCCCACATAACCTGCTTTGAACTGGATTATATTGCAATGTGGACTCAGGGTCCTTCACACAGCCATATAACTCAGAATATCCAGGCAGGAAACCCCACAAAACCTGCTTTGAACTGGATTATATTGCAATGTGGACTCAGGGCCCTTCACACAGCCATATAACGCAGAATATCCAGGCAGGAAACCCCACATAACCTGCTTTGAACTGGATTATATTGCAATGTGGACTCAGGGTCCTTCACACAGCCATACAACTCAGAATATCCAGGCAGGAAACCCCACAAAACCTGCTTTGAACTGGATTATATTGCAGTGTGGACTCAGGGCCCTTCACACAGCCATATAACGCAGAATATCCAGGCAGGAAACCCCACATAACCTGCTTTGAACTGGATTATATTGCAGTGTGGACTCAGGGCCCTTCACACAGCCATATAACGCAGAATATCCAGCAGGAAACCCCACAAAACCAGCTTTGAACTGGATTATATTGTAGTGTGGACTCAGGGCCCTTCACACAGCCATATAACGCAGAATATCCAGGCAGGAAACCCCACAAAACCTGCTTTGAACTGGATTATATTGCAGTGTGGATTCAGGGCCCTTCCACACAGCCATATAACCCAGAATACCTGCTTTGAACTGGATTATCGGAGTCCACACTCATATAATCTGGTTTAAAGCAAATAACATGGGATTTTATTCAGATGTGTGTGGAAAGGAAGGCAAATAAGAAGCCAGGGCCCTTCCACACAGGCCTATAACCCTGAATGATAAGGCATAATATTCATTCTGCCTCTGCTAATAATAATAATAATAATAATAACAACAACAACAGGTTCCTGGAGTAGGAGACCTCCAAGGGCCATCCAGGGCCATCCAGTCCAATCTCCTTCTGCCATAAGGGAAAACACAATCAAAGCATTCCTCACAGATGGCCATTCAGCCTCTGATGATAATAATAATAATAATAATAATAATAATAATACAATGGGTTCCTAGAATAGGAGACCTCCAAGGGCCATCCAGTCCAATCTCCTTCTGCCATAAGGGGAAAACACAATCAAAGCATTCCTCAGCCATGTTGAATCAAACCTAAACTCTCATGAGAGCAACAGAAAGTACTGAACCTTGAGTTTGGGAGTTGTAGTTCTCCTCCATCCAGAGAGCACTGTGGACTCAAATAATGATGGATCAGGACCAAACTTGGCACGAAGCCTCAGGAGAGGAGGAAGCCGGAAGGGGAATGAATGAGCACCCCCCCATGCTCCGAACTCGGCCCCGCCCCTTTTTCGCTCTGGCCACGCCCCCTCTCACTCGTGCACTCTCTCTCTCTCCTTCCCTCTTTCCTTCAGGTGGGGGAAGGGGAAGGAATGAAAGGGGGAAAGGGTGACAGAAGGCGGGGGGGAGAGGGGGGGGGGAAGTAGGAGGAGGAGGAAGGGAGCCTGCTCCTCCTCCCTGCCCCCCCCCGACCCCCCCCCCCGCAACAAAAAAAAAATAAAAAAAATATTCCGACAAATAGTCCAAAAAAATATTCCGAAAAAATATATTTAAATTTTTTAAAAAAAATCTTAAAAGGCAGATATCTTGCAGGAGGGTAGGGGGCCGTGGGGAAGGGGCTGGGGGGCCGTATACGGCCCTGGGGCCGCCAGTTGGACAGCCCTGCCCTATACATTCATCATTACAAAGCAGGTGTAATTTAATGACCAAGATAGTAAACTTTGAAGCAAGAACTCTGACTCTCACCTCTGCCATTATCTTACTAAGTCTCTCTGTCTCAGCTTCTGTCCACTTCCCCTGTGAGATAATGCCTCACAGGAGAGAATTACAGATAGATCATGTGTAAACATTACCAACCTTAGACATGCCGATGATACCACTTTGATGGTTGAAAGCAAAAAGGAGCTGAGGAGCCTTCTAGCCATGGTGAAAGAAGAAAGTGCAAAAGCTGGGTTGCAGTTAAACATAACCCCCCAAGATGATGGCAACCAAACCGATTGATAACTGGCAAATAGAGGGAGAAAACGTGGAGGCAGTGACAGACTTTGTATTTCTAGACACGAAGATTACTGCAGGTGCACACTGAAGTCAGGAAATCAGAAGACCTTTATTTCTTCGGAGGAGACCAATGATCAATCTCGATAAAATAGAGAAGAGTACACTGGCAACGAAGATCCACATAGTTAAAGCAATGGAATAGGACAAAAAACATGGCTAAGCCTAGAGTGGAATACAACATTATATGGAGGACAGAAATATTGGCTAAACTACTTGGAGTATCTTTCTTTGCAGACTATTTTCAGACATTAAACAGCAAGAGGTTTATTGTACAGGCAACACAGACTGTGATGTGATTCAATCCCTTAAGTACCTTAATTTTAGTTAAGGTAAGATATAATCATATGGCTTTTTACAAAAAAGTGCCTCCCCAATCTAATTCCTTTGTCATATTTTTTTTCAAGAACAGTAAAATTAGGGCAATCTCAATACTTCAGTCTTTATGCTTAGATGTAATATGCAGTCTCCTTTTCATCTTCAAATTATCAATTTGCCCTTGTAACATCCCTGTAAGGAAGGTAATTAAGAATTACTAATTGGCCCCCTTTACACACAGGGAAGCTCAAAATGCATAGCTGTGGAATGATCTTTCAAAAATACACCCACATTTCTACACCAAAACCTGCACTTATAATTAAATGAGTAATCAAAGAAGAATCTTACCTGCTTAAAAAATATGTGAAAAGCATTGATTTAGTAAAATCAAATTATGATAAAACATGTTTTTACAGAATCCTCCAGATCTCACTTTCAAATTATTTGACTAGTCTGATTTCCTCTCAATCTCTTTCTTCTAGCTGAAATAAGAACAATTTATTTCATCTTACCCTTCTTGTGTTAGAGAACAGCACAGTCTAAGAAACGTACATAACTGAGAGAAAAGTGTGCTCCACTGACTCAATGGTGATTGTTGTTGTTTGTTGTTTATCTGTTCACTCGCTTCCGACTCTTTGTAACCTCATGGACCAGCCCACACCAGAGCTCCCTGTTGGCCGTGGCCACCCCCAGCTCCTTCAAGGTCAAGCCAGTCACTTCAAAGATAACATCCATCCATCTGCCCTTGGTCAGCCCCTCTTCCCTTTCCTTCCATTTTCCCCAGGATCATTGTATTCTCCAAGCTTTCCTGTCTTCTCATGATGTGGCCATAGTACTTCAGCTTTGCCTCTGATAACCCAGGCCCGGATTACCCATAGGGCGAACATAGGCCATGGCCTAGGGGCACAAGCCGAGGGGGGACGCAGATCACGGACCCAAACAAGTTAATAAAATAATAATTTAAAAAACCCTTGGGAATGGCGGGAGTTGAAGCACAAAGACCCGGAGGGAGGGAGAGAGGGCCGAGCCTGGTCTCAAGGCAGGACACCGTGGGCGAGGAGCAGCAGCAGCAGGGGCGGCTTCCCTCCCTTCCTCCCTCCTCCCTGCTACTCAGCCGGGGGCACAGCCTCCCAGGGTGACATCACTCCCTCCCTCCTCCGCCAGGCCCACCTTCCTTGTTTGCTCCGTCGCCTCCCAGGGTGACGTCACTCCCTCCCTCCCTCCCTGGGACCAGCCGCTCCTGCCCACCAAGAGGAAAGGAAGTGGCCGCCACGCAGAACCGGAAGTGAGCGGCGCGGCCCGGGAGGAACGCGAAGCCTGGCTCGAGTAGCCTTTTGCACCCAAACCACCCCGCGTATGTCCCGCACTTCGCCGTATGTTTTGCCCCACCTCCCCCAAAAGGACATGGATGGGAGTGTCTCTGACAGCGTCCATTTCGGCCACATCATGGAAAATAACCAGGCAGGTCCTCCTTCACTTCGCGGCCGTTCCAACGGCCTGCTTTGGCGGCGCGGGGCACGGTGGTTGCCGTGGTAATGGCGGCCGCTCATGCCGGCTGAGTGGGCATGGTTATGTGTGGCCTCCTTGCAACCGAGGAGGAGGAGAAGCAGTGGCCCTGAAGGAGACAGAGACAGGTGGGTGTCTCTCTATCTCTCTATCTCCAGGGAGCCCCCCCCCGAAGGAAGGAACGAAGGAAGGAAGGCCCCCCAGGCCTCTCCCTACTACTCTCCCTCCCTGGGGCACGGGGATCCTAATCAGCCCCGGCAGATGGCCACCCTGCCATGGCCCCCAAGCCCCCAGGCGAGGAAGGAAGGAAATTAAGGCAGGCGCGGCTTGGGCAATACCCTCCCTTCCCGGATCCCAAACAACAACTTTCAGTGCCGGTAGTAGAGGGGCGTAATTCCAAAGTGTGGCCTAGGGCACAAAAAGATGTTAATCTGGGCCTGTGATAACCTTCCCTCCAGCGAGCAGTCGGGCATTATTTCCTGGAGTAGAGACTGGTTTGCTCTTCTTGTGGTCCAAAGCACTCTCAGAATGTTCCTCCAACACCACAGTTCAAAAGTGTCTATTTTCCTTCACTCAACCTTCCTTATGGTCCTGCTCTCGCACTCATAGTTTACTATGAGGAATACCATTGCTTTAACTATGTGGAGCTTCGTTGCCAGTGTGATGTCTCTCTACTCTTCACTATTTTATCAAGATTGGTTAGTGCTCTCCTCCCAAGAAGTAAACCTCTTCTGATTTCCTGGCTCTAATGTAAATGGGTTGGATCCAGGATATGCCTTCTGTGGCTAGAAGCTTGTTCACAAAAGCTACCTCCATTCAATCTTCAAGGATCTCTTTCCCTCCAATAACAACAACAATAACAACAATAATATTTTATTATTTTTCTATCCCACCACCATCTCACCAAAGGGACTTAGGGCGGCTTACAGACGGCAGAAAGTGCCAAAAACAGACATAAAAGTGAACACACTATAAAATACAAGAAAACAAAACATATGCACATATAAAAACATCAATTCAGACCCAATCAAGCTGCGATTCTCTAACCATGGTGGTAAATTACTGGCACCATGGCCAGGCTGTAAACACTGGAATAAAATAAGTGCCAGCTACACTAATGGAGAGAGGCCATGGGATAAAGAGAGAGGCCATGGGATAATGTGTGACTACTACATAGGACAACTAGGGGCTAAATATTCTCAAAGGCTTAATTAAAGAGCCACGTCTTCAAGTCCCTACAACCCAATTCATTTAATATAGATGTCCAACTATTGATGTAGCATTTTCAGCCAGCTTGTATCAATAGTATTGAAAAATCGGACTCCCCTGGCAAAAGACATTAATTTTAAAGAATTTTTTTAAAAAAATTATTTATACATTTTATAGAGCTTCAAAATCTCAAAAGAGTAGTATTTTTCCTTCCCACCTTTGGCCTCATTTCCAGTAACTCTACCAAGAGGGGCAGGAAGACTACACATTCCAAAAGAGATTAATGTTTCACAAACAAATCACTTCAGGGGAACTGAACAGGAAATGCACACCCACTAATCCTGGGCTAAAACCTATCTGTGAGCTTTTTAACAAAAGAGGTTTCACTCAGTCTCAGAGCAATAAATTTATCCTTCTTCAAGAAATCATTGATAAAACCCACATGGTCCTTTTCATAACTCTGTGATCTCCACATACATGTTTATTAGGATAAGTAACTGAATGTGCTGGAGCAGAGAACCATATCTGTGCTCATACAGTCCAGCACTTATCTCTTGGAGAAGCTAAAATAATATGATATGCCTATGTGTATCCCTAGGAGCCCCCAGTGGCACAGTGGGTTAAACCACTGAGCTGCTGATTTGGCTGATTGAAAGGTCTGTTGTTCAAGTCTGTGGAGTGGGGTGAACTTCTGTTAGCCTCAGCTTCTGCCAACCTAGCAGTTTGAAAACATGCAAATGTGAGTAGATAAATAGGAACCACTCTGGCAGGAAGGTAACGGTGCTCCATGCAGTCCTGCTGGCCATGAAGTCCAGCCTCTGGGAGCCCCCTGTGTTCAAGCTGATCTGACCTGCAGCAGGGAGTTCCACAGTTCCTGGATGCCCCGTTGGGCCAGCACTGCTGGGAGTGTGGGCACAGCAGCAACCTCAATAAGCAGCCGGACTCTGCCTTTCTTTCTTTCCCCTAAACCTAACAATGTAGCAAATCTCCCAATAAAGAGTAATTAAATTGCAACATTTTCTCTCCATAAGGATACATGGTGTCCTTTACTGCCTCCAACTGTCTACAAGCATGAACCCTTCTTTCCCTAGGCCTCAGATCACTGCCGGCCTTCCCGGGATGCTTCTTTGGCATCCCGGGGAGGCCGGAACTGCGTTCTTTTGGACCACGGATATGGAAACGCGAGCCCCCGTATCTGCGATTTAAACTGATTGCCTCCATTTTGGTGCCATATCTTTCCTACACTAATTTCAAGCCTAACTGCTATCTCACTTTTTGGATTCGGGCCCCTACGCCCCAGGAATAACCTTTTCATTTTTAAGAATTAAAGTTTAAAAGGAAACAGCTGATTGTCAATTGGAGGCTCCTCGCTGCACCGACTGGTCCTGCCGCCACTCCATGGACGTCCAGAAGCCTGTGACCTGGGGATTGTACTGTGGTCATCCCATAGACTCTCGGGGAAGCAGGCAAGCCACCCAGGCTCCAAGGCAAGGCGGGATCTTTAGTTTCCTCCCTTCACGTGGACAGAGGCCCCAACTCCCAGCATCGGCTGTGGTTTCCAGAGCAACACTCTTAAACTCACGCATGTCACCCCCAGCAACCATTTTATGAACCTTACCAACTCCTTCATGATCTTTTATGAACTTTTGCCCACTTTTATGGACTTTAGGACCCTTTTTAAGGTTTCTTATGGACTTTTAGGAAACTTTCCTATCTTTCCAAGCCCTGGGACATTTCTTATGGACTCTGAAGGGGTGTGTGTGTTGTGGGTTGATGATATGACCCCTGTCTTTCCCAACAATGAATGTATTTCCCCCTACATATTTTCCCCATATTTCCCTTCCTATTCCTGTACATGAAATATAAAATGAGATGCCACCTCTTCATGATCCCAGCACCCAAAATGGCCCTGGAAGCCTCCCGAGTCCCCCCCCCCCGAGGATTGATGTCTCTGCAGGCATAAGCAATCAGGCCTTGGAGTACTGGTCATCTGATTAGCTTTGCCCTATGGCAATTCCCATTGTCCATAAAAGGTGACATCCTGGCCCTCAAAAATCTGGGATGTCACAATCTGCCTCACCCCTTTGTCTTCATTTTCTTTAGACCAAAACTCAATGCAAGATGCTATCAACTGTCCATATTGCGGATTAAAGACTACCAGGTCTGATCTTCCTGTCAGACCCAGATGTTTATTTGACTTACTCAAGGACAATACAACAAGCCCGCTTGAGGACATTTTTGTTATCGTGGACAATCGGACACACATTAAGACTCATAATCCATTCAATCATTTCCTCCGGTTCATTGTTTTCTGCTTGGCCCGCCTTCTCCATTCTCATTGGCTGAAATGCGAAAGTGGCGCGGGCTCCATGATTGGCTGAGGCGCGGCTAAACCGGCAGTGTCTCCCAACCAGCTGATTGCTCCATCCAATCAGCATGGAGCTGGCTGAGGGGCGAGGGGGGGGGGCGAGAAATTTGAACTTTGACAGTCCTGTTTTGCTATAAAAATGTGGTATATTGCCTGTATGCTTTATGTCAGCTTTGCGGGCAAGGTTTTGCGGCTGTCATCCTTTCCAGCTTGTACGAATAAACAACTCAGTGACATCTTCTTCAACTTTGGTGAGATTTATTTGGGGAAAGGGAAAACTTGTAGATTGGGTGTTTTCTTGCTCGCCAGAGTACCGGATCCTCTTTGGTGGATCTACAGGACTCCTTCCTTCTTCAGGCAAATCCTTCCAAATTCCTGTTCGATTTCAAATACATGACCTTGGAGGCGTCTATGGACAATGCTGGCTCTTTGGCTTAGAAATGGAGATGAACTCCACCCCCAGAGCCGGACACGACTAGATTTAAGGTCAAGAGGAAACCTTTATTTTTTATTTGTATCCCCGAGGGCTTTGCAGGCTCCCACCTACTGTGAGGTGGGGCATCTGAAGGAGTCAATGTCAGCAGGAAAAATTAATGCCATAATGTAAAGTAGTTTTCCAACTTCCCGAGGGGTTCCAGAGATGAGCCGCTGCCAGATATCAGAGCACTGATTAACTCTGTATACTTTTCCTTCAACTGATTATATTTACATAAAAACACATTGTGTTCTCTGAAGCTCACCCTTTGTGTAAACTGGACTGTGCAATTAATCTCATCACGGACTACTTTGCATATTGCCTTACCGCATTCCACTTGTCGGCACCTTTCTCAGAGCAGACCTTCCAAACGACTCCAGCTTCAAAACCTCAAATGACAGTTAATTTCTCTGATCATGGAAGAAATCCCGACTGCCTGTGACATCAGCCATGTTCCTGTTGCCTTCAAACCCAGTTCGTGTCTTGAATCAGGGTCATTGGCAGTAGGAGAGTGTGCCGAGCTTGAACCTACTTTTTGCAGTTAGCTAAAATTATTCATCAGTATTATTGAGACGCAGTAGCGAGGAAGACTATATCTGCTTTCTAGTTGCGTGTTCTGGATGTAACACAATGAATGCATCTACACACTGTAGAATGAATGCAATTTGACACTGCTTTAACTGCTTTGACTCAAAGCTATGGGATCCGGGGATTTGTAGTTTGGTGAGGCACCAGCTCTCATTGGCAGAGAAGGACCTTGTCTACAACTCCCATGATTCCATTGCATTGAGCCATGACAGTTAAAGTGGTGTCAAATTGCATTCATTCTCCAACGTAGTTAGACCTAATATGTGCAAGATTGCAGCTGAAACACGTGCACCTGCAGAACTCAATTTTTCATCTGCGCAGAAAGCACCTAACAGCTGCTATCTTGTGCTCGTGGCTTTTTATCAGAAATAATGGTATAATGTTCATAGTATTAAGCTACTGCTGTAGCAATGCTTTTGGAATGATAAAAAAATGCTAATGCCGGGTGATAAGTGCCAGATAGGGTTAGGCTTGTACTACATAAAATACTTTGATATGCAAACATCACAGAGGATTTCTTTAAAAAGTACAAAAAAGGGAGAGATAGTTGCTCCCAACCCAAAAGTAGTACTAGCATTACTGGTTTAGCTAGTTCTGAAGCGGAAACAGAAAATCTCTAGCTCAAAGCATTTTCCCCTCCTCCCACTTATTTTATATTATCTGGTGAAATAAAATTTGGAAGGTATATAAATGCATGTATTGCACACTTTCCCCTCCTGTGGGACATGCAAATTCTTGAGCTATATCTCCTATATGCTATACTTTTAATTTTTGTGAGTGTGTCAGAAGTGACTTGAGACACAAGTCGCTTCTGGTGTGAGAGAATTGGCTGTCTGCAAGGATGTTGCCCAGGGGATGCCCGGATGTCTTGACACTTTACTAATATTGTGGGAAGCTTCTCTCATGTCCCTGCATGGGGAGCTGGAGCTGACAGAGGGAGCTCATCTGCACTCTCCCCGGATTTGAACCTCCGACCTGCTGGTCTTCAGTCCTGTCGGCACAAGAGTTTAACTCACTGCGCCACTGGGGACTCCTATACTTTTAATGATAAGACTTTAATTGATGTTGTGTTTTAAGTAGAGCTGCAAGGCTGTTGTCCTTCTAGGGCTGATAAGTGAGGAAGACAGAAAATGACAATACCTGCCAGCAACAGTCTGTTCCAGTGGGTGATACTGATGTTTGGACAACTGTCTACACTTCAAAAAACAACATTAAATGATAAAAGTGGAACTGGCCATATGTCACCTGATTTGATTACATCGAGTTCTAGGTGAGTGCAAGGATTTCCCATACACCGTCTGGCCTGATCGCATCAGGTTCTAGGTGAGTGATTTTACCCCTTATATCAGTGGTTCCCAATCTTTTTTTGACCAGGGTCCACTTGACCAGGGACCACTTTGACCAGGCACCACTCCTCAACATTAGTACCAAAAGGGTTACAAATCAGTTTTTGGTCAACTTTAGATTTGGTTTGGTTATTTAGGGTGCTGATTCAGAAAATTGCATTGGATAGACCACATCTGCTCTAGTTTCTAGGTAGTTTGTTGGCTAGCAAGAGAGCCACACCTTTGGTTTCCCTAAAAAAAACCCCCAGGATAACTATACTTGAGCTGTGACTGCCTCTTCCATATCTGAACCCAGTGCCACAACAGTGCCTAGTCGCTACTAGCCCATGCCATTATGCGACTGTTAGGGCTTTTTATTTATTTATTTATTTATTTATTTATTTATTTATTGAGTTTTCTAGAATAATACAGTAAAACATAGAGTTGGAAATAAAGTTAGTCAGAGAGAAAGTTGGAAAGGGGGGAGGAAGGTGAGGGGACAGAGGGAGGGGTTAGGTAGGGGAGAGGGAGAAGTAAGTGATAGAGATGAAGAGAATGAGTTTAGAGATGAGTTAAAGGGGACGACGTTAAGAGAGAAGTCATCCATCGTCTTCCGATCCATTCCACGGGGGCTGTGACTGTTAGGGCTTGACCTGACTGTATCTCACCTTCCCCCCAAGGGAAGTTTCTTGCCAGCTCAAAATAACTATTTTCCGAGTCCTGATCTTAAAATATCTTACCAACAAAATCTTGCTCAAGCTAGAAGCTGTAATTAGGGGATACATGCCAGTTGAAGGAGCCTGCTCCTGTGTTTACTTACTGAGCCTGAAAGCTGGATCTTGGAACAATTTATTGACAAAGAGAGTTAAATCACCGTATTTGCAGCCAAGAGCATCTTACCATCTATTTGTCCAGTTCAGAAAATGTTAAGCCTCTGATATGGCAACTCCTCAAAGGACAATGCGGGTCCTTTACCCAAGAAGAGCACTTGCTTTGTGGCATCAATGAGAATGGGCCTGAGCTCAACAACCTGTCTGTAGTCTGAGAAAATTATGAAAAGTTGTTGGCATTCACTTGGCAGTCTGGTTTTGTTTTGCCATGAAACAACTACAGTGTGTATCTCCCCAGGGAGGGGATGGGCACAACATACCTATCTTGTGTTTTGATGGGCACAACAAACCTATCTTTTGCATCTGGGTTCATTGTGAATTCTTGCTTCACTTGTCTTTTATCTGCTGCCGACTAGTATCTGACAGCTACATTTACAGCCCTTTCCGGTTTGTCACTTCTATTTCTGTAAATGGCATATTTTATGTTTCATGCAAATTAACCCACTTCACAAAGCTGTCAAGTTAAAGACTTCTAAAAGCAAAAGAAACTGACAATGCTTTGTCACCTTCAGGAACGGTAATAAATATTGCACAGCATAGTCGTATTCTACTTGTATCTTTCTGTAAAATCTAGTTCCCCAGTAGCTACAGTGGTCTGGGCCATCATTCCTTTGGAAGGTTCTGGTAACATGGGAATGGGTTCATTTTAACCCATTTTTAAACATTATCTTTAAAATCAGCTTAAAACATTCATTTTCCTGAATGAGGGCACCTGTCTGTAAAAATGAAAAGTCATTGTGCATTTCCTGATGTGGCTAGAAAGAGATAAAAACAATGAAAAACACAGCAGAGCTATAACTGAATGCAATGTTATCTGGATTCCCTATAAAACTCTTAGCTGTAGTCTCTTTACAATAAAGAGCCGTATAGATAGTAGGGGTGGAAATCTTGTAGTTCTGTAGATATTGCTGGAATGAAGTTCACATTCATGGCCTAGACAAGTGTTTCCCAACCAGTGTTCCGTGGCACACTGGTGTTCCGTGAGAGATCAGCTGGTGTGCCGTGGTAAAACCTCTCTTCCCCCTTTTCTTCCTAGTGTTCCCTGAGGGTGCCTTCTCCTCATGTGGGAGGCCCTTCCTTCCTTCCTTCCTTCCTGTCGGCCTCTCCTTCCTGCCTGGCTCACCGGCGTTGTTGACCAGGAGGATCCTTTCCGGGGGTGGCCGCGCGCCTTCCCCTTCCCCCTCCATCTGCGGGTGGGCTTCCCGGGCGGTGCAGAGGAGGCTTTGGGCAGTGTGGGGCTGGGCCAGGTTTGCAGGGAGGGTGCGCGGGCAGAGGCGCAGCCAGTCCCGGCGGAGCAGCGCCTCCACCTCCCGCAACAGGCCCTCCACCCGGCCCGAGAGGAGCAGTGCCGAGCCTGGGGAGAGGAGCACGGCCAGGCGGAGGCACACGGCCCAGCCCAGGTCCCGCGACATCCTCGTCACCATGCACAGGCTTTGATCCAAGCCGCGCGCCTCCATCGCCCCCGAGAAGCCAGGTAGCCAGGCAGGCAGGAGGGAAAGGAGGAAGAGGGAGGGGCCTGGGCCTGAAGGGGGAGGGGCCCTGGTGGAGGCCACGCCCCGAGTGACCAGGGGAAGGCTCACCACCCAGCCTGCCTTTTACTTGTTGCACTCCAGGCCAGGAAAGCCCTCCTCTGACTTTAAACACCACACAGCTGGTGCTGAGCACTCCATAGAAATAGGTAAAAAACATTCCATAGAAATAGGTAAGCCCAATGAGGTAGGAAGATAAACAGGAACAAAGAGTCCAGGAAAGGAGTCCACCAGAGCGTATGAAAAACAAATACAGAAACTTCCAAGGTAAAATTCCAAAAACTTGAAACATGAATCCAAAAAAAGACACTTCAGACATGAATCTATCCAAGGCAAGGCTTCCAAGGACTAGGAAAGATGTCTTGGCTCAATTTTCAACGATGCTTCATCTGGCCTAGACAGTATAGGCAATGAAGATGAATGCTTGGAGTCTCATAATTCCCAACCATGGGAATGTTGGTACGCATTCTTGATGCTTGAGATAAGTGCAGCTCAAAGGCTTGAGGCAATACCAGAAGAAAGGCTCTGGCTGAGAATTATACATGGCCATGCAGTCTTTTGAGATCCTTGATCCCTGTTTCCCCATCCAAAATAATGTATGCAATTACTACTTTTATAAAAATTGATCAAGCAGAGTATCCAATAGGGTGAAGAAAGAACTTGCTGGAGACCAATCGCTATGGATCTTGTTTGCTGAGTAAACTCTCCTCTTTTCTACTGCTGCCATTGCTCATTCACAATTTTTCTTCTTCTTGACTAGTTGTTCATAATTTTCACCAATGATCAAGTGACTACTACCATCTTTCCAAGGCAAGCTGTTGCCCTGTTGAACCCCTACTGTCTCTTTCTTCTCATTTGGTGCTTAATTAAACCTGATGTTATCTCACTCCAATCATGTGTTTGTTCTTTCATGCTTGTTTATCTTGACTAAATGGAAGTAGTGAATACTCCTGATCTGGATGATGGGAGAGGAGTACTTTGGCCATGTGTTTTTTCAATGAACCCAATCGAGCTTCCAATAGTGCAGGTAAGAGTTGTCTTTCTAGGAAAGTGTTTCTCCACCTGGAGGTTGGGACCCCAGAGGGGGAGGTCACAAGGAGGTGCCAGAGGGGTCACCAAAGACCACCAGAAAACACAGTATTTTCTGTTGTCCATGGGGGTTCTGTGTGAGAAATTTGGCCCATTTCTATCATTGGTGGGGCTTGGAATGCTCTTTGATTGTAGGTGAACTACAACTCCCAAATGTCAAGTCTATTTTCCTCAAACTCCACCAGTGTTCACATTTGGGCATATTGAGTATTTGTGCCAAGTTTGGTCCAGATCCATTATTATTTGAGTCCACAGTTGTAGGTGAACTACAACTCCAAAATTCAAGGTTGATGCCCACCAAACCCTTCCAGTATTTTCTATTCATCATGGGAGTTCTGTGTGCCAAGTTTGGTTCAATTCCATCATTGGTGGAATTCACAATGCTCTGTGATTGTACGTGAACAATAAATCCCAGCAACTACAAATCCCAGCAACTACAAATCCCAAATTACAAAATCAACGCCCCCCCCCCCAACCACACCAGTATTCAATTTTGAGCATATTGGGTATTTGTGCCAAATTTAATCCAGTGAATGAAAATACATCTTGCATATCAGATATTTAGATGATGATTCGTAATAGTAGCAAAATTACAGTTATGAAGTAGCAATGAAAATAATTTTATGGCTGGGGCCAACCTCAGTATGAGGAATTGTATTAAGTGGTCATGATATTAGGAAGGTTGAGAACCACTGTTCTACAATAAACAGATCATCCTGATCCATTTCACAGAGAATCCAATGGTGCTAATCCCCCTTCTCCATGCTGCAGTCCTGATCTGAATAAGTTCTTCATAGTTGCCATTTAGTGAAGAAAAAAACCCAATAAATACTATGGCTGGGCCACCAATGTGATTAATGTCACAATTAGTTTTATCTTTAGCATTGTGGCAGAGTAGTCCATCCATAGTGACTGCACAGTGCCCAGAACTAGGTTGGCTTGTGAGAAGCAATACTCTACTGAAAATACACAAGTGTTGCAGTCTTCTTCATTTTAAAACTTTAATTAAAGGCTTTAGTTCTTTTCTTTTTAAATTAACTACAGAGACCCTGCAAATGAAAGGATGGATTTCTATAACTTCAAGGGCAAAAAGCTGGTCTCAAGAAAAATCTAGCTGAGTAGCACTTAACAACTTATGCTTTTGCTGATCCTTTATTGGCACTCAAAATAGTTAGATTTTTTAGCTGGCTTTAGTTGAATAGTTTGCAAGGGGAAATTGACCTTCTTTCCTATATATTGCTTAAGTCTTATATTTTACTGAATATTGGCACTATATTGTTGCTGTAGCAAATGAAAACATGTCAACATATTTTGACTTTTTTCAGCTTTACACTTAGAAATTCTCAGTCATTTATTTTTAAGTGTTAGATCAAAATTGAAGGAGAATCACGGGAGGAAAATTCTGAGAGTTACTTGGAGCGCAAGAATATCAAACCAGTCCATACTTCAGGAAATAAAGCCCGACTGCTCATTGGAGGGAAGGATATTAGAGGCAAAGATGAAGTACTTTGGCCACATAATGAGAAGACAGGAAAGCTTGGAGAAGATAATGATAATGGGGAAAATTGAAGAAAAAAGGAAGAGGGGCCGACTAAGGGCAAAATGGATAGATGCCAAGTGACTGACTTGACCTTGAAGGAGCTGGGGGTGGCGATGGGCCAACAGGGGAGTCTGGCATGGGCTGGTCCATGAGGTCATGAAAAGTCAGAAGCAACTGAACGAATAAACAACAACAACAAAAATTGAAGGGAAGGGGAATAGTATACATGAATTATTAATTAAAACAATAAAGAATTAGATTCATTACCTCCAGGAATAATAAAATAAGAGGTTTTTTTTTAAAGAATGGAAGGTGAGGTTTGGTTTCACTGTATTAGTCAATACCCACCCCTAATATAACTGTAAATAAGTAGAAGTGTGATACCAAGAAAGCCGACGTGCGACATTTACTAAAAGTATATGTAGAGAGGAGCACCCAGTGGTGCAGTGAGTTAAACCACTGAGCTGCTGAATTTGCTGACCGAAAGGTCACCAGTTCAAATCCGGGGAGTGGGGTGAGCTCCCACTGTTAGCCCCAGCTTCTGCCAATTTAGCAATTCAAAACATGCAAATTGGAGTAGGTACCACTCGGGTGGGAAGGTAATTGCGCTCCATGTAGTCATGCTGGCCACATTACCTTGGAGGTGTCTATGGACAACGCTGGCTCTTTGGCTTAGAAATGGAGACGAGCACCAGCCCCCAGAGTTGGACACAACTGGACTTAATGTCAGGGGAAAACCTTTACTGCTACCTAGAGTTTAATAATGACAGTTAATGTATGTGATTCCTTTAGGATTTTGATGGATGTGTGAGGGCAAGCACTTGCCACCAATATACTTGCTGGATACACACATCACAATACAAATTGGGCATTGTTATGTAAGAAACTCTTGTACATATCAGTTATGTAGGTTTTCTGGGAAAAGTAGAATGGGAAAACTTTCAATTTCTTTAAATAATGTTATCTGATTTACCACATTTGGTTTAAATATTATAAATATATTCAAACACATCCAAACCTTTATGCTGGAACTATTTTATTGGAATCTTTGTAATAACGTAAATAAAATGACATATGCATCATTTATATATAACTGATAAAAAGGCTGTACCTGAAAGAGCATACATACATAGAGATATGGTCCAGATATATCTTACATCATGTTTCTTTTTTTGAGGTATAATTGCAGGATAACCATTATATTACTCTTTACATTACTTACTTCCATTTAATCTGATTCAATGCAACTTATTAACTATTCTATTTCACTAATTTTTGGTGGTAGCTCTGTAACCAATTTCACATTTAATTCCTTTCCGAGACTTAAGGTGCTATAATAGGCAACATTTTAATTATGCAATGATCATATCTCAGTCACAGAGTTTTAGAGAGGTGTTCATATGCCATTGTTCTGCTTTTGTAAATATCCCATGTTTCCCTGCTGCTTCTGTCTTCTTTTGCTTACCATAAATTCCTCTAAAAAGGAGAAGCATCAGGGTTTCCTGGTGCTTTTGGAATGGTAACACTAGGAATTTTCTATCTGGAAGCATCCCTAAATTAAATGCGTGTAGGCAGTCAGGCTTTCCTTCAAACATATTCCTTTTTTACATTGGTTAAAGAACAAGCAGCATTAGAAATTTTATAATTGTGTGTGTACAAGCTTCGGTGGCATTTTCTGAAAAACATCTATTTAAATTTGGGGATGAAGTACAATTATATGTCAAAACTATTTTCTTGGTTGTTTTGTACCAAAGGGTGCTCAGCAATGGTTCCACTTCATCCTGGAAAGAAGTGACTAGTGGGTGCCGCAGGGTTCGGTCCTGGGCCCAGTACTGTTCAATATCTATTAATGACTTGGATGAAGGTTTAGAAGGCATAGTTATCAAGTTTGCAGATGACACCAAATTAGGAAGGATAGCTAATACTCCAGAGGACTGGACCAGAATTCAAAATGACCTTAAAAGATTAGAAAGCTGGGCCAAAACTAAAAAATGGATTTCAATGAGGACAAATTAGGCAGAAAAAAATGAAATGCAAAGATAGAGGATGGGTGATGCCTGGATCAACAACAGTGCATGTGAAAAAGATATTGGATTCTTTGTGGACAACAAGTTGAACATAAGTCAACAGTGTGATGCTGCAGTCAAAAAAGCCAATAGAGTTTTTGGTCTGCATCAAAAGGAGTATAGTGTCTAGATCGAGGAAAGTCTTTGTCCCTCTGTATTCTACTTTAGTTAGATCTCACCTGGAGTACTGTGTCCAGTTCTGGGCACCACTATTCAAGAGAGATAGTGACAAGCTGGGAGGTGTCCAAAACTAAAATGATCAAAAGTCTGGAGACCATGCCCTATGAGGATCGTTTTCTGAGGCTTGCTTTCTGCTGCCCTGGAAACTAGGACTCGGAACAATAAATTCAAATTACAGGAAAGGAGATTCAACCTGAACATTAGGAAGAATTTCATGGCTGTAAGATCTATTCAGCAGTGGAACTCTCTGCCTCAGAATGTGGTGGAAGCTCCTTCTTTGGAAGCTTGTAAACAGAGGCTGAATTGTTTCTTTCACGGGTACTGTACTTTGATTGTGCTTTTCCTGCATGGTAGGGGATTCGACTAGAACGGTCCATGTTGTCTCTTCCAACTCTATTATTCTATGATTCTGAGTTTAATTCCATGTTGAATGATTGAAAAACACAATTTTCATAGATAATAACAATACCCTTATTACTTTTAGTCATTTTTATTTTCATACTGTCTTTATGACCATCCAATCTTTTCATTGCTTGCTCTTTTGTTTTAAGTATGCTAAATATCTATCTTGATTTAAAATAACAAAGCCAAAACATAGTCTTTTTCAATGAGCACAACTGTATACATTCTCAGGATTACAGACTCGTTCTTGGGCAAATTTAATAACTAAAATTAATATTACACAATAATCCTTATTGGTGGCAAGCACATGGGTTGTCATCATAACAAATATTAAGAGTAACAGATTTGATGTGTACATCTCTTAGCAAGCAAAGCTAAAGACAATGAGAAAGCAAGGGTATCTTTGGCTACTGCATACTTAAAAAGTGTTCAAGTAGAGTGTTTGCATAGGATCACTCACATTCTTCAACCATTTCCCATTATGGCATGTCTTTGCAGTCTAAAAGAGCATATGAATACTCCCACAAATAATACACACACAAACAGTAAAAAAAATTGCAAGCACTTTTAAATCCAGTGTCTGAAAGCACTCACATTTCTGGTGTTATATTACCTTGTTCCAGTTTGGGAAGAGAATATGGGCACCATAATAAACCTTTCCTCTCTACAACCTTCAACACTGTAAAATCCTTATCACTTGCCAGTATTCTTTGGGAATGGAATGGGTGATTACCACAAAACTTTATTAAACAAACTGGTATATATTTGCAGTATAGCCATACCCTATGTTCACATGGATCCTAGTGATTTGCTACTCAGAGTGTACAAAGCTCATTTTTTCAAAAAACAAGAAAAGCTACAATTTCACAATGGTCAGGAATCAGGACATACAAAAAACCACAAACAAACCAAAAACATATTTCATTTTCCTCTGGCAGCTGAGGCCAACTTCCTCCTATGTTTTGCAATGCAAAAGGTGGATGTGCTGAGAGATAATCCGAACACTGATTCTGTCATTTGCCTGGCCTCTCAGATGGTGTTTCAAGGATATCTAAATGGTTTTTTAAATCAATAAAACTAAAATTAAAGTGCTATCTGTATATAGTAAAAACTAAATATATGGTTAACTCTTTTTAAAAATGAAAACACCTCACTCAATCTTAAAGTTAGCTGCTGCAAGAAAAGTTTTTGTGCCACTGTTGGTCCAAGCCAGTTGCAAATGCGTACAGCTCATTTCTGAAATAGGCAGAAATGATTTCCTCTGATTTTCTGTTGGGAGAAAAGGTAGTATAGTTGAACATACCTACTAATAGCTAATGTTATGATTATGGAAAAACTGTGTCAGTTACATGGGGACAGGGAGATTAATTCTGCTGCTGATAAAATGTAGTATCCTCGTTCAAGAATTCACCGGATCACAGGACCTACATAGTTTGCAGGAAACAGGCCGAGTTGTCCACGGAAAGATCCTTTCCACCAAGAGGCGTCAGAGCTGTCCAGGACTTCTATCACATCTCCAGTGCAGAACCCAAGCTCATCACACTCCGCTGCCTCAAAGTCATACAAGGCACGGACCCATCGTGTTCGCTAATGCCAGGGAAGATAGAGAGAAGTTTCAAAATGCAGCTGCAAACTTTACAGATCTCATAATATGAAATGCTTTTAATAAGCTACTAATGAAAGTTACAGGTCATCTTAACTGCATAATAAAAATGCCCCCAATAATTGCATTCTCCTTGCATATCTACCTTCAAGCTTCATAAATATATCCAGAAACTAAATATCTGACGCTTGAGAAATTTATTTCAGATATTACATTCCCCTGACATTTTTGTGTTATCTCCATTCTCAGTTTATTTCCTAATTACTGTCAACTGTGAGTCAATTTGAAAAAAAGTAATTTGTACTCCATTATTTAACCAAAAATTTCTGATGGCTACTTACAGAAATCAATACTGACAAGCCCTGCCTCCTAGCATAGTGATTCTTGGGTTATCTGATGTGGAGGACAAGCAATTTCCCCCCTCAAATGTGATGGAGATTCATACCATTTTTGTGCCCATTGGCTACAACTGTTTCTTTTTATGGAAACTTGCTGTAGGCTGGTTCACAGATAGTATTGATCTAGAACAGGGCTGTCCAACTTCTACCGGACCTGTGGCCGGAATTCCAGTTACTGATGACCTGGGGGGGCCGAAGGGTCTGCCTCCGCCCCCGGCTCCGCCCCTCCCCGGCTCCACCCTCCCCCGCCCCTCCCCCGGCTCCGCCCAGGCTCCGCCCCTCCCTGGCTCCACCCCTGCCCCGCCCCCCCCGGCTCCGCCCTCTCCCGCCTTGGAGGTGTCTGTGGAGGACACCGGGGCTTTGACTTGGAGATAGAGATGAACACCAAAATCCCAGTCTCAAGTCCCAGTCCCTGCTTTGAACTGGATTATATTGCAGTGTGGACTCAGGGCCCTTCACACAGCCACATAACTCAGAATATCCAGGCAGGAAACCCCACAAAACCTGCTTTGAACTGGATTATATTGCAGTGTGGATTCAGGGCCCTTCCACAGCCATATAAACAGAATACCTGCTTAGAACTGGATTACCGGAGTCCACACTCATATAATCTGGTTTAAAGCAAATAACGTGGGATTTTATTCAGACGTGTGGAAAGGAAGTCAAATAAGAAGCCAGGGCCCTTCCACACAGGCCTATAACCCTGAATGATAAGGCATAATATTCATTCTGCCTCTGCTAATAATAATAATAATAATAACAGGTTCCTGGGTAGGAGACCTCCAAGGGCCATCCAGGGCCATCCAGTCCAATCTCCTTCTGCCATAAGGGGAAAACACAATCAAAGCATTCCTCACAGATGGCCATTCAGCCTCTGATGATATAATAATAATAATAATAAGAATAATAATAATTACAATGGGTTCCTAGAATAGGAGACCTCCAAGGGCCATCCAGTCCAATCTCCTTCTGCCATAAGGGGAAAACACAATCAAAGCATTCCTCACAGATGGCCATTCAGCCTCTGATAATAATAATAATATAATAATAATAATAATAATTACAATGGGTTCCTAGAATAGGATTAGACCTCCAAGGGCCATCCAGTCAAATCTCCTTCTGCTATAAGGGAAAACACAATCAAAGCATTCCTCACAGATGGCCATTCAGCCTCTGATAATAATAATAATATAATAATAATAATAATTACAATGGGTTCCTAGAATAGGAGACCTCCAAGGGCCATCCAGTCCAATCTCCTTCTGCCATAAGGGGAAAACACAATCAAAGCATTCCTCACAGATGGCCATTCAGCCTCTGATAATAATAATAATATAATAATAATAATTACAATGGGTTCCTAGAATAGGAGACCTCCAAGGGCCATCCAGTCCAATCTCCTTCTGCCATAAGGGGAAAACACAATCAAAGCATTCCTCACAGATGGCCATTCAGCCTCTGATAATAATAATAATAATATAATAATAATAATAATTACAATGGGTTCCTAGAATAGGAGACCTCCAAGGGCCATCCAGTCCAATCTCCTTCTGCCATAAGGGAAAACACAATCAAAGCATTCCTCACAGATGGCCATTCAGCCTCTGATAATAATAATAATAATATAATAATAATAATAATTACAATGGGTTCCTAGAATAGGAGACCTCCAAGGGCCATCCAGTCCAATCTCCTTCTGCCATATGGGGAAAACACAATCAAAGCATTCCTCACAGATGGCCATTCAGCCTCTGATAATAATAATAATATAATAATAATAATAATTACAATGGGTTCCTAGAATAGAGACCTCCAAGGGCCATCCAGTCCAATCTCCTTCTGCCATATGGGGAAAACACAATCAAAGCATTCCTCACAGATGGCCATTCAGCCTCTGATAATAATAATAATATAATAATAATAATAATTACAATGGGTTCCTAGAATAGGAGACCTCCAAGGGCCATCCAGTCCAATCTCCTTCTGCCATATGGGGAAAACACAATCAAAGCATTCCTCACAGATGGCCATTCAGCCTCTGATAATAATAATAATATAATAATAATAATAATTACAATGGGTTCCTAGAATAGGAGACCTCCAAGGGCCATCCAGTCCAATCTCCTTCTGCCATAAGGGGAAAACACAATCAAAGCATTCCTCACAGATGGCCATTCAGCCTCTGATAATAATAATAATAATATAATAATGATAATAATTACAATGGGTTCCTAGAATAGGAGACCTCCAAGGGCCATCCAGTCCAATCTCCTTCTGCTATAAGGGGAAAACACAATCAAAGCATTCCTCACAGATGGCCATTCAGCCTCTGATGATAATAATAATAATATAATAATAATAATAATTACAATGGGTTCCTAGAATAGAGACCTCCAAGGGCCATCCAGTCCAATCTCCTTCTGCCATAAGGGGAAAACACAATCAAAGCATTCCTCAGCCATGTTGAATCAAACCTAAACTCTCATGAGAGCAACAGAAAGTACTGAACCTTGAGTTTGGGAGTTGTAGTTCTCCTCCATCCAGAGAGCACTGTGGACTCAAATAATGATGGATCAGGACCAAACTTGGCACGAAGCCTCAGGAGAGGAGGAAGCCGGAAAGGGAATGAATGAGCACCCCCCCGTGCTCTGAACTCGGCCCCGCCCCTTTTCGCTCTGGCCACGCCCCCTCTCACTCTCCTTCACTCTCTCTCTCTCCTTCCCTCTTCCTTCAGGAGGTGGAAGGGGGAAGGAATGAAAGGGGGAAAGAGAGAAAGAAGGAGGGAGGGAGGGAGAGAGGGGGAGGGAGGGAAGTAGGAGGAGGAGGAAGAGAGCCTGCTCCTCCTCCCTGCCCCCCCTCACCCCCGCCGCGAAAAAATAAATAAAAAATATTCCAAAAAATATTCCAAAAAAATATTCCAAAAAATATTTTAATTTTTTTTAAAAAAAAATCTTAAAAGGCAGATACCTTGCTGGAGGGTTGGGGGCTGTGGGTACGGGGTTGGGGGCCGTATACGGCCCTGGGGCCGCCAGTTGGACAGCCCTGATCTAGAAGACGTGAGACACATGAGATGGGATTTGATGTGTATGTAATGCAACAATTGAACTCAGTTCTGGAAGCGACTGTACAGGTTTGCATTCCAGTCTTCTTGTGGGTGTGTTCTTTATTGTTTCCCCTAATCTTGCCCATGTTGTCTCTTTTGTTGCTTTCTGAGCATCTATCCTTCTTCCGTTGCCTCAAGGCAAGTGAGATCATCCCCAGCTGCCTTTCTGGTGGCAGATGGGGGAAGGACAGGCCACCATGGAGAGCAAGATGCTGGCAGTTCAGCAAGTCAAGTCTGCTTCAGTCCCCTCAAGGCAAGAAAGATGGTTTCTCAGCAGTCCTTCTGGCATAATCCAGGGGCACTGCTTAAACTATTAAAATGTCACAGTGATATCTTCAAAACTGGATCATTATTCCTTTTCCACTAGAGATCTTAAAACCCCTTTCCTGATGAGCAACATACATTTTGCATAGCATCCTTTTTGTTTCCAAGTGAAATATGCAGAATATATTTGTTTCTGAATCTTTGAACAAATCTTCCCTGACTCTGTCTCCCACCCAAAACAATATCAGATCCGCACAGTACCTGTGGCTGTTGTGCTGGATCAGTGTGTCTCCTGAACATAGATGGTGTGCTTGCTTCTCCAAGATGTTTTTGGCCTTTATGCCCATCTTGAATATCTAAACTCCAGCCACGCCTGTCCTAGAAAGTGAATGGAATAAAATAACAATGTATGTAATCCAGGATACATCTTAGTCATTCTGAATGTCTCTTTATTTGACTGTTGGTTTGTTGGGGCTGTGGTAGCACAGTGGGTTAAACTATTAGCTGCAGGAAAGCTGCTAACCAAAAGGTTGACAGTTCAAAGTTGTGAGTCGGGGTGACATCCTGACTGTTAGCCCTAGCTTCCGCCAACCTAGCAGTTTGAAAGTATGCAATGCTAGTAGATCAATAGGTACTGCCTTGGTGGGAAGGTAAAAGGGCACCCATGAAGATATGCAGACATGCCGGCAACACAATTGGAGAGGTCTATGGACAACAGGATCCTCGGCATGGAAAAATGGAACAATAGCACCTTCCCATGGCTGGAGTTGAGCATCACCTACAGACGCCTTTGTGTTGTATATCATTGTTCACTTTTGTGTAAAAGGCATTTAATGTTTGCCTCATATGCGTATTGTAATTCACTCTGAGTCCCTCCAGGAAGATAAAGTAGAATATAAATAAAGTGCATTATTATTATTATTATTATTATACACAACAAGATTAGTACACAGCAAACAAGATCACTATACTGGCTGTTGTGCTGGATCACACACTGGACATTTCCCAAGTGTCTAGGATTGTGTGATGTACGGGTGAATAATGCGTGCAGATCTGAGTATGGTGGTATTTTGCAGCTGACAGATGGTAATTTTGTCAGTGCCAATTGTGTTTAGGTGCAGGGCAATGTCTTTAGGCACTGCACCCAGTGTGACAATCACCACTAGGACCACCTTTACTGGCTTGTGCCAAAGTCTTTGCAGTTCGATCTTTAAATCCTTATATCATGGCAGCTTTTCCAATTGTTTCTTTTCAATCGTACTGTCACCTGGGATTGCAACATCGACAATCCAAACTTTGTTTATTAACATGATTGTGAAGTCAGGAGTATTGTGCTCCAAAACTCTTGTCAGTCTGAATTTGGAAATCCCAGAGTAGTTTGATGTGTTTATTTTCTGTAACTTTTTTTCTGGCTTATTATTATTGTATTTTCTTAGACATTTTTTTCAGCTGTTTTTTTCAATGTGTTTAGACTCCTATGAGGAAGAATGTAATACAAACCAGATCTATAATAATAAGATCAGTTCCCTGGAAGCATTTGATAAAGTCCCTATCTTCAGCGAGCTTAGAGAATCTGCATTGTACGTAGAGGCATTGTTATTTGTATAATTAAAGAGGTTTCAGATTGAGTTAGAAAATGGGGATTTTCTTTCCAGTGTTTCCTTGAGGCTGAATACGCTTTCTTAATAAAATCCTTGTCTACGTCTAGTTCTCTGCAATTAAAAAAGTCTGGAGCTAACTTGCATGTCTGGTTGTCCACACAATTTTCGATTGCTGTTCTTAAACTTCAAAGCAACAAAATTGAAATACATCCATTCCAGGTGTGGTGCACTGTCTCTTTAAATCAAATATTCTTTTAACACAGATGCATAGTATTTAATAGGCAAATGCTCCCGTGTTTGGGACTCCTTGCCTACAATGCTATGCTGGAATGTGGAAGACACCTTGGGATTCTTATCAGCTTGTGAATTTACCTTATACTAATTGCAACGGCAGACATTACACCTAGGTAGGTCATCTTATGTCCAGCTAGCAGTTAAATCAGTTGCTGGCCCAATTCATCCCTAAGAAATAGAAAATAAATCATGCAGAGAAGCCATGTGATCTGAGTTGGAGAACCTTTGCCCTTCAAATATTTTGGACTGGTCCTCATGCAATCTTTTAATATTGAGTATGTTTGCTTGGGATCTTGGAAAAAGAAGTCCCACCAAAATCTAGAAAATCAAAAGCTTCCCCTTCCCTGCATTAAATAATTTATCTTCATTGAGAATACAGTTGGGCAGCTCTTGGTGCTCTGTAGACCAAATGTTGGAATTGTGCAAACTCCAATTGTGGTTGGAGTGCAGTTCTCAGCATCGCTTACCCTCAGCATGGCTGGTTTACAGTTATTGGGATTTGAAATCCAATAGTATCTGGAAAGCCTCATGATATCTACTTCAGAACTATGCTCTCTTTACATGTTACTTGAGGCTGAAAGTTCTGAGGGAAGGCTGGTGAAGATTGTCCAAAAATGCTGAGTATCCACAAAGTGAGACAAACGTTGTATAAATAGTATCAAATATTCTTATTTCAAAAATGCTGAGTCTCACATGGTTTTGACAGCTCACTTTTACTTTTGTTTTATAATATAAACAGGATAGTGTGTATTTGGCACAATGTGCATTCTGAGAAGTAAGCAGAAAGGATCTCTCTGTCTCTGTCTCTGTCTCTGTCTCTCTCTCTCTCTCTCTCTTTCCATGTACACACTTCTAATATTTTGGGTTTCTGGTTTATAGAGTAAACTGAGCTTACGAGGGATATTGCATTATGAATTTCATGAAGGCAACAAGAAGTCCTTTGAGATACTGCAGCTCCTTAATACCACCTCTTCAGGTAGACCTGGAGGTTTAACAGACAGCAGATTTGTATTGGATAAATAGGAAGTGTAGAAGGGTTACAAAGGGAAAATGCAAAAGAAAGGGAGCTGTTTTGGGCTCCCAAATTTTCAGTTTAATACTGAAAGATATCGCCTCCAGTGGTGCAATGGGCTAAACCCTTGTGCCAGCAGGACTGAAGACCAACAGATCAAAGCTTCGAATCTGGGGAGAGCACAAATGAGCTCCCTCTGTCAGCTCCAGCTCCCCATGGGGGGGACATGAGAGGTGCCTCCCACAAGAATGGTAAAACATCAAAACATACGGGCATCCCCCTGGTCAACATCCTTGCAGACAGCCAATTCTCTCACACCAGAAGTGACTTGCAGTTTCTCAAGTCGCTCCTGACACACACACACACACACACACACACACACACACACACCCAACAGTGGAGGATTTAATGCTAAAGCTTATATCAGAGACAAGAATTTTTTGACTTACTAGAATTCCAGTGGTTTTAATAATTTTGTAAGCGATAAACCTCTTTTTTTTTTTTAAAAAAAAACTGGTTCTTGTGTCATTATAAGGTTTCCCCATAATTCTCCATTCTATAAAACTCAACTATGAACAGGAGCGGCAGTACTGAAAATTATATAATGCCATCCCATCATTGAGTTTTGCCATCCCATAATGGTTTTATCTATATATGTCCATCTTGGTTCATTTGCCATACAGAACAACAATAAGGAGCATGTAATTATCCACATGTACTGTAATTCCCATTTTAACCTCCAATTGGTCACAATGGGTAGGGCTATAGTTTGTTGTCATCCACCAGCACCTGGGGGACTATGGATTCCCTTCACCTTCTGGTGTAAAAGCCATGCATTTCTTCCCCTGCTCTAGCACAGTGTTTCCCAACCAGTGTGCCGGGGCACACTAGTGTGCCGTGAGCGATCATCAGGTGTGCCATGGGAAATTGGGACCTCCAGGAAAGGGGGGGGGTCTAGTGTGTTGAAATATAAAAACCCTAAGAAACCTATCATTGGTGGAGTTCAGAATGCTCTTTGATTGTAGGGGAACTATAAATCCCAGCAACTACAACTCCCAAATGTCAAGGTCTATTTCCCCTGAACTCCATCTGTGTTCATATTTGGGCATATTGAGTATTCATGCCAAGTTTAGTCCTGATCCAACATTGTTTGAGTCCACAGTGCTCTCTGGATATAGGTGAACTACAACTCCAAAACTCAAGGTCAATGCCCACCAAACTCTTATAGCATTTTCTCTTGGTTATGGGAGTTCTGTGTGGGAAGTTTGTGTCTTTCTGCCATTCCTGCCAGGATATCTATGTTGAGTTCATTGAAACAGGCCCAGGTTTCACACTGAGTGTATAAATACATTTAAAAACATATTAACTATATGTATTACTGTGTTAGAGTGTCATTTTGTGTCATTTTGATTGGTGGTGTGCCCCAGGATTTTGCAAATGTAAAAAAGTGTGCCGCGGCTCAAAAAAGGTTGGGAAACACTGCTCAGAGTCTAGCATATTAAATTTACTTTGTCTTTTAACATTTTTTTCCATGTCAGTTCTCTGATGCTGGCACTATCAAGATTGGAGTGAGGGAGGCATTCAGGGGAATGGCAGAACCCATTATAAAGTGAAATGTGTTGGCTTTTGTCAATATATGAGTGCAACATTTGTCAGAAAGATTGGTGTAACACAGCTGTCCTTTGAAGAAAGCCAGGCTAGATAATAGCTGCTGCTCACTGAAAGACAACGAATGCCCTGTAGATCTTCCGACGTCCTTGTTTGTAGCTCTGAAAATATTTTCCAATTTCCTTTTACAAAATGTAACATTTCAAACTGTCCCTGAAGGTTTCTTCCCAGCATTTTAGCCAGCACAAAAGGTCAGCATAACTCACTAACAGATAGGTGTGTCACTTCTTTCTTGCTACACATGTTACAAGCAAGTCAAGCTGAGTTTGTTTTAAAGGATACGTATGTGTGTGCGTGCTCTATTTATTTTCCTCCTGGATGTTACCACATGACTCATACATAGCTGGTATTTTTATGGGATTCAGCTTCTTCCCCTTTCTTTGCAAAAGTGCTGTTGTGTACACATGGTGTACCAAACACTCCAACCCATAGATATGAGATATAGTAGTGTAGTTTTGCGGCAATCTAGAGGATTTCTTCCACCATCTATTACTCAAGGGATATTTCCACGTCCAAAATACCAGACAGACCAGTGGTTCACAAGCGTAATTCAGTAGTCAATTGTCCAAATGAAATAATTTCCCCACTGCCAGAGGCTGGAATCCTTCAATCTATTAGCTTCCTCTTGTTAAAAATTGTAGCAGCAAAATTTGGTATTTTCAAATCCAGGAAACATATTCAGGGTTTGTCATATTGGCCATTCAGGAAAATTTCACAATATAGTAATATTAAGATCTGCTGGGGAGGCCCTTCTCACAGTCCCACCACCGCCTCAAGTACGGTTGGTGGGGACAAGAAAGAGGGCCTTCTCGGTGGTGGCTCCCCAGCTCTGGAATATCCTCCCTAAAGAAATCAGATTAGCCCCCTCCCTTCAGACCTTCCAGGTGAGTCTAAAACCATAGCTCTTCGGACAGGCCTTTGATCCCAAGTAATCCATGATCAATGTAATGAATCATTGATAGTACTGGCCCGCACTTTGGCTGTTACGACAGATAGCTGGCTTACCTGCAGATTCTACTGCATTTTAAGAATTTTGTAACTGTATATTTTTAGAATTTTATTGGTGAGATTTTTATGCACTGTTGATTGTACTTATGTTATTATATTTATACTTATGTTTTGTTGTCTGTATGTGGCACCCGAGTCCATTTGGGGAGATGGTGGCAGGGTAAAAATAAAGATTTATTATTATTAATTCCACAAAACTCAGGAAGTTTTAACAAAATAGGACTTAACCCCCCAAGAAATGACAGTACAGAAACATCTTGAGAAATGTTCGCTTCCTAAGAAGGAGCCCCCGGTGGTGCAGTGGGTTAAACACTGAGCTGCTGAACTTGCTGACTGAAAGGTCACAGATTCAAATCCGGTGAGTGACTGAGCTCCTGCTGTTAGCCCCAGCTTCTGCCAACCTAGCAGTCTGAAAACATGCAAATGTGAGTAGATCAATAGGTACTGCTTCGGCAGGAAGTAATGGCACTCCATGCAGTCATGCCAGCCACATGACCTTGGAGGTGTCTATGGACAATGCTGGCTCTTCAGTTTAAAAATGGAGATGAGCACCAACCCCCAGAGTCGGACACGACTGGACTTAATGTCAGGGGAGCCTGCCTAAGAAAGAGGCTAACTACACACAGGACAAGGAAAGCCTGCATCTGAAGTCAAGTAATTTTTCTTTACTAATGGAGGTGACATTTTATTACTGTCTTTAATTGCCCTTTGTAGCACCAGTGTGGTGCAGTGGTTTGAGCATCGGAATTGAACTCTGGAGATCAGGATTCAAATCTCCATTCAGCCATGGAAATCCACAAGGTGACCTTGGGCAAGTCACTCATTCAGCTTCAGAGGGAGGTGAAGGCAAACCACCTGATGGGTTTGCCTTAGGATTACCATAAATTGGAAAATTCCTAAAGCAGCATTTCTCAACCTGGGGGTCGGGACCCCTGGGAGGGTCACGGGGGGTGTCAGAGGGGTCACCAAAGACCATCAAAAACACAGTATTTTCTGTTGGTCATAGGGGTTCTGTGTGCCAAGATTGGTTCAATTCCATCCTTGGTGACATTCAGAATGCTCTTTGATTGTAGGTGAACTATAAATCCCAGCAACACAACTTCAAGGTCTATTTTCCCCAAACTTCATCAGCATTCACACAGGCATATTGAGTATTCATGCGAAGTTTGGTTTGCCTGAGTCCACAGTGCTGGAGTCCACAGTGGATGTAGGTGAACTACAACTCCAAAACTCAAGGTCAATGTCCACCAAACCCTAACAGTACTTTCTGTGGATCATGGGAGTTCCATTCCACCGTTGCCAAGGTTGGTTTCATTCCATCGTTGGTGGAGTTCAGAATGCTCTTTGATTGTAGGTTAACTATAAATCCCAGCAACTACAACTCCCAAATGACAACATCAATCTCCCCTCAACTCCAACATTATTCAAATTTGGGCGTATTGTACCAAATTTGGTCCAGTGAGTGAAAATACATCCTGCATATCAGATATTTACATTATGATTCATAACAGTAGCAAAATTACAGTTATGAAGTAGCAAAGAAAACAATTTTATGGTTGGGGGTCACCACAACATGAGGAAGTGTATTAAGGGGTTGTGTCATTAGGAAGGTTGAGAAACAGTGACCTAAAGGTACACAGCAACAACATTTGACTCATGTAGTCAAGAAGACAAATAGGCTTGTGACTAAAATTGTCATTGCAGTTTTAACATCTTTGCCTAATGAAGAAGCCAGTGAAGCTCAAAACCTGGCATGGTGTATTTTGCGCATTTTGGGTGGTGAGTAAAGATATCACTATTTGTAGTATTTTTCTGCATAGTCAACACAGATACCCATGAACATGTTTTCAGCAAAACATGTCATTTCCCCCCACATATACTATAATTTTTGGGCAGCAAAAAAGACCTTGGGTGCCACATTTTTACTGGCCATATTTTACTCATCTTTGATGGTAATAGTACAGGGATCTGTTGTAGCATATCCAGCTCTAGGCAAGAACTAGACACTTTTTAAACATATCATTAATCCATATTGGGCATGATTCTCAGCATTTAAAAAAATATGTATCTCTACCCCACATTGCACATTCACTGGAGGGTTGCACAAGTGACAGGATTGCACACTTTGTATTGATTTTGGTTTGAAATGTGTTCTGAATAGAACACTGGTGTGGAGGTGTGACATAATTATTGGGAGCCATTGCTTGAATGATTGTGATTCTAACAGCATGTAAAGACAAGTATGGAGTTAGTGTCTTTAAACTTCTAACATAGATGGCAATACAGCTCCTGAATGATGATGGGACCAACACATCTGGAGAGGGAAGGCTGGTGAACCCAATTTTGCCCTTATTATGTTACCTGCTTATGCTGCCTAGATGTAAAGTGAGACACATCTTTGTACTGCCCTGATGCACCTGTTTCTTTGGTGGCATGATGAACAGCTTCCTTTTCCTTTTTGCTGTGAGAGCATACTTCCTGGGAAGAAAGAAGAGACCTTTTGGTTATGTTTTGAACTGTTTTCTAAGCAGATGTTAGAAGTGAGAACTTTTTGTACTACAGCTTCCAAAGTTCCCCAATAAGTACGACCATCTTCTGCCATCTGAACAAATACACCTGGGCAGCTGTGCTGAAAAATCTTGCGTGTCCAGACCTTTACCACCACTTCAGATGGGCAACAACTGACAATACTGTTTTATCAAAACTTAAATAATATGAGATTATGGTAATGCTCATTGGAGAATGTTGTGAGTTGCAAAACAAAAAAACAACTTTTCCAAATTTTAGAAATTACTTGCAAACAATAGTATTTGTAAGAGTTTCTTTTCTAATATCCATAGTTTATCAATCCTAAGACACACAGTTTCAGTACCACCAATAGGAAGAAAAAGCCATATCTATATAAATAAAAATGTAATGTTTGTTTGTGGGATTAACATAACTCAAAAACCACGGGATGAATTGACACCAAATTTGGACACAATACACCTATCAGGCCAATGAGTGACCAATGAATTTCCTATTCCTAAAACAAACAATAGACCCACACTGCTAGCTCCCAGGCAAGGAGGATGATCCTGCAGACAAGATGCAAGATTTCTTCTCCTTGATCCTAGATATATTTCCAATTTCCTAGATAGGCTCCCAACAAGCCTCAGACAGACTGCTTAGAGTTGCAGTCCAGAATAGGTAGAGAGAACTGGAAGAATGGGGAGAATAGGTAGAGAAGGAAAATGGGGAAAAGCGGAAGGGAAAGAAAAGGAGGGGAAGGAAGGGAAGAGGAAGAGAAGGAAGGAAGGGGAGAAGGAAAGAAAAAAGGGAAAGAAGGAGAGAAAAGGAATGAGAGAAAGAGGAGGGAAGGTTGGCCACAGCAACGCGTGGCGGGTACAGCTAGTACATACATATCTACACACACACACACACACACACACAGTAAATTTCTAATGACTAGTGCTTTGAATGTTATTTCAAAACTAAGTTTAGGGCTTCCTTTTTAATCGTAACTAAACTTGGAAATATTCTTCAATCCTAGCAAGTCAGGAAAATATGTGGACCAGAGTGACTTCTGTGTGTGCCTTCAAGTCACTTGTTGATTTATAACTACCTCGTGAGTTTCATTAGATTTTCTTAGTCAAGGAATACTCAGGGATGATTTTGCTAGTTCCTGCCTCTGAAATATTGCCTACACTACAGCATTTGATATTCATTGGCGGTCTCTCGTCCAAGTATTATTGTGTAACTTAGAGTTCACAATTGGCTTTCCTTCCTGGTTCTGGGGTTGAATCATCTCTTGGATCATCTTTTGCACTGTTTATGTGAATATTATTATCATTATTAAGTCTACAAAAAGGGATGCATGTAACATAATGATCAATCCAAGGTCACTTGCAGCAATAGTGGGAACAGTATTTTCATCTCATGGGTGAAAATGCAACTTTTAGCCATATCCAGCTTTGAACAGTCTGTATTAAGCATGTTTCATCCCATCATACTTATTTCTGACTCAATCTTCTATCTTTTGTTAATGTTTCATGCCAGTACTTGCTTCTCTAGACAAGTACAGTTCTTTGCAGGCTACAACAGTACCTTAAAATGGATAATTGAGGGATAGAAAGGCAACACTGTGATTGCCGGATAGGGAAGTGCATCCTTTCTCCTTTTTTGAACAAATACAATGTGGGCTATAAATCCACTGCTAAGCTTGTGGTTTTTTTCTTTCTTTATCCAGCATTCAAATCCTGGTAATTTAATATTAGAGTCTAGTTCCTGGTAAAGCCGGGCTTTGGTTACTGTAGTTACCATGTATGTTCCTTGTCAACATTGTATCTTGGCAATGGTTTATCAGCTGTTTCCTCATAGTTCTGGCATAGACTGAATTAGGATGTTCACCGTCTTGGGATTTCAGTACTTTCCAACACAATTTTGCAGTGTGTTTTCTTCTTCCTTTGGTATTTTTTCACTCTCATACCTTCAATTATGACACTCGCTGGAAAACCTCAGCAAGCAAGAGTCCAAAAGTGGCAGGCTAAAATCCAGAACTTCAATCATTGGCTGATACCAAATGAGAGACTCCTTCCTAGGCACACAGAAAACTGGGCAATTTGGAAGGTGCTGAACAGACTGCACTCTGGCATCACGAGACGCAGAGCCAACCTTAAGAAATGGGGCTACAAAGTGGAATCCATGACATGCGAGTGTGGAGAAGAGCAAACCACAGACCACCTGCTACATGCACAATGGAGGACCTTCTTATAGCAACACCAGAGCCACTCAGGGTAGCCAGCTACTGGTCAAAGGACTTTTAATAGAATGCTAAGTTAGCAAACTTTGTGGGTTTTTAAAAATGCAATACAACTGTTGGTTCGCTCCTGACACAATACATAAATAAATTTGTGCGGTGTCCCTTATACCAGGTTTTAAATCTTGCTTAGTTCATATCGTGTTTTATTATGCCGTGTTTGTAACTGTTTTATTATGCTGTTTTTATGTTGTTACTCGGCGCTTGTGAGCCGCCCTGAGCCTTCCGGGAGTGGTGGCATAGAAGCCCAATAAATAAATAAATAAATAAATAAATAAATAAATAAATAAATAAATAAATAACTTCAATGATCCTCTTTTATTTATTGTAGATTAGAAAGGAAGATAGTAATAAACTCCACAATGAAATGTAAACTACAACTCTAACACAAAGTGTTCTCTCTGACTTGTCACTAATGCACACAAAAGGGTCTTTTCTCATTTTTCGGTGCCATCTTCAGTTCTGTTTTTCTGCAGCATTTTGGATAGTGTGCTGTGTTTTGCATTTTAAAATATAACTTATTGATCATACAGAAACCAATTAACAGTCTCAAACCATGTAAGGGGCTTCTACAACATCAACCAGTACTTAATAAATTAACAAAATATATTAATAAGACGACTATGTCAAATGCTGCACATATTTCTCTGAAAAACATGTCTCTAATAAATCTCCCTCTTAGGGTTGCCAGGAAGAAAGCTAGCAGGACTCTGTACTTTTAAGAGTTGTATAAGAAGAAGGAATTTCAGCAAGTATTGTATGTTATCTTGTATGACAAGCAGTGCCTGCTAATAATCTCCCCTCCGCACAATCATTAAAAATACAGAAGACATATTCAAGTTGGCAACCCAACTCATGATCTGTATCATTTCCCCTCAGTCTCTTTCTTAGTATATATCAACTTTATAATATTTACATTTTCACTCCAAAGCTCAGAAATGTTACTTTTTTGTTATAGTTCCCAGAATCTCCCAGACAACAAGATCATAGACTGAGTATTGGGATGCTATACATTCTGTCTTTGTTAGTCCAAGTTGAACGGATCAAATCCAGTTCTGTGAATATTTCTCCATTTTGATCCTTCATACCTTTCAAATGGATGATTGCAATTCATTTCAGAAGGTAAAATCATATTCCAGCCAGGAACCCATCCTATGTCTTTTTATTCCTGTACAGTTTACTTTGTTCTTTCTGTACTTATCTGCAGTATCTATTACATGCCTAATATACAGCAGTCTAATAACTACATGGAATCTTCAAGCACATATTTGTGATGTGCAGGGATCTCTCACACCATGTCTGTCTGAGTCTATATTTTTCAGCCTCAGCTGCTGTTCAGGCTGTATAGATAAATAATATACCCCCCACAACAATTGACAATAGAAAATGGGACACCCTGCTATAGGGTGTCTTTATGCTATCACATAGGAGGGGAGTAACAAAATCTTTAGAGACCTATATGGTAACAAGGCCTTTGGCCAGCATTAAGAAAGTGAGGATTTTCCTAGCAAGATAGTATCAGGACTGAGGCAGCACCATCATCTCTGAAGAGTGTTAAGGGGTGAGAGAAGTGAAAATCATGCTCAACCCACAGCATTCATTTCCAAGATTGTTATTTCCTGCAGCTAGTTGTGGTAGCTATCAGAACATAATGAGTCTTCCACCTCCCGAGATCTCAGTAGACATGGATGAGATGTTAAATCTTATGTGGGTGGGGAAACAATGTCTGTACATGTGTTTGGGAAGAAACGTGTGTGTATGAATATATATGCATATGTATGGTAAGTAATCTCTAGCAAACACTGTGCCACAATTGAGCTTAAAGGATTGTGCGTTCTATATCTGTGTGCATCTTTAAGTTGCCTATTGATATGTGGTGATACCATAAATTCCATACGGTATTCTTAGGCAAGGAATACTCAGAGGTGGTTTTGCAAGTGTCTTCTTCTGAAATATAGCCTAAAGCATCTGGTGGCCTTCCATTCAAGTACTAACCAGAAATAGACCAAGATCAAATGGGATCTGATACCTTTAGGGTATTTCAGAGGGAAAATCAGGTAGACGACCATATCTGATTAAAAATGAAGAAGTTGTTCTTAACTGGGTGTTTTATTAAAGGCTGATTAGAAGATACCAAATTAATTAAGATCTTGAGAATAGCATATAAGATTGGTGGGTAATTATACCGTGGGAGCAGACCATGTAAAAGCTGATAAATTAGCCAATGTCATAGCCAAAGTCACTTCATTAAAATTTCTAATGACATGCGTCCAAACCAACACTCTAAAAGAGTGAACTTTTTCACCTTGACTACTGTAAAAAAGAAAGGAGGGAGGGAGGGAGGGAGGAAGATCTTTACCTGCTCTTCATTCATAGTTTCCTCTTGCAGGATGATCTGTGTATGTTTGGAGACGGAAACAGTCTTGTAGTATTCCACAAGCTCATTTAATGATTGGAACTTCTCACTCCACAAAAAGTAGTTGCCCTTTGTATCTTTCATCACTTTAAAGTGCTGGATGTCCACTTCATTCCTGGGCATCAAGGGGAAATTAAAATGCATTGGCAATAGAGTTCTGCTAATGTCATTTAAAAATTATCCTGTTGTACTACTGCTGTGCATCTTGCACGAACAATATGGGGCAGCCCGTGTATTTGTGGGAGATGTGATCCAAGGTCCTCTGTGGCTACCTGAAGCTGTGGATAATAGGAAACATTATATTTTGACTGTATTATGGAAGCATACATTAGAATTGCACTGGGGAACTTAGGAAAGCTTGCAAATACTTCTGGGGAGAACAGTTTTTGGAGTGTGAGTAAGTGAAACTGTGAAAATACAATCTGTGTGTAAGGATGTCGTACTATAATTAGAAAGGGAAACGTACATGTGAGAATGTGTTCATTGCTAAAAATTTCCAGTGACTAAGGCAGGAGTAAACAAAGTGTGGACCTAAAAGATGACATGTGGTCCATCTCTCCAAATTCTCTGAACAACCCCTTTTCTTTCTCCTGTCCCAAAGACACTTGCCTGAAATGTCTATTTAAAAATCCATCAGAAGTTACTCACCTTTTAATCCATCTATCTGCACTGTTTTAACTTTTTTTTTAATATAAAAAAGTTGTTAGTCAAAACCAGAAGTGATTGGGTTTTGGGACTTCTTAGTCGTCTCTGTGGGTTCCCAGAGGATGCCATCGACAGAATAGTCCCCAGACTAGGCCTTTTAGTTAAATAAACATACTAATACCTGCTATACCTTCCCATTACTGGGGCATAGTTCTGAGAGGTGGGTAGGTATCATATTCCAGGTAGGAAGAGGGGTTTTAACTCCTCCCATAGTCTCTTCCAACTGGAGTTACCCCTGTCCCATTGCTATTTGCAATGGAAGAAATAGGACCCAAGAGGATGGGGCAAGAGCTCTTCAGAAGGCCTTTTGAAGATCAAAGAGGCCCATGGAGATGTAGGGGTTTGAATGCCGGATTTAAACAAAAATAAAACTGTCTTTTAAACTAAAAGTATGTCAAGGAAGAACCAAGACATTCTACAGTCAAAAACAGGATTCCAGGTAAAAAGGAAAATTAAATATCTAGGGATTTGGTTAACGGCTAAAAATTCACAATTATTACAAAACAATTATGAAGAAAAATGGAAGGAGATAAAAAAGGATCTAAATAACTGGAAATTTCTGAACCTTTCGTTACTCGGGAGAATTGCTATCATAAAAATGAATATCCTCCCCAAACTTTTATATTTATTTCAAAATATCCCGATAATTAGAAACTCAATTTTTTTTAAGAATTGGAACAAGGACATATCAAATTTTATTTGGAACGGACGGAAACCAAGAATAAAATTAAGGGTGATGATCGACAGAGTGAATAGGGGGGGGGGGTGCGGACTCCCTGACCTAAAATCATACTTTGAGGTGAGCCACCTATCATGGATAAAAGAATGGATTTCATTAAAAAAATTAAAACTGCTCACTCTAGAGGAATTCAACCTGAGACTGGGCTGGCATTCGTACCTCTGGTATGAGCAAGTAAAAATTGAAAAAAAAATGGCAACCACTTTATAAGATCTGCATTAATTAAAGTCTGGAATAAATTTACACCATTCTTTTATTCAAAACCCCCACTTTGGATTTCACCCATAGAGGCGAAACAAAGGAGGCTTCTGGGATGGCAAGTATGGCCAACTTATAAAGATCTCTTAAAGAAAAACAAGGATAAAATTGAATTAAAAACCTTAGAAGAATTAAGACTACAATTCAATAATATGACATGGTTACAATACCTTCAGGTTAAGGAATTATACAAAAAGGATAAAGTTAAAGGCTTTGAGGACAAGGAGGAATTCTGGGAAAAATTAATGGTAAAAACAAACAAAGCTATTACTATGCTATACAACAAATTATTAGATTGGGAAACGGAAACAGAGGCCGTCAAAAATTGCATGGTAAATTGGGCAAAAAACATTGGACATCAGATAAAATTACATGAATGGCAGCAAATTTGGAATAAAAAAATTAAATACACATATGCTGCCAGCCTCAAGGAAAATTGGCTCAAGATTTTTCATAGATGGTATTTAACACCCAAAAAACTCAGTATAATGTATAAAAATAATTCCAATCTTTGCTGGAAATGTAAAACGCATGAGGGTAGCTTTTACCATTTGTGGTGGACATGCGATAAAGCCATTAAGTTTTGGAAAAATATCCATGACATAACACAATTTTTTTAAAAAAGAGGTACCATTAAGACCAGAATTCTTCCTCCTAGGGCTAACAGATAAAGCTATCCAATTGAATGAAAATGAGGATAGATTATTTACATATATAATCATGGCGGCACGAATAACCTTCGCAACATTCTGGAAACTGGAGAAGACACCAGATATGGACTCATGGCACGACAAAATGTGGGAAATAAGGGACATGGACAAGCTTACCTTTTTCCTAAAACAAAGTAATGGAAACCCAATTAAATCAACTGATTGGACTCCATTAGAGGACTATCTATCAACTTGTTAAGTCAATGTTTATGTAAAGAAAAATTGAAATGCCCCTGTTATTAGAGAAAGAATGTTAAGGCAAGTGTAAAAATTATAGTAACTATAGTCAACTATATCACTAAGGGAATGATATTATGATATAATACTTAAACTTTCTATGGACTGTTTCTATGAGGAAAATCTAAGGGTTCTTGACTGTATATATAGAATTGGAAGTTCAATATTGTTTTTAAGAGATTTTTTGTTTGCTAGCTTCGTTTTCTCTCTCTCTCTTTTTCTATTTTTTGTTTTTCCTCTTCTCTCTCTCTTTTAATCTTCACGTTTTTTGTGTCTATGTCTGTATCACTGCATAAATTGAAAAATCTCACAATAAAAATTATTTTAAAAGAATAATTCTTGTCAAGGAAACCTCATGAAAGTTTTCACCTTAGAGTCAGAAACAAACCCATAACAAAGGTCAATATGTCTGTATGGAGGTAAATGATCAGCCAGTTGCCTCTTTGGTTAAATGGGATAAACCTTCAATGCTGTTTCAAATTATTGCCATCTCTAAGAGAGGATAAACTGGGCAGTAACATATCTGCAGAACCTGAAAGTATAGTTTTTATTTCCCTAGCCTTAGGGCCATGCCATGCTGGCAGGTGGATTCTGGGAGTTGTTGTCCAGAAAAAAATTCAAACTGTGTGTCTTTGGCATTTCTTATTCTAATAAGCCATTACAATACAGTTTATGGGAATTCAGAGTAATTGCCACTATAAAGCCTGAATAAGGAAGAATCATAGCCCTTTTGCATAATTGGACATAGATAAGGATAAGAGAGGAACTGGTTTTTTAAAATCTTCAAATCTGCATCCTTTATTCTAGATTCATCACTAATTTAGATGTGACTTGATAATCATTCCTTTCTTTTATGCAGAAGTGGATCACTTAGAGCAGTGTTTCCCACTAGTGTGCCATGAGCGATCATCAGGTGTGCCGTGGGAAAAACCCTTTCTTCCCCCTCCTGCTGAACTCCTGCTGCTGCTGCTTGTGGGGAGAGGAGGAGGAAGGGCCAGGTGGCGGCGGCGAAGAAGAAGGGGCCAGAGCGCTGCGCGCGCCAGCCAGCCAGCCTCCAATCAAGGAAAGGAGGAGGGAAGGGTGACGTCACTCGGGCCCCGCCCCCTTCCCAGTGGTCGTCATTTGAGGAGAAGGAAAGGCCAGCAGAGAAGCTGAGGTGAGCGGAGGGAGGGTCGGAAAGGAGTGGAGCGTCCTCCTCCCTATGAGGAAGAGGCCCGCCCATCATTATTTGAGTCCACAGTGCTCTCTGGATGTAGGGGAACTACAACTCCCAAATGTCAAGGTCTATTTTCCCCAAACTCCATGTGTGTTCATAGTTGGGCATATTGAGTATTCATGCCAAGTGTGGTCCAGATCCATCATTATTTGAGTCCACAGTGCTCTCTGGTTGTAGGTGAACTACAACTCCAAAACTCAAGGTCAATGCCCACCAAACTCTTATAGTATTTTCTCTTGGTTATGGGAGTTCTGTATGGGAAGTTTGATTCCATTCCATCATTGGTGGAGTTCAGAATGGCCTTTGATTGCGAGTGAACTATAACTCCCAGCAACTACAACTCCCAAATGACAAAATCAATTTTTTGACTGATGGTCCCTCCTTGGGTAAGTATTAGTATGTTTTGTGGCCAAATTTGGTTTTTGAGTTATGTTAATCCCACAAATGAACATTATATATATATACACACACACACACACACACACACACACACACACACACACAGAGACAGAGAGAGAGAGAGAGAGAGAGAGCGAGCACAACAGCACAGGCAGAAAAGCAAACATCACAAGGAAGCATGTCTGTGTAGGAGGGTGAACATTAGGAAGAACTTTCTGACTGTGAGAGCTGTTCAGCAGTGGAACTCTCTGCCTCAGAGTGTGCTTCCATCTGGCTGCTCTCTTTCCAGCCGGCTTCCCTGAGGACCAGGTACGCTTTCCTTGAGGACCGGGTGACTGCGATAAAAACTAAACACAGAGACTGACAGCTGTTGAGCAAGACCTTCGTGTGTGTCTTTCTGCCATTCCTGCCAAGATATCTATGTTGTGTTCAATGAAACAGGCCCAGGTTTCACAATGAGTGTATAAATACATTTCAAAACATATTAACTATATGTGTTACTGTGTTAGAGTGTCATTCTGTGTCATTTTGGTTGGTGGTGTGCCCCAGCATTTTGTAAATGTAAAAAATGTGTTGCGGCTCAAAAAAGAAGAATTGACTAGACAATTATCCAGAAAGATTCTGTTGGAAGTTAACCACAGAGTTGCATCGGAGGACCTAGAGATTAGTAGAATCAGAGGTTTTAAAAAAGCCATTTAATAATGGTGCAGATTCGACCACCAATCCCACCCTCTCCTCCACAGTGCCTACCACAATTTTCTGTTATTTTCCAAGTAGGAAATGTAGTTTTCTGTGCACAAAGGTACATAACACTTTTTGGGGCATAGAACAAGTTCTGAAGTGTGAATTTCCTTTGAAAACCGTGCAATTTTTGACAATTTTTTCACAGTGAGGAAGGAAATGATAACATTCATTCTTGCCCGTAAGAACAAAATATATGAAGCTTTAAACCCCATATGTATTATCATCACTGCCATTTGGAGAGGGGTCCATGGGCTAATTTTGCACTGAAATTAATGTACTTGTCTATAATTTTCATAGCTCACTGCTCACAATTCCTGTCTCCACTTCCCAGCAACTTTGAGTATGAATATCTGCCAATTAGGGATGACATTTCACACCACTGATGACATGGACTGGAGCTCTTTCCAAACTTATATCAAAAAAGTTTTTGATATAAGCTTGGAAAGCGTAGTTTTTAAGGTGCCACAAGGCTTTGTGGCTTTTGCCGCAACTGAGCTAATCATCTGAAAGGTCAAATAAGAATGTTTCATAAGCTCTTCATTGGCCCCTGCTGTTTGCACTGTTCTGCCATTTTAAAACTGCCATTTTAAAATTTTTGGGCAAACTTAAGGTTTTAATCATTTTGAACACAAGAAATTTTTATTTATTTCAGGTTTTACAAACTTAAGGGACATGCTCATTTAATGCCACATCATACAGTATAAAACCCCAAAACCCCACAACAATTATAATACATTAAAACACATTAAAATACAGTTCCATCAGAACACATTCCAAGTTAAAAACAATATTCACTCCATAAAAAGATTGGCCCTCTTCATCCATTCCATTAAAATCCCCATCTAACATGCTGTTAGTGCTGGTGTGGTTTTTTTTAAGGTGAGACATTTCTATACACATTTTGCTCCCAAAAATCATAATGGAATTTACAATATGGTGTATTAAAACCCAGAGAACTGCCATAGAAATAATAATAATAATAATAATAATAATTATTATTTGTACCCTGCCACCATCTCCCCAAAGAAACTTAGGGCGGCTCACCAAAGCACTCCAAGTGCCACATGCAGACAACAATACATAAGTATAAATACAATGACATAAGTTCTCGTATAATAACAGTGCATAAAATAAATCGAGATAAAACAATAAAAAATCCATTTGTGTTATTGAAGCTACAAGAGGGTGGTTAAACTGGTGGTCAGAAAAATGCCAGAACATTTAATACATAGATTAATAATATCCTTGAGTTGACAACTTTGTATGGGACTGTGTTCTGAATTATTTTATTGGCCAGATTTTATATTATATATTATATTTTATATTTATATAAACCATCTCAATATCTCTTTGAAAGCAAACAAGTCATTAAAAATACCATTTGCAAACAGATACAAAAAGGTATACTATTTTTAGATGCCTGCAAGTGGGAGACCTCTTGTCACTGCATTAATCTTTCTTTAGCGCTATAAAGGAAGACTAGAAATTGCAGGTACCTGACAGAGATGGAGAAGTCACCTGAGGAGTTCTGGCTTGCTCGAACAATGAAAGCACCCACCACCTTATCCTTGAGCATACTTTCAGCCTTATGACGAGACACTCCTTCGTGGAACCAGCTGCCAAGCGTTGACAGAGATCAATGGAGTTGGCATTGAGAAACAAGAGAAAGGAAAATAAATCAAAAAGATGATTAGCAGTAAGCCAGGTAAAGAGACCAAATACAATGGGAAGAAATGCCTGTGACTCATTCTACAGACGGATCCTTGGCTACAGAAAAAGATTTGACCCCTCCATTCCAACTCATTTCCAAAGTTTATAAAAGTTTGGAATGTGATAGTTGGAGTTAATGTATGAGCCCCTTCTACACTGACCATTTAATGCCGTTAGAAGCTAGTTTCAAACTGAAGGAGCCAGGCACAAACTCCCACAAAAGTGTGCAAAAGAAAGCCCTTCATGCACATTTGTGGTTTGTGTAATTACCATCTGGGTCTCAAACTCATTCCAGGATTTCCGATGTAATCATCTGGACTGCAAAACCACTTTCTTTAATACTGGTTTGAAATTGCATTTAATGGTCAATGTAGATGTGACCATGGAGATATGCACACATACTGTAAGTCTTTGCAAATTGGGCAAAGTGTAGTATAGGTGTGCATCCTATAGTCTGCATTGTGACTGCATATTGCAGTTGAGCATCAAGGTTTTGTTATTTTGTCTGGGATTTGCACAGTGCAGCTGTGGCATATGTCCACATGTATTTATGCTAAGCTAAAGGGATGTTGGACTGAGGCCACTGTGTGCAAAATTTGCATTCTTTTGGTTACTTTATGCACTGAAAATGCTATTTTATTTGAGGAAAATTCAGTTTTCTGTACAAAACATGCCGAATATGAATTTTTCATACAATAAGCCATCAACTGTATTTTCTGTGGTGGAAAAAGCATTTTCTCTCAAAACTCTAGCAAACATAGCAATTGGCTGAGGGAAAATAGTTTAAAAAACATTCAAGCTTTCCCAACATCTGTTAATTTAAAATATCTTGTATGAATTGTGGGAGGTAGGTGAGATGGGAAATCAGACAAACTGCTGCCAAACTACAGAACATTTCTGCAGCTTAAAAACAGTAAATGGAAGCATGCCTTTCCTATTATTAAATACAATGGCTGTACATGTACCGGACACACATGTCAGACTATTAGATAAACTATGCTTGATAAAATTCAGGTTATATAGCCAGATAATCTTAGAAGACACAGCTGGACTTGATCCCTTCCAGTCCGGCTTCCGTATTGGGCATGGGACGGAGACCGTGCTTGTCGCCATTACAGACGAACTTCGCCGCCAGCTGGACCAGGGCGGGTCAGCCCTGCTTGTTTTGTTAGATCTAACAGCAGCGTTTGATACCGTAGACCATGCATTGTTGGCCCACCGTTTAGCCGTGACTGGGGTTAGGGGGATTGCCCTTAAATGGGTGACCTCCTTTCTCCAGGATCGGGGACAACATGTGGAGAGGGGGGAGGAGGTCTCCGGGAGGCTCCCATTAAGTTGCGGGGACCCCCAGGGGGCCATCCTCTCACCCTTACTATTTAACATTTACATGCGCCCCCTGGCCCAGCTGGTCCGCGACTTTGGTCTGGAGTGTTATCAGTATGCGGATGACACCCAGCTTCTGCTGAGAATGGATGGCAGGCAGGATACCGTACCCGAATGTTTCCATCTATGCCTTGAAGCCGTGACTGTTGGCTGCGTGCCAGCCGGCTGAGGGTGAACCCGTTGAAGACAGAAATCTTGTGGCCTGGTCGCCCTGGGCTGGATGAGTGCCGGTTGCCTACCCTGGATGGCGAGCAGCTCAGCCCGTCATCCTCATAAAGAGTTTAGGTGTCCAATGGACCCTTTGCTGACCATGGAGACCCAGGTCTCCATGGTCAGCAAAACGGCGTTTTACCATCTCCGCCAGGCTAGGCGACTGGCACCCTACCTGTCCAGGGATGATCTGGCCACGGTGATCCAGGCGACGGTCATCTCGAGGCTGGACTACTGTAACGCCCTCTACATTGGCCTCCCCTTGTCGACAGTCCGGAAACTCACGCTGGTGCAGAATGCTGCTGCTCGCTAGATGGTGGGAGCACCGGTGAGAGCATATCACTCCCATCCTCCGGCAACTGCACTGGCTGCCTATTGAGTACCGGATTGCCTTCAAGGTGTTGGTTTTAACCTTTAGGGCCTTGCACGGTCTAGGGCCTGAGTACCTAAGGGACTGCCTTACCCCGTATATTCCCCCAAGATCACTGCGCTCGGAAGAGCAGAACCTGTTGGTTATTCCATCACCCCGCTCCTGCCACCTGTCCAGAACAAGACAACGGGCCTTTTCTGTCGTGGCTCCCATGACTTGGAACTCACTGCCTAGCCACGTTCGGGCGATCCACGAACTTGGCCCTTTTTGAAGGGCCTGCAAGACTGCCCTCTTCAGACTAGCATTTGGCTAGCCTGAATGTAGATGCATATTACCGTCTGAGTTAAGATCTGTAACTTACTGGCTACTGGCTATGTATTGTGCGTTTTACTGAATTTTACTGTATGTTTTATTGTGTATTTAATTGCTATTGTGATCCGCCCCGAGCCTGCAGGGAGGAGCGGAATATAAAACCGAATAATAAATAAATAAATAAATAAATAAATAAATAATACTCTGGGACTCTAACATTCAGATTGATAAATTTAATTGTATATTAATGCATATGTGATGTTCATACCCTAGTTTGGTTGCTTAGACTATTAGAAGAGACATTTAGCTCCATGCAATAAAACTATCAGCAGTACAGTGCAAAAGATGTATACATTCACTCATATATTATCCTACTGGTAACAAAACGAGGTATAAACGGTTCTGACCCAACTTACCTGTTCGAACATATCTCCCCCTGTGAACCAGCTAGAGCACTAAGATATGTCGAGGAGGGCCTGCCCTTGATCCCATCTCCATCGCAAGCACGAGAGATGGGGACGAGAGACAGCGCCTTCTCAGTGGTGGCCCCCTGGCTATGGAACTCCCTCCCCAGGGATAGTAGATTGGCCCCCTTCCTCCTGTTGTTTAGTAAGAAGCTAAAGATCTGGCTTTGGAATCAGGTGTTCGACAGTAGCACAATATGGAATATGGAATACACAATAGGGAACTTGACCTAAATCCAGCACCAGGAATAATGACTTGGGACTGGGCATTATCTGTATTAATTGTATTTATATGTTTTGTTAGTTTTATTGCTTAATATTATGTTTTTGTCTGTTGTATTTATAATGTGTCATTGTATTTTGTCTTATTTGTGAGTCCTTCTCGGGGCAGGAAGAGCGGGATAGAAATGTAGTAAATAAATAAATAAAATACATGCACCTCTCATAGAAAACAGTGAGATCTCCTTCCAATAGACATCATCAGGGAATGTGCAAATAGAAACATTTTCTGTGTTTATTTTTTAAAAAGGAAACCCCACTTCCAATAATTCTAGTACATTTAATGAACTCCAGTTTTATAGTTTCTTTTAGAGATCCTGGTGCATTAGGAAACAGTGAATTTGGTTGGTTTTTCTCAACTGAATCTATTTTGCTCTAAGTTTATTTTTCTACACCTTGGCTGCCAGTAGAGGGAACTCTTCTTGACAAACAACTCCTTTCAGGAGGTGGCAATGGCATAATATAGCAACATTAAGGATAATCCAGTGTTTTAAAAACAGCTCTTATCATATCTGTTTCAGGTTAACCATATGGAAATGATTACGGTATTTAGAAACTTGGCAGTGTCAGACATCTTACCTATTAAAGCCAAGCTGTCAGGCATGTATTCTCTGTTATGGTGCAAGTATCTCAGAAAGAGAGGTTTGGTTAAAAAAGGATGCAATGTAGTTTGGCTATTAATTGGTTTGGATTCAGATATAACCCTGTTGCCAGGTGCCTTCAAGTTGTTTCCAGCCGATGGTGACCCTATGGATAACCTATAACAGTGTTTCCTTTTTCAAATCTATTTAGAGGAAATTTTCGATTGCCTTCCTCTGAGGCTGAGAGGTGTGTTACTTGCCCAATGGCTGAGCCATGAAACTAATTCAGATATTCAGTACTAAATCATATCTATACTCCATAGTTATAGTAGACCAATACCACTCAAATTTTCCCAGTTTATTTTATGGAACTCTGAGATTTGTAATGTGATATAGTACTTTGATTTTTTTTCCTTAGTGAGTTCTACAGCACTTACCTGAATTACAGTATAGGTTGAGTATCCCTTTATCTCAAAAATTTGGGACCTGAAGTATTTTGCATTTTTTAAGATGTTGGAATACCTGTATTTACATATGTGTACCTACTGAGTTATTTTGGAGGTGGGATTGCTATTTCAGATACACATTGCACACATAGCTTGTATATATTTTATACACAATATTTTAATAGTTTGGTAAATGAAACAAAATTTGTGAACACTTAATCATCAGAAAGCAAAAATGTCACTATCTCACCCTGCCTTCAAATGTGGACATTTTCTAATACTGGAGGATTTTGGTTTTAGGAATTCCAGATAAGAAATGCTTAGCCTTTACTAGAATTCCAAGGACCATATCTACAAATCTCAGGATTCTATAGAATCGTGCCATTACACTAAAAATTGTGTCAAGCTGCTGTAAATAAATATACTCCTAGTGTCACATTCTGACTGCTACAACCATGTGATGAGGACTGGAAGCAAATATAGTAGAGTCTCACTTATCCAACCTTTGCTCGTCCAGCGTTCTGTCCAGTCTGCCTCCCACCTGGCTCCACAGCTATTTCAATACATTGTGATGTTTTGGTGCTAAATTCGTAAATACAGTAATTACTACATAACATTACTGTGTATTGAACTGCTTTTTGGTAGATTTGTTTTGGTGCTTACTTTGTAAAATCATAACGTAATTTGAAGTTTAATAGGCTTTCACTTAATCCCTCCTTATTATCCAACATTTTCACTTATCCAACGTTTTGCCAACCCGTTTATGTTGGATAAGCGGGTCTCTATTGTACTAAATTTGATAGCATCAGTAACTAACTCTGATGCATTCTAACATACTGCTAGGCAGAGAGAGAATGTGTATATTACAAGAATACAGGGAAGGCCATGCTCATAGGTCTGTTGTGACATTGTTCTTCCTCTTTTTCAGCATTTCACACTGAATATAAAATCTAAAATAAGATTGTACTTACTTTGGAATGTTAAAATCTATGAAATTCTTTGGGATGTAGCCTTCATAACCTTTCAGCTCAGCCTTACACCATTCTTCTTGAGAGCTTAAGATCTGTACATCAAAGGAAGTATTAGTATTGGCTTATTATGAGATGCATGGGGTTTGGCGCTTGCCTAAGTTTGGGACATTCCATACCTTCAACCAGAATACGGAAAAGCTGCCGTTTTGGGCTATAGCTCCTTAAATGCCCCAGCTGGCATAGGAGTTACAGGAGTAACTTCTTAAATCTTTGCCCCAAGCCCACAGGCACCACTCCTAACTGGTTGTGGGTCGCATGCAGTCAACCAGTCCTCCCATTCTGCCCACTGTACTTATCTCTAATTTCTTGCCAATATCTGTAGACTTGCATCCATTCATAGCTTCATATGCCATGTTTCTTCACTTTTCCCCATGGTAAGATGACCAACGCACTGGGGAGTGAGGACTCATAGAATTATTGTGTTGGAAGAGACCTTGTGGGCCATCCAGTCCAACTCCCTGCCAAGAAGCAGGAAAATCGCAATCAAAGCACCCCCGACAGATGACCATCCAGCCTCTGTTTAAAAGCCTCCAAAGAAGAAGCCTCCACCACAAGGAGCAGGTGAAGATTTAATTGACTTCCTACCCCTGGCAATCTGTTGCTCAGCTATTCCAAGGACCGCTGCAGAAGGGATAGGGTTATCATCTAACAGTGCCTTAAACAATCACTTCTTGCTTCAAATGTCTCATCTTGTGCTGTGAGAAAGGTATTACTTTCTTGATGTTTGAAAGAAGTGCAATGGGAAAGAGATAGAGAGGAGGAGAGTAGAGGACATACAGAGATAAAGAAGAGATGGAGAGGAGATAGGAGGAGTGTGTGACAGAGAGATGAGGCAAGAAGCAGGAAGGAAAGGGAGATAATACGGTTTTGATCCTGTCTACACTTGTGGGGTTTTTTTGGCCAGGGCGCAGTGTACAAATTGTTGTTTTGGGTTTTTTGCCTTTTTATTTTCAAAATTATTGTGAATGGTGCTACACAAAATTATACAAACATTCAAAACATTTTCCCTTAGTAACACATGTTTACATCATTTTGCTGTACTTATTACTATTGTTCAATCCTAAGGATAATCTTATTCGATTCCTTATATTTTTCTTTCCCCTTTATTCTGTAAACTTAAGCCTTTCCATTTTGCCTCCCATGGCTTTCTGATTTGGCCCATCCTGTAGTAATTTTTCCTTTCACTAATGTAGTCTTGAAGGAGGTAGTCCGCTAAATATTTATGCCATGTTTTTGTGTCCCATTTCTTTTGATCCTTTCAGCCTAAAGTAACTGAGGCTTTAATCATATCTAAAATGTAATTTATTAATCCCTCCCATTCTTTGGATCCCCCTTTGCCTTCTGTTTCTGTAGGAAAAATTGTGTCTTAATGTATTGTCGAAGGCTTTCATGGCTGGAATCACTAGGTTATTGTAGGTTTTTTGGACTATATGGCCATGTTCTAGATGCATTCTCTCCTGACATTTCGCCTGCATCCATGGCAAGCATCCTCAGAGGTTGTGAAGTCACAACCACTGAGGATGCTTGCCATAGATGCAGGCGACATGTCAGGAGAGAATGCATCTAGAACAATGGCCATATAGCCCGAAAAACCTACAACAACCCAAAATTGTGTCTTGTTCTAGTCTATTTTTATCCCTAATAATATCTCAATTTCCTTCATAATTATTTTACGGAACTGTTGTATTCTCCACAATCCCACCACATGTGAGTATAAATTCCGATTTTCCCACAGTTGTGCCAACATTGTTTCGGGCAAGGTTCTGGTTATATGAGCAAATTGCACAGGAATCCTATACCATTTTGTTTGAATTTTCTGTTGCATTTCCTTTATCTTTAAATGTTTTTTTAATTAATTGAATTCATCCAATTGTCTACTTCTTTCTCACTGCAACTTAGTTCCTCCTTCCAGATTTCTGTTAAGGTTTTTTTTTAAAAAAAGAAATATTGTATAGTTTTCCTGTGATTATTTTGTATAGTTTTCTTGTGATAATTTTGTAAATGTATCCCATGATTCCTTTCTCCTTCTCGACTTTCCATTTTACTATTTTATTGAGATCTGTTTCTGGGATTTCTTTACTTTTCCATTCTGTTAACTTTTTTAGATAAGCCTCTGCATAATAGCCAATTGCTGTCTACACTTGGCATGTAGCTCCCCAATAATTACACAAGATGGTTCTGAGCCCAGTACAGAGTCCTTTGTTACTAGTGATTGCACTTATTTGCAATCTCATGCTTACACAACAAAGGCAACAAGTACCTTCAGGAGACCAAAACATATACATTTAAGCTGTCATGGAAAACTTTTGGAAGATTCATCAGCTGCATCAGTCTTAAATAAGTGATTGTATATCACTTAATGAATTATAAACAATTGCTTATGCCTGGAGGAGACTTCTAACAACCCCATTTCAGTCTGCAAAAGGATCTTGTAGAAACTTTGAGAGGAACTGAGAGATAAATAAATTTCTAGCTTAAACATTTGAAGACCGAGTCTACTTTATCAGATGCAGGGAGTGAGACGCTATGCACTTCATGCATCTGATGAATCTCTAAAAACCTATGCTGCCAACTTCTTTCTCTCAATTTGTCTTAAAGGTGCTAAAAGACCCTTGATATATTGATCTAGAGTCTAACACAGAAATGTCTTTAAATTTGATTTCAATTGTTCTTGAACCACCACTATATTTTTCCTCATAGGGTAGCTACTCCACAACCCAAAGAGTGGGGTTACCATGTTCTGGCTTCTGGCTGCTGAGATGCTGAAAAAGACAGGTGCAGTCAATTCCCAGATTATGACAAGATAGGTTCTGTAGGTTTGTTCTTAAGTTGAATTTGTATGTAAGTCAGAACAGGTACTTTTTTCAAGTGTAACTCCAGAGACAGATAGACAGACAGATATGCATGATTTGGATAGAACAGGGCAGGGTTAACACCTCTGTGGTATTTGTTTTGCTGCCTGTGCTTTTCTCCAGAAGATTTCACCACACTTTCTGTCCCTGTGATCATTGAATTTGACTGGCTGTGGATACAAAAGTTGGTGAGAAAGCGTCAGTGGAAACACATTTTCCACATGACAACTCTTTCAGGAGTGAATTTCCCTTCCTAGGGGTAGATTTCTTTCACTTAATGTTGTCTCACCTCTCTTCTTAACTATGACTCGTTTGTAAGTCGGATGTTTGTAACTTGGGAACTACCTGTACTGAGAAGAGAGTAGGTTTACTTTCCTGACACAGAACATATAGGTGAAGATTCCCACTTGGATCTCTAAATAAAAAACCTAAAAATAAAGTATTCCTGTTTCATATAAAATGAAACTTCATAAGAACATAAGAAGAGCCATGCTGAATCGGGCCTCAGCCCATCTAGTCCAGCATTCTGTGTCACATAGTGGCCCACTAGTTGTACACAGGGATCTCTAGCAGAAAGGAGGGCAAAACCCTCACCTGCTCCCGACCCCCCACAACCAGTACCCGGGGAAAATCCTGCCTGCCTCCATCAACACAGAGGTGGCACTTGGATGTCCATTTCAGTAACTACTGATTCCCTTGGTATCCATGAATCTGTCTAATCCTGCCTTGAAGCTGTCCAGGCTGACAGCTGTCACAACCTCCTCTGGAAGTGAGTTCCATAACCCAATGACCCTCTGGGTGAAGAAATATTTCCCTTTATTAGTCCTAACTTTCCTACCTTGGAGCTTTAGGAGTGCCCCTAGTCCTAGTGTTGGGTGACAGAGAAAATATTTTTCTTTATTCACCTTTTCTATCCCATGCATGATTTTATACACTTCGATCAAGTCACCTCTTAAACGCCGTCTTTCAAGGCTGAAAAGACCAAGGCGTTGCAACCTGATTTCATAAGGAGCTGCTCCATCCCTTGGATCATTTTCTTGCCCTTCTTTGTACCTTTTCCAGTTCCTTTATATCCTTCTTGAGGTGCGGTGACCAGAATTGTACACAGTACTCCAGATGTGGCCTCACCATAGATTTGTAGAGAGGCAATACAACATTTGCCGACCTATTTTCGATTCCCTTCCTGATCATACCAAGCATAGAATTTGCTTTTTCACTGCTACAGCTCACTGGGTTGACATCATCATTGAGCTGTCCACCAAAATCCCAAGATCCCTTCCCTGGTTTGTCTCGGAAAGCTTTGACCCCATCAATTGGTAGGTGTAGTTGGGGTTCTTTGCCCCGATGTGCATGACTTTACACTTGTTTAGGTTAAAATGCATTTGCCACTTTGTTGCCCATTCACTCAATTTCTGGAGCTCTTTACAGTCAGTTTCATTTTTAACTACCCTGAACAGTTTAGTGTCATCTGCAAACTTTGCTACCTCACAATTTACTTCTACATCCAGATCATTTATGAATAAATTAAAAAGTAACGGTCCTAAAACTGAACCTTGGGGTACGCCACTTCTCACCTCTTTCCATCCAGAGAAGTGTCCATTTATTACCACCCTTTGTTTCCTACAGTTTAGCCAGGTTCCAATCCAGGACAAGACCTGTCCCCTGATTCCATGGCTGAAGAGCTTATTTAGGAGCCTTTGGTGAGAGACTTTCAAAGTCAATACAAACAATACAGAAAAGGAAACAGAAACATATTTAGTAATTTGGAATGATAAGAAAAAAACTGAGATTTTGGAGTTGCTGATAACAAGACTCTTAGTAGTAAGCCACAGGTAAAAAGGTACATTCAACGAAGAACTAAAGCTAGGAGCAAGACAGGAGTATTAGAAAAGGCCTTGTTAAATGTATTGTCAAAGGCTTTCATGGCCAGAAAAGGCCTTGTTAGTTTTGTCCAAATTCCTGCGGCCTTGTTCAGGTGGTGATTGCATCAGAAGCATGGCTTTCTATATGCCTTTGTTGAAGGAGTTCTGTTCTGAACATCTTACAGAGGGTTTAAAAAGGTCTGTGTGAAGTTTAAAATGGGTTGCTTTGTTTTAGTACTGGAGACCAGACAAATACAAATCCTTCAATTGATTCTGGGAAGGTAGGGAGGAAAACTAACAGATTCTGATGTACAGAACAGTATTTTTGCATATCCATATGCTGGTCTGTCAGAGTGTTTTGTGTTTGGTGGAACATCAGCACCTCCAAGTCAACTTGCAACTGACTTGTATGAAAATGTCAGTAGTGGTGATGGTCTTTCTAAACACATAGTTCTAGAAGGAGTTAAAAGTATTAAAATGTATAAGACTGGAAAAGGGAACAGAAGGGCACATTCACTGAACACTTTTCTACACTTTCCTACACTTTTCCCAAGCTGACTAATGTGTGTTGTGAGGGAAGGGATCATACTCGGCACAGGAAATGACTGCTTTATTGCTAAGGCACTAAAAAGAGTTTTAATTATTAAAAATAGTAGACATAAGCATGGGTAATGGTGGAGAAAAACAGAGCAGAGGATCAGAACGTCCCAAAAACAGCGAGGGATGAGATTGGACATAATGACCTTGATCCTCACAGCTCACTATAAGAATAGGAGCCCCCCGTGGTGCAATGTGTTAAACCCTTGGGTTGGCTCCCTCTGTCAGCTCCAGCTCACCATGCGGGGACATGAGAGAAATCTCCCACAAGGATAGTAAAACATCAAACATCTGGGTGTCCCCTGGGCAACATCCTTGCAGACGGCCAATTCTCTCATACCAGAAGCAACTTGCAGTTTCTCAAGTCACCCCTGACATGGAAACCCCCCCTATAAGAACAAATATATCCGTTTGGGAAAAAAGACCTTGCTTATGGGAGAGGGAGAAATACTCTGGAACACTGGAGAAAAGGAGAAATATCTTCAAACTTTGCACCTTAGTTGCCTAGATAATATGGATGTTTTAAAAGGGAAAGTGCAGTTACTGTTACCACCAATGTTGACACATTGGCTCTTTCTGGAAGAACTCTAGCTCGAAAACCTTTTAAGTTCCTTGTACAGATGTAAATTATGTGTATGTACCTTCAAGTTGTGTACCTTCAAACTATAGCAAAGGAGATTTCACCTGAACATTAGGAAGAACTTCCTAACTATGTGAGCTGTTCGGCAGAGGAACTCTCTGCTCTGGAGTGTGTTGGAGGCTCCTTCTTTGGGGGATTTTAAACAGAGGCTAGATGGCCATCTGTCGGGGGTGCTTTGAATGCAATTTTCCTGCTTCTTGGCAGGGGGTTGGACTGGATGGCCCACAAGGTCTCTTCCAATTCTATGATTCTATGTGTATTGACCTATGGCAATCTCATGGATTTCAGAGGGTTTTCTTAGGCAATAAATACTCAGAGGTGGTTTTGTAAAGACCTTCCTCTGAAATATAACCTACAACACATGGTGATTTTCTATCCAAGTATTAATCAGGGCTGACACTCCTTAGCTTCCTTGATCAGACAGCATCCGGTGCCTGTAGGGTATTTAGACCACATAGATGTGATTATCAGAATGAATCAAGCAAAAGACAACCCTTTGTGTTTATCTACAGTCAGCACATACATTCTTTTCCAGATTTTCTTCACAAGAATAAACACAAATTATGCAAATGTTTACATTGCTGCAAGCCAAACTGCCAATCTGTATAGTAAAGATTTGTACAGCTTGGCACCAGCTATATTAGCCACACCAATGGCTGCTTTTAAATAATAAAACTCAACTTCATTTTCACGGATTTTCATGGATCAATACTCACATCATGAAACTGATTAACATTTTAATGTCCATTTAATTATACTATTCTTGTGGTTAGTAAATCAAGTAAAAAGCAAAAAAGTATAATGCAATACTAAACAAAGTCTTTGTTTAGGTCTTGATTTATTGAAGCTGGCCTTCCAGAGAACTGGTGAATGTAAAATGGGTGTTAAAGGAGGGAGAGAGTGAATAGTTTAGGAAAAAGGGTTTTCTGGCTCTTTAATTTATTATTGGACACATTATTGATACTGGGCACATCTCAACTATGTGTCCATCCAGTATTGCCTCTCAAAAACTGCATCATATGCTCCAACTATATGTGAAATAATATATCACATTTATGATCCTAGTATTCCATATGAGATGGATGAACATGGCTTGCTTGTCACTTCTCCTGGAAAATGTCCTAAAAAGTCTACTTTTTCAATACCTTTTCAATGGTTTGCAATTACATCACCTATTACTTGACATCTAAGGAAAACGTGTTGTTTTTCCTGCTCAACTGTAAAATGCAAATTAAAATATTGGAAGAGAAAAAAAATCAATTCTTTTGTAACCTTGCAATTATCAGCGAATCTCTAACTTACAGTTGCCAGTTTAAGAGCCAATTCACACTTCCTGGCTTGTAGGATGGACAGTTATTACAAGGACATAATAACGTAGCAGAATTTTACAGTGCTAATGGAAAAAATACTTCACTAAATCCTCGCTTGGCACTTACCTTCAAAACATCTCCAGCACAGAAACTCAGTTCATCCTCTCCTGAGGCACTGAAGTCAAACTTTGCAATGGCTTCCATATTGCCTTCTGTGTAATAGGGATAAACTAGAAGGGTTAGGGCATTGTTGAGAACTAAAATAATCCTATCCAATTGCTTAAACTACATCGATTGAACTTGAACTACAATTGTTTCCCCATTTGTGGTACAGACACAACCTAAGAAGGGAATCAAATATGACAGAGTAGAAGCTTACTAAACCTTTAGGATAGATTATTGTTCAATGTAGTGAATTGTTAAGGAGTTGTGATGCTGTGTCTTTGCTAGGGAGGAGGATGGAGACAAAACTATAATTCGTTGGATCTGTCTACTATGGTTGTTCAAGATTGCCAATGGAAGACCATGGCAACATCCACAGTAGACACTTTATCATCATCTTCTGGTGGCAACCTTGACCCACCAGTCCCAATGAGCATGTTTATTGTATCACCATTCAGTCTTAGGGTTATATTACATTGGCCAATCTTCTGGTCATTCTACATTGATGTTGTCACAATCCTGAAATCAACTATCAGCACAGTCAAGTCAAATAACCAACCAAACAAAAGCTAAGCAAAATGGTCTCCCTGAAAAACCTGGTTCCACTAAATCAGAGTCAGCTAATATCACCACTCAAATATTGTAATCAATAATATTGTAGCATGCTTCAATCCTGTATCCTCCAGATGCATTAGACTGGAAGATCCATTATTCCCAGTCAGCTGACAACAAAACATAATTGGAGGGCAATGGCCATAGAGCTCCATCTACCTGGTAAGCAGCACCCCATATGTAACTCACAACCAAGCAGACAGAAAAAGATAGCAATGTCTCACCTCACACATTGGGTTACAGGTATCATGGAATAACCATTGATGTTTTGAGATAAGAGCTTAATCTTTGTTGTAAGAGTGATGCTTCCAAACACAAAACTTCCACAATGATAAATACAATTGAGTTTTCAAATGGCTTCACAAAGACAAAGCTTAGTTGTGAAGTTACTGACATGCAACAATGTTCAGATCGCAATTCAACAACAGATGGAACAGTGGAAGTTCCAATGAAACTGGTAGAAAACAACCCTGAATACAATATAAAAGCAGTTTAATATCTTGGAATAAAAGTGTATTTTGGAATATAACTATTGATATGGGGATAGTTATCTATTCTAACAAATTTCAGAACTGGTGGTCTTGGGGAAGGAGATCGTATAAAATGCACTAAAACTGTCAGGGATGTCAATAGAGATGGCCACCAGCATGCAAAAATGTCCTTCTCTTAATCGTAAGTGCATAACATCAAACATATTTACAGAGCAGAACAAGTTATCAATATACAGAAATTGTTAATATAATTGTGCATCTAGTTTCTAATAGTGCATTCCAGTGGGTCAAATGTGCAGATTACAAACACTTCTCATAGACTCAGTTGCTCTTTTGGCTGGTTGCACTGCAAACAAAAATCTTGCTTGTATGACTGCAAGTAGATGTTGCCAGGATAGGGAGAGAAAACTTTTCTTACCATTTCCTGCTAACAAGGTTTTGATATGATCTGAAAGGACTACCCCTGCAACAGTCCTTCTCCCTCACTCTCTTGCATTTTTCTGCTGAGGCCACCAAAACCAGAGCAGGAAGTGGCTCATTATATAGTCGGTGCAGGTGTCTTATGTGAGCAGTTAAAAAACAGAACATGGTCTTTGTAAATATGTGAATATGGCTCATCTTTACCTACAATTCTTTGTTTTCATTCTGTGCCCATTTAAAAAAAGCAATATTACTTTTAGTAAATGATAGGGTTGCATAACACTGCTGGAACATCCTCGGGCACAATCTTATTTTTAATCATAACCATAGTACTTACATAGTATTTACATAGATATGAGGAGTGTTCAGCACCACAGCACATATATTATCTCAGTACTCTTAGTAATGATCATGTAAAGTAGGTTTTATTTGCATTGTCACTTAAGAGTTGGGAGTTGTGGTGTCTTCTAGGGGCTATCAGAGAATCCTTACTCTTGTGTTACAGCGGTGTTTCCCAACCGCTGTTCCGTGTCACACTACTGTTCCGTGATGGATCAGCTGGTGTGCTGCTGGAAAACATTTCCCCCCCTATCTCCCCCTCTTGCCGAACTCCTCCTCCCTCCCCCTCCCTGCCGGGCTCCATCTGGGGCACAGTGGGTCGGGCGCAGCAGCAGAGCGGCAGCTATGGCGGAGGGAGGCGAAGGCAAGGAGCTGCTCTGGCCATCGCTGCCCCTTTGCGGGGGCTCTCTGGGGCCCAAGTGCCTCTGTTCCCACGGGGTGGTGCTCCTGGTGGAAGAGGAGGTGGCGGCCCAGGTGGCAGAGGTGGCGGAGGGGGCCCAGGCAGAGGCCTCCACCTGGCCTCCCCCATCTTCCACCGCCCCAGCCCCTTTGCGGCCCCTCCTGCTGGACGTGGCAGCCAAGCGGGTGGCTGGCAGCTGGGTCTTCGAGCAGGTCAAGAGCTGCGGGAAACATTTACCTTTACAATTATGTCATCCCTAAACCGATCTACCACTATTTGTTTGTTGAATAATAGAAGAAGAGAGTAAATTGCCATATCAGTATGAGGCATAATGGTTTGAGGTCTGGACTGGGTCTTGGGAGGTCCAAGTATTAGTGCTCATGGAGCCCATAAATTTACTGGAAGTGATCCTGAGCCAGGCAATCTTTCAGCCTGATCTATTTCATAGGAGTTTGAGGAGAAAAGGAGGGAGGAGGAGCCCCCAGAACAATAGCTTATGATTATTAGAAGGAAAGGCATAAATCAAAATAAAAACATCCACAGTGCAATTGATAGCATATCTACGATTCTTTTATGATAGCTTAATATTAAATCTATGGTATTCTTCTTTGGTAAGTGATGAAGCATCTTACAAATGCCTTTTAAAATGGATATGCAATCAACCAAGGAGTTTCATCAAGACAGACCAGCAAGAAAGGCATCGATTTTGTATAAATAAATCTTAAAATGTAGGGATATTTTGCTGGAGATCATCTCCTCCCATTCCTAAATATGGCTCTTCTTCATATAGTTCCTCCTGGATTTGGATTTTTAAAGCACTTTTTTATTTTCTTGTTGCTTATTTTCAATGGATTTGAAGTAATGGGATTAAGTATGTAACAGGCTGACTGGAGGAAAGTTTTCTGCAGCCTACAAACACACAGAACGCAGCAGGTTTGATGTGACCCTGCTGAACAACATTCTGCTTAGGCTGCATTTTCCTTGGACATTCACACCATGCTGTTCTACACTAAAGTCTTACAACTTAGTCTGTCTTGATTGGCAGTAACGCCTTCCATCATAATTCTGCATAGTTCACATGAGTTTTCCAGTTGACAAATTGGAAAACTTTATTTATTTTGTGTCAAAAGCATTGCATACATACAGACAATGTAGTCGCTGTTGCCCGTTTTTGGTCTAAAATTATTTAGCCAGTATAATGCTCCCTCTATTTTATCAGTTTTATACTTATTTATGCAGTGCTTTTGACACAAAATAATTAAAATTGACAAATTCAGCAAGGGCCAAAAAGAAATATTTTCCACCCTCTGCTTTAAATACTAACAACCCTTTTCTGGGTTACATGTGAAATCCAGCAGAGAGTAAACACCTAAAGGATTCCTAAAGAACAAATACCAGACACTATTAAAATTCAGCAATCACAAAGTAGATACACACACTTATTTGTGATGGGACATATAAAAGAACGTTATATGCAACAGCAAATATTGCAACATGAAGAAAAAATAACAAGGTTAAAGATTTATATTCAGGGAGTGGAATCACATTCCACTATCATCTCACTCTGGCCCGATTTATCTTAATAATAGAGGCCAGCTCGCTAACCCAGAAAATGTAAATATGAGCATGCATTTTTAAATGATGTTATCTTGAAACAATCTGCTACGAGAAAAGAAGTTGACTTCCTGGATGCTACATCAATGAGTATTGACTCTTCTTTAATTTTTTCTATTACTCGGGTGAATAAGATACCAAGCAATCTTCATATAGGCTCATAATAATTTTATTTATTTATTTATTCACTATATTTATACCCCTCTCTTCTCACCCTGAAGGGGACTCAGAGCGGCTTACAGATTATGGCAAAATTCAATGCCAGATTATACATACAAATATTAAATATAGACATCTCAAATTATAAAACAGTTAAAACATATAAATACAATAAAACAGATTAAAACATAGTGCTGAGTCCCATAGTCATTATTTAAACTGCTACATTCAAGTCAGATTCCATATTACACTACTCCCTGAACACCTGTGTGCAAAATCAGGTCTTTAACTTTTTCCTGAACACCAGGAGAGATGGGGGCAGTCTGATGTCACTGGGAAGGGAGTTCTATGGCCGGGGGGCCACCACTAAGAAGGTCCTGTCTCTCATTCCCACCAGTCGCACTTGCGAAGGAGGTGGGACTGAGAGCAGGGCCTCCCCAGCAGATCTTAAGGCTCTAACTGGCTCATTTCCAGGGAAAGATAACCCATATTGGAAATTTTAAGCTTTCTCTTGACATGGCTCTGTAATAAAAATAAATATAATACAAATCTTTATATCTGTTTCTCACTGCAGTTATGATATATATCTACAATACCTTTTTTGCTATTTCATAATCTCTCAAGAGCTTGAAAAGTACCTTTCTAAAAGTACCTGTTGTGTGCCTTCAAGTTGCTTCTGACCTATGGAAATGCTAAGATAAATGTCTCACAGGGTTTCTCGGCAGGATTTGTTTAGAAGTTTGCCATTTACTTCATCTAAGTATGAAAGAGTGTGACTTGCCCAAGATCACCAAGTTGGGTTCATGGCTGAGTAATGATTAAATCCCTGGTTTCCTGAGTCATCACCAGTACTCTACTACACCAAGCTGGTTCTCTGTTACTACATCAGGGCCGTAGCCAGGATTTTGATTCAGGGGGGCTGAGTTTGGTTCGGGGGGCGAGACTGGGTGGAAGAGGGTCTACCCTAGCAAACCTTTTGTGTTGTTATCCCAATAACCCCATTAATGTGGGATATAATGAGCATGGTGATCAGATCATGATATAAATACACATAACAGTTTAAATAATGTACCAGTAAGGCCTTCTCGTGGACCACCTTGAGAATTTCGGGGGCTGAAGCCCTCTTAGCCCCCCCTGGCTACATGCCTGTACTACATCATAGTTTTCCAAAAGAGTTTCACTGCTACTGCTTGTTGAAATTGTTTCTAATGTGTTTCTAGTTACACATGATTAAATATATATGTCTGTGAATGTATGTATAATGACTGAATAGAGAAAGGTCCTACGCTCAAAAGTCCATTCAAAACTAAAATAGAATCATAGAGTTATGGAGTCACAGAGTTGGAAGGGGTCTCATAAGACCTCGTGTTTAACTCCCTGCTCAATGCAGGAACTCCTGCTAGAGCAGTGGTTCTCAACCTGTGGGTCCTCAGATGTTTTGGCCTTCAACTCCCAGAAATCCAACAGCTGGTAAACTGGTTAAGATTTCTGAAAGTTGTAGGCCAAGACACCTGGGGACCCACAGGTTGAGAACCACTGCGCTAGAGCATCCCCAGTAGGTAGCTGACTAGCCTGCTTTTGAAAATATCCAGAGAAGGAGATTCCAACACTGCTCTTGGTAATTGGTTCCATTGTTACTTACATTGTCAAGAAGTTCCTCCTTCAATAGAAGTATTTGCCTTCCAACCCCCGAAATAAAGAGACAGAAACCATCATTGGATTCAAAATTTGGGCAACCTTTATTAAAAGTTACCTATTTAACTTAAACTGAAACTTAGGTGTCAAGGGAACTGGTGTCAAGGGAACTGATGAGGCCAAGTTGAGGTAGCGTCTGCAAGCGGTCGACCCCTTGGCTACACTGGGAGACTCACCTGAGTCCCCTATAACACAGAACTGGACAACCTCTCAGGGAAACGCTGGAGAATTTCTCTGAAACTCTTTATACCGTACTCTCCAGTTTCTGGGCCAATGATATCCCCCTCACTCTTCAACTGCTGTCTAGGTGAGTGCATTTGTGCATTGGCCCAACACCCCTTTGAGGAGTATCTTGAGTGTATATTGATCTTTGGATTTCCCTAAACTATTTATGCTGGCCTATTTATAAGACCGCCATCCAACTAGCCCCCAGTAACAGTATAGGGTAGGCGAAAAAAAACCCTAGAACATAGAGGGGGGGAAATTCCTACCCGGCCCCATCAGGCGACCACTATACTGTCAACTGGACGGGAGTGATGTTTCGATGTCTCCAGAAGGAATGAGGCAGAAGGCTGGTCAAAGTAATTAGCCAGCCTCCGCCCATTCCTCTGGAAGATTCTTCAGAGGCAACCAATCGCCTCTCTTCAGGGGAGGAGCCAAATTCCTCTCCCCGCCTACTGCGTAGGAAGGGAAAGGGTATTCTTCCTTTAACTTAAAAGAGAACAAACTTGCAGAGAACAAACCTGCAACCTCTTTTTTGTTACAGCCCTTGAGGTATTTAAAAATATCCACCCCTCAGTCTTCTCTTCACTAGGCTGGACATGCCCTACTCCTCCACTTTTCCTTATATGTTTTGTTTTCCTTGCCTCTTATTGTTGCTACTCTTCACTGAACCTGCAGCAGTTTGTCTATAACTTTCTTAAAATGAGGCACCCAAACTTAACTTCAGAACTCCAGCATTACTCCAGAAGAAATGTGACCAGTGCATGATACATTGGAGCAGATGGGAGCCAGTATGGTCTAGTAGTTTGAACATTGGACTGCAACTCTGAAGACCAGGTTCCAATCACAGTTTGGTCACTGGGTGATCTTGGCCAAGATCTCAGGGCAAAACCATGGCAAACCCTTTTGTAACAAATCCTGTCAAGAAAACCAGTGAAAAAAATTGCCTTAGAGTCGCTGTAGGTTGGGAATGACACAAAGCACATAATATGACTTGAAGCTCTCGTCTACCTATTTGCTCTCTGTGTGTAGATAGAATTGTGGAGAATGCATGCACTTGAAAAAGCAGCAAAAACACTTGGCAAAAACATCAGAGCAATTGCATGAGAAATTAGTTGTTGGATATGCCTCAGTAATTACTCACCACTTCCCTACTACCTCATTTTCTTTTCTTGTCTATAAAATGGCCCAGAAGTAAATGCTTTGTATGTCACTACTTGAATAGCTGACTATATTTTAAATATCCTATGCAGGCAAAAGGCTCATGATAAACTTGTTGAAAAGATGGTTCTCCGCCTAGGAATTTGTTAGCTTATGCTTAGTGCATGAGTCAAGACCAACAAGTTGGAGATTCCTGTGATCACACATTTCACAAGTTACTGGGATGTGTGTGTGTGTAAGTTTATGTGTGCTGTTGAGATTATCAAGCAAGAGATGAGGATCACAAAACTGCAGATCTGTTGCTTGTGTGCTTGAATATTAGGCAGTTATCATAATTTTCCATTTCAGCTGTAGTAATAGAAATATGCTGATGATTGACATTCACTGACCACAGATAACGTATAAGAGGATGAAGACATTGTTAAGAACTGGGACTGTGGCGCAGCTGGCTGGGAGTCAGCTGCATAAGATCTCTACTGACCAGAAGGTCATGAGTTTGAAGCCTGCCAGGGTCAGGGTGAGCTTTCGACCAAATTGTGTAGCTCGTTGTCGACCTTTGCAACCCGAAAGACAGTTGCATCTGTCAAGTAGGAAAATTTAGGTACCACTTTGTGGGGTGGCTAATTTAACTGATTTACAAGGCCATAAAATCTCCAGGAAGTACGCAAAAGAATGAAGGAATGTGACAACTCCTCCTGGTGGCCAGACGCTGGAATGTTAAATTGCCTCTAAGTGTCTGTCTATATATGTTGTGTGTCTATGGCATTGAATGTTTGTCTGTATATTTACATTGTAATCCGCCCTGAGTCCCCTGCGGGGTGAGAAGGGCGGAATATAAATGATGTAAATAATAAATAAATAAGGATGGTTGTCTTTAAATGTTTTCTTTGCAGCATTGGAATCAAACTAGATGTAATGTAAAAATGTATATAGCATTCTATTGATCTTTTAAAAAATGAAAGGCTGAAGATATGGACCTTCTAGTAGCGGAAGAAGAAGAAGCGAAAGGGATATTTTACCTTTTCCCTGTTAAGTAGTTTTCTTTTGGCATGTGGGGTAGAAGTAGTTTGTGGGAGAGTGCTGAGAAAAAAAGGGTAGAGGGATACGATCAACCTTCCTCCTGCAGTTTTCAAATATACAGTAGACTACTGTTAGTTTTTAAAAGATGTTGGTGAAATGGTATACAAATACAGATCTCCCCCTTTTCTGGAAATATATCTGAATTGCCAAGTGACTGTAGGATCCAATTTGTATTTTCATGCATTGACCCATTCTCAAAGATATAACCTGTATGGTTTGGTCATTCCAAGACTACTCATTGGTTAAGGTTATTAGTGATCTAGTCCTGCAGAGGCAGTGTGGTGCTGTGGTTTAAGTGTTGCACTATTGCTCTGGTGACCATGTTTCAAATCCCTATGCAGTCATGTACATTCACTGGGCAACCTTGGGCAAGTCATACTCACAGACTCTGTGAAAGTCAATGGCAAATTTTTGAAGAAATCTTGCCAAAAAAATCCTACAGTAGGTCACAATAAGTTGGAAATTGGTCTAAGGAAATAATCACCACAACATCCTGCAGATGCTACGTTAGTAGCAAAGAGACATGACTAGCCTGATGCTATGCTAGGAAGGTCCAGGAATCTTCCACATAAATCATATTTGGTGGGTAATTCCTAATATCCTCTAGGTCAGCTGTTGGTTCATTTTGTTCTAAAAGCAACTGACAATTTCTCTCTTTTCTCTCCTTGATTACTTCATATGCATAAATACCACTATATATGATTGAAAGATGGTCATATGATGAGGGAATTGGGTTCATTTTACTCATATTTACCATGCTAGCTGACTTTTTGAATAAGTCTCGTTTTTCATGTAACCAGAATGTAACAGATACTTTAAAAGTGGAAGAGGTGGGCTGACCTTTGAAGAATATATGCAAAGAGTATTTGACAGTCTGTCCATCACATCAGGTTATGTCTAATCCTGAAAACATATCCTAGATTCTTAAAATGAAATGAATTTATCTTTGCTGTGAACGGTTTACCTTAATTACAAAACATATGCTTTGTATGTAGAAAGCTGTTCCATGTGGCACCTGTAAGTACCTTGGTGTCTTCGTTTTTAGGCCTGCTCCTGAGGTTATTTGGGGTGCTGATTCAGAAAATTGCATTGGATAGACCACATCAGCTCTAGGTTATTAAATATGGTTTTCTGTGGACAAGCAGATGATGAGTATTGTGTGGCATCTGTTCTGTATCAGAAACTAGAGCTGATGTGGTCTATCCAATGTAATTTTCTGAAACAGCACCCCAAATAACCAAACTGAATTTAAAATTGACCAAAAACTGATTCGTAACCCTTTTGGTACTAATGTTGGAGAGTGGTCACTGGTCAAAAAAAGGTTGGGAACCACTGATTTAGAAAGAAAGAGGCTTGTTTTATTTTTCAACCTCACAAAGGCTGAAGTTTTTTTTAAAGTTTGCCATCTGGTAAGCATTAAAATATGACTCTTACTTTCAGTTTTGTTAGTTGCTACCCAGTAGATAATGATAGACTGAGGTAAATTCTTCTTCAAACAACTTAACAGATGGATTCATTTTATTTTTGATTGCCAGGGGACTGGACTGTCATGTGTGGTAATCAGCTTTGGTTGATACATTGATATTGAATTTATGTGATGTCCTTAAGCTTTTCCTCAAGCTACTTCAATACTACCAGCCAGTAATCTTGCATCTGAACTGCAGCCTCACGCTTTTCATCAAATGAACTTCCAAGCAACCCTTAGTCCCTTATATTTCTCATTAGCTCAGCAGTGTGTTCTTTAGGAAAGCCTCTCTGCTTCTAGTTCATTAGTTCTTCTCTATGGGTGTGACAGAGTTCTGTTCTGACATTTGAGGGGCTTGATTTTTCCCTTGCTTTTTGTCTTCACTTTATATTCTGCAGGTACCTTTTATCCTAGAGGGTATTAAAGCTCCTTTCACACTGTGAACAAAATTGTGCCTTTCATTCTGATGACATAACATTGTCAGTTTTGATGGGCTAAAAAAAGAGAAAAGTAACTGGCTCTATGCAGCATTCAGCTGTGTGCTGAAAGTTGCAGCTATTACTGCACACAATTGAGTATAATTTTTATAAAGTTACCTATTGAGTATATTTACAATAACAGGAAAATATGCTTGTAATGGAAGGGTTTCAGTAATGTTTTGTCATCTAGAGATACACTAATAAATGGTCTGAGTAAAGAAGTCCTGTTGGCATGTGTGAAATTGCACTGTGATAATACTGCACCTTTGTGGGAGACAGAAGCCTATGATGTCTAAATCTAATAATATTTCCAAAACTCATAGTAGCATTTGACATTTAACCCTGTTATATTAGAGGTGTTCCATGTGTTAGGCAAAACTGGAGGATAGACTAAACTGATACAATTCTATACTTGACTGCTTCAGACTTATGGCTAGGTGCCATTTTTAAAAACACTCCATAATATTAACCACACACATAAACACATCACTTTTCTGTGTGCAATTTTGAATGATACTAATTACTCAGATCCAATAATAATAATAATAATTTATAACCCACCCTCTCTCCCCCAAGGGATGTTTCCAAAAGATAACAAAAATAGCAAACATTCATACCCAAGAACAGTCAAACAATAATCAAGGCAAAACATGAAATAAATAAACTCAATATCTATATCTATAATAAAAGTGAAAATATTTATGTGTGTGAGTAGCTGGGGTGCGCTCTTTCACAGACAGGCTCCCACTTCCACAAACAGCTATAACCCCCACCTATGAGGACCCATCAAAGGCCCTCCCTCCAATGACATTGCAGGTTATAGTGAGCACCGTGAACATGTACAAGCCCTGCCAGTGTCCTCCACAAACACAAGATTGCCTACCACCCAAGTGAAGGCTTTCATAAGGGGACAATTTTATCCTAGATTTTATTTTATTATTTTATTTATTTTATTATTCGGGCTTCTATGCCGCCGACTCCCTGAGGCTCGCAGCGGCTTACAGGAGCCGAAGAGCACAGTAAAATACAAGGCAATAAAACAGTTAAAAACAATTAAAACAACAGCAGTACAGCAAACAATAGCACAATTCAACAATGAGCAGCACATCGTCCTAGGACGAACGAACAGATGGCGGGGCATGGGCAGGACCTACTCGCCAAAGGCCTGCTTAAACAGGTAGGTTTTACAAGCCCGTCTAAACGGGAGCAAGTCCTTCATGGCCCGAGTTCCGGCCGGGAGGGCGTTCCACAGCGTAGGCGCTATGACAGAGAACGCCCTCCGGCGGGTAGATGTCAATCTTGCAAGTTTCGCCGAAGGTATCTCCAGGAGGTTGGAGTCCTCAGACCGAAGTGATCTCGAAGGGCAGTATGGGGTGAGACGGTCCCTCAGATACGCTGGCCCCAGGCTGTGCAAGGCCTTAAAGGTGAGAACCAACACTTTGAAGGTGATCCGGTGCTCAATTGGTAGCCAGTGCAGATCCTGCAAAACAGGTGTTATGTGGCCGCCTGCTGGCGTGCCAGACAGGAGCCGGGCGGCAGTGTTCTGCACTAGCTTGAGCTTCCGGGTCACCGACAGAGGAAGGCCAACATAGAGTGCATTGCAGTAATCCAGCCTTGAGATGACCGTGGCTTGGATCACCGTGGCCAGGTCGTTCCGGGAGAGATAGGGGGCCAGCCTCCTTGCCTGTCGCAGATGAAAAAGGCGATCTTGCTGACCGCAGAGACCTGGGCCTCCATGGTCAGCTGGGAGTCCAAGTGGACCCCCAGGCTCTTTACGGAAGACGATGGGCATAACGCCGCACCATCCAGGCTCGGAAGCTGGACATCTACATTACCCGGGCAGCCCAGCCACAAGATCTCCGTCTTCGCCGGATTCACCCTCAACCTACTGGCTCGCAGCCATCCAGTAACGGCTTCGAGGCAGTGTTGGAAATTATCGGGGACGGATCCCGGCCTGCCCTCCATCCTCAGAATGAGCTGGGTGTCATCAGCGTACTGGTGACACTCCAGCCCATAACTCCGCACCAGCTGTGCAAGCGGCTGCATGTAGATGTTAAATAACAGAGGGGAGAGAATGGCCCCTTGCGGAACTCCACAAACTAATGGGGAGCCCTCGGAGACCACCTCGCCCCTCCTCACACGCTGAGACCACTGGTGGAGGAAGGAGGTCAGCCATTTAAGGGCAGTTCCCCTCACTCCAGCCATGGCCAGGTGGTGGATCAATAGATTGTGGTTGACCGTGTCAAACGCTGCCATGAGGTCCAATAACACGAGCAGCGCAGACCTGCCTTGGTCGAGCTGGCAGCAGAGTTGGTCTGTGATGGAGACCAGGACCGTCTCCGTCCCATGCCCCGAACGGAAGCCGGACTGGAAGGGGTCAAGCCATGTTGCATCATCTAAGAAGGACTGCAACTGCTCCATTACTGCCCTCTCAACTACCTTCCCCAGGTACGAAAGATTCGACACTGGTCGGTAGTTGGAGGGAACTGCAGGGTCTAATGACGGTTTCTTCAGTAATGGAGCTACCACCGCCTCTTTTAAGCACTCTGGAAAGACTCCTTGCTCAAGGGAGCTATTTACGATATTCAACAGAGGCCCACGTAACCCCTCCAGGCAAGATCTAACAAGGCAGGAGGGGCACGGGTCGAGGGAGCAGGTGGTAGGCCTGGTTGCAGCCACTATCTTATCAACAGCATCTGCGTCCAGTGGCCGAAACCGGTCGAGGGTGGGCCCGGCGGAGGGCCACGGGGTCTCAAGTTCTCTTACTGTGTCAACCGTGGCTTTCCAGAGCTTGTCTGTGAAGAAGCTCTGGAAAGCACCGGCAGTAAGGGCCTGATCACTATTTTTTGGGACAGTAGGGACAGTCGTCAAAGACCGAATTACCTTGAACAATTGGGCCGGGCGTGAACTGGCAGACGCTATCGAGGCGGAGAAGTACACATTTTTGGCTGCCTTGACAGCACGCTCATAAGCCTCTTTAAATAGCTTATAAGCTGATACTGAGGCTCCGTCGCGGAGTTTCCTCCACACACGCTCTAGCCGTCTCCTCTCCCGCTTCATCGACCTAAGATCTACTGTATACCAAGGAGATCGATGTTTGCGGGGTCGGAGAGGACGCCTGGGGGCAATCTCGTCGAGAGCTCTGGCTAGTGAGGTGTTCCAGGCGTGAACCTGCTCATCGACTGAGACGCTGATAGACTCCAGATCCCTCAGAGCATTCAGGAACCTTTCGGGTTCCATAAGTCTCTTTGGGCGAACCAAAATCCATTCGGCGCGCTTGCATGGGGGGGGGGGGGGTTGCTCAACCCGGATCCTTAGAGCACAGTGGTCCGACCATGGAACCTCTATTACGGAGGCTAGGTCCACTTGAACCCCCGCGCTGAAAACCAAGTCGAGGGTGTGCCCAGCCGAATGGGTTTATGTGTTTTAGACCAGTGATTTTCAACCTGAGGTTCCAAGATGTTTTTGGCCTACAACTCCCAGAAATTCCAGCCAGTTTAACATCTGTTAGGATTTCTGGGAGTTGAAGGCCACCTGGGGACCCCGGGTTGAGAACCACTGTTTTAGACAAGAGAGTTGTGTTCCTTCCTTCTTTTGAAGCAGGCTTCTTTCTAATGCCTTTTCAACCTGTGGGTCCCAAGAAGTTTTGGCTGTCAACTCCCAGAAATCCTAACTGCTGTTAAACTGCCTGGGATTTCTGGGAGTAGAAGGCCAAAACACCTGGGAGCCCACAGGTTGAGAACCACTGGCCCAAAGCAAATAGAAGTGACTTTATATGCCACATTATGGCAAGATCGCATCAAAGATCAGGGACAGGTCTAATCCATTCACTTGTATTAATACACTAAATACTTTTTCCTAAGATAACACTCTATCAGAGAGTAAGAGTGCTGTAGTGCTTTGAGAGTTGGACTGGCACTCTTGGAAACAGGATTTTAATCCCTGCATGGCCATGGAAACCCATTGGATGACTTTGAAAATATACTCTCTCAATCTCAGAGGAAGACAAATACACCACCCCTTTGAGCAAATCTTGCAAGAAAATCTTGTGATAGGTTAATCTTAGGATCGCCATAAGTTGAGAATGATTTGAAGACACACAGAAACAAAGTACCCTTACATCAGTTGAGGAAGGAGTCCATATTGTATCTTCGCAAGTCCTGATTTCTCAAAGCTTTAGATATCTCCACCAAAAAAATGTTCCATTTTTACATGGAAATAATGGCACCTACTGACAAGGCAACGAAAAAAGGAGATCCAGTATAGTACAAGCAAATATTTGCTAGCGCTGCATAATTCATTTTGCTATATCAAAACTAGCCTATTGCCCAGAGCAGCTATACCATTCCTCTCAATTGCACTGGCCATTTGTCAGATTGGTTTCATGCATGTTTTCACCATTTTGTCAGATCTAAGCTACATGAATTTTAATGCTCGGAGAGAGAGCACTTCCTACCAACCCCAAATGATCTGATTATCGCTTGGTTGCAATTAATGGACCTTCTGCCTATTGAACACATCAGTGAGAAAGCAAATGTGAATTGTCCATTAGCTCAGCCATCTGGCAATGTAAAAAGTTGGCCAATTGTCATGTAGCTATAAAAAACAAAGCCTTTGCCAGGAAAGACTGATTTATTGATCATATATTCAAATAAAACACCCACTGATGAAACATTAAGAGATTTTAAAAAATCCCACAATGCTATTCTTTATTTCAGTGTTGCTATCTTGGCTTCTGAAAGAGGAAACCCTTTTGTGTAAGTTTGCACATTTGCAAGAACAACTTGTTTGTAAGACTGTTCTCTACATATTATGGCAACATGAAAAAATATATCAGAAGTCCTTAAACTTTTTGTAATGTTTAAAGGCAGAGAGTTTTCCTTCTGAAGGTGACCAGTCTCTAAGGAGTTACCTATTTCAGATGAATGATGAAGTCTAACAATGGAAAGTGGTTTCAGGCGAGGAAACAATTCAGCACCCCTTCTTTCAGCCTCAAAGAAGCTTTAAATCCTCACCAGCAACCTGGTTTTTAAGATTGCCGTCACATCTAGTTAGCCCCTGAGCTACTTTGTTTTAACTAAAGTAGTAAATCTATTCTGATAAGATAAGTGCCAGCCTTAGGGTGGGCATATACTTTTTTGAGTTTAAGAGTGGCTTAATGCAGTTTCATGTAATTTAATTAGGGACACAGTAAGAAGGTACAGAAAATTGAAACAACAGTGCCCTCATCAAGATGGTTATCAGTTCAATGGTATTAGGTTCAATGAACAGTAAATTAGATTAAGGGACTAAATATACATGTATGTGTGAAAATGTGCTTATATAGAATATCTTTACTGCTATCATATAATTGATATTTACTTTCTTGCCAATGTCTATGAATGTAACCCAGATTTATGTGTTCTATAGAAGATTAACGGATACTTATGTAGGAAAATAATGCAATGATGAAGGTATTCTAAGGTTCTGGATAGATATGTTCCGATGTTTCAGATGGGATGCTAGATTCCCACCTCATCACAGATCTATGTACTTTTTGATTCTTCTGAAATGAATGAGACTTTCTTTTCCATAACTGAGTTTATTTTAAGACATTTTAATCTATACTTACATAATAAGAGTGGAAATATCACAGTGAGGCAGCACCTCCTTTGTAATTGTTCCACTATCTTTGAATTCAAGATGGACTGTGAGTGTCAGGAGAAAAGGTTCCCCCACCCTTCCCGCTCTACCACTTCAGTTTTCTGTCTTGAAGCATGAAGTAGCCATAAAAACTGCAATGAATTTTGAAGAAGTATGAAATTCTAATTCTCTCCTATTTGAAATGGCTTCAGTTAACATTTGAGGTTAATTGTGCTTTGGCTCTGGGGCTCTCTTTTTAACATCTTGAAGTGGTCCAACCCCTTCTTAATTAGTTTGGCTTAGAAAACGAATGCTGTCAGGAGCAAGGAGGTGTGAGCCTGAAACCAAAGGGATTCTCAGTTGTCATGTTTTATAGCAAGCAACAATTAATCAACCAGTGGATTAGAGAGTGTCAGGTTATAAATTCACAACAAGCAGAAGTTTATGGATAGGAGCTGTCCAGCCTTTCTTGATCTTCCATCTATTCCTGTCACATGCTCGGATGTGTTCCACATACATTCATTCATCCTCTTCCTTGTGACATGTGTCTGACTACAGACAACAGTTTATGATATATAGGATGGTGAGTTATTAAAAGGCAATTTTGTTTCCTTCAGAGAAGGATCAAGTACATAAGGCTGCTTATGCCGTGTATATTTTTTTTGCAGAGCTTTTCTGATATCTCTTTGACAAGGTCTGCTGTGGTTTCTGCTATCAGGTGCAGCCCTTACATAGCAGGATTACTGTCATCTAGTCAAAAGGTTCACTGATACTAACTGCTGCATTCAAAATCTGCAAATACATGTAACTACGAGACAGTAGCTATTCATTCACTCACTCCAGATCAAACACTGGCTACTCATTTCATTTCTGGTGCATGTGTGATAACTCTCATTGCTAATTCTCCTTTAATAACAGCAACCTCATTCTCATAGGAATGTTAGAAAACAGGATCAGCCTTTTAGGGAAAACAGTAGGAGCAGTCTTCATGTGTCATGGGCCACATTTATTATTATTATTTATTATTTATGGCATTTTACCCCGCTCTTCTCAACCCCCGAGGGGGGACTCAGAGCGGCTTCTAAAAGGCATAATTTGATGCCTACATCACAATCGCAGTATAAAACACAATATAAAACCCTCCAGCATTCGACACTAAAATACATTAAAATACAATTATATTCACACATCCTATGCATTCACCTATGTTAAAAACAGTGTTCCGTCCATAAAAGCATTGAGCCCTATTCACCAACTTTCCATTAAAACTACTAAAGTGCTGTCCTGTGCTACTATGCGAACGCCTGGTCCCACATCCAGGCTTTCACTATTTCCTAAATGTCAGGAGGGATGGAATTGATCGTATGTCGCTAGGGAGCGCATTCCACAGACGGGGAGCCACCACCGAGAAGGCCCTCTCCCTCGTCCCCACCAGCCGCACCTGGGAAGCCGGCAGGAGCGAGAGCATCATCATCATCATTGAAAAACATTTCTTTTTATTTCCTATGTGACTAATAAATTGCAAAAAGGTAAATGAATGGGCCTCAGAGCAAGTCAAGACAGAGGTCACACTAGAAGTGAATAAACCGAGGCTGCCATACTTTGGACATGCCATGAGATGATGTAACTCTTTGGAAAGGATGATAATGCTTGGTGAGGTCAAAGGCATTAGGAAAAGAGGGATGCTGAATTACAGATGGGTGGATTCAATCGAGGAAACCATGGCCTTTATTTTGTAATACCTAAGCAGGACAGCTATTGACTAGGGTTCCTGGAGGTTCCTCATTCATAGAGCTACCAGAAACAAAAGTTGACTTGATAGCATCAACATTAGTTGGTTAAGTGTAACAAAAGTAAAAAATCCTTCTCATAAAAATACAACACTTTTTTGTAATTTAATCTCAAAAATACTGAAAATAGGCCTCTTCTTTTACACTTCCACTGATTAAGTGTCACACAGCTGGCATCTACTCAATGGATGCTATGCAGGGAGAGATGATCCCCTTGCTCCCCAAATAAGACCCCTGACCTCCTGAATTTTTTTTACCAGTTTCCAGATTTATTGCATTCTCAGCAATGCATGAGAGTGAGATTTTTAAAATCACAATAATTTTCACTACCAATGCAATGTTGGCCTTTATTTTCCCATCTTAGAAGTCAATTCTATGTTTAACTTTTTTATGAATCTCCCAGGTGAGCTAACCTGACATTCTGTTTCTTCAGAATAAAAAGCCTTATATGGCTCAGGTCCAGGCTGACCACATCCCCTTTTACAAACTTGTCTGGGCCCTGAGATGTTCAGGAAAGTCCCTTCTCTTGGTCCCACTTCCATCTCAAGCTCAGTTGGTGGGAACTTCTTGGTGGCTGCCCCTTGACTCTGGAACTCCCTCCAGGCAGGCTTTTAAAGAAGGTTTCAAAGATCTTGTCAGAGGATGTTGTTTTATTTATTTATTGTTTGTTTGTTTGTTTATTTATTTACTATATTGTTACCCTGCTCTATCTCACTCCAAGGGGGACTCAGAATGATTTACAATTTGGCAAGATTCAATGTCGCCTTTCAATACAAATAGATAGATAGTACACGTCAAGCAATAAAAACAGTTAAAAACATAATGCCTCATCCCATTTTAGCTCTGAATAAGTTTTTAATTCATTTTATGGATTTTAACTGTTATTTTAAAATTATCATTGATATTTAATTGTGTTTAAATGTTTGTATATTTGTGGATTTTATATTGTATTAAAATGCTTTTAATGTAAGGCACTTTGAGTCTCCTTTGTGGAGAGAAAAAGCAGGTATAAATAAACATAATAATCATTATAATGATGTAAAAGCCACTATTTCTCTTCCAGCAACTGGTATTCCAGAGGCATATTACCTCCAATCATGGAAATGCATGAACAAACAGCAAAACAAGAAGGAGCTGGGTCAATAGAGACCAATGGAGGTCGAAAGAGTCTGGGGAGGGTAAGCATGAAATAATGTATCATGGTTCTTGCTAGTGTCCTCTCAACCCTGACAGCACCACTGGCTGGTCGTCTATGAACTGGTATATGGATATTATATTAGGAATGACTGCACATAAACTGAGTTGTAGAAGTTTGTTGTTACCATTGGCTAATAGTAGGTCGAGCTCCACTAGACATCCATGAACCATAGTCTGTTTCCATCTGCCATTGTTTTGACAGGTTTTAATTCTTAATGTCCCAAAGTCCAATTCTCCTCCAGACAGAGGATATAACACCAATGGCCAATGCTAATCTATCGACATTTTTGCAAGAGAGGAATCGAGGCATATGTGGGGGTCAGGAAGTCCACAAATAAGAAAAGCAGGGCTGGAAGCAATGCTTAGAGATAAAACAAAGATGACTACCCAAATCTGGCACATGAACAATAATGATGATTAATCCTGTCTTTCCAAAAAAACCCACGGTTTGGTTGCTGCTAAGCCACACAGGGGATAGCATGGCTACTAGAACAAAATTAAAATGTTCTGCACAGGTGGTTGATTTTCTTCCCTGTCAGTTGGTGAGAAAGAGAGAGAGGAGAGAGTTTTCTCCACTGCTCTGATTTTCTAACATAAATCACTTGACCAAATATTAATTTCCAGGAGATAAATGATTTCTTTGATGAGTGGCCTGTGATTGTGAGGTATGCTAAACTTCCATATCTTTGTACCAGTAAAGGATGAGCTTTTCCTCCTCCCACCTCTCCCTCTCTCTCTCTCTCTCTGGACTTTAATCATCATGATAAATATGCTTAACTTGCTTCATCAGCCAAACAATACACTCCTAATCTTCTAAGATCTGAGCTCTGGCAATCACAAAGTTGAACCTGATGTCTATTGTACTGTATGATAAGTTATGCTCCCTTCCATAAACTGTTTCTTATGTAATTGCTTCCCAGTACCTCTAGGTCAGGGGTGCTCATTGGGTAGATTGCGATCTACTGGTAGATTGCGTAGGGTGTCCTGGTAGATCGCAAGCAGGGCGGGAGGAAGGCTCAGTCCCGCCCCGCAGGATCCTGCCGCCGCCCAGGTGCAGAAGGAGGTTGGACTGGATGGCCCTTGGAGCTCTCCTCCTATTCCAGGACCCATTGTTATTATTATTATCATCAGAGGCTGAATGGCCATCTGTGAGGAATGCTTTGATTGTGTTTTTCCCTTATGGCAGAAGGAGGTTGGACTGGAGGGCCCTTGGAGGTCTCCTTCTACTCTAGGAACCTGTTGTTGTTGTTATTATTATTATTAGTAGTAGCAAAGGCTGAATGAATATTATCATCAATATCATTATGAATAAATTCAGGGGCTTATTATACTCACATTTAGTTGAATTCAGTCTTAAAATATATTATATGGCTCTCACTGAAATAAATTTCCAAATATTTTGCTTTTATGGCTCTCTGAGTAGTGGGTAGGTAGATCATTTTGACTTGGTTGTTTTATAAGTAGCTCGCATGCTGAAAAAGTGTGAGCACCCCTGCTCTAGGTACTTAAAGTCAGTCAGCTGAGAAATGTGACTTCAAAACAGAGAAAACACCAGTCATCAGTGATCACTCATGTCCGAGTATGATTGTCTTCCAAGTGTAGTGGCTTGTTGGTTGGTCTGTAGGTGACTGTAGATATACCTATTCTTGATCTGCATGTTCTTCCACAGTGAGGGCATCGATTTCCAGGTGGAAGGCAGTCACAGTCAGGGTTGGCTTGATGCACCTTCCTCTTGACACGTTTCTCCCTTTCGCACAGCCCTTTGAACTATAGAACAGGGCATATTTCCCACACCATTATTAATTCTATCAGGTGGTATTGGGTCAGGAAACAGAAACTTCAAAACAGAAAAAAACACCAGTAGCTTCTTAAGGGCTAACATATTTATTATAGTGTGAGCTTTCCTGGACTTCAGTCTTTTCCAACAGATGTTGATTTAAGTTGAAACAGTTAAAAAAGTAATATTTGAAATGCTGCAGGTCTCTACAGTTTTTGCAGCAGCTGATACACCCATGTCTAGCAATTCTAAAAATATTGGCTTGGCTGAAAATGCTTAATATTAGCTTTGCTTGGTTTCATCCTAAATTGTTTCTTCTAACTACTCATTCTCTTTAAACAAAAACAAATGCACAGTACAGCCTTGTTATGATCTGAGATACAAAAGCAGTCTTTTTTTCCTCCTATACATTTGCTGAGGTTAGATAGAATTCCTGCAAAAGTGGAAAAAAAATGGAATAAAAACCTGCTATGGTTTAACCTGAGAGAACCTCTTTATAGGAATTTGTAGTTTTTCCTCTGCGACTCTGTGGTCAGCTTTCTGCCAGAAACTGGAGGACCTAGGGATTTCTAAAGACACCCAATTAATAAAATCCGTGAATAATCAGATCTGCAAAAGTTAAACCCACAAATTCGGATGGCTGACCATATTACTTACATAAATACTTGAATCTGAAACAAAAGTCAAATGTGGGTCAGGCTGAGCACTTTGTTTATGGTTTTATTTCTCAAATGCCTGGTTACTTTATAAAAAGTCTATTTTTTTTAAAAAAAGAATATTTAAGAGTCTCTTCAGTGGCAAGTGAGTGGTTTTTGTGATTGTCCTACAAGAACATCAAACTTTCTTTGTGCAAATTTGCACTTGTATGATAAAAGCACGGAAGGGGAAATTGCCCAGAGTTGGATTAAGAAGCACATGTGCTAGAGATACTATGTGTGTGCAGTTTGTTCTTGACTAATAGATTCCCCTCTCACACCAACATATGTGACTACCGTTACCAGGATCTTACCATGACACTGATCCCAATCCAGATTGGAATCACTGAGGCTGGAGGAGCAGAGATATTTGGGGGGGGGGAGCACTTAAAACTCTCCCCCATGTTAAGGCCTTATTCCAGTGTTTCCCAACCTTTTTTGAGCCGCAACACACTTTTTACATTTGCAAAATCCTGGGGCACACCACCAACCAAAATGACACAAAATGACACTCTAACACAGTAATACATATAGTTAATATGTTTTTTTACTGTATTTATTCCTGGCAGGAATGGCAGAAAGACACAAACTTCCCATACAGAACTCCCATAACCAAGAGATAATGCTATAAGAGTTTGGTGGGCATTGACCTTGAGTTTTGTAGTTGTAGTTCACCTATATCCAGAGAGCACTGTGGACTCAAACAATGTTGGATCAGGACCAAACTTGGCATGAATACTCAATATGCCCAAATATGAACGCAGATGGAGTTCAGGGGAAATAGACCAGGACATTTGGGAGATGTAGTTGCTGGGATTTATAGTTTCCCTACAATCAAAGAGCATTCTGAACCCCACCAATGATAGAACTGGGCCAAACTTCCCATACAGAACCCCCAGGAGGCAAGAGGAGGTATCTACTTGGGGAAAGGGAGGCAGGCCTTCCCAATGCATGGAGAGGGAGAGACCAAGTAGACAACGGGTGGGGAGGGGGGTGTTTGTAATTTTGTGCCTTTATCGAGGTAGGTTTCTTAGGGTTTTTATACTTCAACAAACTACACTCTTCCCCCCTCCCCTCCTGGAGGTTCCAATTTCCCACGGCCCTGGCACACTGGTTGGGAAACACTGCCTTATTCCATTTCCACATCTTACCAGTTCTGCTCATGGGCTGTGTGTGTGTGTTGTATTCCTAGGACAGATAGCCACTTAGGCCTTTTACACACAGCTGAATCAAACCCCACATTTTCTACTTTGAACTGGAATATATTGCAGTGTGGACTCAGATAACCCAGTTCAAACAGATATTGTGGCATTTTCTGCCTTGATATTCTGGGTTATATGGCTGTGTGGAAGGGCCCATAGAGGGAAGTTTTACAAGAAATGGTGATACCTCCAATAATTTCCACAGCCCTTTGTATACTGTAGAACAGGGCATTTTCCCCACACAATTATTAATTCTATCAGGTGGTATTGGGTCAGCAAACAGCTGTAAATTGTTTACCATATCATGCTCACAGCCTGATACTTGCTATGGTATAGAACTAAATTTGACTTTACTGAGAGCCGATGTGTTTTTGTGGTTTGACTGTTGGACTACAGCTCACCGGTGCGTCCCCACTCAGCCATGGGAACCACTAGGTGACTTTAGGTACATCACACACTCTCAGCCTCAGAGGAAAACAAAGGCAAACCCTCCCTGAATAAAACTTGCCAAGAAAATTACATGATAGAGTTACCTTAGAGCCACCATAAGTCAGAAACAGCTCAAAGGCACACAACAATAACAACAAAGTTAGTTGTAGAAGAATCTAATTCCAGTCCTTCATTTCAAGGGATTTTCCACAGCTATGCATTTAAATTCTACATCATGCCTATTTTGCTTTGAGCTGGATCCAATCATCTGGTTTACCCTTACTGCGTTTTTGGATGTTGTTTCTTTCACTTTCATGCTGCTTCTGTCACTTTCAATGTGTGTGATTCCTTTCTCCACTTGTAATCATACTGTGGCTTAATATTTAACTATGGCTTCATGGACCATAAACAAAATTCAACCCTTCTTTTGGTCATCTGCTAGCATACGTTAGGTTGTGTTCATAGCTACAAGCCCAGGACATCTATTTTTTAAATCCCTCAAAGCACTAGCATAGAGAACTGTTCATTTGTATTCATGGATGCTTGTCATTCCCATGACAACAATGAAGACAATAATGTTTCAGGCCATCTACCAGGTAAGTTAGTTGTGGCTTCAGTGTGCATTGAAACCAAAAGCAGAGGCTAGAAAAGGAGTCACTAACCTAACACTTTTGTGAGATTTTATCTGAAGATCTTCGGCAGTCAACCACAAAGTTTCCAAATTTGTTAGAATGCATGTGTCAAAAACTGGGACTTTGTGCAAAGGGTATGAATGAGTCATTTGACATTTTCAAATTGAAAAGTCATTCTGCTACATTTATTTCGAATCTAACCATATTCACACAATAAGCAATGCAGGGGGAAAAAGACCTTTTCTTTTGTGCATTACACATTTTCAAACACTGAGAGAAAAATACTAGATGTCATAAAACGGTGGGAGCAGTGTGAGTCTCCACAGGCCCAATACCTTATTAGACCTGGGTCTTTCAGGAAGGCCCAGATCTAATGGGGTATCTAATTTATTCGGAACAAAGCAGGTAGTAGTAGTAGTAGTAATACTTTGTTTATATACCAGGTAAACCGTGGTTTGTTCTGAATTAATTCAGTTTTAAGGCCTGTCTGGATGGGTCCTCTGTCTTGGAGCCCATTTTAAAAGGCTGCTTGTGTCAGGGATTCTTATACCTTTTCTACTCACAACTCCTTTTAACCCAGGTATATAGATATCTTAAATTGGTATAAAGATCAAATATTTACTAATCTTAAACAACCATTTGCATGGCTTGATTTTGCTTTTTGAGGAGTACAGTACAGCTGAAGCATTTTCTGCAGAGTCCACAGTAAACACTCCACATTGTTGCTAACAGAATTGTGTAAATGTCTAGGTGGGTTTCCGAAACCCTTTGTAGCTGCCAATTTTTGTGTGACTCCGGCATTGAGCTAAGAGGACCCCATTTGAGGTTGTTACCCAAAATGTAAGAAGCAGTGCTTTTCATGACTCAAGACTAGGCTACTTGAAATATAGACTCAGCTTTATGAGCCTGCTCAGACTTCCTTATAAGAAGCCATTTTCTCCACCAGCAAAGCTGCTTGCCAACAATCTTTTTGAGATTGTTCATGGGCTATACAATCCCCTGTCCAGTCTGTATCCACTTTTCTTGTCTTTTTTTGGCAGAAAAAGAAATACTTTTGTGTTTTAGGCCTATTTGTTACCGAATTTGGTTTTATTCTGGTGGGTGCTACCCATTTCTTGTTACTCACTGAAAGTATTTTAATGGATGTGTTATAAAGTAACACTCGTAATGACTGTGTTTCCCTGCGTTCATTATAATTTTACAATTGGCAAATTTGTATCCCATTGTTAGCTGCCTTGAGCACTATTTTTTTAATGGAAAAGGTGTTTTAAAATAATTTGTTTTAAAAAATCTTAATTATAGTGCCTTTCAAGAGTGACAACTAGTGTCAATTCAATCAGCTCTACTTAATGTAACAGCATGTTGCTTTGGCTTGTTCTCATTTCAACAGCCACACATCCTTTTAAAGAAAATATTTAAATGCATGGTCTTCAAATAACTGGAAGGGAAATCATAGCAGACCTATCCGTCCCATTGCTCTTTTATCTTGCCCTGCTGCCTTTCTCTTCTTCCCCCCAGCAGTCTTACAAAATACGAGGATCTTTTGACCCATAGGTCTGAAATGACTTGAAGGCATTTAGTAACAACAAAACGTGGTAATGATCAGGTATCACCCATGTGGTCTACAACAGTACTATTCAAAGTGGTAATCCGTAGACACTGGCTGGTCCATCAGCTATTGTTTGCCAGTCTTCAGCATTTCCAAGAAATAAAAAATATTGTAGTCAATGGCTAAAATGTGTGTCAGTCTCTGGCATATGGTAAAAGAAATCGTGCCAATCCCTCATAGCAGATAGCTGAAGAAGCACTGCTGTACAACTGTCACTGCCATTTTATTTTACTTTATTTTACTACATGCAGTCCTTGAGTTTCAAACATCCTACTTATTTATTTATTTATTTGTTTGGACTTTTATGCCGCCAACTCAACAGGGCTCGCACAGACAACTACTTACAGACAACTCCTACTAAGAACTGAGGTGAACAATGGGAAGGGAGAGAAAACTACCCCTAGGAAGGGAAATTCACTCCTGGAAGAGTTATCATGGGGAAAAGGTGTCCTCACTGCAGCTTTCTCACCATCCACGTTTCCACAACAAAATCCAATGTTCCTGTTCCAATTCACATACAAATTCAACTGAAGAACAAACCCATGGAACCTATCTTGTTTGTAACTTGAGGACAGTCTGTACTTTAAAAGGATGCCTACTTTTTTGGTGACGAGAGGTGCTTTGGCACCTCCCTCCTTTTGCTTTTCTCCCATATTGGCAAGACACTGTCCTATTAGTCAACTGTTTTCTCTTGTTATTTCTCTGGCCATGCAGTCAGTCAGAAAAGACCACATTTCATCACCAAGTTATGCCCTCTGCCCCATGGAAGATTTCATGTGGAAGCAGAAGCTCTCCAATGGAGCCTCCTTCCTTGCTGTCCCAAGAGGCGAGAGAAGTGATACCTTCTGAGCACCGGAAAGCATCAATGGGGCTTTATTTTCTCTTTGAGAACTAGTGGATAATTGTTAATTTTTTTCTTCCAGGAATGAAGAGACTTTTCCTCCATCAGAAAGTTCCTCCCAGGTTGCATAAGTTCCCTTTCTCACCTCCTCCCCAGTTTCATCTAAAAGACTGACATTGAAACCACTTTCAGTTTTGCCTGAGAGTATATGCCATTTAAAGTCACGTGATTTTCAGAAAAAACTAGTGCTCAAGTTTGTCTGTAGGTGTACTGATGAATGAGTGGAGCTTTCTTCCAATTATACTCACATTGGATTGTACAATAGTCCCTCCACATTTGCTATTTTGACTTTTGTGGATGTGATGATTCACAGAGTTGATTAAAATGTTTTCTCTAGAAATCTCTATAACCGCCAGTGTGACTCTATGGTCAACTTCTTCCAGTCATGCTGTGGGATCTAGAGATTTCTAGAGAGAACACCTATTCTATGTCAGTTTCCAGCTGAACTTAACAACAGAGTCATGCTGGAAGAGCTAGGAGTCCCTAGAGAATGATGTTTTCTCTCAGGTTAAAAAAATAGCATTTTCCACTTTCACAGGGACCCTGTGCCCCTAACCCCAGTAAATGTGGAGGGCTAACTATACTTCCAAATGTCTCAAATGGATGCATTTATCTCATTAATAAGAACCACTTTACTTCCTCTCCTTCCCCCCTGGCTCCTCTTTTCTTTTTTAAATGATGAAGACCTATTCCTGTTGGGCCATCTTACCTCCTGAAGCTCCACCCGTTCCCACTTTAAAAGAACCACTAAGAATGCTTGAATTAGAACAGTACAATTCAAAGTTGTGGTCCATGAACAGATTCCAGTCTCTAAGCCAGGGGTTGGGAACCTTTTTGACTGAGAGAGCCATAAAAGCAAAATATTTGGAAATGTATTTCAGTGAGAGCCATATAATGGGACCACTTGAAGTAGCCACTACTGGATATGTGGCACTTCCCAAGTCTGGCCACAGCGACCAGCGCGGGTGATGGACCTGCACCAAACTCATCCAACCCCCTTTACGTCCTGGCACCGATTGAGACCAAACTTGACCACACTCAGCACACATAACCCCCTGGTGCATGACTGCCTTCACGTCCTGGTGAGGTTTCACGGGGAGGATGACTGACAATGGATGATGGAATTTGTAGTATTTTCACCCCTCTGTTCCCACTGTGGCCCCAACAAACACTGTTCCCCCCAGTGACCCAGTCCACATCCTACTGTGGCAGAACCCTTGCAAAAAGACTGCTACAAACCTAATCCTATGATTGAAAGTCCACACTTGGCAGTTCAGAGGAGGGTGGACAGAGCCCCAGTGACCCACCAATCTACATCCTACTGACTGTTTGGAGGGGGAGGAACAATGGATGATGGGACTTGTTCAGTACCTTCCTCACTTCCCTACTGAATCCTGCTACAAACCTAATCCAATGACTGATCAACACCAAATCTGGCACACAGAGCCCTCATGACCCACTCTACAGCCTGGTGCAGTTTACTGTGAAACGGACCACGGATGATGGGACTTGAAGTACCTTCACTCACTTCCGAAAAAGAATGCATCCCTCATCCATTCACCAATACAGACCAAACTTAGCACACAGAGCCCCCATGACCCAATCTACATCCTACTACACTTTGGGGGGGGGGGGGACAGAGATGATGGGACTTGCACTACCTTCAGTAATTTCATGATACCACTGCAACTCCCAATAATGATGGATCAAGACCAAACTTGGCACACAGAGCCCCCATGACCCACTCTACATCCTGCTGCGCTTCACAAATAACCCGGGCAGGGCCGGGTCCCCAAGCTAGTATATAATATATTTAAGACTGAATTCAACTAAATGTGAGTCTATACATACATACTATGAGAAAAGGATTCCCCTGGCAGAATGATGGGACACTTCAGATCTGGCTCTGCAAAAGGCATGCTCAGGACTATGGGAAGGAAGAGAAGATGGAAGGAAGGGGGAAAGAAAAAAAGAAAGAAAGAGGAAATAAAGAAGGAGGGGGAGATGAAGAAAGAAAAGAAGAACGAACTATGGAAAAGGAAGAAAAAAGCAGGAGAGAGACAAGGAGGGGAAAAGAAAGAAGGAGATGGGAAGGGAGGAAATGAAAGGGTGGGTAAAAGAAAGGAAAGGGAGTGAGGAAAAAGTAAAATAATGAAGGGAAAAGAAAGAAGGGGAGAGAGAGGGAAGTGAAAAGAAAGGAAGGAGAAGGAAAGGAAGACTTAGGGAAAAAGAATAGAAGATGAAGGAAGGAAAGAAGGAAGGAAGGAAGGGGGAGGGAGAATGGAGGAAAGACAGAAGGGGAGAGAGGGAGGGAAAAGGAAGGAGAGAAGGAAAGGGTGAAGGGGAGAAAGGAAGGAAGGAAGAGGAAGGAAGGAAGAAAGAAAGAAAGAGGGAGAAAGGAGGAAAGAAGGAAGGGGGGGAGAGGGAGGGAAAAGGAAGGAGAGAAGGAAATGGTGAAGGGGAGAAAGGAAGGAAGGAAGAGGGAGAATGGAGGAAAGAAGTAAGGGGAGAGAGGGAGGGTAAAGGCAGAGTTTTCAGGGCAGAAAGAAACAATCATCAATAGTAAATGTGGTATTGGCTCCTGGCATATTGAAAAAGTCCTTCATCTGTTAACTTAAGAAACACTGAATTAAAGACCTGGAAAATTAACTTTATTTGGAGGAATGTGAATTGGTTTAACATGGAATACAGTGGCTACCCCATTGCTGAAGCATTCACAGCTAGCCTTTTCTTGCCTTTAAATATAGCGTGGTGATTGGAACTAGGGATATGACAAACTCTTGTAATGCCTAAGGTTTTAGACAGACCTCAGCATGACAGGATTGTACTGTACTAGTAATCCCTTGTGACATTTTGTGTTCAGCATGAGACCAAAACACCTCCATGACCCCTGCTCATTGTTTTTGCAAATTGTGCAAACATTTTCTGACATATAACTCTTCTTGCTTTGCAAAACTGGTGAGTTGTTACTTCGAGACACAAATAATCCATATTACTTCTTTGACTAGGTCATGTAACGAGGCAACACATTTTGCATTTTCCAATGATGGCACATTTTACTGAATTGAATAATTTAAAAAGACATGAAAATGTACACAAATGTATACCACCACCCCACCCCCCCAACGAAAGGAAAGACAGAAGGAAGCAAGGAAGGAAATGGAAGAAAGTGAGAGGCCTTCCATGCCATGACAGTTTGCCTTGAGGATAATTGTGTTTAAATTTTCCCATTTCACATGAAGACAAGTCAGTGAGGACTTAAATCTGAAAACTGGAAGGTGAGAAAACTGAAGGAAGGCTTGTGAGCTCAGGGAGCACAGAGAGAGGGTGAAAGAAGAGAGGAGTGAAGAAGAGAGCGCACATTGCTTCAGGCATCGGTTGCCAAGGAGATGGGAATGGCACAAGAGAGGTGGCAGTGAATCTGCAGAGAGGACTGGGCAGTTCAACTATAAAAATGTTGATATTTCAGGGAGTCTTTTAAAGGAATAAGGGCCTAAATGCCCTAAAGGAACCAGATCCCGTCTGATCTTGGAAGCCAAGCAGGGTGAGGCCTAGTTAGAGGACTAGTAATGGGAGACTGCCATCCAATACCAGGTGTTGCAAGCTACCATATATTTCAGAGGAAGGGACTGGCAAAATTACCTCTGAGTATTTCTTGCCTAAGAAAACCCTATGGAATTCATGTATTTGCCATAAGTTGACAGGCAGCTTGAATGTACATACCCAAATTTAAAGCAAAACCTTTGATCTGGTATTAGCTATTTGTAGAGCAGTGTTGTTTATATACTGACAAACACACGCTGAGCTGCAAGGGACATCCATTCAATGTCTTGGGGTAAAAGCAATGCCATCGGAGCAACACCACAGCATAGAGTGATGCCAAAGAAAATATTTCTATTGCCTTGTTCATAGAACTATACATAGTGTACAGATGTTGTTGGTTTCTATATCTACTTCATACCCCATGGATTTGATTATTTATTATTTATTTGAAACATTTATATTCCACACTTCTCCCCCCGAAGGGAACTCAGGATGGAGCACAACAAATTTTACATACAAATTTTACACCACATTTTATACCCCCCATTTTCCAAATGTGTAACTCTGTTAGAGTGCTAGAGTGTCAAGACTCAAGGATAATAGGAGTCGTAATTCAGGAACCTCTGGAGAGCGATATATTGCTCATCATTGAATACAGGATCTTGACATTATTGTCATGCTGCATTTGTTACATGCCTTCAAATAATTTCCAAGTTATGGTCATTTTATAATACATCTTTTGCGGGATTTTCTTGACAAGCTTTTCAGATTGCCCTAACCTTCCTCTGAGGCTGAGAGAGTGTGACTTTTTCAAAGTCACCCAGTGGGTATCCATGGCTGAGTAGAGATTTCAAATATGATCTGCAGAGCTGTAATCTAATGTTCAAACAATTACACTAAGATGGCTCTAACATCATTCTAAAGTTGTTCAAATGTTGTATTGCTTAAGGCACTTGTTTAACATCATTTTACATTTGTTTGGATCATTATATAGCTCATTATGTCCCTTTGCTTATTCTCCATGCCACTTGTATCTGCCACAAATTGCGAGAAATACCAGAAGTACCAAACTTGGTATGGATACCCCATCTTTTCAGTGACTACCATCTGGCTGCTTTTATAAGCCATCATTCGACAGAGATGATTTCTTGCAAAATCAGCTGTGGCTCAAAGTTTCAATAGCAGAGGGGTGGCAGCAGGAATATTTGAGGACTAAAGAGAAATTTACATGCACTTGTAAATCATTCTCTATTTTAATGTCATCTGAATAATTTCTGAATTTCGTTAAGCACTTTGGTAAATCTTTTCTTAAAATCAGAAAAATATCTCTTACACCCACCATGCTATCCCCAAATACAGCAACAATGTAGTTGGCCACATCAGCACCTAAACCATTTAAAATAGCAGGCAAGATTTGTAGGTGAAGCGGGCGACCTTAATTTGAATTAATAAAAACTGGCAGCTTTAACTTTACCTTGACAATTCATCTTAAGTCTCAGGTGGCTGACTCTGTCATGCCTGTTACATTAATTTTATCATCCATGTCTTTCACTGCTTTTGATCCTTCATATAACAATGTCATTATCATTTTATAGCATACCGTAATTGATACAACTCTTTTATCTTTGAAGTAAAAATTGATTTTCAACTTGAAGCGGTCCTCAAGAAAGTCTAACAGATCAAGTAAGGTTGTTTGCTATTAGGTACCTTTTTCTCAAACACACATAATTTTATTGGCATATTTTTGGTTGAATGTTTCCATTCCTTTTGCTGGACATGTGAACAAGTATGATTTGAGATATATCAAGTAATCACCCTGCTTCCTGGACACTGCTGACTTGGAGGCCTGGTTTTACAAAGACAGCACTTCCATACTGTGCACGTGGTCTTTCTGCTACTACCGTAAGATCATTCCTGGAACTTTTGGTCATTTCTGTTGTTTATCCCAGTGTGTTTCTTGGACACACCGCATGTCACATTTCTTATCTTGACATAGTTCATAGAGCAGCTATTCTTTGGATGCTGACATGCTTTTGATGTTAATTGAAATAATTGTCATAATTGGTCCTGAAAAGGTCAGTTGGTTGGTTGGTTTATTTAGTTGCATGCTACAAGTCGTTTCTGGTTGCTTCTGGAGTGAGAGAACCAGCCATCTACAAAGGCGGGGAGGCTTCTCTCATGCAGCAATGCACTAAATCAGTGGGACCACCAATACAAACACACAGTTAGCCAATTGTTCCCAACTATAAGGCCTCAGGAAGTCTGATTGAAACAAAGATTAAACTTCAGAAAGGCAGATTGGACTAAATTCTCAGACATGTTAGATGACAATAATATATTGGTCACCCCAAATCCCTGAGGAATACGAGCACTTTTTTGAAATAGTAAAAACCGAGAGGCTGCAGAACACACTACCTTCAGGGCATTACTCCTGAAACAGCTGCCTTGTTGTAAGACTATTACAGGCTCCACAACAAAGACCCATTTAGTGAGCAAACTCTTCAGGCAGTGCACAGCATCTTGTCCTCCATCTCTGAAGCCAAGAAAGAACAGTGGATAAAGTTGATAACAGAAGTTGGCATGGGCAGGAACAGTCAAAAGGCATGGAGCCTGCCAAGACAGTTGAGCAATGATCCCTCACAAACTATTATTCAGGACAACATAAAGGCAGATCACTTCTGAAGAATGGGAAACCCAACCATGCCATGTGCTGGGGCACACTAGTGTGCCGTGAGCAATCATCAGGTGTGCCGTGGGAAATTGGAACCTCCAATACCCTTTCTTCCCACTCCTGCCTAACACTTTTTCTTCTCCACTCAGGCTCCCTTCTTCCCTGCCTCGCTCTGCTTGCTTTGCCTCGCTTTGCTCAGGAGGGGAGGGAGGAAGAGTCTACTGCGCAGACTCGCCCCATGTCTTCCTCCCTCCCCCTCCCATCCTGAACACACTCAGGCTGCCCCCTTGGATCAAAATGGCGGCAGAAGTGGCAGTGTGAGCAAAGTGAGGCAAAACGAGCAGAGTGAGGCTGGGAAGAAGGGAGCCCGAGTGGAGAAGAAAAGGTAAGTGTTCGGCAGGAGGGGGAAGAAAGGGTGCGAAGGGGAAGGATTAGGAAGAAGTCTCTGTCAAAAGCTGGCATGAGCAAATTTGGACCTTCCAGGTGTTTTGGACTCCAACTCCCACCATTCCTAGCAGCCTCAGGCTCTTTTCCTTTTACCCCCTCAGCCACTTAAGCAGAAAAGGGCCTCAGGTTGTTAGGAATGGTGGGAATTGAAGTCCAAAGCACCCAGAGGGCCAAAGTTTAAATGTATGAATACATTTAAAAACATATTAACTATATGTATTACTGTATTAGAGTGTCATTTTGTGTCATTTTGGTTGGTAGTGTGCCCCAGGATTTTGTAAATGTAAAAAATGTGCTAAAAAAAGGTTGAAAACACTGAGTCAGACAATCAGAAAATGAGAACAACAACCTTCATTAACCTTTTACAGCTACTGAATTGGACAATAATGCAAAAATGGCAAAGCAGATGGCCTAGATCAGGGGTGCTCATACTTTTTCAGCATGGGAGCTACTGATTAAAAAACCAAGTCCCAAAGATCACCTACCCAGAAATGTAAAACGTATAACTATTTTCTTATTTATTTATTTATATTCATTATTTATTTTTATGTACCGCTCCTTCCAGCAGGCTCGGGGCAGTTTACATAAAATGTAGTTATAAAACATCAACATTTCAATTTAATAACAACAATATAAAACAGAGCATAAAAATACATCCAACCACCCCATTTCTCCCACACTGCCATGTTACCACACATATTATCAGCCAGAAAGTAAGAAGAGAGGCTTTTGAACTGCAAGGCCATTTAATACTCAGCAAGGTAAACAAAGGGGCATGCAAAAATACATCCAACCACCCCATTTCTCCCACATTTCCATATTCCCCAACATATATTTCTCAAGGAACAAAGCAAGCAGAGAGGCTTTGGACCTAAAAGGCCATTTTTAAAAATAAAAAGGAAACAAAGAGACATGCCACAATACAATCAAGCACCCACCCCATTTCTCCCACATTTCCATATTCCCCAACATATATTTCTCAAGGAACAAAGCAAGCAGAGAGGCTTTGGAGCTAAAAGGCCATTTTTAAACATTAAAAATAAACAAAGAGACATGCCACAGAACAATCAAGCACCCACCCCAAAGTAAAAAGACTGACCTTTCAGATGCGGTAAGGAAATGACCCCAAAGCGTCCTTCTTCTCCTCCATCGTTGCTCCTATTTCCATGCCGCCAGCATGCGTGCCACCTCCAAGAGCTCACGACAAGTCCGAGAGGCAGAATGGGTGCTTCTGCGCATGCGCGCGGGGCCAGCCATGCACCGCGTCATCCAGGCCCGCCCACTTTGGTCTCCTATGACTCTGAGTAGCTGGAGAAGGACGGAGGGAGGAGGAGGAATCCAAAAGAGGGGGCCCATTCTGTCTCTTAGACTGTGGAGCTTTTCGAGGCGGCGCGCGAGCGGGGAGGAGCAACGACGGAGGACTTCTTTGCAGCGTGCAGGGGCGCGTGAAGAGGACCAGCAGCAAAAAACCTGGTCAGAGGCCTGAAGATCACCAGGATGAGGCCCGAAGATCACCCTGGTGATCACGATCACCGTTCTGAGCACCCCTGGCCTAGATGATCTACGGTTGGAACAAATTAAGAACTTTGGCCCAAATGCAAGGTGCTGGCTGCTGTAACTGATGAACAATAGTTGGGAGTTACAGTATGTTCCTGTATCTGAGGAATTGGTACCCATGGTTTCATCTACCTGCATCTGACAAAATATGTCTTCTTTAGGAATTTTTAGGTCCTCCAGGCGATTCTATGGCATGGTTCTGCCAGAAATTACCATACAGTCTCATTAAAGGGCATAGCAAATTGCTAGAGAAGATATCTCTCTAGGAATTTTCTAGGCCCTCCAACACAACTATATGGTAACTTCCAGTAGGAATCATTTATTTCAATACAGTCACTGTTACCTATGGTTTCTTGCTTCCACAGTAAGTTCAGGAACATACCCCACATGGATACAGGAGTTGTAGTGTAGTTCACTTTCTTTAAATATGTTGTATCCATTTTACTGCTGTGAAACTGTTAAAACAGCATAGTTCAAATTGGTCAGCAAAACTATTTGGAGTTTGCGAGCTGATTGAATTGGCAAAACAAAACCACAGTCCTCAAGTGTGAGGACAAGAGGTGCAATCCTATTCTACTTCCACATATAGACCACATGAAAAAGCTTGGCGAAAAGTTATTAAGGGGTTTCTGCCTAAAGCATTATTTTTGAGACATTGGGTTGATTTTACTTTGAGACTTGCAAAGTCATTTTACATGAGGTTTGGTGCCTGTCTGCTTTTCAGCTTCTGAGTGTTTGTATTTGTAATTAAATAAATTTTACAAAATACAAAATGTTTAAATACAATTAAAATTTCCCATTCTCTTTCCTCAAGGAAACAGATACTCTGAAACTTTTCTGAGCAAACCTAATGCTTACAATGCCAAAAAAACCCTGTGCAAAATGAAAAACAGTATCAATCTCTTGTCTTAATAATACCATTCTTTTCAACAGTAGTTTCTACCTAAGGGCTCCGTAGTGCCACTGGAGACTTTGTAATGACAAATAAAACCTGTAATTGCACACAGTACTTAATAAAGCACTACAATATTCAGCAAGGCTCTTCCTCTTCCCGTTGGCTAAGATTTACTCACAAGTAAGTTGTTTTGCACACATACCCTGCAGCAGCCTTCCTACTGGTTCTCTCCCATTTATTGTTTCCTCTTGAGCATAGCTGGAAGGTTACCCGCGAAGTCTGCAAATTAGCTCTTAATGACAATCCTTCTTATCACTTTGTGCATATGCTTTAATTATTGGTTTCTTCTTGTTCTTGAATTTTTAGTAGTCAAATTGCACAATGTTACTTTTAAATAATAAAAAAGGAATTTATTAGTTATTTTTGTTTAAATTTCATGCTTATTGTCTTTGTTTCGGGCATTGAATGTTTGCCTTTGTTGATAACCACCCTGAGTCCCCACGGGGAGATACGGCGGGATATAAATAAAGTTTTATTATTATATTATTATTAGAACCCAGTAACTAAAACAGATTGACATTAAGAGACAATGCAAAAGGGCTACAATTAGCAAGCTGTTAATCTGTAATAGTCCTGCATGAATGGCAGGATGTGATGCAACAGGAGAAATCTTTGAGCAATAAACTTCCAATTAAAGACACAGGATCTCCTAAAGGGTATATGGACCTTCAAGTTTCTCATTGAGTTATTGTGATCTTATTAATTTCACAGGATTTTCCAAGGCAAGGAATACTTCAAAGTGTTTCTTTTTTGCTATTTTGTTCCTCTGAATTATAGCCTACTACCATTCATGGATAGTCTCCTAAGTACTAACCATGGCTGGCCCTGCTTTGCTTCCAAATTCAGATAGAATCTGGTGCCTTTAGGGCATTTAAAGCCTTCTCTGAAGAGGTGCAACAGTATGCTGAAGTTGTGAACATCATCTGAATCTTCCACAATATTGAGTGAAAATAAATGTAGTGTTCATACTACAATAGTGTAGAATCAATATATCTGTCCAGATGTTTCATGCTTTGTTCTAGTCTCCAAGTGTCAATTTTTGCAGCCATTGAGTAATAGGAATGGGCAATATTTGACTTTCTGAAAATATCTGCTGTGTGATTGATTTCATAATCACTATGCATTGAATGGATGCTAAAGCTCTGGCAAGATGTCATATACTTATAGCTAGTGATTATAGGAAATGTGCTGGTTAATACATTACCAACAAGACTGTAATGCCAGCCTTTCAGCTCACTAGAAAAACTATATTTCTCAGAAGAGATAGATTTTAAATGGACACAGGCCAGGCACTGAACCTGTTGCTATGTGGTGTCATTCCCTTCTCCATACTTAAGTCAGTCACCTTTGATCTTGGCACATGTGAAAATGAGAAAGGTTTTAGAATGTACAGTATGTCTTTCCCCCTTTCCAGTGTCTGGAATGGAGGCCATTTCCTTGTCCAATTATAGAGAAACTTGCCCTGTCAGGAACTAATAGCCTGGATAAATTCTATATTCTCCTCGACATTCTGAAAGAGGTTATATTATAGCTCTCATGCTTCTTCTAATGAGGTTCCTCTGCTTTATTTCCCCCCTAGTTATTCACAGTTATCATTTCTAGCTTCTCTCTCATTCAGTCCCTTTATGTAGTGGGAATGAGATAAATTCTTTCTAACTTTTGTGTGAATCTGCCAAGGTGCTTTAGGAAAGGTATGCTTCAAAAACTGGGCCAAGGGTTTGTACAATTCAAAAATGGGACCAATATTACAAAAAGTGGTGACAATGTCTCCAGATGTGATAAAAATAGTATTAAAACTTCACAATTCTATTTCCAAAATCTTGCTTTATAATTAAAATAAGTGATATATTCTCAGGGCCGGCCATAGGGAATTTTCAAGTGTAAGCAGGGGCACCTCAAGAGCTCTCCTTGGGGATTCGCACTATACACAAATGCCTATTACTTCAGCTGCCCCTGCTCTCGAGACAAGCAAATGAAAACAAGTCTCCAAAGCAGGAGTTTCTCACTGAATGGATTCCATTTCTGAGTCTCTGAAGAGTGGCTCATTCTGGACTTCTATGAAAAAGCCAGTCAATCCCCACCCCATCCCACAAGCGCAGTGGGCTTCCTGAGGTCGCATCACACTAGAGCAGTGCTTCTCAACCTTTCTAATGCTGTGACCCCTAAATACAGTTCCTCACATTGTGGTGACCCCCCAACCATAAAATTATTTTCGTTGCTACTTCATAACTGTAATTTTGCTACTGTTATGAATCATCACATACATATCTGATATGTGGGATGTATTTTCATTATTACAAATTGAACATAATTAAAGCATAGAGATTAATCACCAAAACAATATGTTTGGAGGAGTATGGACAACGGAAGATGGGATTTGCAGTACCTTCAACCGATTCAGCTCTGACTTCCACAGACCACTGAGACCCCCCATGAATGACAGACCTTGACCAAACTTGGCACACAGAACCCCCATAACCAACAAAAAATACTGGAGGGGTTTAGCAGTGATTTAGGAGAGATGTAGTTCACCTACATCCAAAGAGCAAATGTCAACCCAAACAACTATGGATCAATTTTTTTTTGGCACAAACACTCATTACGCCAAAATTTGAACACTGGTGGAGATTGGGGAAAATAGACCTTGACATTTGGGAGCTGTAGTTGCTGGGATTTATAGTTCACCTACAATCAAAGAGCATTCTGAACTTCATCAACGATGGAATTGATCCAAACTTAGCATACATGACCAACAGAAAATACTATAAGGGTTTTATTGCACCTGCAGTCACTGCAGGAGACTATTATTATATATATTTTTTGAAATACATTTATTAGGTTTTGTCATAAACAGTAAAAGTGGGGGAACAATTTCAGGTAAAGGACAGTAGGAACAGGAGAGAGAGGGAGAGAAGGCTGGGTGATGGGCTTAGGGTAAAGAGGTGGGGGGGCAGGGGGGGAATTGGGGGAGGGAAGTCCGGATGGGGATGTGGTGGGGAGGGAGGAGGGGGGTTTGATGAGTTGGCTTCCAGTATTACTATAATCCCATTTGCTTAGTCTTCGTAGGGGTGGGGGTGGGAATAGAGATGCGAGTGTCATGAGAGTAAGGGGGGGGGATGCAATGTGCTCTTGGAGGTTCCGTTTGGTTGAACTTTGATAGTCACCTTCCCCTTTGTCAAGTATCTTGAGTGTGTTGGTTCAGCTCCCCCGACTTTAGATAGTTCACAAAGGGTGACCAATCAGTTCTCTTCAAATTTGTCCCCTCCAACTCGCTCATGTAGTATGACAACTTGTCCATGCTCATGATGTCTTGGGCTTTGTTTGCCCATTCTTCGAGCCGGGGTACCTCCGAAGATTTCCACTCTCTCACATACACCATCCTCACTGCCGTGGAGAGGAACAGAAACAGCCTCTCAGCATTCTCGTCTGGGAGTACTCTCTCATCTACTATTCCTAGTAGGTAGGCCTCTGGTGTCAATTCCAGTGTGACCCGTAGAATCTTCTGCATTTGGATGTGCACCGCTTTCCAGAATTTCGAGACTTCCTGACAGGACCACCACATGTGGTAAAAGGTGCCTGTCTGCCCTCTACATTTCCAGCACTTAGTCTGGGTGTTCTTGTACATCAGACCAAGCTTATGGGGGTCATGTACCATCTATAGAACAGTTTGTACCAGTTCTCCTTAAGGTCAATGGCGTAGGTGATTTTAATTTTCTTCCGCCAGATCCTTTCCCACTCTCGCATGCTGATTGTGCGGCCGATGTTTTGTGCCCATTTTATCATACAGGTTTTTACCTGTTCGGTCTCAGTTGACCATTCCAGGAGTTTTAGGTAGGCCTTGGAGATTAACTTCTTCTCCTTATTCAGAAAGCTTTTCCAGAAGTAGTCTCCTTCCGCAAAGCCTGTCTGTTCATCGCTCTGGAAGCATGTTCTAATGTGAAGGTACTGAAGCCAATTGAGGGTTTTGCACTGATGTTGCAGTTGAGTCTTTGATTTTAGACTCCTCCTCGTCCCTACTCTGACTGTCATTTCCTCATATGTTGGCCATTTGACCCATCCCAGTAGATTTCGTTGGTGGGCTTCAATGGGTGATACCCAAAGGGTTTTTTTTGTAGAATCTTCCCTTGTATGTTTCCCATATTTTCAACAGGGCCGCTCTTAATGGATGTCTCTTGAAGTTTTCATTTGTTCTCGGCCTGCCATACCACAGGTGGCCATGCCACCCTGTGTGGAGGTCGAAACCCTCTAGGGCTAGTAGCTCCTTATTTTTCAGGTTGATCCATTCTCTTATATGTACCAGGCCGCAGGCCTTGTAGTACAGCTTTAAGTCTGGTAGGTCCAGCCCTCCCCGTACCCTTCTGTCCGTCAGTACCGTGTATTTAATTCTCGCTCTCTTTGTGTCCCATAGGAACTTGAGAATGTCCTTCTTCCAGTTATCAAAGATGACATTGGACTTGACGATAGGCAAATTTTGAAATAGGTACAATAGTCGGGGCAGGACATTCATCTTGACCACCGCTATTTTACCCATAAGCGAGAGGTTGGCGCTTTTCCAGCTGAGCAGATCTTTTTGGACTTTCGTCCACAGCGCCTCATAATTGTTTTTTTGTAGATGGCAGTTCTGTGCCATTATGTGAATGCCCAGATATTTAATTGTTTGGGTGACCTGCATGCCTGAGACCTTTTCTAGTTGTTCTTGACGCTTCTTAGAGAGATTCTTCGTCAGTATCTTCGTTTTGCCTTTGTTAATTTTCAAGCCTGCCAGCATTCCAAATCGCTCTATTTCCGCTACCCAAGCCTGAATCGTGGCCACTGGCCGCTCAATAAAACAGATTATGTCATCCGCGAAAGCTTTGACTTTGATCATATGGCCTCCGATTGATGGACTTTCAAGCTGTTCATTGGCTCTGATGGCTCTAAGGAGAACCTCCAATTATTATAAATTATTATTATAAGACTCAGACAGTTAGAAGGGAATTTCAAAGGTCATCTAATCCAGCTCCTTCTTTCCACCAGGCAGGAAGATAGACTTACTATTCTGTTATTATACATAATAACCTAGCAGTCTGAAAACATGCAAATGTGAGTAGATTAATAGATACCATTCCGGCGGAAAGGTAACGGTGCTCCATGCAGTCATGCCAGCCACATGACTTTGGAGGTGTCTATGGACAACACCGGCTCTTTGGCTTAGAAATGGAGATGGGCACCACACCCCAGAGTTGGACATGACTGGACATAATGTCAGAGGACAACCTTTACCATTACCTACTTTATATAATCTCACAGATGTGGGGAAAAAATGATAAAGATTGGAAATTTAAAATAGCCTGAAATGAAAATAGAGATTTTGAAGGCAGTGCCAAAATGTCCTTGTCAAAGTATGAAAAGTTGCTTGCATCATCACCACCGAGTGCTCCTTCACACTATTCAATGATAGTACTATTGCCATGGCTACATCCTATAGAATCCTGGTTTTTTACTTTTTAAAGGGTGCATATGTAATTCTCAGCCGGAGAGCTCTAGGGTTCCCCCAAATTAAAAATCCCAAGATCTCAGAGGATGTTGTCATGGCCATTAAAGTGGAACAATTATGCCCAAGGGCCATATATGCTCTTATATTACATCTTCTGTCATTCTGATGTGAGGCCATTTCATATTTCCACCAAGCCCTGAATTGACCCCCCCCCCCTTTCCTAGTTTTGATTCACTTAACATCTAAGCTGCAGAAAAATCCTGCAGAACTTGATATTTTGTAATTTTCATGTTGGTCCTGATAAATATTATTCTATTGGTAATTTGATTTTAATATGCCAGAGGACCTGCAAACATTTTATAAAGAGATTAATTCGCCTCAATGTGTTATTTTCCTTGTTTTTCCTTTGCAAAACCATACATTATGTCTCTCGAGTCAATTTATCTTGCATTCACACTCACACAAAGTAGCTTGGCTGCTTAGCAGTTCTTGCTCTATGGAAGGATGCCTTCAATTTTTGAATGGTTGCTTGTGTGACAATATTTGTCAAGTTTCCACTTACGGTACTAGAAACATCAATTGATATATCAGACCAAATAAAATTAGTTGCAATTAAAAATGTGGGTATTTCAGATTTTTTTTGGAGATTGATATGAGGATCAGATTATGCATGTAACAAAAAAATTCTTATATTTTATACACATCTTGTGAATTTGCCATTTATTTACGTGTGTGGACTATACTTTTCCACTGCAGTACTGAAAAGACCAGTGTAGTCACCAGATAGGGGTCCCTGGGAAAGGCATTCCAACTGACAGGCTACTGCTATTGAAAGGGGACTTTGAGCACATCTACACTGTAGAATTAATGCAATTTGACATCACATTAACTGCCATGGCTCAGTGCTGTGGAATCAGGAAATTTGTAGATTGGTGGGGCAACAGCACTGTGTGTCAAAGAAATTGTAAAACGACAACTCCCATATTCCATAGCTTTGAGTCATGGCCAGTAAGGTGGTGTCAAACTGCATTAATTCTACAGTGTAAATGCACTATTGTATCCACCTGCCTTTCCTTCTAGCTTCAAGTGCAGATGTTAAAGCAGTGCCATATAATTAGTATGAGTTACTATATGGTTTTAATTACGGATGCAACTCCTGGCATCCTGCTGTGTTTTAATGTTATTGTGCTACTGTGTTTTATTGTGTTTTTACTGTGTTTTTAATCATTTGTGAGTCTCCCGAGCCAGTCGGGAGAGGCGACTAATAAGTTGAAATAATAAAAAATAAAAAATATAATAGGTACCCTAATTTGGGGTTGACTGTAGTTTATTTCAAAGGCAATCCCACGTCACATTAAAATACTCCAACCAGGAGGCAACCAGAGCATGAATAATGGCAGGAAGGTAATTTCCGTCCCCTTTGGAATCGAACTGGTAAGGTCCTTTGAACTACTAAGGTCCCCCAATGTCTCCAGGGTCAATGCTGGATCTGAGAGTGTCTCAAAACAATTTATCTGATCTTAACCTATTTCATCCTCTGGAACAGGCTGAATATCACTTAAGCAGTCAGATAAACCACTTAGACTAGAGAAAGTATCTCTGTCAGATCTAAATTGCGTTCTGACATGTGTTCTATTAAAGCAATTTGATGCCATGATTTCATGTAACGGTTTGACTGTCATGACTCCATTATGTGGAATCCTGGGATTTGTAACTTAGTGGGGTTTACTCCTGAACTATAGCACCAGAGTTCTCTAGAAGATAATTCTAAGAGAAACTTCACCAAACTGCAAAGTTGAATTTCTGTAGAAAGAATTAGAACACAAAAAAGATTTTGAAGGGAAAACAATTTTTAAAATCCCCCCCCCCCCGATTATTTGCCATTGTTTTTAAGCGCTCTTTATACTAATAATTCTGGTGAAATTAAGAAAAAGGAAGCTTCATTACTCTTCTGATTTAATTACTCCTGAGTCCTGAAAGCTTGCATTGTCTTTCTCATTATCTGTTAACTGTGACATGGCATATGTTTTACTCTTAGACTTTTTGACTTCATGTCATGCGACATGTCCTAAATTAGAAATAAGAGAAATTGATATTGTTATGATTTTTCAAATGTGCATTTTGAGACATCAAGAATATGACAAATTTGCTGAACAAAAACTTGTATTGTTGCTGTGCACCTTCAAGTACATTCAGACTTATGGTGTCAAACTGCATTAATTCTACAATGCAGATGCACCCAGAGTCAACTTGAAGAGACAACAATAATGAAATTAAGTGAAATATTACCTGTACAGATGGTTAAAGTCAGTTTATTTCCCTTCTTCTGCTTAAAAAAAATTAAGATACAGAAGACTCAGGAAAAAAGAGAAGGAAAATAACAGGTGCAAAGAATAATTGTTTGGCAGTCTTGATAGGAGGTTAGAGAGTCAAAAGCCAAAGCTACTGGCATTATTGAGCATCTTCGACCCATTATCTATACAAGGGATTTATTATTTTATTATTTGATTGCATCTGAGGTCAATAAAAAGGAAATTAATGTCTGTACGAGAAACTCATATACTAGACACTACACCTTTTTATTTCTGCTGTATTATTGGATTTTTGTTACTGTTCTCCTGCTTGATGGTCTCCTACTGCCTTTAAGTCAGCAAGTTAATTTCTCGGATAGCCATATTCCCTGGAGAAAAATGTTTTGAGTAGTAGAGGATTAAATTTATGCTATCAATCATTAGCAGCAGCCACAAATTAAAACACAGGACCAATTACACAAGATAATTGTATTTAGGAAAAATTATTTTCGCTAAGGAAGAAAGAAGAAATAGAACGAAAGAGGAAACTTAAAAACTTAATTAGAAGAGCTTCTGTGTTCTTCTACATGACAAAACAAAACAACTATTCTCGAATTATTTTTCAATGAAGTGTAAAGACACCAGGTGTTATAGGCTGTTTTTCAGAGGAAGGAAGCGTCAAAACCATCTCTGGATATTCTTTGTCTAAGAAAACCCAATATAGAATTCATGGGACTGCCATAAATCAACAGACAACCTGAAGCCACATACACAGAAAAGGGATTCATCTACATTGAAGTATTAATGCAGATTGGTAACACTTTACTTGCCATGGTTCAATGCTATGGAATCCTGGGAACTGTAGAACAGTATTTGGCAGAGAAGGCTGAAGGCCTTGTAAAACTACAACTCTCAGCATTCCATAGCATTGACCCAAGGCAGTTAATCTGTCTGAACGTATCTCCTGCTATGAACCATCGTCGTCAGGAGAGGCCCTGCTCTCGATCCTGCCACTCTCGCAAATGCGGTTGGTGAGGACGAGAGACAGGGTCTTCTCAGCAGTGGCTCCCTGTCTGTGGAACTCCCTCCCTAAGGACATCAGGCTAGCCACCTCCCTCCTGTCCTTCAGGAGACAACTGTGGGACCAGGCGTTCAACTAGAGGTGTTGACTAGAGGACAATGGCAGCTTGTAAAGGAAACTTTGAACATTACAACATTGGATTTATCCGGCCGGATCTTGGTTTTAGCAGCATGTTCATTGAATGTTAAATGAATTTATTGATGATTTTTTATAATGTTTTAATTGAGTTTTACTGTTTTAATTGAATGTACAGTATATGTTGACAGCATCACTGATGCGTATGTGAAGTTGCCCTGAATCTCTTTGTGGGAGAAGGGCGGGGTAGAAATGAAGGAAATAAATTTTTTAAAAATTATTTTTACAGCGTAGATTCACCCAAAGATAGTTTACGTGCAAAGTATGGGTGACATAGCATTGAGAATAAGGCAACAGTCTCTCAAATGCACTGAACCATGTCTCTTCTTTTGCAATAAAATTGGGTTAAAACTAAAGCCATTAAATATAATTGTGATCCTCACCCATTTTGAGCTTCTTTTCACAGTAACATTGTACAATAGTCAACTGTTGAACTGCCAGCTGGTTGTAAAACACATAAAAATCTCACAGCATGCAAAATGAGCATATTATGGGGAACTGAGAATGAGGTTTCTTACTTGACTTCCCATCACACCCTACTGTCTCTTGATAGCACTGCCTTAATTAAATATGCGATGTTTTAATTTTTTCTAAGAATGCTACAGTTATAAATGAAGCAATTCTAATGCTTATTTCAAAGGAGGTCCAAATCATCTTTCTTTGATATTGTGGCATGTAGAACAAATAATGTGGAGATCCAGACTGAAGGATCCCTATAATTCGGAAAGATTTTCCATTATCACTTATTATTAATGTCAAACCTTACAGACCAATTCCATTTTGATTGGTATCTGCATGCTTATGGCACGGACTAAGCTTATTGGTGTGCTAGTCCTGAATCCAGATACCGTCTTTTCACATAGAAGCCTGACTACCGAAAAACAAGACAAAAGCATTAGCATTCTCCGGGGAACCAAATGACATCCAATAAGAGAGAGACAGAGAAAAAGAAAAAATCCCTAAGAGGTTAATGCGCTCCCTACCACAAAATAGACCAAGGTAACGTGAGTATCTGTTGAGAAGGGCGAGGGAATAAAATGTTGCGTCCTGAAAGTCAAATGGTTGTTGGATTTCAATACTGTAACATTTTGTTGCAGATCCCACTTATTCTATTGTTAATGAAGTGTAAACAAATATCAGTCACGTACCTTTTAGAACAGACCAGGCAGAAAAGGGTCTTTTCTTTCTTTGCTTTTCTTAGTTCCCCACCTTGCAGAATTCATAAAACATAAATATGACAGCGGTGTGTGCCGTAACACGTGGCTGGCCTCCTCTCCACCAGAATGTGTTCTTGTAAAGTTTGGACAGTTTCAGAGCAGTTTAGGTTCTTCTTACCACTTATGTCTCTCCTTCTTACCCTCTTGTAAACTTTAGCCAATCATACAACCAAGAAGAAAACCACAAACGGAGATATAGAGGAACTTGCAACGACTCAAAAAAGCTGGGTGTGGGTTTAGTTAACAGCTGTGGTTTTATTTCTTTTCACCATCAAGTAATCTATCTATCTTTCTGCAGTCTTGCGAAACTGAAAAAATGTCCCCATTCATAGCGTTGTGATGTTTTGTAGACATATTGTAGGAAAATTCCTTTTGTTTCACAAGAGAGCACCACAAAAGGGTTTTTATTAAAAAAGATAATAGAGTACATGTAATCAAATCAAATAACTTCTTCTTTAGTAGCTGAAGGATTTTCTACTTCCAATATAGATTATGGTTCAGCTGGCTGGGTGTCAGCTGCATAAAATCTCTACTGACCAGAAGGTCATGAGTTTGAGGCCTGCCTGAGTCGGGATGAGCTCTCGACCAATTGTGTAGCTCGTTGTCGACCTTTGCAACCCGAAAGACAGTTGCATCTGTCAAGTAGGAAATTTAGGTACCACTTGTGTGGGGAGGCTAAATTTAACTGATTTACAAGGCCATAAAATCTCTAGGAAATACACACAAAAAGGAATGAAGGAACGCGACAGCTCCTCCTGGTGGCCAGAAGCTGGAATGTTAAATTGCCTCTATGTTGTATATTTTATTTATTTCATTTATTTCGGGATTTTACCCCGCTCTTCTCAACCCCCAAGGGGGGACTCAGAGCGGCTTACAGTACGGCACAATTCGATGCCCACATAATAACAATATAAAACCCCAAATCCCTTCAACAATTAAAATACATTAAAAATACATTAAAATACAACTACATTAGCACCATACACATTCACTCTGGATTAAAACAATGTTCAGTCCATAAAAACATTGGCCATAATCACCCACTTTCATTAAAAACCAATCTAAAATGCTGCCTTGTGCTGGTGTACGAATGCCTGGTCCCACAGCCAGGATTTTACTTTTTCCTGAAGGCCAGGAGGGATGTGGTGGATCGTACATCAATAGGAAGCGCATTCCACAGGCGGGGCCACCACCGAGAAGGCCCTATCCTCGTCCCCACCAGCCTCATCTGAGACGTAGGTGGGAGCGAGAGCAGGGCCTCCCCGGATGATCTTAGATTGCGAGGTGGGACGTGGCGGCTGATGCGTTCGGACAAGTAAGCTGGGCCAGAACCGTATAGAGCTTTAAAGGTCAAAACCAGCACTTTGAATTGAGCCCGGAATTGGACAGGCAGCCAGTGGAGCTGACACAACAGGGGGGTGGTATGCTCCCTGTATGTAGCTCCTGTTAGCAATCTGGCTGCCGCCCGCTGGACTAATTGCAATTTCCGAACTGTCTTCAAAGGCAGCCCCACGTAGAGTGCGTTGCAGTAATCTATTCGGGATGTGACCAGAGCATGGGCGACCGTAGCCAGATCAGACTTCCCAAGGTACGGGCGCAGCTGGCGCACGAGTCTTAACTGTGCAAAAGCTCCCCGGCCACCGCTGAGACCTGGGGTTCCAGGCTCAGCGATGAATCCAGGATCACTCCCAAGCTGCGAACCTGCGTCTTCAGGGGGAGTGTAACCCCATCCAACACAGGCTGTAACCCTATGCCCTGTTCGGCCTTGCGACTGACCAGGAGGACCTCTGTCTTGTCTGGATTTAGTTTCAATATGCTAGCCCTCATCCAGTCCGACACAGCGGCCAGGCACCGGTTCAAGGTCTGGACAGCCTCCTTGGTGACAGGTGGGAAGGAGTGACAGATCTGGACGTCATCTGCGTACAGATAACACCTTACTCCGAAACTCCGAATGATCTCTCCCAGCGGTTTCATGTAGACGTTGAATAACATCGGGGACAGAACTGAACCCTGAGGGTTCCAGGAAGTATTGGAGCCACTGCAGAGCAGTACCCCCAAGCCCCATGTCTGCAAGGCGACCCAGAAGGATACCGTGGTCAACGGTATCGAAGCCGCTGAGAGGTCCAGCAGAACCAACAGGGACACACTCCCCTCGAAGTTCCCAGCGTAGATCATCTACCAAGGCGACCAAGGCTGTTTCAGTACCATGTCCCGGCCTAAAGCCAGACTGTGCCGGATCAAGATAATCAGTGTCTACCAAGAACCCCTGAGATTCGAAGCCACCACACGTTCCATGACTTTGCCCAAATAGGGAGATTGGAAACTGGCCGATAATTCACTAATTGAGTGGGATCCAGTGATGGTTTTTTCAACAGCGGTTTTATAACAGCTTGCTTTAAGTTGGCTGGAATTTTGCCCTCCTGTAAGGAGGCATTAACCACCACCTTCACCCACTCTGCCAAACCCCTCTGGCTTCCTTTATCAGCCAGGATGGGCAGGGGTCTAGGATGCATGTAGTGGGCCTCGCCTCCAAGGATCTTGTCCACATCCTCGAGCTGAACCAATTGAAATGAATCCATTAAAACCGACAAGCAGATGCTCGTGTCACATCCTCAGAGACTGCCGTTAAAGTGGTATCGAAATCGGAACAGATCAGCGCCACTTTATTCGCGAAGGCCTTAGCAAATTCTTCACAGCGTACCACCAAGCCGTCAGGGATCTCGCACTGTGGCGGATTTAAAGACCCCTAACGACTCGGAACAGTTCCGCTGACGGTTCGCGAGCGGCCACTTTGGCCGCGATAGATGTTTTTTGTGCGGCTTTTTGTTGCTGTGTCATAAGTCCTCAAAAAGGGGACCAGGTGTCAGCGGCGCCTTGTCCAATGCGGGATAGCGCAATGGACAAAGACGCGGTGGCCATCTTGGAAGAGGATCGAGCGATCAGAGGCGCGGCCGCCATTTTGGTTCTCCTTGTTCCATGTGGTTTCTGTAGCTCCATGTTACTCCCTGTTGTTTCTGAGCTGTTGGAGTTCCCGCCGAAAAAGGACAAGAGGGGTGGGGTTCCGGGGTTATCTGTTCAAGGATTGGCTCTTCGCCAGAGGGGGGAGGCTCGGGAGTTTTTGAGCAGGGATTTTGGAGGGAAGGCTTCAGTACGGTTTTACTGCCTTGGATTAAGGACTCATAAAGCATTTCCTCAATACCCGAGTGAGTGTGATTATTGAGCGGCCTACCAACGCTCACACAAAAATCGTACTCACAACCTGAATCGCAGTCGTGAGCCGATCCGTTTAGGATTGTGCGAAGACAGCGCTGATGAAAGCGTTCGAGGAGTCGTAGGTGTTGGCGATAGGTGACCCATGTTTCAGACCCATAGAGTAGAATAGACAGTACGATAGCTCTGTACACACCGATTTTGGTGCTTTGCCTCAGGTGCTTATTGCTCCAGACTCTGTTCTGAAGCCTTCCAAATGCACTATATGCCTTTGCTAATCTGTGATCTATCTCTTTGTCAATCTTGGCGTCTGAAGAGATGATGCTTCCCAGGTAGGTGAACTGCTGAACGGACTTAAGCAGAGATTTGCCTATGTTGACGTGGGGATGATGGTGTTCTTCCTGTGGTGCGGGCTGGTAGAGGACTTCCATTTCTTCCATTTTCCATTTTCTATTGTATGCCAGAGTATACAATATAACCATAAAAACATACAAGATTAAACAGTTAAAACAGACAACTAATCAACATTCAATTAAGTTAAATTAGCACCGGGAATGTGGCACAGCTGGCTAAGTGTCAGCTGCATAAGATCTCTCTGACCAGTAGGTCATGAGTTTGAGGCCTGGGTGCTCGACCTTTAAGTGTAGCCTGCTGTCGACCTTTGCAGCCCGAAAGACAGTTGCATCTGTCAAGTAGGAGATTAAGGTATCACATTAAGTGGGGAGGCAAATTTTGACTGAATTATGAGGCCATTAAAGAACTTCAAGAACGAGGAATGCGGAAGGAACAACAAGGGACGTTGAGAGATGAGGAGTGCCTCAGCTCCCCCTGGTGGACAGAGTTTGCCTCTGTTCGTCTATGTGTTGTGTATGTGAAAAATAGCAGGAATTGTCTGCTAGTATGTGTACCTGTAATCCGCTCTGAGTCCCCTTCGGGGTGAGAAGAGCAGAATATAAATAAAGTAAATTAATTAATCAATTAATTAAAAACAATGTTCCGTCTGCAAGACTAGGTTAAAACCAAATGTATGAACCAAATGTTGATAATGAAAGAGTTCTGTATTAGATTCCTTTCATTTGAAAGGTGAAAATAATGTACAGACTTTTTGAGGTAAAGTGAGTTCAATTAATTTTTTCTCCAAATTTACCCTATATACTTGAGTGTAAACTGAGTTTTTCTGCCCTTTTTTTGACTGAAAAAGCCCTGCATGGCTTATACTGAAGTCAAAGTTATTTATTATTTTACATTATTATTATTATTAGTATTACAATCATTATTTTACTCTATTATTATTGCATTTACATTATTTTACTTTATTATTATTACAGGTTAAAATTGACCCCAAAGAAAAAGAGGAGAGCCACACTTTCCTTTGTAGCAAACAATGATTATGACAATTACTGGTGGGGACCCCCCCCCCCCCCCCCCAAAACCCAGATCAATATTGCCTGCTATATACCCAGTGTCACAATGCTTTTTTACCTGCAAAAGAGAGTGGGGCATTATTCAAAGGCTGAAATTTATAATAGATTCATTGAGATGCATTATAAAATGAAAACTTTCTCTGCAGGAGCACTATAGATTTACTCAACTGTATTTGAAGCACAAAGAAGAAAGAATGTACTGTGCCCATCTATTAACAGTTTCTTTCTTGCTTGCTTTTTATTACAATTCCCGCTCATAAAATCATGGTGAAGCCAATACCTTTTGCATCTAAGTTAATTGAGGGCGGCATGCCTTGATCAAAACCATAATTCTCTTCTTACATTTTCAAAATTAGGGTAACATTAGATTTTTTTCTCAAATTCATTTTTGACTCTATATCAAAGCAATTTTCATCAGAAGACATAGTAGTAGTTAGAAAGGACATCAGTGTTGCTAAGGAGAGATCCATAAAATGGAGAACAAACATAGTTGTCATGAATTTTAATATTTTTCTATTTGTGCATGTAAAATCTGATTATAGATTGCATCTCTGGTCAAGGCTCGGCCATGTCAGAGCATAAAATCAATTTAATACGTGATCATGGCAATGTTCTCTGGTGACTCAGTCAAGAAGTGAATGGATATAAATTCACAAAAATAAAAGAGGACAGGGAGAGAGGAAAATTTCATAAAGTTGCGAACTCGCAAGTCACAATTATTTAAACTGACTGCGAGGCTGCATCATTTTTTTCCTGTCATTACTGCAGCAACTGAGGTCATTCCTTTGTTGCTAGCACCAGCTAAGAAACATAGAACAGTTAAGCTAATCAGGACTGAAACACCATTGCTATCATTTTGTGATGGTCATCATGCAGACGCTGTAGCCCCACAGTATAAGGCAACAAGAAATGCTTCATTCATGTACTGCAGATGCATAGAATGACAGTGCATTTCTATCATAACTTTTTCAGATGATATCAAGATATCTATATTTGAATACCTATTATTTTTAATGCTGAAAACATATACAGAACTTCATACAGTTGTTTGTACAGAAGGTAAAAATTTATGATTTATCTCATAACAGATGTGAAAAACGAACAACAAAGTGGTATTCTCAGAGTCATATATAGAACCATGATATATGTTATTTCAATAGCATTGTCATTTTTATTATTTATATTTATTTATATTATATTTCTCTCTTGGCTTTTCTTCGCGGGTGAAGATTCAGGAAGGACTCATCCTACGCTTTCTACAAGCGCGTTGATGATTCGGAGGTTGGATGTGTCCTTCGAATCTGTGCAATGGATTTTTTTCCGGTGGAGTGCAACGTGCACAGAACTGGCCTCACCCTCTAAACCAAAGGTTCATCTGCCTGGGGCCTAGCAATGCTGGGCGAAAGAAGCGGTGGAAGCCAGCAGCAGGAGGTCCTCAGATCGTAGGTTTGGTTCGTAGCTTTCACTTCTCTAGATGGTGGCGACCTTATAGGGTTAAGGGTTAAACGAGCACCATCTGCCCGGGTTTGAAATCAGAGTTTTCCTTCTCCTAGGATGGTTGCCAAAAGGCTAGAGAGCCCATCCTGCCCTTTGACGCTCTTTGTCAGACTCTTCGGTTGTGACCTGTCTGGCATGGGAGGCCCTACCGGTGGCTATTATTGCCACTGCCAGCATAGCTCACAACTTCATTAGGGTACGCAAGCCTCTCACCCACAACAAGGGGGTGCCAACGGAGAGGTATTATATATTGCTATAAATGAAAAGATCTCATGGTGTGTGCTACAGAACAACAGCAGAATAGTTTATTATTTTAGAACATTGTTTTCAAATATATGAGTGCAGTTATTATAATTACAAAACTTTTGCCTTCTGATTACTGAGCAAGAAAGTATTTTATTTCATACTAGAAAATGAGGAAGATGCCTTATCACACAAGGCCCTTCTCCCACTAAAGTTGTGCTGTCTGTAAAAATTATATGCCATCGGAATTGTGCTCATTTGCAACCATTCCAAGATTGCAGTGTCTGTTAATACCAAAATCTATGCTCTATAGGCTGTGTCTCTTATCTGGAATTCCAAAATCTAAATTTTCCATATGAATGGTTGAGAAAGTGACACTATTGCTTTGTGATGTTCAAGCATTGACTATCCCATGACCACCAAAATTGGCATAACTGAACTTTAGCACAGGAAATCACAGTTTGACAGAAGCAGGGAAGGCTGTCAATAATGAATATATATATATATATATATATATATATATATATATATAAAATACACACACCAACAAAAGTATAATTGGAAAGAACAAGAATTTTAGGTATACATAAAAAGTGGGAGAACGTTAAATTCACAGGAAAATCGGAGGGGGGAGGAGAGAGAGGGAGAGAGAGAGAGAGAGAGAGAGAGAGAGAGAGAGAGAGAGAGAGAGAGAGAGACTATAGTGGAAAAAGGTCAAAGATAGTAATTAAACCTAACAAAAATCCAGAGAGAAAAAAAGAAGTCAGTTGACTTCCACTCTCTGCTTTTGCTTTTATTCTTTGTCAAAGTGTTTATAATTATGGTTAAATATATATATAAAATTATATACTTCTTACTCTATAAATTCATATAGTATAAAGAAAGAGGAAAGATGTCCATGTGTGTGTATAATTCAGAGAGACAATACTAAACACCGTCTTTCTGGTTCTTCTCTTTTTCATATTCCTCAAAAATGTCCAGTCTGTCCATTTTACTAGGCTTCCCGAATTGGTCTTCAAAAAGAAGGTTAATTTGTCCATATCTCTGATTTCCAGAGCTTCGCATAATACTGTATATTCTTGCCGCTGTAGATATATATGTAAATAAAATGTCTTTGTTTTGGTCAAGGATTAAATCTGAATCTGTAAAACCTAAGAGGCAATATTCTGGGTTTCCCCCCCAAATTTAACTCAAGAGTATTTTTTGGGACTCCTAGTGCATAACTTTCCAATATTTTTGGGCTTCTCTGCAAGTCCACCACATGTGGAAGAAGCTCCTCTTGTGATCATGACATTTCCAGCAGTTTTTATTTACATTTCTATACATAAATCCTAATTTTTTGAGGGATAATATACCACCTATGAAACATCTTTAGGCAATTTTCCTTAAGGTCAATAGCATAGGTGTATTTTGATTTCTTAGTCCAAATTTGTTCCCATTCTGACCACCTATTCATGCAGGGTTTTTTTACTACTTCTCTTTCTGTATACTAGTCCAGGAGTTGGTTATAAATTTTTGAAATTGATTTTTTCTCTGTCTCTGTCTGGAGAATTCTGTCCCAGCAAGATTCTTTCAAATTAAAACCTATTTTGTCTTGGTTGTAGTATTCCTTAATCTGCAGATAGTGTAACCAGGAGATATTGAGATAATCCTGTTTTATGTTCTCGTGGGATTTTAATTTTAGAGTATTACTAGCTTAACCCGGCACGCGTTGCTGTGCCCTATTTTGGAGATGTGTGGAAGTGTGCGTATGTTAGGGTTGGAAATGTTTTGACAATGTGTTTTGTGTTTGTATATATGTGTATGTGTGTTTTTATGTGTGTGTGTAAGTATGTATGTGTGTGTGTTTGTATGTGTGTATGTATGGGTGTGGATGTGTGTGTGTCTGTGTATATATATGTGTGTATGTATGTGTATGTGTGTGTATGTAGTTGTGTGTGTGTGTATGGATGTGTGTGTATGTATGTTTGTGTATGTATGTGTGTGTGTATGTATGTGTGTCTGTATGTATGTGTATGTATGTGTTTCTGTATGTATGTGTGTATGTACATTCCCCCCCTCTCTGTCTGTTTCCCCCCTTTGTATGTGTCCCCTCCCCCTCTCTCTCTGTTTCACTTTCCCATCTGTCTGTCTCTCCCTCTCCTCTGTCTCGCTGCCTGATTCCCCCCTTGTTTCCCCCCCCTCTTTCTTTCGGTGTTACTTCCCCCTCTCTCTGTCCTGCCCCGTCTCGCTCTGTGTCACTTCCCCACTATCTTTCTTTCCCCGCCCCCTTCTCTCTCAGGCCTCCCTCTCTGTCTCATTACCTCCCTTCGTGTTCTCCGCGGTTACGGCGGCGCTCCTGAAGCAAGGTAAGGCCGGCAGCTTACCTTGTTTCAGGCGCGGACGCAACCGCTGGGGGCACGCCGGAGGGCGGAAGGCAGGGCCGGAGATCGCCGATCCGCCCTCCGCCCTTTCCCCGATTTGCGGCGGCCGCGGCTGAAAGAAGGTAAGCTGGGGAGCTTTCCTTCTTTCAGGCGTGGCCGCTGGAATCGCGGGGAAAACGGCGGAGGGCGGAGCGCCGATCTCCGGCCCTGCCTTCCGCCCTGGCGCGCATGGGCAGCACACAAAAAAGGGGCGGGCCGCGGCGGAGGGCGGATTGGCGATCTCCGGCCCTGCCTTGCGCCCTGGCGCGCATGGGCAGCGTCGTCTGCGCCCGCCCCCTTTTTGTGTACTGGAGTGCGTTATGGACTACACTTCCCAGAAACCCGGCATGGCCACTTCCGGTGTATGCGGAGTTTTCTGGGAAGTGTAGTGCGAGTGACGATGGCGCCGGGGGAGCTTGCGAGGAGGCTTGGGGCAAAGGTAAGCAAAGTTTTTGGTTGTTTGTTGTTGTGTTGGGGTGGTGGGAAGTGGTGGGATGTTGTGTGTTGTGTATTTAGAGTAGGGGCGTTTGTTGTGGGGTCCTGGGGAGGGGGTTAGCCTGATTTGCGGCCATGTGCGTTGGAAGGGGGTTTGTGTATGTTGTTTATGTGTTGTTTTAGTGTGTTAGGAAGCGGTGAGGGGGCATTGTGTGTATGTTGTTTAGGGAAATTTGGAAGGGAGGGTAATTGTTTTGTGGGCAGATGTAGTTTTCGGCGTGTTCTGAAGTGGCGAAGTTTGTCGGATGGGGCCGCAGCGTTTTTCCGGCCATGTCTTGCGGGAAGGGGGCAGGGTATGTTGTGTATGTGTTGTTTATGTGTTGTTTTGGGGTGTAGTGTGTATGTGTGTAGTGGTTAGTGATTGTGGGTAGGGAGGTGTGCTGTTGGCAGGCTTAGAGTAGGGCTTGTAGTTCTGTGGCGAAGTGTTAGGGATCGGTTTGCAGTGCTTTGTCTGCGATGTGCGAACGTTCCAAACGTTCGTGCTGGCAGCGGAGAGGCCGGGTGGGATTTCCGTTGTTATTTTTAGGGTGGTGTTTTAGGGTGTTGCGAGGTAGTTTGGTCCGGTTTTTTGACTGTTGTCTGTACCTCGTGGTCAGGGCCAGTCAGTTGTTTAGTTTGGTGTTTCTGCGACTTATAGTTTCGTTGTCTATATACATCTTTGCACGACCACGTCTCCTTTATATATATAGATTGATTAATAAATCCTTATATGTTGGCTAGCTAGTCCATCCAAGCAGTCTTCTCTGATTGGCTTCCATCGGAGACACCCACAAAGGGGTCTTCGAATAGAAGTTTCTCTTTTATTTCTGCCAGACTCTTAAGTGGAGCAGACCTAACAAAGTGGTTTCCGAAGCCTTTCTCTTTGTGTTCCCATTCATAACACACATACGCGTGCCACCCTGCTCGCAGACCAAATCCTTCCAGGGCTAGCAACTTCTTCATCCAGTCTCTAATCCATAATAAAGAGCTAGCTTCAGAGTATAATCTCAGATCTGGGAAGCCAAAGCCCCCCCTTGATTTCTTGTCTGAAAGTACAGAAGATTTTATTCTTGATCTCTTCCCTTTCCAAATGAATCTCAACAGACCCCTGTTCCATTATTTGAATGTTTTAACATTTCTTATTATCGGTAAATTCTGGAAAAGAAAGAGTAATCTGGGCAAAATGTTCATTTTCACTAATGCAATACGACCTAATAGAGAAAGCTTTAATTATTTCCATTTATCCAGATGTCTCTTAATTTCCATCCAAATTTTTCATAATTATTTTAGGAGTTGACTATTTTTCACAGTTATCCAAATTCCTAGATATTTCAGTTTGGTTGTAATTTGTAATCCCGTCTGCTTTGTGAGTTCTTCTTTTGCCTTTTTTATCCATATTTTTTTGTTAAAACCATTGTCTTCTTTTTATTTAATTTGAAGCCTGCAGATTTGCCAAATTTGTCAATTTTTTGGTAACCAGATTGGAAGATTTTTACTTGGATCTTCTACTAATCCTATCACATCATCGGCAAATGCTCTCACTTTGAATTCGTATTTCCCAATTTTCGCTCCTTTTACTTCATTATTCTCTCCTATACTTTTCAACAGAATTATTAGAATCGAAGCAATTTATAGCTCTTTCCATTTCTTCTGTACTGATTTCTTTGTTTAGCATTTCTCGTTCGTCACTAATCTTTTGTAGCTTGAATTTGTTTATAAATTCCACTATATCTTCTTGTAATATATGGTCTTTTGCATACAGCTGTTTGTAAAACCTTTGGAATTCCTCCAGTATTTCCTTATTTCTGGTGAGTGTCTTTCCCCCCACTTTTATTTTATTTATCTGTTGTGTTTGCCTCTTTTTGCGGATCTGTCTTGCTAACCACCTACCCGGTTTGTTAGCATTTTCAAAATGCACTTGTTTGAGAAATTTCATCTGTTTCACTTGGTATTCTAATTCTAAAAGATGATTTTTCTGATTAAGTTCCTTCAATTTCTGTAATAGTGATGCATTAGTAGGGTTACTCTTAAGTTCTTTTTTGTTTGCCTCTATATTTTCCTCAATCTCCTTTAATTCTCTATTCCTCTGTTTATTTTTCCTTGCACTATCTTGAATCAAGTGGCAACACCACTGCTTTAAGCGCATCTCACACTCTGAGGTTTCATTTCATTTGTGTCATTGATTTTTATATATTCCTGAATTATATCTTTATATCTTTTAATGTCCTCTACATTTTAGTAAGTTCTCATTCAGTCTCCATTTACAGTGTTGTCTTTTTTTTGATTAATTACTATTTCCAATGGATAATGATCAGAAAGGTCTATGGATAAGATATTTACTATGTCGATCTTGGTAGTCAGACTTTTCGTAGCCCAAACCATGTCAATCCTTGACCATATTTTATCTCTGTGAGAGTAGAAAGTGTAGTCCTGTTTTCTGCCATTCCTTAACCTCCACACATCCTCTAAATCCAAATCTTCTTTTAATGCTAGAAATGTTGGGGGTAATGTACCAAGGCCTTCACCGAAGTGGTTTTTTTTGGTGGTATATTGCTTTTATCCAATAGAGTATTCAGGACCCCATTAAAGTCACCCAGGAGCAAAAGTTAGTTGTATTCCACCTTAGCCAAATTTTCTTTCAAAGTTTCAATAAATTTCGTTTTGGGGCCGTTTGGGGTGTAGATGTTACAATTTTCAAACTTACTCCAACTGCTCTTTCTTCTCGGTCCTTAAATTCAAACTTGGATTTTTTGTTAACAAAAAGAACTGCTTTTAAAACAGTCTCCCAAAGGATAGCATCACAAGAGCAACAGTGTCATGTGGTAAGCCCCAACAGAAGTTAATATTATCCAGATGTAGTTGCGATTTACCTGCTACATGCAATGTGTCTTCTTAGAGTTTCAGGAAGGATTCAGGGTGGTACAGTGATGCTATTAACCCATTCCTTCAAAACACTAAGTGGCATCATACAAATTAACCTTTTTATTTTTCTTTAAAGAATTTTATCAATGTATTGCATGGAAGACTGGAACAAGAGAGAGATCACTACAAAAAACATGCATTCCTTCTCATAATTTAATAAAGCAAATAACAATTTGTCACATTCATGGCATTCAGGAGGCATGTGAAGAATTTTGTGAAAAAATATTCTGAAGCAGAGATAAAAGTCAGAGAAGCAACTTCAAATGATCCTTGGGGTCCCTCTAGTTCTCTGATGTCTGAGATAAGTGACCTAACATACAACATGGTTTCTCTATCTGAAATTATGAGCATGGTTTGGCACAGAATGAATGACCATGGAAAGAAATGGAGACACGTGTACAAGTCTCTCACACTCTTGGATTATCTCCTCAAGAATGGATCAAAGAAAGTCATACAGCTATGTCAAGAAGGTTTCTTTAACATTCAAGTGTTGAAGGATTTCCAACATTTAGATGAATCTGGGAAGGATCAAGGTAAGAATAAAAGTGCTTTGAGAAGTCAGTTAAATTTCTCTGAATGGCTGTTTGAGTGACTACTTCAGATTTAGAACAGAAAGGGAAGACGTTATTCCATTGCTCAAGGATTACAATGGGCCCTTGGTATATGCTTGAGTTCCTCTAGGAACATAAAAATCCATAGCTATTTAAGTTCCATCATCTTCATCCTTTAAATAAGATGGCAAAATCAAGATTTGTCTTCTGGAATATTTGGTGGGAATATTCACAACCCATGGACAGTTGAATCCATGGATACAGAGGACAGGCGGAACAATGTTATAAAAGGTGACTATATATCAGGAAAGATTTGGTGTAAGAACACAGGTTAGATGGAGAAAGGCTCAACTTTCAAGGTAGGAGTAAAGTTAAAGTCTTTTCTATGCAAGACAATTGATTCACGAGGAAAGCCAATCAGTGGTTGGAGACTATAGTGAAAAGTGATAATCAACATAACGGAAGGTAGGCAGTTTATAGGATTACACAGGTCTGTTTGTATTTCTCTGTGCTGTCTTGTGCAACCCCATATTTCTCTTTCCCTCCCAATGTGCCACTATATTATTTTGTTTATTTGTCATTTTCACATCTCTCACATTGCCTGTATCACTAAAACTAGCTCGGGTCCATGCACATAGCTAGACCTGAATCGCTCAACAACTTACTCCTCCTCAGGTTCCTTCTTTGCTTTCATGGCACTGGAGAAACAATAAAAGGAGAGATATGGTCCAGCATGGCTCTACCACTCGCAGAACATACATGTACCAGGCTGGGTCATCCCAGACCGGTTATATGGATCCTACTATGTTCCTTTGGAGCCTTCTTTACTCACACAACATGTTTATGTGGCACAGCACCTAGAGCAGAAGTGTCAAACTTGTGGCCCTCCAGATGTTTGGAACTTCAATTTCCAGTAGTCCTAGCCAGCTTGTCCAGTGGGCCACAAACCTTGTGGGCCACAAGTCTAACACTACTGATCAAGAAAATAGGCTGCACATGCAGACTGAGTGGGATTAGGTTGAGAGATAGATATCCTCCACCCTGCAATTAATGATTTATCAATAGATGATGGGGAAGAACTTTGTGATCTTTGTACAATCTTTTTTGGAAGTGTCAAGAGTTGCAATGTAAGAGCCAGCATGATATAGTGGGTTTGAGTGTTAGATTAGGACTCTGGAAGATCAGGGTCAAGTTACTTGCTCAGTGATGAAAAAACACGGGGTTGTCATTAGTAAGTCACACTTCCACAGCCTCAGAAAAAAAGAATGGTAAACTTCTCTGAATGAATTTATTAAGAAAACCTAGATCATCATAACTCAAGATGTGACTTGAAGGAATACAACAACAAAAACAACAAAAATTGCAACAAAAAGGACTCCTGGAGGAACAGAATGTCATCTAAAGTGTTCCAAAAAAACCTTTAGAAGACATCCTGGTCTTTTTGATAATGTTTTGATTAAATAAATGTTGGAATAGTCTTGCATCAAAACAGGGAAAAATAAAATAAAAAATAAAAGATCAAAAACTTGGAAATGTAAATAGATTTGTATATGCTTTGGAATAGAAGATGAGACAGCTACCAGGATATATTAAATAAGTGGCATTTAAAAATCAAATTATGTAAATATACTGTATATTAATCCAATAATGTTAGAAAAGTATTTTCTGCTATACATAACTAAAATTGAATTGGTATTAACTGCTTTTGTTAAGGGTGTCAGCAGCTGGTAAATTGTTCATTTAGTCTTCACATTATTATTTGAATTCTAGTGGTGGAAATCCAAATAAATGAGTAAGATCAGATCTCTATGGGATGCATATAAGCAAGTTCTAAGAGCATCCAATGAGAATCAATATAATTGCTTGTAAAAAATTTGTAAATGGAAAGTTTTTGAGGGCACACTATATTTGGAATAGTGATCCGGCAAAGCACTTTTGCAGTACTCACGAAAATTACTACTTTGCTTTGCCTCTCTCATTCAAGCCAAGTAGAGGACACTTTACAATGTTTTGCAGACATGGTAAATTGTCCTCAGCTATCTAGAGATATTTCTGGGAGATAGATACAGGGATCTTCAGGAGAGATGATGGGGTTGCCATTTGCTTATACATTTTTGGATTTCAACCTTTTCCATTTCATTTTGCCTGCTATAAGTTTCAAGAGTTTAATGTTATTGGACACTGTAGCATCTTCTATATCCACAAAGTCCCATTGGAGACCCACTGAGCTAGATAAACTAAAGTAGTAATGTCTCTACAATTTTTCTCAATTTTTCTATATCTTTTTCTGATGGTATGTATTCAACAGGTTTCCATGTGAGGGAAAAGGCTAAGCAAATCCTGGCCTTATTAAAAGATGATCATCTGTTGCATAATGAACGTGGAATAGCACGTCGGACCAGGTGGCGCACTTCCTATGCAACGCTGATCACGTCGAAGCCATTGACAAAAGGGCATTTACCAATAATGTCTGCCTCCAATTCTATTCCAGAATGTCCTCCTTCAGAGAACATGCAACGTAAGCTGCAAATTTAAGTTGTAACATAAGTGTTTGCATTTCAGAGCTTTAGTGATTGAAATTCCATTGGATGATGTTGGTGAAATGCCAACTCTCCTCACTCATATAAAGGGGAATGTAAGAATGGCTATGGTAAATTTTCTCTAGAGCAGGTTAGAAGCTTGCAGTATTTGGGCCTTACCTTCAGCCATACGTTATCCTGGAGAGAGCACTCTGAAAAAGTGATTCAAAAGACAAAGGCCTGTCGAGCAGCTTTAATAAGGTTCTATTACACCAAAGGAGGACAATATGTCCCCTCCGCACTAAAAATATTTAATGCCAAAACAGCCTCTAAACGCCTCTTTGATGCAGCCATATGGTGTGAAAATTCGACTGTCATTCTAGATAGGGTGCAAGCTAGGTTTATAAGAGATCTTCTAAATGTGCCTTCTTGTGTACCTAATGTGATCCTGCTTCTAGAAATGGGTGAATGCCCACTGAGTACTAGGGCCTGGACTCTGAAAACAAACCTATGGTTAAAAACAATGGTTTTGAAACTGGGAAAAGGTTTACTACATCACCTGCCTTATGAGGCCTCCAAACCCTTGGGCATGGAGGACTGAACAAAAAGCAGTCTCAATTGTACTATCCGCACTCCTTCTGCTCCATTTGAGACTCAAAATGGTGCAAGAATTCATGAAGCAAAGGTTGCAGGACATTGCCCTGGGAGAGCTAAGAGCAAGCATCCTCAAACTGTGGCTCTCCAGTTGTTTGGGCCTTAAACTCCCAGAATTCTTGAGAATTGAAAAAGCTTGTTTGGGCCTCCAACTCCCAGAAGCCCTAACAGCTGGAGTTTGAGGATGCCTGGCTTAGAGCTTACACAAATTCACGCCCCCAGTGTCGCAATATGGAGAACCTTAAAGAGCCAGACCAAATAGTAAATGAACTGTTTATTGAAACAGCACAGTCAACTGAAAAATGGTCAAAATAGCTCCAAAAACACTTAAACTTCAGTGTGAGAATCAAAATAAAGCAAAACTATGGTAAAAAAAGAGTACATATGAACAAACCCCCGATTATATCTCTCTATAACCTGCATTAAACTCCAAAACTAAATAATACACAGGGAAAAGCACTCGTTGTCCATGCCAATGTCGTCATCAAATGTGTATGTTCTGTATGATCTGATATGGTCAAAATTGACTAATCAATGAAGAATGTATGTTTTAATGGGAGGAGAAACTGAAGAGCAAAGAAGAGTCAAAGCAGGCCAATGGTCAGGAACGGAGAAACAGCAAACGCAAGCCAAACTGCGTCATCAGGGAGAGAGAGAGAGAGAGAGAGAGAAGTCACAGCGATTCAGCAATCCAGGTCACAGTGAGGGAGAAGACGTCAACAACAAAACAGCAATCCAAACTGCAAAAGGGATGAAGACAGCAACAGCGAAACAGCAACATGAAGCAGCCAGCAGCAACTAGCACACAGGAAGCAATACAAAGTGTAGCCAAAAGGGGAAACACGATGCAGACCGCATCCCATACTATACCAAGTTCCTCGGAGGCAGCGCAGGATCCAACTTATGTCCAAAAGGCCATTCACAGGATGGAACCAGGAAACACAGGAAATGGCACCCCAAAACACCTTGCCAACTGCAAGGAACCCCAGATCCAAACCCTTCCTTTATTCACAAATCTTCATCAGAACTGGAATGAGCCAACACCCCATCATTAGCCCCATCAGCTGCACTTAGAGCTTCATGTGTAGAGCTATGTCTCTCCACCCATGCAGACCTCCTTCTGCCAGGACTTAGATCTCTCCATGATGTAGACTGATCATCTGTACTCCCAAGTACATCCTGTACATCCCCAGCAAAAACCCCAAATGTATCACTACTAGTTGTTTCTGCACAAACCTCACATACTTTGGTCCAATCCATATCAGTAGACACACTTGCTGAATCGTCACCCACACTTCCCATAGTTGACTCCTCATCACCAGACCCATCATCCCCTGAGAAGCCCTCAAACAAATCTATATCAGTAGAATCACTAAGTATCTGCCGGATCCATTTCCTCTGTTGCTCCCCATCAGACTCCTGCTCTTGAGTAGTCCGTTTTGCCCTTCTAGCCTCAACTTCCATGCTTTCAGCAGTACTCAAAGACTCATTCCCAAAGACTATGCCCCTGTGGAGGAAATGATATAGAAACAATAGAACACATTTTATTGAAGTGCCACTGCTACACAGGGCAACGTAGCCAACTTTTATATCCAACCCTGTCCCGCATGACCAGCCATCCCCTGCAGAGGATTGTTGGATATCTTTTAGAGGACAAGTGCCACAAGGTGACTCTCATAGTGGCAAAATTCCTCACAGTGGCAACAAGGTTGAGAAAGCAACTAACCTCTGAAGGGGGATATTACTTGAAACCATGTAGATGTATCCTGTACAACGAACTTCTCCTGAGATGGGAGAATTTATAATGACTCTTGGTTTTACTATGGACCGTAATAACATTAACTAACTAATGGTGATGTGGTAAGGAAACAACTTCTAGGCATGGAAAGCAGAATACTAAATTTCAGAGATTTTTGATCTCTGAGAATACAGGCAGTCCCCAAGTAACAAACAAGATAGATTTTGTAGATTGTTTTAAAGTTGGATTTGTTCGTAAGTCAGAACAGGCACATTTTAGAAGTTTTTAAAGTGAATGGCTAACATTCACACTTGCCTCCAGCAGACAATAGTTCTTTCTCCCACCCTGAACATGCCACAGATAAACTTCACAGATAAACTTCACTGGCCTAGTTTCCCACAGACCTCACAACCTCTGAGGATGCCTCCCATAGATGTGGGCGAAATATCAGGAGAGAATGCTTCTGGAACATGGCCATACAGCCTGGAAAACTCACAGCAAGCAACCCAGTAATTCCGGCCATGAAAGCCTTCGACAACACAAGAAAACTAATGTTTAATTGTCCTGGGAAACCAATTCAAAGATAGTCAAGGAGATAGACAAAAGGAAGTCAGCTATAGTTGGTTATAATTGTCCTTAAAACTAATTCTCATATATGGGGATATGTTAGCAACCATTACTGGGGTTGGGGCCATGTGAAGCCTCTTTTCCCCACACATTTTTTTTTAAAAAGGGGGTATGTTAATGGGTAAGAAGTAAGCAAAAGGCTTACATTAATCCAAGGAAATGTAGAGACAAAATCTTGCAATAACTTTCTAGCTCACTATTGCCCCCTCTCCCACTGATTACAAGTATTTATACTACTTATGCTTACAACATAGCCTGATCCCATAGGGCTCTTGGTGTTGTTGTTTTCTAATCTGACACAAAAATATTAAAAACAATTTAATAGGAATAAAAAAATAAACTGAAAATCAGGTTTTGATTCATGTTTAAGAATATCTATTCTTTGGAAGAATAGTAAAGCTACTTTTTCAGTGACCTAATCTGCAGAAGTCCTTAAATTAGAATTATAGAAAATTGTCTAAGATAAGCTTTATAAGATGCTGATGAGGAATGTTATTACAATTATGCAGACTTGCTGAAATAGATGCTTCTATAGGAATCTGGAGTAGTTAAGAAAAACAATGTTGTTCTAAACATTCCATTGACTGATACTTTAATAATTAAAAGCATTCAAGTTATAATGAACGATCCTTCTAATCCTTTGCTTTTGTGAGACACAGCCAAGTGCCTTCTGATAAGTAAAAATCCTATTACACAACATGCCACAGTAAGCCAATAGTGCTCCATTTTGTGGTGCACCAAGTCGTAAGGAAACATTTTATTTATTGTTATTCCTGTTCCTATCAGGCAGTGTGTTTAGCGGTTTGAGTATTGGACTAGAATTCAGAGAAATCAGGGTCTTAATCATGACAATCCAATGACTGACTGTGGGCAGGTCACAGTCTCTCAACCCCAGAGGAGAGTGATGGCAAACTTCCATATCTCATGCCAAGAAAAGCTTAGAATGAGTTAATTATAAGTTAGAGTTGACATATTCTCTGTTGACACAACAAATGTGCTTATACCTGAAAGGTAGATCTCTGTGTGATATGGAGGGTTTTATAGTGCAATGCAGTTTACTTCATGGAAAGTGTGCACCTTTCTTTAAAGCGACAGTAGTATTGCCACTGAGAGGTGAAGCACCACATAAGAAGATAGTAGATTACAAGTGTCGCTCAAATGTGGCTGGCATGCATTTAAGCTGTTTTTACTTATCTATAGAAGGGTAAAACCAAAAGGGTCCGTAGAAGGCTCTCCACTTAGATGCCCATACTGTGCAGTTATAGTGCAGGTTGAGCATACCTTATCCAGAAATCTGAAATCTTGCAAAATCATAAATTATTCACATGGGTGGCTGAGATAGTGAGACGTTCAGTTCAACACACACACACTTTATGCACAAAATTATTAACAGTATTGTGTATACATTTTACATTCAGGCTATGTGTATAAGGTGTATATGTAACATAAATGAAATTTGTGTTTAGACCTTGGCCCCCTCTCCAAAATATCTCCTCAAATATGCAAAATACTCCCCCAAATAAATCTAAGATATCTCTGGTACCAAGTATTTCAGATAAGGGATACTCAACCAACACTATGATATCTCTTTGACTGCAATATTATTTGGGGGGGGGGGGGGAGGAAGGGATATTTAGAATTCTTGCAGCTGTAACAGTCAAAGTAGAATCATAGTACTGTGAGTGATAGGAAAGAACCATTATTCAGAGTAGGGAACTTCAACTTTTCTGCCCAAAGGTGTTCAGAGATAACTGTCAAGGTGGCAGTTGTTGTAGAGTTGGGGACAGGGAGTTTCTGGAATGCCAACAGGATGGTGGGTGGAATCTTCCAACTTCCTCCCCAAGTCCCAAGCAGCTTCCAAGTATTCCAGGTTTTCTGTGGCTCAATAAGCTTAGCCAAGCAAATGTATCTGGGGGTTTTCTTTAGGTCTAGTTTGGAAGTTTAGGAAGCAGCTACGCATGCTCTGCCAAGGCACCTTCTACTTAGCTCTCAGGCCTCAGTCAGATTTCCATCCCATACACATATGGGCAGTGCACAAATGTCAACTGGTAAAAGCTTGTGCAGAGCGGTTCTACTAGTAGTTATATAGGGTTACCAGAGTGGAAACTAAAGCAGGCTTCATTATCTTTAATGGTTGTCTAGAATGGAGCTCCTTAAACTTTTCTACTTGGAACCCGTTTTGGCCTGATACATTTGTACATGGTATATATATATATAAATATATAAAATAGGTATACAAACCAAACATTGACTGATAGCAAATCAGCATTTGTAATGCTTGCTAAATATTTTATGAAGTACAACTGAAGCATCTTCTGCATAATCCACTGTAAACACCGCACAGCAGATTTGTGTGAATGTCTAAAACAGCCACTTGGTGGCATTCAGAAAAAAATTCTGGGACCCCAACATTGCATCTGAGTCCCACGTTTTCAAAACAGTGGTTTAGAAGAGGGAACTTCAGCAGGTATTGCATATAAAATAATCTGGTAACAAGCAATACCTCCTGAAATTTACTTTTCCACACAGCAATCAGAGGTCCAGGAGGTATTATTCACCCTAACAGCTCTAAGCCCAAAATTTGATATTGCTTCCTGCCAGCTCTTGTACTATTAGGATGGTACTCCGGGCTCCTAGCATATCACTCTGATTTCCTCTGACCTGCTGCTATCTTTTTTTTAAAAAATAATTTTTTCCTGATTATTATAGTTGTAAAATTGTGTTCATAATATTCCTTTAAGTTTGAAGCATTGTGGTTTACATAAAGGAAAGTGGTAATTAAAGTACCACTTCCTTCTCAGTAAACAACAGGAAGACTCTACTCACAGATTGAGTTAGCTGAATCCTCACAAGAAATCAGGAAACAATTGATTAGACAGAAGCCATCAGGAGAAATTTTCTTTAATTAAAGACAGAGTATCCTTTAAAATAATCAACAGTGATTTTCCACTTTACACTGGGCAGGATAGTAATATAATTACCCTTGGAACTAAATAAACAAGAACCACTTATTAGGTTGGTAATGTAATTACCTAATAATTTAAATAACCACGTAAGAACCACATATTAGGAATTTAAAAATAGGAAGACATGTTATCTGAATTCTAATTAAAAATTGAATGGCCAATGGATCACAGTTCTGAATAAAGGAAGAAGTGATATTTTTATCCTTCAACATTAAATTCCATGAGTCATTATTGCTTGCATCTTGTTATTGTGGACAGATTAAACAGGTTGTCTAAACATTTATGTTGATTCTGAGACAACGTTTGTAATATATCCTCCGTCGAAGACGGAGATCTTGTGGCCTGGTCGCCCTGGACTGGATGACACCGTAGATCATGCATTGTTGGCCCACCGTTTAGCCGTGACTGGGGTTAGGGGGATTGCCCTTAAATGGGTAACCTCCTTTCTCCAGGATCGGGGACAATGTGTGGAGAGGGGAGAGGAGGTCTCCGGGAGGCTGTCCGGCTGTCTAGCATGTTTTTAACCTTGAATTTTACCTGTAACTGTTTTAAATTTTATTGTGTGGCTGCATGTATTGTTATACGCAGCTTGTTTTATTGTATGTTGTGATCCGCCCCGAGCCTGCAGGGAGGAGCGGAATATAAGATTGAACAAATAAATAAATAAATAAATAAATAAATAAATAAATGTGCCCCAATTGGGCAGGGATAGTTGTCATTTTCAGTTGCTTTTAAAATGTCCTGTGTTCTTCACGCCCCCTTCCATGGTCCCCCTTTGCCTTTATCTTGCTTGAATTGCTGCAAAATGAGTTCAAAGTGCAAAAAGAGTTTACACTCAATTAATTTGAGGGGTGGTGGTGGAGAGGAATGGAGAGGAGTGGATGAAGGGAATTAGACAAAGGCAAACTCTCCAAGCCTCTGTGTTCTTCCTCATTAGTAACGTTTTGAGCTCATTTTGAAGTTGCTTGGCTGCATACTTCTATTTCCATCCTTGAAATGATGGAGGGTATGCTGTTGCTTGGTAATGAACAAACATGCTGAGGAAAGGATAACTCTGAATAACCAGATACTACATCCAAGAGTAGCAAAATATCAGTATAATGTAATATATACCAAAACATTAAAAGAACTTTGATAAACTTTATTTTGAATCTGAACGCTACCTGGGCTACGTCATTGACGAGCGACATTCTCCATTGATAGACGCGTCACTTGGGCGACTAGCCTACACGGCACGCATTAGTGACACTACAGCTCACCTAACCTACGAGTCCCACTGAGTGAGCTGAGCCTAGCGAGGCGCACACAGATACTCTTCAGCCTCCTTCATTGGGCATCATCCATCTGGAACCCTGAGTATTTGCCTTTATATTTGTTTTGATACATTGTGTTCCATCCATCATGTGTACTATATGTGTTTAGCTTATTTCTCTAGCCTTCGATGAGCTCTGTGTTGATATATATCCACTGCTGCATTGTACCTGATATGTTCTTTGTGATTGATACTTCCCACCTGGAAGGCACTGTATTTGATCATCGATTGTACATGCGTACACTGTATTTCCTCATTGATATGTATCATCATTCATGTTAGACATATTATCCTATGTTAGGAATTTCCTCATTGATATGTACCATCATTCATGTTAGACATACTGTCCTATGTCAGGAATTGGGATGTTCTTTTAATGTTTTGGTATATATTACATTATACTGATATTTTGCTACTCTTGGATGTAGTATCTGGTTATTCAGAGTTATCCTTTCCTCAGCGTGTTTGTTCATTACTGTGCACCAGTCCAGCACTGTTCTTCTTTTGTTTGTTTATGCTGTTGCTTGGCCAGGTGTGAGAAGGGCATCTTGCAATTGTTGCTGTTTCATATTACTTCTTCAAGACATGGACCAGGCCCAGTGTTACTATGAGGTGAAATATGGTGTCTTGAAATGTCAAGAAATGGGTTTTGCTATGTCTTTATTATCAGGGAAGAGAAGAGATATTTGTGAGACTTGATACTGCTTTGTGTATCAAAATAACTCTGTTCCTTGACTTGTGTGAGTACGCATTCTCCATTGCAGCTCCACCTCAGACAATAAAATATCCTAGAGCAGTTCTGTTGTTTCTGAAAGTCACATTTGTGTGTACAGAGAGGAACAAAATTAATCAAGAGCAATTTATTCCTTAGTGATATGTGAACTAATACACATCATGTTAACTGGTCTTCTGTAGAGCAGTAATTAATTGCCCAGGGCCCTGCAGCATAAGACAAGAAAACAGAATCCAATGTTCTGGATCCATTGTTTATTAATCTTCAAAAAAGGTAAAGTGCAAGAACAGTCTTCGAAAGTCTGAAACAATAGCTAAATTAAAATAGCAATGTGACATGTCATTTCATGTTTTTCTACTTGTTTCAATTTGTCTCTAGATAAAAATATCTGCTACAAGGCTACAGCCTAAAGTCTTCCCATTATCTTTCAGTCTCTGAATTCCCTTTTAACTGCTCATAATGGGAAACACAAGCTTGCTATGCTACACTATGCTAATAACACCTCCTTTAAATACTAATTGGAAGATTTGGTGACACAGAGATGATACTGGCCTTAATTTTCTAGTTTCCACCATATAATTTTCACATAAACAAGCAGAACTGGTGATTCTTTATGTTAATTTGTCCCATGTGGGGGAAAAAGAAGATGACTTGTTTCACACAGTAGGGAAATAAACAGAGTTTGCATTTAGGAACAGGAGAGTTCTGTTTATGTTTGTCAATTATCAGAGAAAATTATAAAACCACTTAACATTCAGATCCAATGCAGGTAGTATTGTAATTAATGGACCAAACTTTGGAGGTGTTTTTTGCTCAATTAACTGTGGGAAATTTAACACCTGTTTGTTTTTTCCTTTCTCTCTTTTAAAAATACCTCCACTCTTTGACAGATCTTTCCCTTAAGGCATCAACTGCAGTTGAGCAAAGCCAGCCTGTTCCGAAATCAGGTAAAGCAGAGGGAGTACAAGAAACAACTAATGTTGCTGCAAAGATGTCATTAGAGGTAAATCATATGGAGGGATGAAATAGTTTAATGTTGCACTTTATTAACTGTTCATATGATGTTTATCACTACCATTGCAATTAGTGAGACATGATACAAATATGCATCAACGTAACTGGGAATGAGTCCTATTAAATTGGATGGGACTCCCTTCAGAGTAGACAAAAATAATTTGTAGATCCTGATGTGGGAAAGTGTTGGGGGAGTGGGGAAAAGTGGCCAACTAAGCTGGTAACAAGGAAGCAAAATTGTCCAGAAGCTGGAGGAACCACATTTCTGTCTTTAGTAAAAGAACAAAGATAGATTTTAAAATGACATTTACCAAAGTCATATGCTTTTGTTTTTATGTTATAATAAAGGGGAGGAGGGGACAAAGCTCACAGCAACTTTAAAATTAACTACTGTAATTTGTTTTAGCATGACATTTCTTGCATTTTGATCTACTTTTTCAGAAGTACAAATGAACTTAATGTCAACCACAATTAGCAATTACATAGTTACATTTATTAACATAGTTACAAAGATCTCCGAGGTGACCTGTTAAGAACTCCTAAGCTGCCTCCTTTTGACGGCTGGCCTGAAGCTGTCACTTGACTACTCAGACATTGTTTTCCTGAATTCCTTCCCTGTTTCCCTCTTCCCTTTCCCTACCCTCTTCTAATTGTTTGTGATTCTGTGTTGTTGTTTCCTTCAATTCTTGTAAACCGCTCTGAGCCTTCGGGGAGTGGCGGTATAGAAGCTTGAAGAAATAAATATAAATAAATCCCAATCTTCTCACCTATGTAGAGGGACTCAGACCGGTTCACAGCAAAGATTCAATGCTATAATAATAATTAAAAACATTCATTAACAATAAAAGATTAAAATACATATGAATAAAATACATAAAAGCCAAATCACCAACTAAACACAAGTTCACTCAGTCTATAAATGTAGTCATTCATTATGGTCTATAATCAATCTCAGCCTTCTTCTGGGAATGCTTTGTTCCAAAGCCAAGTTTTTACTAGCCTCCTGAAGGACAAGAGGGAGGGGGCAAATCTAACCTCACTTGGGAGAGAATTCCACAGCCGAGGAGCCACCATGGAGAAGGCCCTGTCTCTTGTTCCCACCAGATGCGCTTGCGAAGGTGGTGGGACCGAGAGCAGGGCCTCCCTGGAGGATCTTGGAATCCTTGATTGTTCATAGGGGAGAATCCGTTTAGACAGGTAAGCTGGGCTGGAACCATATAGGGTTTTGTAGGTTAAAACCAGGACTTTGAATTGTGCTCGGAAGTTAATTGGCAGCCAGTGGAGCTGGCGCAACGAGTTGTGCGCTCCCTGTACCCCGCTCCTGTTAGTAACTTGACTGCCGAGCCTTGGACTAATTGCAGCTTCCGAGTAGTCTTCAGAGGCAACCCAACGTAGAGAGCATTGCAGTAGTCTACACGGGATGTAACCAGAGTGTGGACCACTGTGGACAAATCAGACTTCCCAAGGTACAGGCGCAGCTGGTGCACAAGCTTTAACTGTGCAAAAGCTCTCCTGGCCACCACTGAGACCTGGGGTTCCAAGCTCAGCGATAGGTCCAGGATCACTCCCAAACTGCGAACCTGCGCAGGTGGAGTGCAAGCCCATCAAGCACAGGCTGTAACCCTATGCCCTATGGCCTTAGGACTGACAAGGAGTACCTCTGTTTTGTCTGGGTTTAGTTTCAATTTGTTTGCCCTCATCCAGTCCGTTACAGCAGACAAGCACTGGTTCAGGATTTGAACAGCCTCCTTAGTAGCAGGTGGGAAGGAGTGTCAGAGCTGGACATCATCTGCGTACAGATGACAATGCACCCCGAAACTCCGGATTATCTCCCCCAACGGCTTCATGTATATGTTAAATAACATAGGGGACAATATTGAGCCCTGTGGGACCCCACAGTACGCTGTCTGTGGGGTCAAGCAGGAGTCCCCTAACAACACCTTCTGAGAACGACCCTTGAGGAAGGACTGGAGCCACTGCAAAGCAGTACCTCCAAGGCCCATTCCTGTGAGGCATCCCAGAAGGATACCATGGTCAATGGTATTGAAGGCTGATGAAAAGTCCAGCAGAACCAACAGGGACACAGTTCCCCTGTCTAGCTCCCGGCAAAGATCATCACTTAAGGCGACCAAGGCTGATTAGTACCATGTCCCGGCCTAAAGCCAGACTGCGCCGGATTTAGATAATCAGTGTCTACCAAGAATTCCTGGAGTTGTGAGGCAACCACACGTTCCAGGACATTTCCCAAATAGGGGAGATTGGAAACTGGCCGATAGTTGACAAATTGAGTAGGGTCCAGTGATGGTTTTTTTTCAATAGCGGTTTTATAACAGTTTGTTTTAAGCTGGCTGGAATGTTTTCCCCACTCTGCCAAACCCCCTCTGGCTTCCTTTACTAGCCAGGATGGGCAGGGGGTCTAAGATGCATGTGGTTGCTCTCGCCTCTCCAAGAATCTTGTCCACATCCTCGAGCTGAACAGATTGAAACAAATCCATCAAAACTGGACAAGCAGGTGCTCGTGTTAGAGACTGCTGTTAACATGGTGTCAAAGCCAGAACGGATCAAAGCAACTTTGTCCTCAAAGAACTGAGCAAATGCTTCACAACGGGCTGCCGAGTCGACAGGGGACCCATCCTGAGAGGCAGGGTTCAACAACCCTCTGACTACTCAAAACAACTCAGCCGGACGGTTCCTTGCAAATGCAATATTAGCCGAATAGCAGGAATTTTTTGCGGCTTCTATTGCTGCGGTATACGCCCTTAGGTGAAGGTGTAGCTGTGTTCGGTTTGACTTACTAGGCTTTTTCCGCCACATGCTTTCTAGCCGCCTCTTTGTTCGCTTCATTGCTGCCAACTCCTCATTGAACCAAGGAACAAGGTTTAGCTCGGCCACTTAAGAGGGGGCGCTCCGGAGGGATTATATCTATTGCTCTAGTCAACTCCCTATTCCAAAGAGGGACCAGAGCATCAACAGAATCACCTATCGAGGAGACAGAAAAATCCCCAAGAGCCGTCAGGAATCCCTCTGGATCCATAAGTCTCCTGGGGCAGACCATGAGCCTGAGCCGCTCCAAAAAGGGTAGACTCTACATGGACATTGAAGTCCCCCAGGGATGGGATATAAGTGTAATAGAATCAATAGAGGAAGACACAATTTGTGACATTGGCCATAAAACTTCAAACAAATAGATAAGATAATAATGGAGTTAATACTGCTGTTTAATTCTGAACTGTGAGGTCCATAAATCTGTTCACAAAGAGTCAGAAATTTGGTTGGGGAGAATTATTTTGTTAAATATCTGTTTGTGAGGTCTGTCCCAAGAAAACATTGCCTTTCTTCGTAACTACCAGTATGCTAATAGTTACGGAATTTGTGAGTATTGTCCAGTTAAGAAGTTTCTCTTTGGAATGTTGTGTGGTTTCTGGGCGGTATGGCTGTGTTCAAGCTGCATTTACTCCTGACGTTTCACCTGCATCTGTGGCTGGTATCTTCAGGGGATTTCTTTCCTATTTTGCTTTGGAATTGCTTAGTTTGAGGACTGCCATTAGAGATTGTATCCCCCTCTTTTCTGTTTTATGCGATGACTACATGGGTTTTTCTTTGAAAAATTGTATGGCTGTCCCTTGAGGTCATTCTATCATAGTTGTGAAATGGACTTGTGATTCTAAACATGTCATTGACTGATGCTTTAATAATAAAAAGCATTCACGTTATAATGAATTATTATTCTAACCCCTTGCTTTTGTGAGAGATAGTCAGTTACCTCCTGATAAGTAAAAATTCTATTGAGCAACATGCTATAGTAAGCCAATAGTGCTCCATTGTGTAGTGCACCAAGCAGTAATAAAACTTATTATTATTGCTATTCCTATTCCTATCAGAGAGGCAGCGTGGGTGTAGTATTTTGGGCATTGGACTAGAACTAGGGGAGACCAGGGTCCGAATCATGAAAATCCAATGACTGATTGTGGGCAGGTCAGTCTCTCAGCCTCAGAGGGGAGTGATGGCAAAATTCAATATCTCATGCCAAGGAAAGCTTAGAATGAGTTCATTATAAGTTAGAGTCATTATAAGTCATCCATGGAGTGTTGAAAAAAATGGCAAAGCAAATCCAGATGGGATAATCAAGAATTGGGAGATGATAAAGGATAATTGTGGTTGATGTAACTGGCTTCTAGGGAATGGTCTGCAACAAAGGATTATGGATTGGAAGAAAAAAAGGAAAGTCCAGAAACAGATTTTGATCAAATTTTACAGTGGAAATTAGAAGAGGAGAAAGACATCATGGGTTTCATATACAATAAATTAGTTAGATGTGGAAAAATTGGCTCCTATATGTATATGTGGTGGGACTGTGATAAAGTACAAAATTCTATAACAAGGTAAAGAAGGAGTTGGAAGTATTAAAACAACATAAATTGGAGTTGAATGAAAAATAATTATTTACCCAGAAAGTAGATAGGCAGCTCAACATTAAAAACTGGGCTGATATTATAAAATACATGATAGTTTATAGCAAGCAACTGTGGTGTTGGGCTGGAAGGAGCACAGACAGTGGATAGTTAAAAATGGTTTGAATATTTAGCAAATTTCATGCTCTAGGACAGTTCTCAGCCTGGGGATCATGACCCCCATGGGGGTTGTTTGGCAATTTGGGAGGGGTTGTGAAAGTGCCTCCTTAAGGCCCGCCTCCTCAAAATGGCTGCCAGCCCTCTCGGCCAACCTGCATCTGTACCCATGTCACTTTGCCTCCAGTTCGGCGCAGAGGGATTCCTCCGCCTTGTCTTTGGCAGCGAGGAGTCAAGGGGAGGCACTTGGAGACAGAGGGAAGAGATCCCCGCATCTATGGCCTTAGCGCCACAGCCATGCCCTGCCCCACAGCCCCTTGGCCTTGTTGGCCTGGCTGGTGCCGGTGCTGCTCTCCTGCTTGGGGCTAGGGAGGAGGAGGGAGGCGGAGGGGTGGACACTGTGGGTGCTGGATCTGAATGGAGGGAGCGAGCAGGTGGCCAAGCACAGAGGCCCCGGGGAAGGAAGGGATGCAGGCAGGCAAGCAGACCGGGGCCCTGCCCTCAGTCCCAAAGGGCACTGACCTTGGATGCTCCAGCTCTGTCGGTAGAGTTCCAGGGTGTCCGAGGCACCAGCCATGGTGCACCCCGCCTCGGACCCCCTGGAGTTCTACTGGCAGAGCTGGAGCATTCGAGGTCAGAGCCCTTCGGGACAGGGGGCCAGGAAAGCCCCGGCCTGCTTGCCTGCCTGCATTCCTTCCTTCCCTCCCTTCCTCCTTTCACCATTCCTTTCTTTCCCCCTTCCTTCCTTCCTTCTGCCTTAATCCCTTCCCTCCTTTTGCCTTTCCCATATTTTCCATTTCTTTCCTTCCCTTTTTCCCTTCCTTTCTTCCCTTTTTCCCTTCCTTCCTTCCCTCCTTCCTTCATTCCTCCTTTCCCTCTGCACTTGGCCACTCCCTCCCGCGATTCAGATCCAGCTCCGCCTCCTCCTCCTCCTCCTCGCCCTCTGCAGCTACCAGGCGAGAGAACAGTAGTAGCAGCAGGACCAAGGGGCGGCACAAAGGCCATGGATGTAGGAATCTCTTCCCTCTGTCTCCATGAGCCTCTTGACCGCACCAGTATTCCCATTTCAGCATATCAGGTTATTGTGCCAAATTTGATAAAGATCCATCATTGTTTGAGTTCACAGTACTCTCTGTATGTAGGTAAACTACAACTCCAAAACTCGAGGCCGATGCCCTTCAATTGATTATTATTATTATTGCTCCTGCAGTAATTCTATCTTTCTAGATGACCTTTGGTGGTCCCTTTCAACTGTCTGAGTCTTATTATTATTATTATTCCAATTGTATGAGTCTTATAATACTAAATAACAATAATAATATACTAATTCTATCTTCCTGCCTGGCAGAAAGAAGGGGTTGGACTAGATGACTTTTGGGGGTCCCTTCCAACTGAGTCTAATAATAATAATAATAATAATAATATAGTAACTCTATATCCCTGCCTGGCATAAAGGAAGGGGCTGGACTAGATGACCTTTGAGGGTCCCTTCTAACTGAGTCTAATAATAATAATAATAATAATAATAATATAGTAACTCTATATCCCTGCCTGGCATAAAGGAAGGGGCTGGACTAGATGACCTTTGAGGGTCCCTTCCAACTGAGTCTAATAATAATAATAATGTATAATAATAAAATAGTAACTCTATATTCCTGCCTGGCATAAAGGAGGCGGATGGACTAAATGACCTTTGGGAGTCCCTACCAACTGAGTCCAATAATAATAATAATAATAATAATGTATAATAATAAAATAGTAACTCTTATCTTCCTGTCTGGCAGAAAGAAAGGGGCTGAACTAGATGGCTTTTGGGGGACACTTCCAACTGTCAGAGTCTAATAATAATAACAATAATAATTCATAATAATACATAATAATATAATAGCAATTCTGTCTTCCTGCCTGGCAGAAAGAAGGGGCTGGATTAGATGACCTTTGAGGTTCCTTTCCTTCCCCGAGTCTTATTATTATACAATAATAATGTATAATAATAGTCTCTTGAAGTGACTGCGGGTGCAATAAAACCCTTCTGGTATTTTCTGTTGGTCATGGGAGTTCTGTGTGCTAAGTTTGGATCAATTCCAAGGTTGGTAGAGTTCAGAATGCTCTTTGATTGTAAGTGAACTATAAATTCCAGCAACCACAACTCCCAAATGTCAAGGTCTATTTTCCCCAAACTCCACCAGTGTTCAGATTTGGGCATAATGAGCGTTTGTGCCAAGTTTGGTCCAGATCGATAGTTTTTTGGGTTGACATTTGCTCTTTGGGTGTAGGTAAACCACATATCTCCTAAACCACTGCAAAACCCCTCCAGTATTTCTTTGTTGGTTATAGGGGTTCTGTGTGCCAAGTTTGGTCCAGGTCTGTTATTCATGGGGGGTCTCAGTGGTCTGTGGAAGTCAGAGCTGAATCTGTAGAAGGTACACCAGTGTTACTCCCCAAACATATTGTTTTGGTGATTAATCTCTATGGTTCAATTTGTAATAATGAAAATACATCCCGAATATCAGATATTTACATAACGATTTGTAACACAATGTGAGGAACTGTATTTAGGGGTCACAGCATTATAAGGATTGAGAACCACTGCTCTAGGACTACATCCTTGAAAAGAGAACCAAACATACAACAGACAGAATCAAGAAAAAGTGGGATCTGAAAAGGGGGGAAGATTGATAGAGTAAAAAGAAAAGGAAAATACAAAGAACTGAACCATACTCTCTCTATGGCTGATCAATTAAAATAATAAATGAATGAATGAAAGTACTGTACTGTTCATGGAGGTTGAGGGGGGAGAGGGGGAGAGAGAGGAGGGAGGGGAATAATATTGTTAGACACAAGTGGGAGATAAATGCAGAATTAGCAATGTTAAGAAAAATAAGTGAAAAACATTCTGTTTGTACTATGAAATGTTTACTGAAATTTAGAGTATTCTACCTGTGTTTAAAATAAAAAACGTAAGTCATAGCTGATATATTATTTAGCAGCGAGCCCCTGAGGTGTTTTGCACCTGTCAAAACAAAAGAAGATCAAATCAAGAATGTAAAGAATGCATGTCTGAATGAGTTAGGAAAGTTAGCAATTCATAAGAAATGAATTCCTTGTTGTTGTGCTCAATCCTCTAATCAGTTCAGGTAAGTTATTTGAGCAGAACCATGAACAAGACATAATGAAGATTTAGTGAAAATGGAAATAAAATTGAACAAGAAGCCAAACAATGTAATGAGTATAATAATAAGTAAGAAAGCATAGTGAAGAGGTGCTAATAATGAAGAATTAACTAATGTAGGAGGAAAGGTAGAAGGATTGATTTAAATATTTAATTAGGCTCAGTATTAAAAACTATCTTATATGGGAAGACATTTAAAACAAACATAAATCTAACAAATGGAGTTACCTGACCATTGCTGATATTGGCAGGGGTTGATAGAAATCAAAGTTCAACAAGATCAGGAAATTATAGTTTCACCATTTTTGCCTTAAATCTTGTCTGTCATTTGTTTCCCGAAAAACAAATATCTCTGTCCTTCTATTTTTTCAGCTTTATTTTGTCTTCTTTGTAATTAATTAATTTGACCACAGGTGCATTACGTGCAGGAAGATGATCATGTTGGAAAAGAGAATATTACATAACACTTTGTTGTATAGCTACTTTGTATCTACAAAATACTTTATGGGTTGTTGTAGGTTTTTCAGACTATATGGCCATGTTCTAGAATGCTTCTAGAACATGGCCATACAGCCCGAAAAACCTACAACAACCCAGTGATCCTGGCCATGAAAAACTTCAACAATATACTTACATTATATTTTGTACCTCTGTGTCTCTCCTTTGACTGAAAAATAAATGTTAAAAGTGGTTTGAGGCATGCCAAAAATTGCAAACATGTAAAATAGAACAATGACCCATGGACTGGAACTGCTCAATATTGTTTCCAATTTCCAGGGATTGTTGTAACATTAATCTCCCATATAAGCAGATAGTGTTCAGGATTTTATAACAGAACCTTTTGCCATGAATGCAGTGAGAAAAGCTAGATGCCCGAACTTTATTCACAAAGGGAAGAGATAATATGAAACCGTTTTTAATCAGAAGACAATCAAGCCAGACATTGTTAATTCACATACAATTGGCTTCATCTTATGACACAAGTTGTTCCATCATCATCAACCCTCCTGCGGCTTTCTGGATTGAATCTGACCATCCATAATTTTTTTCTTACTGCCTTCTACTTTACCTTAGTGGTTTTCTGCATTCCCCAGTGACAATATTTCCATCTGCAGTCCAAAATTCTTCTGGTCCCCAACCCATTAAGCTTAACAGTGAAATCATTTCTTAGATGAATTTTCAATTCTACAAGGGTGTTCTCAAGGTTGTATTTTGGTTGAATGGTTAGTTTAGTGTTCCTCTTCAGTTTTACTATAATTTTGGTATTGGCAATTCATTGTGCCAGAATTCAATCCTGAATTTGTTTTTCCCCAAAAAGAATGATCTAGTCTGATTTCTGTATGGACATCAAGTTATGTCCATGTATACAGTTGCAACATTGGCTGCTTGAAGAATATGTTTGCAATAAATAAACTGTTGGCCTAAAAATGCAGTCAGTTTAATTTTGTGATCCTATGCTAAATATTCCTACATTCTTTTATCCTGCTCTGTTTCCTACTTTTTCATGTCAATTGCCTAAGATTGTTATAGTATTTGTAGTTTCTGTATATAATCTGAAAAACATTGAAGAAAGCTGTCAGGATAGAATTGACTGCTTTGAAATGTGATGACTGAGGAGAGTTCTACAAATACCACAGACCACTAAAAAAGGTGGATCCAAGAGCAAATGAAGTCTGATCTCCTACTGGAATCCAAAATGAAAAAATGAGTGTATGGTACTTTGGACACATTTTGAAATGGCACAGCTCACTGGAAAATATGGCAATGCTCTGTAAATTGGCAGTAGAAGCAAGGAAACTTTCATTATAGAAAGAAAGAAAGCTGTTATCCTGGGTTTATAAAACCTGAGCAGGCCTTCTAATAACAGGATCTTTGGGAGGCCTCTCATTCAGAAGGTCACTGCAAGTTGAAGTTCTCCTGATGCCACGTAAAACAACAAAAGTTTAAAAATCAGAGCATATGGGTATCATCTGGTAATTGTTAAGCTTTAGTGTCCAATTATCTTTGCCAGCTCTTTTATTGTTATTACTATTTATATTCTAGTGTCTTGAATGTTGCTTTGCTTACTGGTTTATTAAAATTACAGACTGCTTCTTAACTAAAGCTCTTGAAGTAACTATAATAATGATATGTATTATTTTTCCATCTCCTAATTCCCTATTTGCAAGGTTCTGTCTCATATTAAATGAAAAACACAACAAAGTGATTTCTGCAGCTCTGCAGCTGATAATTTAATAGGTTGATGAACAAGGCAGGCAACTTTTTTAAAACATAGCTTCCCTCCACCTGCCTGAAATGATTTTTCAGTATAAGGGAAGAATGCTCAGAAGCACTTTAATTACAGGTTGGGTGTCTGCCCCACATTGTCCTTGAAACCTTCCTTTTATATACAATCTACCTCTGTCTGCATCCCATATTTATTTATTTTAAAATTTTAATATTTACATTTGACCCGCCCGAAATGGTTTTAAACTGTATGTTATTGCTAATGTTTGAGTTTTATTGATGGTATTGTTTTATAATTGTTGTTGTGTTGTTATTATGTGTTGTTGGGCTTGGCCTCATGTAAGCCGCACCGAGTCCTCTTGGGGAGATGGTTGCGGGGTATAAATGAAGTTAATAAATAAATAAAAAATATAAATAGTAATACTGCTTGGGTTGCATATCACATAAGGGGGAGGGCAGTGCACAGTTAATTCACTGTTCGGAACAGAGCCACAGAGAGCTTTTGAAAGTCATATTAGTTTTAAACTATACTTTCAGTTGTAAAATAGTTTTTTTCTTGTAATATGAGGCTTCTGTTTAAAAACACAGATTGAAATGTTCTTGACTGTGCACAATGCAGAATTGTTTGTTGGATTCTGGCTGTTTTGTCTACTGCAGTAGTTCCCAGCCTTTGGTCCTTCAGGTGTTTTGGAATTCATCTTGCATAATTCCTAACAGCTGGTAAACTGGCTGAGATTTCTGGGAGTTGAAGTCCGAAACACACGGAGAACTAAATTTGAGTACCAATGGTCTACTGCATTGATAACTGTAGGGAGGGAACCTGTTGTGAACGATATTTTGATATATTTGGGCTGGGAGAAAAAAAAGAAATATGGAGGAATATGGGGGATTTAAAATATTGACTGTTATGGAAATAGTGACTATAGAGTTATCTTATGCTTTGCATGGCATAGTGATTTGGGTGTTGGACTAGAAACCTGGAGACAAGAGTTTGATTTCAGGTTCAGCAATGGAAATCCACTGGGTGGCTTTGGGTAACCCATACACACTTAGCCTCAGAAGGTGCTAAGGTAGTGGTTCTCAATCTGTGGGTTACCAGGTGTTTTGGCCTTAAACTACCAGAAATCCGAACAGCTAGTAAACTGGCTGGGATTTCTGGGAGTTGTAGGCCAAAACACCTGGGGACCCACAGGTTGAGAATCACTGTGCTAAGGTAACTCTCCCTCTAGTCCAGGGGTGGGCAATTACTGGTCCTCCAGGTGTTTTGGACTTCATCTCCCAGAAATCCTAGCCATTTTACCAGCTGTTAGGATTTCTGGGAGTTGAAGTCCAAAACACCTGGAGGGCTGGTAATTGCCCACTCCTGCTCTAGACAAACCATGCCAAGAAAGCCCTGTGATAGATTCACTTTAGGGTTATCAGTCATAAATGACATGAAAGCAAAATGATTCTTAAATTCAAGACCCACTAATAAAATGAGAAGGAGTAGTTCACACAAAGGAAGAAGAACGACAGTGAAAGTTAGCTAAGGGGAACCTCTGAAGTGGTGAACTGAAGAGAACTCTGGTGTATGGTTGCAACAATTGGCACATTAGATCCTGCCCATATTACCAGTTAAACAATTATTTGAATATGAATTCCTTTTCTTTTTTCCTATGTATAACAACAATTTAAATACCAAGCAATAGTTTCTCCTTTTTTCCTCTTTCAATTTTTATTGTTCATCATATTTCTCACTCACATGATGTACTTCACAGGCTCAAGTCACTGATGTTAACAAAGAATCCTTTTAACTGCCAGTTTCGTCAACATTTATCCACATAATGTACTGTGTCATAATGCTTGACACAGTAACACAACCTTTGTCAACAGGATTGTTATTTATGTCTTTCCCACTGATTCACTATGTAGACTTATCTGACTATATACTAATTGTGAGACAAACTATAAGGGGCACTGTAGGACATTTTAGAAGTTTCAGAGAAGTTGAAGTGGATGTTATTGGCATTGGTAGTGGGCCAACTGTTTCCTTTCTATCATCTCTTTCCTCCTCCTCCTGCTGTTCTCTTTCTTTCTTCTACTCTTCCTCTCTGGGTCTATGACACTACAGTATGTGAATTTGTATTACTGCTATGGAAATATTTCAGTGGTCATAAAGTTGAAGTAATAATGTCAAAAACTGTTAAATCTATGTAAGTCTAGCTAATGTTATGGAAATTAGGTAAAGTGTGAATGAAATGAGCAAAAAAAATTATTTGCTTTGTTTCATAATATAAACTAATCACACAATACAATAAGTGTGTTTTGTGAATGAAATGTGTTTGTTGGAAGACTAAACAAAAGCAAAACTGCACACATAGAAACAGAAAAACTAGAGAGAATTTTAATGGATCTCACTGAGAAAGCCACACAAGACACATAAGAACAGTTAGAGTCGATTGAGATAATGATAGGATAATGAGTCCCCTTCCACACAGCTGAAAAAAATCCCACATTTTCTGCTTTGAACTAGAAAATATGGTAGTGTGGACTCAGATAACCCAGTTCAAAGCGGTTATTGTGGGATTTTCTGCCTTGATATTCCGGGTTATGTGGCTGTACAGAAGAGCCTTGAGTTACACTAACTAAAAGACATGCACACTTGGACACACAAAACAGGTTATGATAAAAGTAACAGATTAACAAGAAAGACAGAATTAAACTAGGCTACTGAACAAGAAACAAGGTTTGGGAAGATAGCTTACATTGTCCAATTAATGCAGTTTGAAACCACTTTAAATGCAATTGCTAAGTTCTATGGAATCCCGGGAGTTATAGTTTGGTGCACCAGCACACTTTGTTAGAGAAGGCTAAAGATGTTGTAAAACTAAAACTCCCATGGTTCCATAGTTAAAGTGGTGTCGAACTTTATTAATTCAACAGTGTAGATGCACCCACTACAAAGGGAGGTAAGAAAGGAAGGCTGAAATTAAGACAAGTTAAACCCGCATTTCGGACTTTAGGAGAGCTGACTTCCGAAAAATGAAGGAAATATTGAGCAGCATTCAGTGGACACAGATACTAAAAGACAAGGGAGTTACAGATGGATGAGAGTTTTTCAAGAGTGAAATACTCAAGGCGCAATTACAAACAGTGCCAACAAAGAGAAAAAATAGGACAAGTGCTAAGATGCCGGAATGGATGTCCAAAGAACTTCTAACTGTGCTAAGACTCAAAAGAGACATGCACAAGAAGTGGAAAAAGGGAGAAATCACCAAAGAAGAATTCAAACAAATATCCAACTCCTGTAGGGAAAAGGTTCACAAGGCTAAAGCACAAAATGAGCTCAAACTTGCCAGGCACATTAAAAACAATAAATAGGGCTTCTTATGTCAGTAGAAAAAGGAAGAACAAGGAGGCAATAGGGCCTCTTCAAGGAGAAGATGGGGCAATACTGAAAGGGCATAGGGAAAAGGCAGAACTACTTAATGCCTTCTTTGTCTCGGTCTTCTCACAAAAAGAAAGTCATCTTCAACCTCAGCAAGGTGGAGTAGATGAGGGATTAGAAGACATCCAATCCCAAATTGGGAAACAAATCATCCAGGAATACCTGGCTTCTCTAAACGAGTTCAAGTCTCAAGGGCCAGATCAACTACACCCAAGAGTATTGAAGGAACTAGCAGAAGTCATTTCGGAACCATTGGCAATAATATTTGACAGTTCTTGGAGAACGGAAGAAGTTCCAGCAGATTGGAGGAGGGCCAATGTGGTCCCAGTCTTCAAGAAGAGAAAAAAGGATGACCCAAACAATTACCATCTGGTCAGCCTCATGTGGATTCCAGGCAAGATTCTGGAAAAGATTGTTAAGGAAGTGGTCTGCAAACACTTAAAAACAAATGTGGTCATCACTAATAGTCAACATGGATTCGTATCAAAAACAAGTAATGCCAAACTAATCTGATCTCTTTTTTCTGATAGAGTTACAAGCTGGGTAGATGTGGGGAATGCTGTGGATGTAGCATACCTGGATTTCAGTAAAGCCTTCGACAAGGAGGGAGTAAGCTTGTTTCCTGCTGCCCTGGAGACTAGGACGCGGAACAATGGCTTCAAACTACAAGAAAGGAGATTCCATCTGAACATTAGGAAGAAGTTCCTGACTGTGAGAGCAGTTCAGCAGTGGAACTCTCTACCCCATAGCGTGGTGGAGGCTCCTTCTTTGGAAGCTTTTAAACAGAGGCTGGGTGGTCATTTGTCAGGGGTACTTTGAATGCAATTTTCCTGCTTCTTGGCAAGGGGTTGGACTGGATGGCCCATGAGGTCTCTTCCAACTCTATGATTATACACAACAACTACACAAACCCTTCTTATAGCTCTTTCAACTAACAGCTAAATCTAGCAAATAAATGAAGAGATATACAGTGGCTACATAGGTCCAGTAGCTTCACACAATTCCTTCCCATAAGCATGGTGGTTTGCTGGGTGTGATTCTTGCCCCAGATTTCATTTGAAAAATATCAATGAATAAAAGCCACTTCCTTTTTCCCTCTTCATAGGACACCAAGTTGACACTTGTCTTATACATTATTTTGGATACACACTGTGTGGATTTTTATTTTGAACTGCATTATTCTCCTCTGGAACCAAATTGGTGCAACCCGATCCTGGTTCAAATCAGACTAAATTGTCACAATTCAGGATAAATTAAAAGTGTTGCACAGCCATATTAAAAAAAATAATTCTAAGAAACAGAACAAATATATGATCACCAGTAAATCTGACTGATCAAAGGAAAACAAGTGTCATTAATAGCAGGAATGTACTGATAATTCATATTTCAGTTCTGTCTTTAATATGCTACATCTAGTCTTGCAAACAAAACATGGTAGTTGTAGGATTTGAGCTTGATAAAAAGGTAGTGTACTAGGCCGAGAGAGAGAGAGAGAGAGAGAGAGCACGCTTTCCTCGATATAGTATTAACCCAGACATGTCCAATTGCTCATTTCAACTAGATTAGAGCCACTGAATCAATGGGAACATGTTAAGTTAACATTTAGGTTCTATTGATTCAGTTTGTGGACTTTAGTTCAGAGTAGCAATTGGTTTTAGACTTCTTTGTGTGCATATCGTCACACTCATTTGCTCAGATGTACTGCAAGAGAAGACTTTGTCCCATACAGCAAAATCACTTTTCCTCAAGAGATATCCATCTGTGCAGCTGACTTTCTTGGCCTTTGTGTTTTCTCTATGGCTGTAATTAATCCTCTTTGTACAATTTTTCTCCTAATAGAAGCAGCAAAGAGTAAATTAGGGAATGATATACTGGGAATGTATCCAGCACAATATGCTCTTAATTCTACATAGCACCGCTAATTGCTTACCATTAGTAAACACATTTTACTAAGAAATTATTAAAGAATAGTTCTGGGAATAATCTTTTAACATCATGATGCATAAATAATAAACTACATACCAGTAAGAAGAAAATTGCCTTTTTTATTCCATTCCATTTGCTGTGAAATATCAAATATGATACTCACAATCCACTGAATAGATCAGTCTTAATCCTTGTTTTCCCTTAAAACTAATGACTCCCCAAATACACTTGTCCCTTCATCCAATTTCACAGTGTTGATCGCCTAATCCATATATTAATACCTGAACTTTTATCACCTTTTAATGTTATTTTCTCAGAAATGAATTCTCCATTCTATGTAAATCTATGTCCTAAAATAAAGCAACAATATTTGTTGTTGTTCAAGCAGGAAATGTGTTATTGCTAGAGTTAACTCATATGTACTCAATCATTTCCTAGTGCCTAGTGACATTTTAAAAGGCCCGTGGGTCTTTGCCTCATACACATTTCTCCTCTTCTCCTATATGAAGATGATCAAAAGCTTCTATGCCCCATTTTAAACAAAGTTCATGATGTCCAAATTAACAGGAGTGATTTTGTTTAAATTGCAGTTTCAGAAATAAGACACGATCTGAAACCAATAGTCCGAATCTAGTTGCTAGTTTCAACTCCAATGCACGGTATTTGTTTCTTTTTTTTAAAGTATATTTTAAATAAGCTATATACTATAATATAAAGGTATCGAAACAGATCAGGATTACAAGAGCTACAGCTTGGCCTTTTATCTCCCAGCTAGAGTCCAAATCAGCCCAGCAAAGTGTCATTGCTCTTACCTCTTGTTTTCCCAGCCTGCATTGGGGGCAGAGGCTGCCCAAGGTAATTTTAAATGATAGGCGAAAATTATTTTGCCCACACTCCCCAAACCAATCACTGAAAAATAAAAGATAGAAGGTAGAGGTGAATAAAGAGAACAACAGGCCAGGGGCGGCCCGACCTAATTTGGGGGGGTACGCGAAGAAATTTTGTCCCCCCCCCCCGCCGCGTCACTCACCGCTGCCGCCACGCCCACACCGCCACCGCCGCCGCCCCCGCCCATCGGCCGCGGCACACCTCCGCGGCACACCTTTCTGCCGGCGCGCAGGGCGCAGAAGCACCTACAGGCGCTATAGCGCCTGTAGATGTTTCTGCGCACGTCGCGAATGTACAAACACGTACGCTTTTCGCTCCCAAGCGTGCCTGCCACTTTGGAGCCAGCGCGCATGCGTGCAGTGCAGGTTTTGCGCATGCGCTGGCTCCAAAGCGGCAGGCGCGCTTGGGAGGGAGTGCGCGTGCTCGAACGTCGCAGCGTGCGCAGAAACGCGTCTACAGGTGCTATAGTGCCTGTAGGTGCTTCTGCGCGACGCGCGACGGCGGCGCAGGGCAGTGCGGCGGCGGTGGGGGCGCGGAGTCGGCGTGGCAGCGCCCCTCCCAGCCGGTGGTGCCCCTCCCAGCCGATGATGTTCTACGCGACCGCGTAGGTCGCGGAATCGCTGGGGCCACCCCTGCAACAGGCACTAGCCATGTTGCACCTGGTAGCTGCTGCTATGACAAGAACAGGAGGGATGAGTGTCATTCCATGTCCCTGATCTGCTCAAGCAATAATTTGTGGCTATGTAAACAGTTGCAGGCAGTTCCTTCTTGGAACTGGTCTAACTGCCTCCATGGGTTCTATATCGCAGTTTGCTCCAGATTCTCAAATCCGCCTCCACACCGGCTGGTAACTCCGGCAGGTGGAGTTACCAGCCGGCGTGGAGGGGGAGTTTCCAGCATGCGGAGCCTCCACCCATGCTGTAAACTCCGCCTCCACGCCAGCTGGTAACTCCGCCTCCCGGATGAACTATAGTTACAGATAAGCAAACTGTTCTTATGTTTCTATCAAAATAGGTGCCAATCTGGGTGGTTATCTGACATGGCAAACTATTATTTGCTTTTTTGGGAGTTCAAACTTCAGGTCAGGCTACTCTATTTGTTCAACCCCTTTAACAGCTACAATTGGGCTTTTGCTGTTGTCATCAGTAAGCTGGATATAACAGTGTGGAAAGAGAAAACAACAGGCAATGTTTAGAATTGGTTCAAAAGATGTGGTTTAAACAGCACCGAATACAGTTTGCCCTTAGCTACAGCTGTGGTTAGAGTGAGTTCTCTACTAGTTCTAAGCACTTCTCTTGACAGCTGTTGTTTTTCTGTAACAAGAAAGCCTAGTTTTGCTAAACTATTTATACCCTGAAGATATTCCCACTATTTGTAATCTTTTCGAGACCATCTACTGTGTGTGAAACAAATTTTGTGTCGGAATTGTATTGCTTGTGTATGTTGGTTCTCATAGAACACAGAAATCTTTGAATAGGTGTGATTTGTGTTAGAGAGAAAATAAATGTAATTTTTGGCTTAACCGTAGTTGACCAAAGGTTATTTTACATGTTATTTTTCATATGTACACCTAAATAGATTGCAATGTCTGGAAATATATGATATACACTTTAGGTTCTCATGCTGTGGGTCCCCAATGTTTTGGTCTTTAACTTCCAGAAACCCTAACAGCTTGTAAACTGGCCAGGATTTCTAGGAGTTCTAGGCCAAAACACCTGGGCACCCACAGGTTGAGAACCACTGCTTTAGGGAGTTATGGCTTACTTACTTCATGTATATGGTATATTGGGATTATTTGATTATGCAGGGTGAAAAGTGAAATACAGGAATACAATGATTCACATAATCTTCCAATTTTTGGTGTCTATGACACAGTTTTTAAGGTTAGCTTTAAGGCCATCTTTAAATCTCTTTTCCTGTCCACCAACATTCAGTTTTCCATTCTTGAATTGGGAGTACAGTAACTGCTTTGAAAGATGGTGATCAGGCATTCGGACAGCGAAGTTGATGGTGAAGGATCATTGCTTTAATGCTGGTGGTCTTTGCTTCTTCCAGAACGCTGACCTTGTCTTCCCATGAGATTTACAGGATTTTTCGTTGGCAACTCTGATGTAATCGTTCCAGAAGTTGAGTGTGACGTCTGTAGATGGTCTACATTTGACAGGTGTATAACAGGGTTGGGAGAAAAATAGCTTTATAAACAAGCATCTTGGTATCCCTATGAATGTCCTGATTCTCCAGCATGCTCTGCTTCATTTGGAAAAATGCTGCATAGATAAAGCTGAGTCGTATTTCAGTGTCAATGTTGATGATGTAGAGAGGTGGCTACATTTCCGCCAAGGTAGCGGAAATGGTCAACATTTTCTAATGTTCTGGCATTGGAGAGGGATTGTCTGGTGCCTGCTGAAAAAGCACTTGGTTTTCTTGATGTTCAGTGAGAGGCCAAGCTTTCCATATGCTGCTGTAATTGAGTTTAGAGTGGCTTGTAAATTTTATTCTGAATAAACACAGATTACATTATCATTATCATCAGCATATTGGCGTTCTTGCAAGGATTTTCCCAGCTGAGTTTAGAAGAGAGATACCTCAATAGTTTCCACAGTCTTTTCATTCCTCCTTTTTGAAAAGGGTGATGAAGGAGACATCCATAAAGTCTGCTGGGATTTTCTCGGTTGCCCACACTTTTTCGATGAGCTAGTGGAGTTGTGTCAGCTCAGGTCCACCCTCTTTAACGTTTTAGCAGAGATCCCATCAGGTCTGCTGGCTTTGTTATTCTTTAGTCAATTGATGTCTTTGCTGACTTCCTCTAAACTAGGCAGTGCTGCAAGCTCATCCCTGGTTTGTTGCAAGGTTTGTGAGAGAATCTCTTCTGCCATGTTGGAGCTGTGGTTAAAGAGGCTCTGGTAGTGCTGTTTCCAACATAGTGCAATTGATTTTTTATCCTTTAGAAGTTTGGTTCCATCTGATGAACATAGAGGGTGTATGCCATTATTTGTTGGGCCATAGATGACCTTTGTGGTAGTCTGGAAGAGAAGTGATTAGGCTAGGTCTCTTGCTGCTTTTTAGTCTGTGTATAAAACTAAATAGAAAAGATCTAGCTGAGCGGAGTGGCAAGAGAACTTCTCATTCCTGTAAAAGGTTCTGTAAAAGACTGTACCCAAGGGCTATGTGTTCTCATTCTTTTGTGTTTGGCTGCATGGGAACCACTTCAGAACAGTAACTTAACAGGGACTGGAAACCAGGCAGTATAGATCTTGGGATTCAGCAAAGAAAGAAATTGTTTCAAACTAGGCTGTGTCAGATGCTTTTGTACCAAGATCCACCCCTAACAGAAAGACCAATTGTAAGCATTGCAGACACAAGATACCGGTATTTGTTTCTGTTGTAGGCCGTCAAACCTCATAGTGAAGCTGTTCTGATGACGTCTTTAGATGCTACTGGCATTTGGATAGCATGCCCTCAGTGTTCAAACAGAATATTTTGTAGGGGTATTTGAAATCCCAGAAATTGTATACACATTTATATTATTGTAATCTATCTGCATTAGAAATTTATAGTTGCCTTTTCGTGGTCACTGTGCATTAGTACATTAGATATATCTCCTGCGCTTGCGCAATAACTACGGAACCTCAAAGAGATCAATTTGACAGAAGACCCGCCCACCTCACTCCCCTATATATAGCCAGTGGGAGGGGCTTCATTCAGTTCTCTCTCTCCGCTGTCAAAGCAATACAGAGGAACCTTTACTCCAGCGAGCTGTTCTGAACTGATTAAATACTTGACTGACCTAGGACCGGACCTGACTACTCTGATTTCTGTTCACCTGACCAAGGACTTGTCTACGACCATTCTACAGCCGGCTGCGTGAGTGCATCATGGCTACTACGGCTTTCAAGAAATGTGGGGCTTGCCCTAACATTTTTCCTGACACTGACAGCCATGCTCTTTGCCTGGCTTGCTTGGGGGAGGCTCACCGACCTGAGGGCTGTTCCATCTGCAGGGCCTTCACCTCCCAGACGAGGAAGAACCGTGCGGTGAGGATGAAGGCTGCCCTCTACGAACGTTCCGTTCTGGTCTCTCCTCCCCCCTTTCAATTCCCGGAGATCACAGCCCCAAGAGGAGAGCAAGTGACCCCCCCGGGGGGCCCTCCCGCTAAGGCGCTTCAGGATGCCTCCCCAGCTGGGAAAGCTCCGTCCACTGATTTAAAAAAGAAGACGGCCCCCACAAAGATGGCGGCAGCGCCCAAGAAAAGGACCAAGAAGACGAAGGACATTGAGCCCCAAGATGGCGCTCATCTTCTTGGTGCTGCTGACAACGCAGCCTCTTTGGCGGGAAGAGCTACCCCCGCCACAGCCCACGCTCCTCCACCAGCGGTGCAGGCAAGGGCTTCAGAGATGGCGGCTCCCGCGAGCGCGTTGCCGGAGCATGCGCAAAGCATCCCCAGACTGGGAACTCCGCTGGAGGATGAGCCTGCCCCATCACTGCCTACCTTGATGCCTTCAGCAGCGCTGGAGGAGGCATTGGCTCTCCTGGATGCTACAGAGCTCCCTGTCGCGGGACCGGCTCCTCCATTGCAGCTACTTCAAGAAACTTCCCCAGCTCGAGCTCGGGCCCGTCCTCCGTCCCGACACTCAAGCCGCGAGACGCGCTGCGGCCAGCGGGACCGCTCCACTTCCCCCGTCTCGAGCGTTGCTGGTGTTTCCAGGGTGGCCTCTCCCAGAAGGGATCGAGGCCGGCAGCGATGCCTCCCTCCTGAAGCTGCCTCCGCGTCGATGGGCTCGTCGCTACCGGCCCCGCCTCCTATGGCCTTCCCTGCCCAACCCCAGGCAGGCTACTGGCAGATTTCACCTCAGGGCCAGTATATGTACTTCCCTCCTCCAGCCTCCCAGATGGCTCCTCCTGTATTTCCCTTCAGCATGGGGATGCCTTGGGCTCCCCCTATGGGCCAGCCCCTACATTACAACTTGGCTGCATCAGCTGGCGCCCCACCTAATAGCATGGCTGTGACTGCACAGATGCATACACCTGCTCCTCTACCTGTGGTGCCTTACAGGCAAGCCAGTGATGGTGAAGAGGATGCGGATACCCCCTGCCCCTCGGATGAGGAGAGGGTCATCGACCTGAGGGCTAAGGACTTGGAGCAGGACCAGCCTGCTCCAACTGACTTTGCTAAGTTTCTCGCCCTCATAGCGAGGCTCTCTAAATCCTTGGAGTTGCCTGCAGTTAAGGCCCCAGAGGTGGTAAAGGACCACATGTGGACCTCTGAGGAGCAAGCTCCAGCGTCGTCCTCCGCGGTGCCAGCCCTGCCTTACATCCTTAAACTTACGGATGTCCCTGATATCCCTCCCTATGCGGCACCTGCGGTGCCCAGAAGGCTGGACAGCTTCTACAAGGTGGACCTGTCCTCCGCGGAGTGGATCGCCAGGCCGCAGAAACCCAACACCGTGGTTGTGGATGTGGCCAGGACCAAGCGACCTAAAGGAGCTGCGCTTACGCCCATCGATAAGGACGGCAAGCGCGTGGACGCAATGGGCAAGAAGGTGCATTTGTCCGCTGGCCTCTTCACGCGCATGGCGCATTATGGAACGTACCTCAGCGGGTACCAGTCCTACCTATGGAGCAAAATACTCCCCTTTCTAGAATTGTTGCCTGCCGAGGACCAGCGCTTCTCCAGGTCCTTTTACACGGAGGCCCTACTCTGCGCTAAAATGCAGAAGGATATGGCCAAGCACATGGCCGAGGCGGCCGGAAAGCTCTTCGCAACTTCCACTTCCATCAGGAGGTTTGCTTGGCTGCGATCCTCCACCTTGTCAGAGAAAGGAAAGAACCTCGCGGAGGACATGCCCATGCACCACGAGGGCGTCTTCAACCCCGACACGGACACCCAGCTGAAGGAGAAGCACCAGTCCGTCCGTGCAGCCCACTCGTATGGCTTCCCGTACCAACCCTACCAACAAAAGCCCCGCAACCAACCTGCACAGTACACCCGTAAGACATTTGGGTATAACTCTGGGGGTGGGCCCAGATCCCGCCCTTGGTCCTCGGGGCGCTATCAACCATACCGCAAACAGAACTATGCGGCAAAGAATAGGCAGCAACCTTTCCAGGGCGGCAACAAGCCTCAAGGAGGTGCCTCCAAGCGGCGGCTTTGATGCTGCGGATGCGGAGGACGCTGCACCGCCTCCTCCCGTCCCTACAGAGGCGAATGCAGTTGAAGCCCCAGTCGGTCCTTCCCAGACTATGGTTGTTTCCCCCATGTTTGGGGACAGACTAAAGTTATTTGTTCACTGTTGGTCAAAGATCACAACTGACTCCTGGGTGCTAAGGATCATCCAGCAGGGCTATGCTATTGAGTTTCAGTCCTTGCCTCCTGTGGGCCAAGTGCGCCCTACCCCTGTTTCCCCCATCCTTTTGGAGGAGGTGTCAGCCCTTTTAAGTAAAGGGGCCATTTCATTTGTTCCAACTGACCACTACGGTGCTTGTTTATTTTCTCGTTATTTCGTTGTGGATAAGAAGGGTGGCGGCTTCCGCCCTATTTTAGACTTGAGAGGAGTCAATAAATTTATTTTGCCAACAAGGTTTCGCATGGTCACGTTATCCTCCATACTCCCATTACTCAGTAAGGATGTGTGGCTAGCCACCATTGATCTGAGAGATGCCTATTTCCACCTGTCGATATTGCCAGACCACCGTAGGTTCCTGGCCTTCCTCGTGGGGAGCAGGGCCTACTGGTACAATGTCCTCCCCTTCGGGCTCTCCACTGCCCCCCGGGTGTTCACGAAGTGTATGGCGGTAGTCGTGGCCTACCTTCGGACCAAGAGGGTCACTGTTTACGCGTACCTGGACGACTGGTTGTTGGTGGGGCGGTCCAGGGAGCATTTACAGGATACTATCATGACCACATTATCCCTTCTCCAGTCCCTAGGGCTAATTGTCAACATGGAGAAGTCGCAGCTCACCCCGACCCAGCGTATCCAGTTTATTGGGGCGGTGCTGGACTCACGACAGGAGAAGGCCTTCCTACCCAACGACCGCTTCATGACTCTGCGGTCCCTCATTCAGGATGCCGTCCGCAGTCCCTCCATCCGAGCCAGACAGGTTCAAGTCATATTGGGCCATATGGCGGCTACCACCTCTGTGACACCATATGCCAGACTCCACATCCGCCCTTTGCAATCCTGGTTCCTGTCGGTGTTCCAACCCTTGTCGGACCACCCTCGTACCCTCCTGTCCATTCCTCCCCGTATCAAGCACTCCCTCTCGTGGTGGCAGGAGGAGGAAAATGTGTGCGCTGGGCTCCCCTTCCATCCTCCAACCCCATCCATAGTCATCACCACCGACTCGTCCCTGATGGGGTGGGGGGCGCACACAGACGACATGGTGGCCAACGGCCGGTGGTCTCCAGAGGAACGAGCCCTCCACATAAATGTGCTGGAGCTCCTGGCGGTGAAAAAGGCCTTACTCTCCTTCGAGAGGGTGGTCGTGGGAAGGGTTGTCCAACTGGTAACAGACAACACCACGACTATGTACTATATAAACAAGCAGGGGGGCACGCACTCCACCACACTCCTGAATCTGTCCATCGAGATATGGGAGTGGTGTCTGACCAGGGACATTCATCTCGTGGCCCTTCACCTCCCAGGCGAGGAGAATGTCCTGGCGGACTCCCTCAGCAGATCACCACTCTCCCACCACGAGTGGTCACTGAGCTGCGAGGAGACGAACAGGCTGTTTCGAGTCTGGGGGGTGCCTCAAGTGGACCTCTTCGCCACACAGGAGAATACGAAGTGCCCCCTATTTTGTGCCCGGAGACGCAGGGACCTTTCCCAGGGTTGCCTGGGGGATGCGTTCCTCCAACAGTGGGACACAGGCCTCCTGTATGCGTTCCCCCCCTTTCCTCTTTTGTTGAAGGTGGTATCCAGGCTCAAACTGCAGAAGGCCAGGTGCATCCTCATTGCACCTTGGTGGCCGAGGCAACAATGGTTCCCCCTACTGCTGGAAATGTCCAGAGGAACATTTGTCTGTCTTCCCAACAGGGTGGACCTACTGTCCTCCCAGCAGGATCGGGTTCTTTACCCGGATGTGCACACTCTCAAACTTACGGCCTGGCGGATCCTGCCACCAGACTGACACCTCTATCTGATCTGTCCTCCCCGGTAGTGGCCATCATAGAGGCTGCCCACAAGGCCTCTACAAAAAGATCTTACGTTTACAAGTGGGCCAGATTTACTAAGTTCGCCTCTTCTAAGGGGATAGACCCCTTAGGGGCATCCACATCCTTTATCCTAGACTTCCTGGTTTCCCTTTCCGAGGCAGGCCTCTCCCAGTCCTCCCTCAAATGTTACTTGGCGGCGTTATCCTGGTTTAGAAGGAAAGCCGGCCTCCCTTCATGTTTCGTTGACCCTATGGTCAAATTGTTTCTTAGGGGGATGTTGTACTCTAAGCCCCCGGTTGCTCCCATTGCCCCTGCATGGAGCCTCGACCTGGTTCTGTCTGCACTCTCCAAGCCACCGTTTGAACCCCTTGCCACGGTGGATTTACCTTACCTTACCTGGAAGACTGCCTTCCTTGTGGCCATAACCTCAGCGAGGCGAGCGAGTGAGCTTTGTGCTTTGCGTGTGGATCCTCCATACATGAGGTTCTATAAAGACAAAGTGGTTCTGCGCACAGATGTTTCCTTCCTTCCTAAGGTGGTCTCACGTTTCCACACGTCGCAGGAACTGATACTACCTGCGTTTTTCCAGAACCCTACTACAGTAGCAGAGAGGGCTCTACATCTCCTGGATGCCCGCAGAGCCCTTGCCTTTTATGTTGATAGAACTACTTCCTTACGAAAGTCTACACGACTCTTCGTAAAATACAGGAAGGATGCCAGTGGCCTTCCTGTTTCATCCCAGCGACTATCAGCCTGGATCGTCGCCACTATTCGCCTGGCCTACAAGATGGCTGGCAAGACTCCACCGCAAGGATTGAAGGGTCATTCCACGAGATCCATGTCTACATCGGTGGCCTTCTTGAGGGGCGTTTCCCTAGAAGCAGTTTGCCGTGCGGCTGCGTGGTCTTCACCGCTGACCTTCGTCACGCACTACAAGTTGGACGTGACTTCCCGCAGAGATGCTGAGTTTGGCAGAGCGGTCCTTTCTTCTTTGATGGCATGACTCCCACCTGCCGGGGTCAGTATATAGCTCGCTAGTCTATCTAATGTACTAATGCACAGTGACCACGAAAAGGCAAATATGGGTTGCTTACCTGTAACCATAGTTCCTTGAGTGGTCACCTGTGCATTAGTACATGCCCGCCCATCCTCCCCTCGTCGTCATGCATTCGGTTTTCTCTGGTGTGGTTTTTACGCTATGAGAGAGAACTGAATGAAGCCCCTCCCACTGGCTATATATAGGGGAGTGAGGTGGGCGGGTCTTCTGTCAAATTGATCTCTTTGAGGTTCCGTAGTTATTGCGCAAGCGCAGGAGATATATCTAATGTACTAATGCACAGGTGACCACTCAAGGAACTATGGTTACAGGTAAGCAACCCATATTTCTGTTTACAATTACCTCTCAAAATTATGAAAAGATTCAACCTGTCAGCCAAATTGCCAAGAGAACTGGCAGCATGGAAGGAGAGATCAGATGATATGCAGATGATATAATGATTAGCCGTCAAAATGCTGTGAAATGAATCAGGAAACTGAGATTATCCAGCATTCTGGTGAAGTCTTCAGATCTAAAATTAATATAAATAAATCAGAATTAATTGAACTGCATTTCATTGGCGTATTCAAGCTGTGACTGAATAATAACTAAATATATACTAGGGTGCTTTCAAAAATAGTTAAATGGATGTATTGTTTGTGAATAATTACGGAGCAGTTACAAATAATATATAAGTGAACATAGAAAATAAGAAAGCATTGAAATGATACTGGTCTGGCAGAACTGCTCGATTAAAATTAAGACAGTTCCAAACCTTTTATTTTTATTTAAAACAATTCAATTTTGTTTTTTTAAAGGCAGTTATGAATGTTTTATTTGAAAGGGGAGTGAATCTAAAACTTAGAAAAAGTAGAATTGTTGTCTGCCTACTCATGTTATTGCTTTATTTTATGTAGTTGAGGTCATGAAAATGGGGTTTTAAGTATGTTCGAAATTCTCTGATCCAGACCTCCTTTCTATCATATTTTGTGGAGGCTGAAAACCAAACAAGAAATATGCTATTGGTTTGGAAGTTGATTTGACCAGACTCTTCTGTGTGAGTTTGCACTGCCCTTAAAAAGCCAGGACTACAGTTTAGGAAGGTCTCCTGAATCTGATCTTTTGATAGATTCTTCGGCATCACACGTAACCAGGAATAGTTGAACTAATGTACCAGCAGCAAGCATACTGTAGCAACCCAGCCTCTAGCCCAGCCCCTAGCCCAGCCCCCAGCCCAGCCTCCAGCCCAGCCAGGGGGGTCAGGGGATGCCCCGGGGGTCCCAATTGCTCTGGACCCGATTGATGGGTGTGATGAGGTGGATATTTATGTGTAAATGCATGTGCTGTATGTTGATCACATGTTTGTTTATACGGTTTAGAAGGGACATTTGTATTTGAAATGGGGTTGAAAGTTAGACAGACCCTAAAGGGTTAACTATGATAGTAAAGGCATTTCCCCTCCTAGGGGAATGTGTTGTCATAGTAACAGTGGGCGGAGCCAGCCAAGGTTAGCTTTAGAATGTTGAGTTAAAAAATGACAGTTAGGATTTAGCAGTTGGGAGTTAGCCAGCTGCTGTGAGGGAGTGGGGGCTGAAAGCTCAGAGAGAGCAGTTGTGTTTAGACCAGCTCAAGGAGCTGAGAGGTGGATAGTTAATCCAGTCCAACTCAAGGAGTTGAGAAGGTGTTAGGATACTCAGCCTAGGATAAAAGCTGAGGGAAGAAGTTACGGATAACTCTAACAGTTAAAAGGAACAGTCCAGAGGTTTGGCTGGGAGAGCCAACCTGTAGTTTATGCTGATGCATAAAAGTGGCAAGAAAAGCCTAATTTAAGACTGTGTAACGTTTAAGAAAGAACCTCTGTGGAAGAATAACCGTTAAGCATTGTACCTCTGAGAGAGAATATTGAAACTTCGTAACCAGCAAGCTAAAGTTCACATTTAAAAATAAACTTGTTACAGTTTCTTGGTTCATAAGCCTCCTGGTGTTTATATTATAAAAGACAAGCCTCACTCTGAAGCCTAACAGTGATTAACACATCATCTCTCTTTACAAACGGTGGTCAAATAGTTACCTCAGTATTAAAATGGTGGCAGCAAGATAATTAATAATAAAAGAAAGAAAACTGTGATAGCTGGTGGCTGCCCTGCCACCGTACTACACGGTTCATGCAGTTTGGTGTGTGAATAAGCGAAGATCGACGCCAAGCTTTAGGCGCCGTTTCGATTCGTTTCAATGGGGATTCAGGTGAAATGGATGATGGGGCTGTTGGGCCTGCATCTCCTACAGAGAGCTTGCAATGGGAAGATGATTGGCCCGAGGCCTACGAGGACAAGGGAGGTCAATCTGACCAAGATTCAGATAACTGGTATGAGAAACCAGGTGGACGAGGTTCCCAAGAACGAAACTGGGAACCCGCGGGGGATGAGTCCATGGAGACAGAATGGGAGGATGCTTCTCACGAAGATAGTGAGACAGCTGTGGAAAGGGAGGGAAGGAGCTTTGACCGCAGGAGGAGCATTGAGGCCCATAGAAAGGAATGGCGGCAAAGCCTAGAGCAGTGGTTCTCAACCTGGGGGTCGCGACCCCCAGGGGGGTCGCGGGGCCATTTTTCGGGGGTCGCGAAGGCACCTCGGTAAGCCCCGCCCCCTCTTGAAGATGGCCACCGGCCCCAGTGCCAGCCAAACAGCCAGGCACTCCAGGCCAGCTTCTCCTCTTCCGCAGGGCTGCCTGGAGTCAGGAGGAGGAGCTTGGAGGCAAAGGCGCAAACCTTCTTGGGCCCTCGCCCCGTGAGCTTGGAAGGGGCGGGGTCGAGCAGAAGGCTCCCCATGTGGGCTGGCTCTTGCTGCCCAGGTTTGATCCAGGTCAATCACCGGGGGAGGTCGATTTCTCTGGTGTGGGTGAACTACAACTCTACAGCCCCCAAAGAGCAAGGAGGGAAACAATTGAGGGAGACGCCAGACGACGAGGGAAGAAGGCCAAGAGGCTGCCAAACGAGAACGAATGAAAGCCAGCAGGGCCAAGCAGCCAGGCAGCAGCAAAAGTTCGAACGAAGGCAGCAACGTGGTCTTCTGGATCAGGCTGGGCCTGGGGCTCCCGGGAGGGATGGGCGGGAGGAAGAGGCTGTCCCCCAAGCAGCAGAGCCTCCCTTCCCCCGGCTAGCTCAGGCCTCTTTCTCCCTCTCCTCTCCCAACAGCGCAGGCAGGTAGGCAGGCTGTTACAGGACAGTCAAAACCCCCTTCTTTCAGTAGCTCTTAAAGCTGTAAATAGCCTGCAAAGGGAGGAAGGAAAAAAGTCTCTTTCCCAAGAGAGCAGCCAAGAGCGAGCTAGCCTTAAAGGGGAATTGCCAGGGCAAGGAGAGTCTCCTTAAAGGGAATTGACACACAGACACACAAAACCTGCCACAGATTCAGTGCCATGGAATTACAGGGGTTGTAGTTTTACAAGGTCCCTGGGCTTCCCTGTTTAAGAGAGCCAGTGCCATACCAAACTACAACTCCCAGTTTCCTATCAGATTGATTTGAATTTCAACGTTCACAATTTCTAACACCAGGCATAGAGGCAAAGTTTGCCCATGCCTGGTAGAGAAGCAGCCTTCGCTTCTTCAAGGTACATCAATAGTACTGTAAAAAAAAACACAAAAGGCTCAGTTCTGTTGAGCACAAACCCCCATCACCAGATATGTGTCTGGAAAAATAACAGAAATGTTCTAAGATAGTTTATCTTTTGGGACATATCCAGAACATGCTTTTTTAATAGCAGTAGAAAATAACCCATTTCCAGCCATGCCAACAATGTGTGTATTAAGTGGGAAAATCCTGAGCACTTTTTCCTTTAATGCTAAAAGCTGCATTTAAATCAAGCTGTGGCCCTCCAGGTGTTTTGAACTCCCATAATTCCTAACAGCCTACTTGCTGGGTTGCTGTGAGTTTTCCAGACTGTATAGCCATGTTCCAGAAGTGTTCTGTCCTGATGTTTTTCCCACATATCTGGCAGGCATCCTCAGAGAAATGGGGTTTATATATTTGTGGAAAGTCCAGGGTGGGAGAAAGAACTCTTGTCTGCTTGAGGCAAGTGGGAATGTTGCCATTGGGCACCTTGATTAGCATTGAATGGCATTGCAGCTTCAAATCCTGGCTGCTTCCCGCCTGGGAGGGAATCCTTTGTTGGGAGGTATTAGCTGGCCCTGATTGTTTATTGTCTGGAATTCCCCTGCTTTTAGAGTGTTGTTTTTTTATTTACTGTCCTGATATTAGAGCGTTTTTTAAATACTGGCAGCAAGATTTTGTTCATTTTCAGGGTTTCTTCCTTTCTGTTGAAATTGTCCACATGCTTGTGGATTTCAGTGGCTTCTCTGTGTAGTTTTAGAGTGGTCCAGTATTTCTGTGTTCTCAAATACTGGCAGTTAGGAATTGTGGGAGCTGAAGTCCAACAAAATGCCCGGAGGGCTAAAGTTGCCCATGCCTGATTTAGATCCATCTCAGAAAAGGTATATTCATCAAGCCCTTTGTGCATGATCTTGGAAATATCTGGCTGCAGTGCAAAACGTTCTCAAGCGTTAGGTTTTGGAAGCTGCATAAGATGGCTTTAAGGCAATTTCTGCCCCACAGTTTACCAGTAGCTGCTCGATTTCCCACCACCGGCTTATACTTGAATCAATAGTTTTTGTGGTAAAATTAGGGCGCCTCGGCTTATATTCAGGTCAGCTTATACTCAAGAATATGCGCAAATCAAATCTCAGCATATCAGTATGTGTTCCAAGTTTATCCAATTTAATTGTTGGATTTCAGAATGCTCTTTGATGGCAGGGGAACTAAACATCCCAGCAAGACCCAAATGCCAAGGTCTATTTTCCCCAAACCCCTCCAGTGTTTTCTGTTGGTCATGGGAGTTATGCAGGCAAAGTTGGGTTCAATTGCATTGTTGTTGGATTTCAGAATACTATTTGATGGCAGGGGAACTAAAAACATCCCATCAAAACCCAAATGCCAGGGTCTATTTTCCCTATACTCCACCAATTTAGGTATATTAAGCATTTGTGCCAAGTTCTGTCCAGATCCATAGTTCTTTGGGTTCACAGTGCTCTCTGGATGTAGGTAAACTACCTCTCCCATAATTCACTATCAATTCTCCCCAACCCCTCCAGTATTTTCTATTGGTCATTGGGGTTCTCTATGCCAAGTTTGGTCCAGGTCTGTAATTCGTGGGGGTCTCAGTGGTCTGTGAAAGTAAGAGCTACATCGGTTGAAGGTACTACAAATCCCATCATCCATTGTACATACTCCCCCAAACATGTTGTTTTTGTGATTAATCACTATGCTGAAATAATGTTCAATGAAAATACATCCTGCTTATCAGACATTTACATTACAATTCATAACAGTAGCAAAATTACCGTTATGAAGTAGCAACGAAAATATGGTTGGGGGTCACCACAACATGAAGAACTTTATTTAGGGGTCGCGGCATTAGAAAGGTTGAGAACCACTGGCCTAGAGCGTCGCTGGTCTCACAAATATACGTTCTGTGGGAACAGATCCTCAGTTGAACGGCCACTTCTGATCTGAAGGGAGTGTAGCATTCCTGATCCTTGAAGCCCGTTGGCTTGCCTTGCCTTGCCAAGAAGCTATCTTGGGCCTTGTACCTTGCCTTGCTCCACGGAGACCTTGTTTTGCCTTGTCTCGCTTTGATTTTATGGACTTTGCCTGTGAGAGATTTCCTGTTTCTATTTGGACATTTTACCGCTTACCATTTTGGACGAATTGCTTTTTACTTGGACATTCTACTTTCACACCTGTTCTTTATTATTCAATAAATAGTTAATTGATCAATTGTCTCTGTGTGTGTGATTAAGGGGCCGGGCCAAGACCCTGCATCGTGACACATACATTCTTGGTATAGTCAGATTTGGATAGGCTTTGGTTTCTTCTCAATTGAACTAGCAGTGTTTCTCAAACTCTGCTTCTTCAGGTATTTTGGACTTCAGCTCCCAAAATCCCAGCCAGTTTACCAGCTATCGGGAATTGTGGGAGATGAAGTCCAAAACATCTGGAGGAGCAGAGTTTGAGAAACACTGGACTACAATAATGTGCTATGTGAAGTGTTGCATCAGGAGAAAATGATTTTGCTAAAAATTCAACTGGAGCATATGATTAGTTTCAGCCCGGGGTCCCAAAACTTTGTAAGTGGAGGGCCAGGTTCACTGTCCCTTAGACTGTTGGGGGCCCACACTTTAATTGTGTGTGTGTATTTGGTGTGTGTGCATGCAGCAGGTGTGCACACATGTGTGAAGTGTGTGTTGACTGTGCCACATATCTCCTGCCACACACATGCACTCGCCGCGACACATCTGCCACCACCATTCACCTTCATTCACCCTCAGTGCACACCCGTTTCTGTCACTACATACACACATTTGCCACCTCCTCTCACACACCCTCACCACCATCACATACACACATTTGCTGCTGTTAAGGCATGCATGCACGTGTGCTCGCATGGCGGCAGTGACAAGGACTGGGAAAAATACTTTGGCATATTGGACTTGGCCTGCGGGCCTTAGTTTAGGAACCCCTGATTTGAGCCCTAAATAGTGTGGGACATGGCTACATTCCTGTCCTATAATCTTTACTGTGTTGTGTGTCCTGTTATCTTCTTAGAAATATTAAAGTTAAGAGCTATTCTTAAAGGAATGTAGCTATAAAAGTAGCTGTTTTGTTGGAACTTAGTACTATAGCTAATGCTATAATTACTTTTGAAATAATTTCCCAATCACTTCTTCCGAGGCAGAGTTGTTGACAATGTTTGAGGGTGCTTTCTTGGTGATAAAGACCACTACATTGAATTTCTTGCACCGAGATATTGGATCAGTGTTTCTCAAATTCTGCTCCTCCAGATGTTTTGGACTTCAGCTCCAATTCCTAATAGCAAGTAAGCTGGAAGGGATTTATGAGATGTTTTGAAGTCCAAAATATCTGGAGGAGCAGAGTTTGAGAAACATTGCATTAGATTATCAGTATGTAGAGAGAGTTATGCATGTTAAAAGACCCAGTGTGTTGCAGTGGTTTGAGTGCATGGATACAACTCTGGGGCCCAGGGTGGAAATCCCTGCTGGGCCATGGAAACTCACTGGACTATCCTAGGCAAGCCAAAATCATTTGGCCTCAGGAGGAGGCAGACCCCCTCTGAACAAATATTGCCAAGAAAACCCTGTAATAGGTTCAACCTTAGGATAACCATAATTTGGAAATGGCTTGAAGGTGGTGATAATTGTAGAAACTTTGTTGGCAGTTAAATTTAGTCACAAGGAAATCTTGGACATTTCTTTAATGTTAGGTTACAAGTATACAGCAAAGTTACACATGAAGAAATGCCACTCCCTCAGCTCCTGAAAGTTTTTCTGTCCAGCCTTCAGGTCTTTCAGGAACCCCCGGTGGTGCAATGGGTTAAATACTTGTGCCAGCATGACTGAAGACTGACAGGTCGGAGGTTCGAATCCGGGGAGAGCATGGATGAGCTCCCACTGTCAGCTCTAGCTGCCCATGCAGTGAATAAGAGAAGCCTCCTACGTCCCCTGGGCAACATCCTAGCAGACGGCCAATTCTCTCACACCAGATGCAACTTGCAGTTTCTCAAGTCGCTCCTGACATGAAAAAAATGTCTTTCAGTCTGAGCTGGTTTGTGTTATCAGGTTCGTTCCTGTTCAGGGCCCCAGATGTTTTAATTTCTTTACCTTGGTTTTGAAACTCATGGCATAGAGATGTTCTGGCGTCTTGAACACACCAGATACTGATCCATGACAAAAGCACGCAATAACATATGTATGTGGCTGAGGCCACTCTGAGGGAAAAAGAGTGGAATTCAGGCATATAGCTGAGATGGGATGAGGTTGTCTGAGAACCATGGCCTAGATAACTGTTCCATGAGAACCCTCCTTCCTCCAGCTCCCACCTACCACTGCTGAGGTAACTAGATGAAGAGTAAGCTATACTTCCTCTATCTTCCTTAGATCCAGCTTCATGATCAACTGAATTGAATTCATTTGTGAAGGGCTTCAGATAACAGAAATACAGTTTAGTCTTCTGTAATCCATATATGAGAGGAAGTATTTAGATTCAAAATCTTTCCAAGGGAAGATGTAAAGTTAAGTTTGAATAGACATGGTAGAATAGATCATGGTGAAATGGATAAAAAGTGGAAACTTGAACTAAAAGCATTGGAAGTGGGTTGTATGATAGACTATTAGCATAAATCTGTAGTTTCTAAGCAGTGCGGTTTTCCTTTGAAAAGAAGCAAATAAATAAAATTGTGTCAGAATAAATACATTACTATTTTGTCATAGGGAATGTTTTAAAATACGGTGATCTACAAAGATAAAACATTATTACAACAAGATTTAGAATCCATAGTGTTTTTAGAAAAATCTATAAGGTAGCAGATCATTTTGAAAGTTTAAATACTGTGCAATTTTAGTTCCCTGTTCATTATGTTGAGTGCCACATGACATTTTACTTTGTATTTCTTTTCTTAGTGTGGCTTTCAATCAATTATTTCTACTTGACTAATTTCTACTTTTCTTCTGCAACAGGACTTGATAGTCTTCAGTGAGGATGAGTCTTCCCCTCCTGCTGTGCAATCAACATTTTCTCCTAAAGCCTCTAGAGAGAAATTGGTGACAGGTACAAAGGGAGCAGCCTTTCACTATTGGATCACAAATACCTAACAAATATAAAGGAGGATTTGTAGGAAAATGCTTTTCAAGTTTAAATAGCTTGTGGTGGGAAGGAAATGTCAAGTTCTAAAATATCTTGGGATCATTATCTAGCTTGGGGTCCTAACAGTTGTTTCTTCTGAAGAAATATGTAGTTAGTAGGCATGAGAAAAAAGTTATGAAAATTAAAAGATTCGGAAGAAATTCGTAAGAAATGCTACTTTTGAGTATTTCCGCATCTGGAACGCCAACCAGGAAGTGGACTTTCTTTATAGACCTTCGGGGCCAGGATTTTCTTAAGTATCGTTATTAGGTCATAAGGGGGCACCTCCTTCTCTCTCACCACCCTCCCGCCTCCCTTGCCAATAAGTATTATGGCAACGCAAGCTCTAAACTTGCTCCTTCTTTCGGCTGGAAGCCTGGAAAAATGTAAACAGAGAGGTTTACTCAGAAGTAAATCTGCAAAGGAAGTAAACAGAGAGGTTTACTCATGAGTAAATCCGCAAAGGAGGGCACTTTGGATGAAGTGCCCGCCTTTGTGGATTTACTTCTGAGTAAACCTCTCTGTTTACATTTTTCCAGGCTTTCCTGCCCCTCCTGCCTGCCAGGATCTAAAGCATCAAAGAGTAGTAGAGTATACCTACATTCCATGCACATGCAATAATACAGCAGTAATAACAATGGGTATAAGAAGAGGTAAAATTCAAACCGAAGTATTCTGACTGTGGTCCCTCCTCAAGCGGTGCAAACTGCAAACAGGAGGCAGCCTCTCCCGGGAAAAGCCAAAAGCCCGGGCACAGCGTTTGCTTGCTGCAGAATCCCGGGCTCATAGAGAAGAGCCTGTTTGCACCGCTTGAGGAGGGACCAGTCAGAATACTTCGGTTTGAATTTTACCTCTTCTTATACCCATTGTTATTACTGCTGTATTATTGCATGTGCATGGAATGTAGGTATATGACCAGTTGGATTACTTATAATATTTAGGCACTTACTCTATAAGTTAGCATTCATTCTATTATACATTAGGTTGGTTTCTCACAGGATCTAAAGCGTGCCAAGCCTTGATGCGCTTTAGATCCTGGCAGGGCAGGAGGAGTGGACCTCCCTGCCCCTTCTGCCTGCCAGGATCTAAAGCCTTGAAGAGGCTTCATGACGGGCCAACTTCAGCCAACCAGGTGTTTTGGACTTCAACTCCCACCATTCCTCACAGCCTCAGGCCTCTTCCTTTCCTCTCAGCCTGGGCAAACTTGGGCCCTCGCTCCCTCAGGATCGGGGTGAGAGAGAGCAGCGAGGAGCGAGGGGGGCTCCTCCTCCTTTTTTGCTGCTTCCAAGAATAGAATACCCCCTCCCTCCCTCCTTCCCTCCCTCCTTCCCTCCCCCTCCTTCCTATTTGGAGAGTTCCATCTAGAATTCAGTGTGATTTATTCAAGTTTTGGCCTACAACTCCCAGAAATCCCAGCCAATTTACCAGCTGTTAGGATTTCTGGGAGTTGTAGGCCAAAACCATCTGGAATGCGCATGCGCTGGCATACGAACTACTAACGAATTTCATTAGTAATTACGTTACATTTTAGAAATTTTTGGAAATTTTTTTGTAAGTCTTTCTATTACTAATCAAAAAAAATCCCCCCCCCCCATTAGATTTTCGATTTCCTATTTTTGGGTTCTAAACCATGCCTAATAGTTAGTTATAAGCAAGTTAATGGGGATGGGATGGGGGGAAGAGTATAATGTGGCATGTTTGATTTTAATATTTTTGCAAACTAGTTTGCAATTAATTAGAACAGTTGTCCTCAAGTTGTTTTGGACTTCAGCTCTCAGGAACCTCAGCCAATTTGGCAAATTGTCAGGAATTCTGGGAGCTGAAGTCCTAAAACCTCCACAACCAAATACTGGAAGTCACTGTATTAGAGCTTTCTATTATAATCTTTGAATGTGAAGTCACCAAAAGATTGGTAAAAGAAAATGCTTTGGCATATTTTTGTTTTCACTGTTGTCAATGTTGAGATGGTCACTATCCCAGATGGCTTAGTACATTCTTTGAGACATTACAAACTGTTACCAAGCATACAATCAATATAATATCAGAAGCCAGATAGGATCTCAGCTGTGAGGAAAATAAGTTGGAAAAAAATGAGATTTTGCTTTTACATCATAAAATTTATCCTAAGCCATGAGATCTCAGAGACTGGAAAAAGAACTGATTTTTATCACTACCTTTCTTCTCCTGCTTGTTTCTACTTAAAACACATAGTGTTGGGTGGGAAATATTTATACACTTACCTAATTAGAGATTTAAACCACATTTTGGCACTTACATTTTTTGAACGACACGTATTAGAGTTCACTACATATTTTAGAGTGAAGCTATAATACAGTACTACCACAATTACTAAATGTAAAGGTTTCCTCTTGACATTAAGTCTAGTTGTGACTGACTCTGGGGAGTGGTGTTCATCTCCATTTCTAAGCCCATAGACACCTCCAAAGTCATGTGGCTGGCATGACTGCCTGGAGCACCATTAGCTTCCCGCTGGTACCTATTGATGTATTCTCACTTGTATGTTTTCGAACTGCTAGATTGGCAAAAGCTGGGGCTAACAGCAGGAGTTCACCCTGCTCCCTGGATTCGAACCACTGGGGGCTCCAGAATTATTTTTTGATGGTTATTTCTTGGTAGCAAACATTACTATAGAGGTGTGTGGAATTTGTAGTAATTAAATTAGAAAAGTGAAGGCAACCTCTGAGGATGCCTGGCATAGATGCAGGTGAAACGTCAGGAGAGAATGCTTCTAGAACATGATCATATAGCCTAAAAACATACAACAACCCAAATTCAATGTACAGTGTTCCCTCACTTATTGCTGTGGTTAGGTTCCAGGACCTCCCGCAATAAGTGAAAAACCGCGATGTAGGGATACTCTATTTATTTTAATATTTATACATTATTTTAGTAGTTATACAGTATTTTAAGTCTTTATAAACTTAAAATAAAGTGAAGGAAAGGAAGGAAAGGCCCTTCAAGGCTGGAGGGAGGGAGGACTGAGGAGGGAAAGTACCTTGGAGAGCGGCGGTGGCAAAACCCCACAAAACAACAAAAATACCATGATATATATTTAAAATTAATATTTTTTTAAATCCGCAAAACAGTGAGTCCGCAATAAGTGAACCACGAAGTAGCGAGGGAACACTGTATGTTGGCTTCTGTGTGGGAAAGAAGCTAGGGCTTGTGTTGTTGGATGTCTGACTGGAAGATGTTCCTCGTTTGCATGTCACTTGCAAGTACAAATAACCAATTTCATTCCCATTCCTTTTGTAAAAAAAATGGCCTGCACACAAAGGTAGTGCCAAGATATTTTGATTGTGAAATACAGTAATACATGTTGTGCTGGAGAGATGCTCCTTGTTTCTTACAAACTAGTTTGCTTATGGCAAATTAAGCTCATAATCAAAGTTTGAGTAATAAAGGTGTCTGTCTTTCATCTCTGAAGAAAGGAACGCTGGCCCAAGACTAAAAAAATCAACCCTTAGTGATCAAGATTTGTCATATGGTTCCTAAGCCTGCCTCTTTCGTTCCTTTTCTAGTACTCAATGTTTGGTTTTCATTTAAATAACTGAATGATACATGGGAATTTCTGTGCTTTGTCTTTGTAGGATTACAAAGAGGAACACTCACAAATGTGTCCCCTTTGTATACCTCTTCAAATACCCCATTGATTGCCAAGTCAAAGCAGAAGGCTTAAGGGCAGGTTGAAGGAAACGTTTTGACTGAAAAGTAGAATATATAGTTTGTCCTCTCCCAAAGTTAGGAAGTCAGTGGGAAATAATTGAACCCAATCCTTTAACAAGCAGCTTTGTTCATCTCAAGCTTAGCATTTGGCTTGAAGCAACTCCCTGAATCTGACACTTGGGTAGTAAGTCAGGTATATGGATCTTTAATGTCAGACATTTCCAGCTGTCATTCCTCTCTTCCCTGCTGTGTCTGCATACAGCCAAATACTTTATCATTTTTGAGGATTTCTTTTACCCTGTTAGAGATTTGCACTATATAATAAAGCTACTGAATAAAATTGGTATGGGGATTTCTGGGAAGAAAACCTCTTCTAGGTGATTAGCATTTAAATAGGAGAGATAGCCATTAAGGGCTGCATTCACCAAATCAGTGTTCAGCTTGAGAAAGACAAATTTTAATACAATACTATTATAGTGCATAATTACATATATTTAAGTGCAGTTACACAGACTGATTCTAACTAGTCACATGAAACTAGACTTGAAATAACAAGCTTTTTTCAGGGCAAATTCAAGTCATAGTGGCAAAGATTTATGGAAGATGACATTTAAAATAGCTAGAGAACATTTTTTGCATTCATACTGCTATTGCCACCAGTATATGCACATTTAATCTATAAATGTTTCAAAACACACAGACGCACACACACAATCAGGGAAGCTTTTCCAAAAGTGATTTTTTATTTCTTAAAAATGAAAAAGTATTAGTAACCTATTTAGTTATTAATACTTTCAATTTACTTGTTTCAAAAGGGTTGATGCACAGGCAAGGAGACGACCATCCCAGCATCAGTCCTGTATGCTGTGTGTCTTTTCAGAGTCCAAGGATAATTTTTAGGATCTACTGTAAATTTTGTAACATGGGCTTCATCATGCACATATTACACAATCCCAGCCAATACATAGAGTCTTCTCTGTGTAAGCAGTGAAGGACTGCTTTTATATAACTATGGAGGGGAGCCAGCAAAGTGAACAATGCATTCTGGGATCAGTGCATAAGATTATTGATACACGATGGGATTCATGCTCAAGTAGGGAGGGCTGATGCACATTGGAACATTCTTGACAGTGTCTTATTATGCATTTCACTAAGAATATTTCTTAGTGTGGCTGCTGTGTATAAATGATAGAGGATTCCAGCTGTGTAATTGTATGGGAAATATTAAATTGACATATCAATTAATAATAACACAGTATCTGATCAACAACCAGTAGAGCAACAAAGTAAATAGAAGTTGGGCAGTAGATTGAAGAACGTAAATCCGTAATAGTTGGTACACAGAGCCATTGGGAAATTATCATAATTGATTTTTCCAATATTTAAATTATGAGTATGGTGGATAGTGATGGGAGATTTGTTTATACATGACTATATTAAATGGCTACCAAATTGTCTCAAATGTGTTATTTTCTATGTGTATGTGCTTTTTAATTCTGAATAAGAGTTTTCCCCCTCCAAAGTGTGCCAATTTTCAAAGGAAAAGAAACAAAGTCCTAGATAAAACTGAGATAAAGACTGGGATTGAGATGTTAACTTCTTACCAGAACACAATCCACTGTGTTATATTGATAAACCTTTCAAATGACATGTTTAAAATCTGGGCATTACACTCCTCACGTTCCCTTTATAAATAACAATAACAACTCACTTCTCCCCATGAATCAAGGCAGGAAACAACAACAACATATTAAAATACATGCAATCAGTTGGAAACACATAACTTAGTTTAATAACTTCTCACTTTAATGGCATTTAACAGCATTAGATACTCTTTCAACTGTATTCCTGCTGTTTTCTAGATATTTTATGCAGATTTTATGTTTTTATCTTGTTTTCTCTGATTGCATTCTTTTCTTGTATTTGAGGAGGTCGGATTTCTTTATAGTCACCTTAATGTCATTTGGCAATGTAGTAGGATGTAATCATTAAAACAAACAAAGCTTTACATTTTAAAACTAAAAGTTATTGTCTATTACATAATGTTTATTATTTTTCAGATACTGCTTTGAGTCCTTCAGAAAGAAATTCATTACCTGTGCAAAAGAGGGATTCATGCAGAAAGTCAAAGAGTTCTGTTCTTTCCAGAGTTATGCTGAAAACTTCACCGAGGAGACAGTCAAGTGTACAAACTCACATGGGGGGGACAATGTTATCTGATGTATGGTCATCAACCCAAGAGGACATTAACAAACAACAGGTCTCCCAAACAGATGTTCCTCACTGTCATACTGGTGTTTCTGTTGAGACCATTTACAAGTCTCCCACCTTTCAGACCTTTGATCCTTTGGCAGATAATACAACGAGTGCCATAAAATCAGCTCCACCTTCTATACAGTTCTCTGGGCCCAGTGAAATCAGCCTGCAAAATGCCCACTACCTCATACCAGCTGCTGGACAGATAACTGACTTGAGAATTCATCCCACAACACGGCCAGGTGAGCTTGTGGTTTCAAGGTAGCACATAGATAAGCATATTCATTGGTTTTCCATCACATTTCTACTTTGTAACTAATATAGAAATGATTTTGTTATATTGTTTAGGAAGCAGGTTTCAACATCATCTAGAATAGTGGTTCTCAACCTCTGATCCTTCAGACATTTCAATTTGTTTATGCTGGCTGTGTGACTTCTGGTAGTGGAACTCCACATTTGGAGGGCTGAAGGTTTAAAACGAAGTGTTTTGATACTTTTAGGGACTAGCTGTCATCTCTAATAATTGCTTACATAACAATCTATTTGTATAGTTGATATGATACTTAAATAGGAACCAGGTGAACATTATTACAGGCAGGTTAAATGACTCCTTTCTAAAGCTACACAACAAACATTAGATAACAGTTGTCAAGGTGAAACATAAGGGAGAGGCAAGGTGACTGTAGAGAGTGTTTTTAAAAGCACTTGAAAATAGCTCCATGGTTCTGCATTTTAACTGAGTTTAATGTTGCTGGAAGAAATTGGATAACTACTGTAGCTAGTTTTTATACAAATAATTCAGATATAGGTTCCTTACTGATGAAACCTAGTCTGCATGATGGGCTGAATATGACAAAATGTTAAATCTGTGTTGTGTAATTTCAGATATCCTATTTATTTTGGGTGAATGCATACAAGGTGTGGGAAATAGCCCTTGCTCATGCCTCTTGTGCTGTATACTTATATGTGATGCCAGGCATATACCTATATGTATACCTTTCCGTGCTCAGAGAACCGATTCCTGCACTCTTTTCATTTAGGGCAGTGGTTCTCAGCATGTGGGTGCCCGGGTGTTTTGGCCTACAACTCCCAGAAATCCCAGCCAGTGATACAGAAAATAGCTATATTCTGTATCACTTTGCCTTAAAATGTTCTCTCTATGCCAATGTTTCCTTAGCCTTCATTTGTTCAGATTTTTGAGCATTAACAATAAATACTATAAAGTGAAGAAATGGAATTAAGGAAGTAAAGCCTATCTCCATTTATTTTATATTCAGCGAAAATATTCTGAATTTTCAGGTACCATGGCCACCCTGAAAGAATTGTTACTAAAAAAAATACTACTTTTCACAAGTTTTGGAAATTAAAAAGATTTTTCTTCTTTGATATTAGGAATAATTGAGCAGTTAGGTATCATTATACTCTGGCCTTCATGGTCCCAATAACTCCCAGTACTATGATTATTATGCTTACATAAAAATACTGAAGTCACATCTGGTGCTTTGGAGGGCTTCTTGCTCATTCTGCTGAGTGGAGCTGCAGCTTCTTCAGCAAAATCCTCCTCTGATGGCACCACTAGTTTCAAGACTCGCACTGATGACGTAGTGGGACTGAATTGTATATATTGATGTCAGTGAGTGAACTAATCTTTTTGATTGCTGATCACTGTTCTCCACATGGAGTCTGTACTGTTAGTACCACAAAAACAAACCTTGCTTTCCTTCAGAAAAAAAGTGCACCCTTGTTCTATCTTGATTGTTTTGGTGCACTTATTAAGAGTCATTGTTAAGGGTTGCACTGTTAAGGGTCTAAAACCTCTGAAACAGTCTGTCTTTTACATTTTAAACCTACTGAAGAGCTGATATTTCCAATGAAAGCTGAAGTAATTTATAATGTTTTAAAATACTATTTCTACCAGTAAGTGGATTTATTGTATTTCCTCTTCTGTTTATTCCGAGGATGTACAGTAATTTGGAGTTGGTTTATGAGTTGCTTCCCGTTCTGGGTGAGCAGGACTAGCCATGACAAGCATAGATTTTAGATATGTACATTAATTAAGATATGTACATTAATTTTCATTAAAGAGTCCATGAGTATTAAGGATGCACCAGGAATGTGGCACAGCTGGCTGGGAATCAGCTGCATAAGATCTCTAGTGACCAGAAGGTCATGAGTTCGAGGCCTGCCCAAGTTGGGGTGAGCTCTCGACCAATTGTGTAGCTCGTTGTCTGTCTATACATGTTGTATGTCTATGGCATTGAATGTTTGCCTGTATATGTGCATTGTGATACGCCCTGAGTCCCATGCGGGGTGAGAAGGGCGGAATATTAATGATGTAAATAAATAATAAATAAATAAGAATGAATACATTTTAAAGCATATAAATTATGTATTTTTTCCTATAAATTTTAGACTCCTCCAGCTCAGTTGGAACATCTTCCTCCTTTTCTACTTTTTCCCCTGAATCTGCAGTTCCGAACAACACACCACAGCCCCATTGTGGTCTTCCCCAAGGATCGTCGTATTTATCTTCACCACAAGGAGTATCTTGTCTTTATTTTAAAGATCTCAAGGAAAGGATTGCAGAGTCCTTTTCTCCTTGCGCAGCATCTGATGCAGATGATAGTAGTATCTTAAGTCAACATCTTGATAATTCAAAAAGAATTGATGGATTTAGAAGCAGAACATTTCGTGCTACTGGTGAGAGCTGGGAAAACAACGTAATACAAGAGACATCTTCTTCACCAGCTCCTGGCACGCCTCCTTCTGTGAATCATCTTGAGGAAGACCTTCATTATATTAGTGCTGAGCCAAAATGTATAGCCATTTTGGAAGAGATTAAAAATACAGTTTGCGGACTAAGAGGAGACTTCTGCAGTGCAACCCAGGAGCTGCGTATTATTAGTAATGAGTTAACAAATATGGTGGCTTCTGTTCAAAATATGAACCAATTTATTGTCACTCTCCAGACTAATATAAATGAATCTGCCTTAATATAGTTATCCTAATGGCCACTTCATTAAAGTGCCAGAAATTGTTTCTGTGTTGTGCCTCAGTAATCTGGTTTACATTGCACATCAGATTTCCTAGTTTAGGTTTCGAATGAACAGGTATAAAAGTACATATACGTACAAACAAAAATGTAAGCACATATACACATGCATACACATGCATACACATGTTAAATTCTTGTTATAAAAAATAAATAGTTGTTTGTATCATTTAATGTAATTAACCTTTTAAAAGGAAAATTGTTGATCTTGATTTGGTGAATATTTGAAATCTGCATGTCCAAGTTAAACTTAAAACAAATAAAGTATTAATATCAAAAGACCCAAAGAGCAATTAAATATGCTTCCCGCAAACCCAGCCCCCATATAGTCTTCTTGGATGTCTTCACACAACTTAAAATTCCACACTATCCATGAAGCTTTTAGGAGGGGCAGAGTTTAGCACAACAGTGACTACTTGTGCTTAGAATTAAAGGGCTTGAAATAGAGCTGTGCACAGTGCTCCTTTGAGACAAACAATTGTACAAGATAGCTACCTGGCAGCTCTGAAGTCATGGAAACACAGTAGACAAAATGATAACCCTGCCTCATTGATTTCAGAGTTTCTACTGTGGGGAGCAATAGTGGAAATGCCACTAGGAGAACTGTACTCCCTGATTTCAAGTGACAGTTTAAGTGCTATCTGATAAAGAATTAGGGAACAATAGCAACAAAAGTAATGCACATATAGTGCTAAAAAGTGTAGATAGAAATAGCACACACTAATGGAAAAAGCAATGGTTAATCTTAGTGACCCTGTCTGAGGGTTGATAGAGATTACTGCAGATTCTGCCCTTCCCCAAGCAGTGAGGGAAGCAGGGCAGAGAGGGAAGCAGGGCAGTGAGGGAAGCAGGGCAGAGAGGGAAGCAGGGCAGAGAGGAGTACTTAGTTTTGGGTTTCTTTGAGGAAAAAAAATCATTTTGCAATTACTTGTTTTATTTTTTTAGTATTTAAGAAGACTATGTGTTGATGCAACCAGCAGGCAAACTCTTACAAGAAAGGAAATAGTGCTTGAGAAAGTTACTTTTTTGATTACTGCTCACCACTGACTGTATAGCCTGCAAGATTCTGGGAAATATACTAAAAGGAATAAAAACATGTCCCATGATTTGAATCCTTCTAATGATGCCACTGGGATGGTGTTGTATTGTTACCTCCTTATGTGGGTTGGGTGATCCATACTAAACATCTGTAATGGTAGCAAAAACTGTTGGGGAGGGAATCAAAAGTGGAAAATAAGCCTCTTCTGTTTTGCTGATTTCAAATGTATGGCCCTGCACAATGTTACAAGTTTTATCCCAAAAAAAGACCTTGGCTCAAAATTAATTTATTACTCATTTATTAACATAAACCAAAGGTTGGGAAAATGGAATTCCCAAATTGACAGGGAAATTGACCTAATCACTTCTTGTCTTCTTTAAGATGAAAGTGGCTCAGGGCCTTCACAAAGAGTGGTGACATTGCCTCCAAATCCCCTCAAATGGTTCTGGGAGGAAATGGTTCTGGGAGGTTGCAGACCACTAACTTCCACAGAGGAGCAGTGCATGGAGGCAATACGGTTTTCTAACCATTGATATTTGCCCAACTCTACCATAGACATTAGCTGAATATTTTAGTTTTAGCAATTTGCCTGGCAAAGGAACCAGCAGGCTAGTAGACTCTACAGCAACATTAAAAATACGCACAAACTATGTAGGCAGTGGACTGTGCCCTTACTCCAACCCAAACTTTTCTTTACTGTTGTCAAAAATGAAACAATGTGGCTTTCTCTTTTCTTTTTCTTGATTTCACATGGAAAGATTCATGGGAGGAATTCTTTTGGTAAACATTTGGATTCCTTTTCCCAATAAACTTATTTGCGTTAATTTTTCAGATCTCACTAGTTTGCCGTAACATCTCTGTCAAATTTGCTTGTTGGTCAAATACAGTTTGAGGATTTATAATATGTGAAGTTCTAGATAGACTCATATAATCATAGAAGTATAGAATCATAGAGTTGGAAGAGACCTCATGGGCCATCCAGTCCAACCCCCTGCCAAGAAGCAGAAAAATTGTATTCAAAGTACCCCTGACAGATGGCCATCCAGCCTCTGTTTAAAAGCTTCCAGAGAAGGAGTCTCCACCATACTCTGGAGGAAGAGAGTTCCACTGCTGAACAGCTCTCACAGTCAGGACGTTCTTCCTAATGTTCAGATGGAATCTCCTTTCTTGTAGTTTGAAGCCATTGCTCCGCGTCATAGACTCCAGGGCAGCAGAAAATAAGCTTGCTCCCTCCTCCCTATGACTTCCTGTCACATATTTATACATGGCTATCATGTCTCCTCTCAGCCTTCCCAGTATTCCAGATGTGGTCTGACCAAGTTAGAACAGAGGGGTAGCATGACTTCCCTGGATCTAGACCAGGGGTGGGCAATTATTTTTTCCAAGGGGCCACATGAGAGCCAAAAAATATTATGGAGGGCCGCATCTAAAGGCTGAACTACATTCTAATTTACATTATTTATTTACTATATATTACACATCATTAATATTAACATATTAATATATCAAGAAATATTCATATTATATAATATTATTATATTATAGTATATATAGACATTATAATATATTGAAATTATAATATAATATAACATATTATATTATTTATTATATTATGTTATTATAATAAAATTATTATAAAATAATAATAAAAACCACTAAATTAAAATAAAATGAAATTCAAGAATACAAGGTGCGAACCAAGGTGGAGGCTGACATCCTCAAGAGAGGAAGGATCCCAAGATGGGATGGCCCAATGGACCCAGCCCAGATAGATGCAAGGAATAATCACCCACCCCAAAAGGCCAAGAGGAAGAGGGCACCCGGTTCCTGACTTCTACCCACCTCTGGCTCCGGTTCCCCCTTGGAGTTTCCACTCTGAAATAAAAAGAATCCGGATAAGGAAGGCAGGGGGAAAAGCAAAGGCAGGCACACTCAAGCTCTTTGGGAAACCCCACAAGTTCCTGGGAAAAGCTGGCTGCGGTTTCTCATGGGGAGGGCTCCGTGGCCTTTTGGATGCAAGGAATAATCAACCAAGGTGAAGGAGGAAGAGGTGGCGGGGCTTACCTTGTGCTGGAAATGGGGGAGCAGCACCCGAAGTCCAGAAGCGAGAGGGTGAGGGAGGGAGCCTGCCTGGTGGAGGGTTTCCTTGGGAAGGAGGCTGAGGCAGTCCTGCTCCACCGCCGCCTGGCTCCAGCGGCAGAGGATCAAGCCAGGAGAACTAACTCTCAGGCGGCGGCGGCGGAGGGGGATTCCGCCATTCCAGTCACAGGCGGCATCAAGCAGGGAACCCTCAGGGAGGCGGGGCTTCCGGAGCCGCAGCGAGGGACAGGAGGAGGCACTCCCTCTCTTCCTTTTTGCCATACGGACACAAAGCATGTTGCTTTGTAGCCGCCCCAGTGGGAGTTCACCTCCCTCTCTTCGGGAAGGAAGCCGCGGGCTGGATGGCATCACCCGATGGGCCGCATTTGGCTCACGGGCCGTAAGATGCCCAGGTCTGATCTAGACACTATACTTCTATTGATGCAGGCCAAAATACCATTGGCTTTTTTGCTACTACAACACATTGTTGGCTCATGTTTAACTTGTTGTCCATGAGGACCCCAATATCTTTTTCACACGTACTGCTCTCGAGCCATGCATCCCCCTTTCTGTATCTTTGCATTTCATTTTTTCTGCCTAAGTGGAGTATCTTGTATTTGTCACTGTTGAACTTCATTTTGTTAGGTTTGGCCCATCTCTCTAATCTGTTAAGATCATTTTAAATTCTGCTCCTGTCCTTTCACTTCTTTTAAATAGCTAGATCCAAACAACACTTAAAAGTAGTAAGTCCTATTAAAAATAAAAGGATTCTCACAAAAGTAGAATATTATAGTGTGTGACATTCTTAATGGAATATTGTGTGTTTGATTTCTGTCATGACAAATTAGGAATAAGATAATTTAAAACTTACTAAAACACAGAACAGTAGTGGAAAATCTGGTATGAAAATATGTCATGACAAGAAATGCGAATTAGATATTGCAATAGTTTCACTTTGTGTAAAAATTCAGATCTTTATGCTGACAGAGCACATTTGTAGTCATTTGAATGGCAATAGTATTGTTACTATTACAGGTGGTAATAATAACATCAAAACAGTTTTATTTTCTGTCTATCTCTTGATCTTTGGAATTATATTCTCAAGTATAGCTTTAGAATTACAGTAACAAGAAGAAAGCCTTTTGTAATGAAATTATTCGGAGCTGTTTGGTTTTGCCAGCTATACAACTGTAACCACACCATGCTTGAGACCTCCATCCCCATTCATTGGTTGTGAAGGTGTGGTTCACTATGAACAACATGAGTTAGTGTGCACAAGTAGTTACTAGATACTTATTTTTGCAATGACTGAAAATACATTTGTCAGTATATGGCACCTGCAGCACTCTAGCCTAGAACTATGTGTATTGCAGTTGACATTAATAATTTCCCTACCTCATGTCAATTACCTTGCTTACTTGGATTAATATAGGAAAATAACCTTTTAACAGTAAGAAAAACAGAAGTGCAGTAATCACAAAATGTAAGAGAAGTCCAAAGGAGATGAAGACCAATGTCCCCTTTTTTGGGAATTGGTACAAATACGGAGCATCTCCAATCTGCACATTTGTGGACCTTTAAAAAAAATAGAGTAGATTGTGTGTCTGTAGTCTGAAGCAACTATATTGGTGTACCATCTGCTGATCTATTGCTCCCAAGTGCCATTCGTGCCACTTCTACTTCATTTTCTAAAATTGTAGTTTCAATGGCTGCCATCCATTGAAGCTCCTCTTTCTTTTTGGCAGCAGACAGTGGTTTTTCTTCTTCTTTTGCATGCTTTCTTGACAATATCTCTGGCTTCAGTCCAGTTTTTCTGATTTCCAGTCAATTTATTTATTTATTTATTTATTTATTTATTTATTTATTTATTTATTGTTCGGTCTTGTATTCCGCTCCTCCCTGCAGGCTCGGGGCTGATACAAATTCATTTGACATTATTTTGAAAAACTTAATAGTACAAATTCATTTGACATTATTTTGAAATTATGTGGGGATGTTCTCCTGGTTTTAGTTCTTCTTTAGTTTTAATTTGGATACAAGCAAGTGCATGGTCTATGCCACAATTTGCACCTGGTCTTATTTTTGTAGAGAGAAAGGAGTTTCCAATTATGTGGTCTTATTTCATTTCTATATTGCCCACCAGACTGTGTCATTGTATCCCATAGCTTCTTCGGTTACTTGAAGAAATCGCAATGAATAACTTTTCTATCACCTCTGAACACATCAACAGCTGAATGTCCTTTCAACTTGAAACATTAGCGACCATACTACTCATAGTTGTCCTCTATGTTACCCCAGTTGAATACCATCTTTCATAGGAGTCTTAAGTTCTGGTGCTCTCCTCTATTTCATTTTGAATTGTTTCATCACTGGGATTTAATGAAAAAGATATGCAAAAGGGATTTACCATGCCTCCTCCTGCACCGTTCTAACAAGTGTTAGCTATGGTGTTACTGCAGTTATTTCAGAGGCACTACCCACAGCATAGTTTCCTTCACAGTTGCTCTTTTCTCACTACTGCTATTAAATGTAAGTACTGTGTCTATTAAAATACTCTACATGTGCATACTCATATTGTGTTTGTGTTAAGAAAACTGAATATGTAGTAGAAAACACTGTTTACTAATTATAAATGAAAAGTAATGCATCTTTTCAGAATCTCATTCTATAATGCTGAATACTTTATTTTTTTTAAAAAAAACTTGTAACACCGAATGCTTTTTACACTTAATGTCGAATAGTCAATTACTATAATTAATCTCAACCAACACTCACTTACTATGCTCCTGTGTGGCTCATTAATCTCTGCCTCTTCACCTTAAAAGGCTGCACTCTGTGGCAGCAATATTGGGTATAACAGCATGCTGGGAGCCTCTTTAGAATTCATAGAAGGGCTGAAAAGAGTTTGCTGATTTTGTCTAGACATTAAAATTGTGTTTTTTTTTAAAGGTGAAGTCTGCCGAGATCTTTTATATTCAGAACAGAATTTGGGAATTGGAGATAGGAATTTGTTGGTTGCATTAAAAAGTAGTCATAATAAAATCTACATGATGTAGATTATTATTATTATTATTACTTTGGACTTTTATGCCGCTGAACTCCGTGAGGCTCGCAGCGGCTTACAAGGCCAAGAGGCAACAAACACAAGCAGTAAATAACAGACAGGACAATACAAAAACCAAGGGGTGGGGGAAGGGGAACAGGAGTCAGGGACGGGGCGTAGCAGTGATGGTCCGGGGCCTAGGTTAGACCCACTAAGCCATCAAAAGATGGGAGGCTGGGGGTCTCGAGGGAATCCCCATCGCTGGCCACAGCAACAAAGTGTGGGCCGGCTTTCTCCGTCCGCAGCCCGGCAAGAGGCGCCGGGCATGGTGGAGAGGCGTTGTTCATCAGCCTCAGGTGTGTCCGGCGGCTGCGCTCGAAGCCCGAGCCCCAAAAGGTTCGGGGGCGAAAAGAACGCCCAGGCCTGGGCTCAGGGGCAGAGGGCATCCACCCTTCCTGGTAGCTGGAAGGACGAGCGAGAAGTCTGGGGGTTGGCGGCCCCGGTGCTGAAAGTCTCTGGGGGGGGTCGGAGGGAAGGAGACTGGTGCTCCTCAACCTGCAGTGACGTCTCCTCCGGCGGCGACGCGGCTCCCGCCCGAGGTGTCCGCCCGAGGCACTGCCCTTTAGGTTGGCTGCCCTCGGAGTTGTTGTTTCCCTAAAAACTGGGCCACCGGGCTTACCCTGGTCACCGGCCGGTGATGGGACAGGAGGTGGTCCAGGTAGGGTCTCCAGGGCCGCCATCAACAGGCGGCAAGCCCGGCGGCGGGGCCGAGCCCCAGGGGCCCTTGCCAGTACTTGGGAGACATTGAAGGCCTCCGGTGGCGCTGGCCGGGTACCCGGTAGCAGTGGGTGCTCCAAATCCAGGAGGGGCGGGGTCGAAGCATCCAACGAGGGCGGGGGGGCAGGGTGGGGGATGCCGAGCGGATCGAGCCAGGCGCCATCTTGGTGGACTCGGCTAACGCCCACTCCTCCCGACCAGGGGGGGCCCCGTGCCCCAGCGCCCTCCATGGGCTCCACCATGGGTCCTGCGTGGGTCCTGCCGTGGCCTCGGCTCCAGCCGAGGGGCTCTCTTCGAGAGGGAGGCCTCTCTCGGCGGTTCAGGTAGTTGGGTTCGAGGGGGGGAGGCCCAGGTAGCAGCTTCCAGGGCCCCGGAGTCCAGGGGGCTTGGCGCGCCCGAGGGCCGCTCACCCAAGGGGGCAGCTGCGGGCGCCCCACTCACCCTCCTTCGTTCTTCTTCTCCTCGGCGGTCCTCGGTCGCTGCTCCACTCGCCGCCGACCCATGGCCTCCGGAGGAGCACAGCGACGCCAGCGCCGGCCCGAGCCTGTCGAGCTCCCCCAGGCAAAAAGTCAGCCGCTCAACCAACCGGCCAAGATGTAAGAGGAGGCCGGTAAGGTCTGGCGGCGCAGCCCGGTTGGTCGTGGGTTGCCCACCGGCGTCCCCCTGGCTGGCATTGGGGGGGAAAACCCGGCCTCTTCCAGGCCCGGCCAGGGAATGGGGGACCAGGTCAGACACTTCGGGGGTGTTGCCGTGGCCACTGCCGACCCTGCAGGGTCGAGGAACACCCCGGGGGTCGTCACGACCTTCAGGCCCGCAAGGGCCCTAAGAACGGAGGCCGGCGCCCGGGCAGCCCCCAGGGCAAGCTCGGCGTCGGCCTGCAAGGCTTCGAGAAGGGGGAGGGAGCGCTTTGGGGCCTCCAGCAGCGGCCGAAGGTCCCCCCCTAAATCCCGGATGCCTAGGCAGTCATTCTTCTCATATGGGGCACTCCTCCTCAGCAGTGGGGGTGCCGTGTGAGAAAAGTTGCTAGAGGCTCGGCGGAGCTCGGCGTTCAAGCGCCTGATGGAATAAAAGATAAAAGATGATGGAATAAAAGATATCAAATTTGCAGATGACATCAAATTGTGGAGAGGGATAATTAATACCGCAGAGATCAGGATCAAAATTCAAAACAACCTTGCTAGATAAGGGATTTAGGTCCAACCTAATAAAATGAATGTCAACAGGGCTAAATGTAAGGCGTATCTAGTCAGGAAAAATGAAATGCAAAAATATAGGATACGTGATATCTATCTTGAAAGCAAGATGTGTCAAAAAGTTCTAGGAGTCTTCGTAGATAGCAAGTTATTCTCTGTGATGCCATATCCAGAAAAACCCTTGCAATTTTGGACTGTATCAACAGAGGAAGAATGTACATATCAAAGGTAGTTATAATGCCACTTTGTCTGCTTTGGTCTGGCTGTTCTGGAGCCAGTCTGAAGCATTAATGTTCTGGACTGGCCCCACGTTAAATGGCCTTAGTTTTTTTTTGTTTATTCATTTAGTCACTTCTGACTCTTCGTGTCTTCATGGACCAGCCACCTCCAGCTCCTTCAGTGTCAAGCCAGTCACATCAAGGATACCATTCATCTTGCCTTTGGTCGGCCCCTCTTCCTTTTTCCTTCCATTTCCCCCAGCAGCATTATCTTCTCCAAGTTTTCCTGTCTTCTCATTATGTGGCCAAAGTACTTCATCTTTGCCTCTAATATCGTTCCCTCCAGTGAGCAGTCGGGCTTTATTTCCTGGAGCATGGACTAGTTTGATTTTGCGGTCCAAGGCACTCTCAGAATTTTCCTCCAGCACCAGAGTTCAAAAGTGTCTATCTTCCTTCGCTCAGCCTTCCTTATGATCCAGCTCTTTCATCCGTAGGTTACTATGGGGAATACCGTTACTTTAATTCTGGATCGTTGTTGCCACTTGTGGATCGTTGCTGCTGCTCTTAACTATTTCATTGAGATTGGTCATTGCTCTCCTTCCAAGAAGTAAACATCTTCTGATTTTCTGGCTGCCGTCTGCGTCTGCAATAATCTTTGCACCTAGAAATACAATTCTGTACTGCCTTAGTCGATGAAAGCTTATTTTACCAACTCTGTCTCAAAGATGCCACACGTTCCCTTTGCAAACAAAGATAGAATTAATTTTGAAGCTTCCCTACCATAGAATTTAATGCTATGTTTCCATTTTAACTGCTATGTTGGGATTTGCAATTTTAGGAAACTATTTAGAACTTTCAGTCAGAGAACTCTAAGGCCTCACTCAACTACAAACTGCAGGATCCCATAGAATATTATCACTGTAACAAAGTAGAAATGTAGTGCTATAATTGTATAATGTGCAGACCCTGACCTCCCTTGGCAGGGAGTTTCAGAACAATTTCTCTCAAAGCATTCTTGCTTGTTTCTATAATCTATGTGAAGTATCGGCCAGTCTTCAAGCCTTTTTTCTGCAAAACAAGTTTAAACAATGATTTCAAAACAGATCACTGCCTTTAAAAAAAACCCCTCTTTTTGAAAAAACCACATACACACAACTCTAACCTTTGCTCTAGTATTCCATAAGATATCATATCACTTGTTTTGAGTCTCTGAAACACTGTAAAGTATAATTTTTGTATTTTCTTCTGAACGAAAAAAAAGTTATTTTACACCACAGAGATGTACGTCTACAACCCCCTGGAGTCATGTCAGCAGTAAAGAGTGCCGTGGAACGTGGCCAAACATTTTGCTGGGGCTTTGTTCAGTTACAAATGCAGTTCTTTGACCTTTTCCTTAATATGCTTCCTTGCTCGTGGCATCTGATATGTGTGCACAACATTCCAGAAGGGAGCAATAAAATATAAAATGCAATTAAAAAGAAAGAGCCAACCACTCCAAATCTGCCTTCTAAATGCATGATTCAACCAGGTATTGAGATATAAAGCCAATAATCTGCTCTTAAAAAGCATTTTGACAAAATCAGGAATTCAACTATGGCAACATAATATGTTTTGTGATAACAGCATATTTATTTATCGTGTCAGGAGCAAACCAAACAGTTGTATTGCATTGAAAACAAATAAACAGACTTGGTATTCTATTAAATGTCCTTTGACCAGTAGCTGGTCACCTGGAGTGCCTCTGGTATTGCTATAAGAAAGTCCTCCATTGTGCATGTAGCAGGGCTCAGGTTGCATTGTAGTAGGTGGTCTGTGGTTTGGTCTTCTCCATACTCGCATGTCGTGGATTCCACCTTGTAGCCCCATTTCTTAAGGTTGGCTCTGCATCTCGTGCCAGAGCGCAGTCTGTTCAGCACCTTCTAAGTTGCCCAGTTTTCTGTGTGCCCAGGAGGGAGTCTCTCATTCAGTATCAGATTTTTGCTTGATATTCAGGCAGTGCTTTTTGTAGGTCAGAGCACAGTCCAAGGTAACTCCCAGGTATTTGGGTGTGCTGCAATGCTCCAGTGGTATTCCTTCCCAGATAATCCTCAGAGCTCAGGATGCTTCTCTGTTCTTAAGATGAAAAGCACATGTCTGTGTTTTAGATGGGTTAGGAATCAGCTGGTTTCCCCTGTAATAGGCAGTAAGATCACCTAGAGCTTTGGAGAGCTTCTGTTCAACCATCATAAAGCTCCCTGCTTGAGCGGTAATGGCACGATCGTCAGCATAGATGAAACTCTCTGTACATTCTGGCAGTGGCTGGTCATTTGCGTAAATGTTGAACATTAATGGAGCAAGCACGCTCCCCTGAGGCAGGCTGTTCTTCTGTTTTCACAATCTGCTTCTTTGGCCTTGGAACTCAACAAAAAAGCTCCTGTTTTGTAGCAGATTTCCTATGAGACAGGTGAAGTGGTAATCCTTTGTGATATTATACATTTTTCTCAGGAGGGGGCGGTGGTTTACAGTATCATAAGCTGCTGACATGTCTATGAAGACAGCTCCTGTGATCTGCTGCCTTTCAAAGCCATCTTCTATGTGCTGAGTCAGGTTCAGCACTTGCAATGTGCATGATAACAGCATGATCAATATCTTGACTTTTCTAGAGGAAATGTAATTCATATTTTGGCAGATGATATGACATTTAAGCTCACATTACTACTATCACATAAATTTGACTATTAGTTGATTTTGAGGATAATTTGGGTTAAAAATTATGGAATCTCCTTGACATGGATAAGTCAAGGAGAAAACTTAGGAGCATTAATATGCACAGAACCATACTTAGGAAGGGTTAAAGAGAATGAAAAGACCTTTTTATCTGAGGAGTTGGAGTTTGGTCTTTGTGTGTATGCAAATTGCAATGTCTATATCTACACAAATACAGATAGGGAAAGGAATATAAATGAAGAAAAACTGACCAAAATGGTGGGACAGAGCTCATCAAGCTCTCACTATCATCTGTTTCCAGTGTTGCTCAGCAGATAGGTTGAATCAGGTTTTTAGATTACATTTTAAGACCAAAAGTTCTTGACTTATAGTCTAATACATATGGTATGCATTACACAAGCCTACTTGAGGATGGTTTGTTTTCAGTCTAAACCAGTTTTCTCCAATGTGCCCTCCTTGTGTGCTGGGTTGCAGCTCACATAATTCCAACGTAGCACAATCTGAAAATCATTTGGATAGCATAATGCATCTAGAAAGCATGGTTAGCAAAGTCTTCTCTAAATTCAGAATTGTTCTCAAAACTCTTGAAAATGCATGGGTTTTCTAAGTGAAGTGGTGCACTCATGCACTCACTGCATTTCTCAGTATATTTTAAGAAGGATGTGCATGCATTTTCATGCAGTTGTCCTCTCCAAATGAAATGATATAGAAGGATTATGAGCATGAACACTATATATTCTGGTATAAATCTAGAAATTTTAATCTAAATATCAACTTAAAATTTGAGACCTGTGTACTTAACTCTTATAAAAAAAAAGGAACCATTCCCCTTCTCTGAATAGAGTGGTACAAAGTGAGATCTTAATCCTTTTCAGGAGAAACTTAGGGCAGGACCTTTTGAATTGTCAGCTACAGAGGTCCTTGCCTTCCCAAACTACATTTCCCAGAATTCTGCAGGGGGCAGAAATGCGAGTATGTCTGCTTTAAAGCCCTGGTGTGATAGCATCGGGACCTTCTGCTCTCTCTGTTGTGATGCCACTTTTGGCCTTTTTTAATGCTTCAGAGGGGAAAGCGTGGCAGCAGTCAACACTGAACCTAAGGGTTTTTCCCCCCTTTTTTGGTCATGTCAGGAGATGTAAGTCACTTCTGATGTGAGAGAATTGGCTGTCTGCAAGGATGTTGCCCAAGGGACACCCAGATGTTTTTATGTCTTACCATCCTTGTGGGAGGCTTCTCTCATGTCCCCCATGAGAAGCTGGAGCTGATAGAGGAAGCTTATCTGTGCTCTCCCCTGATTTGAATCTGCGACCTGTCAGTCTTCAGTCCTGCAGGCACAGGGGTTTAACCCACTGCACCACCGGGGGCTCCTAGGGCCTAAGGTTACACTGGTGCTTTTCCCTCTCCACAAAAAGATCCTCAACTAATCCATGGGTCACATAAAATTTAATAATTTTGGCCCCCAAACCCGACTGCATGATATCAACTTGAGTATGTACAGTAATCTTCAGACACTATTGCCACTGTGTTAGGATGTAAAAACTATGACAAACAGTGGAGATACAACAATAGATAAAGTTTTGCTCATTGCCTTTTCTGACTCCTTCAGTCTGCTGTAAATAATGCACCTTCAATGGAAAGGGGAGTAATTCAGCATCAGTATGTGAATCATTGAAGGCACTGGATATCTACAATGAATTTACTCTGTCCTTGGGGAAAAAAGACCTGTTATCTTGAGAGATATCATAGGCTAAATTAGTTGAGTCTGATGATAGATCTACTTTAAGGTGTCAGTGTCTTCTACTTATAACCCTAGGAACTTAATGAATGAAGCCGGATGGTAGTCTGTTAAAATCCATATCTGGAACTTTGGATGGGTGGGAAGAAGGTGCATATGATAATAATAATAATACACTTTATTTATATTCCACACTTCTCACCCCAAAGGGGACTTAGTGCGGATCACAGAACACGTACAGCAGACAATCCCTGCCATTTGACATACAAGACATAACAACATATAGCAGGAGGATCTTCTGGAATTGAGCCTTGTTCTTTCCTCGCTTCCAACCGGATGCTGTTGCTGTATTCGTCACTGGGTGCTGCTGCTCCATTTCGTCACAGGGGGGCGCTGTTGTTCCATCCTCCTTGCTACCTCCTCCTTCTTTTTGACGAAGAGCTTGCCAGCCAGCCGAATCCTCTTCCGGTCTTCAATATTTATTGAAGTTAAAAAGTCCTTTAAGATACCTCCCCCGCTTATGCGGTACCTAATTTTTCTATTTGCAGCTAGCTGCTTTCGACTGCTTAGGTCAACAGGGGCAGGGCTTTACAGCTGACTTACCCAAGTCAGCCCGGGATTCGAACTTGCCACGTTCGGATCTTACAGTTCACAACTTGCAGCTACAGCTGCTGTTTTAACCGCTGTGCTAAACTCCTGGCCCATATGAGTAATGTTGCTGAGCTTTACACAGCTCTTCTTCAGTTTGTCATTAAAAACGGAAGTCTGGCCAAAACTTTGTATGATAATGGTAATAAATTCCTTTCTACATTGCATCCAAGAGACAACCTATTACTCCCAGCAGCTCCAAGCATCATGGTGGGGCACGAATACATAGTACAGAAATGACAATTCCTGCATTATCAAACTGCAACATTAAGGTCATCATTTTGCTGTGCTGTAAATTGCAAGATTCATTAGCTTACACAAGACTTATGTAGCTTGCAATAGATCATAACCCAACTCATGATAATTTACACATCTCAACGGTGCCATCTTCCACCAATTATTCTTCATTCTTTGGTCTCTTTCATTCTGAGCATATCTTCACATTTGCTGTGATTTAACCCAGGGCGAGGAACTTGGCTTGAATTCACTTTTATGGAACAAATAAGGAACATTAAAAGGTGTTTCAAATCAAAGCAATTTGATCAAAGACTAGAAATGCCCTGTCGCTGTTTGACAGAGCTGATCTAGAAAGAATAGATCCTTGCCAATTTATGGAAGAAAAAAGGTATTAAAGCAGCTAGTAAAAATCTTTCAGTGCTGTGTATCATTAACTTTCTCATCTATTTTTTAATATCCAAAGTTAGTACATCATATTTACCAAGTCTTAACCTACTGTTAAAACCATCAGAGGAGAACACAGCTGGAAGATGCATCAGAAGAACACAGCAATACGACCTTAGTACTTATGTCTCAGTTGTATAAGAACAACTCACGAAGGATGTGTTTAGGCAGGTTGAGCATCCCTTATCCAAAAAAGGTTCAAATTGTCCCTTTCCAGTTTGGTACATATTCTCTCCTACTTTAAGGGCATGAAAAAGGTTACTGTTATATCCTGATTGATACACTGATTTGGTTTGGGTGGTTTTTGCTGTTTTCATAGGTTTTGATGTAGTGCGTTCTCCAATATGTTTTTCTGGTTGCGACAGCATATAATTATATAACAGAACATAGTATATAAATATATATACTAGAGATGGAGAACTACTCTCTTGATCTATCTATTTTTCCTGTTTCACTTGTTTTTTCACTTTCCTTTGAAGTACCTCAGAAATGTTATTCTTTAGATATTTTTCGGAAGCAAGCTTCATTTAGGGATTGGTAATTGGATGCTCCTGGGATATATTTGGCATTTCAAGCAAATCTGGCAGTGTTCAATGGGGCATACTCTTTTATGTTATTTATATCCCTAGGGAGCAAGTATGCATAACATTATCACCCTTGAGACAAAGAGAGAAAATGATATTTGTGGCAACAAGATTAGCCTTTTACAAACTCAAAAGGGGAGGTTGCTGCCTTGGCCCCTCAAAGCTTGGGAAATTTACCTTTGGATTAGAGCTCCTAGAACTCATTAGGCATGATGGATTCTGGAAACTGCAGACCAAAAAAGTAAGCTTCATACCCTCTGGCATTTCAGATGAAAAGTATGGTCATTTTGCCAAGCATCATATGAGTGTGGTCAAGGTTATTTGTCAGGAGGAACACATAATTTTGGAGAGGCTGCAGCAGTTTACTTTTGCCTCTGTTTACTAGTCTGCATTTTCCTCTCAGGCATGCTAATATAATGGAAATGATTTTGTACTTTGAATTCAACTTGCAGTAACTGAAGAATTCCAAGGACAAAGGGTGGAAGGAGAAGAGAACTGGAATGTTTTAACAGCAGCTGACTTAACAACAGAGGATTAATTAGGTCTGTCCCTGAAAAATCAGGAGAGTTGGGGGGCATAAAGTTCAGCCTTAACATGCTGTGGTGCATGAGTGTATTGTGGATTCTCATAAAGCCGCTATCCGTCAGCAGTGAGTGAGATTGGTTGTTTCTGAAACAAAAGTGGCCTCCTGGCCACTTAGCCAGCTGGGCACAGCTTCCTTCCCTCACCATCTCCCACTCCCTCCTGTGCTCACCATATAGGAGAAAACAAATGAGCAAACAGGAATTCCCAGTTAGAACATGACAGGCCCTGTTTATCCTGTCAGCAGCTTATTCTTCTGGAACAGGAAAGTCTTAACTTGTGCCATGGATCAATTGACAGTCCATTTCAGTTAATCTTTCTGTAGATGGCAGCTAACAGTATTAGGAAAGAAGGAAACTTATTACACTGGAAACCAGCAAAGTCTGATTCAAAGGTTGAAAACAAGTGAAGACAGGTGTCAACTGAATGCTCCCTGATATTTGGATCAGAATGCAATTCCACAGCACCTGGATCACTTGTGAAAGGTCCTGCAGCATTGGGCTATTCTGTCCAGCTCATAGTAACATGGAACATTGAAGACTCTGGAGAACATGAGTTTTTCTAATTTAATGTAATGATAGCTGATAGCAAGTATGAGGCTATAAGTGAAGTAGGACTTGGAAAGACTGGAGCAACTGGGAGCAAGACTTGAGCTGGACCTTGAGGCTCCTGGCATTATTTCACCACCTGATTTCTAAACTACACATCTTATTTCATTTTATTTCAGTTTTATTTTTCACCACTTTAGTTTTGTCAGGACTTTGGGCAGCTTTAACATAGTTCCAGATCAATTTTGATATGCTTTGTTGTTGCTTGTGCTGCTGCTATTACTACCACAACAGCTAAAATATCTCTCTCAAAAATGCTTAAAATGGTCTTATATTGTATAAGTAAATCATGAAAGTACATTACAATAATAGGCCTGAATTCTTTTACTAGTCCTACCTAAAATAAACAAATTGCATCAATGGGATTTCCCAATGTGTTGATTTACAAGTCAACAATTCATTCAATGTGTCTACTCTACTTGAGACTAACCAACAGGATTTCAACTATTACTTCTTAATACTATCGAAGTCACGTCATCCCCAGCTGTATTGTTTTTGAGATTTCATCATGCTCCATTATACCTCAAAAAGGTGATTACAGATGTTCTATGTAGCTCATTACTTTTCAGTTCTGAAAATGAGGTAAGTTCACATCTATATCCATGGAGGATACAAATAAACCTGGGAGGATGGTAGGTAGAGTGACCTGAGAAATGGCAAAATGCTAGGGTTCAGGAATGGACCTAGCAGCAGCTGTACGCTACAAACTCTATCACATCTAACCTTTCATAAAATGTATCAGTTTGATTATTTTTGTATATCTTGTATCCTTTATGTGCTATGTCAGTTCCTAAATGTATAAACTGTATCAAATGGAATGTATCAAAATGTATTTAGAAGGCAGCTACCTCTCCATGCCCCCAGTTCGCATATTCCCTTAGGAAAGGAAATCACAGCCAGCGTCCCTCCAGCTATGTCCCAAGCCAAATAAATATCAAAACCTTTGTGTGCATATGCAGATAGAGGATCTTCTTTGTCACTAGGGTAAGCTTGGGATGTTTGTTCATTCAGCTTGAGTCTGAGAGTCTGCCGTTCTTGCAGAAGAGGGGGCTCAGCAAATATAAATCCATTAATTTTTTTATATAAGCAGCCAAGCCCTTGATTTTCAGGAATCCTTTGTCTCTTGGGTCTTTCACCTTGTGTTTTGCATGGAACTGGACACTTGAGTTAAACAGGGACCCATCAACATATCCATATCACCATTTCCTCCTGAATTGTGCCCTCCCAAGAGATGTCTCTACAACAGACTGGCTCTTTAAACTATCCAACCACCAGCTGTCATCCTTCCTGCCATGAGAATCTTCTCTTCCGAGCTGTGATGTCAAGGGAACCCCAGGCCAATCTGGGCGTGGAACCTACCCCGTCTCTCTTTTAAACCAACCAGAGGAGGGAGCGGAAAGTTCGAATAGATCTCAGAACTGTATAAAATGTTATGTATTTTTCTATGAATTTGTGCTTGTACCTTTTGAAGTGAATTGCTTGTACTTGCATCCTATTTGGTAAAATCATAATAAAGCTCTGTAGCTTTGCCTTCAACACGCAGAATCTGTACTCTGTCCTGGCTGATCTGGTTTAGTGAAAGCTCACTGGGCACAGACCTCCTTATCCACTGTTCTAGCTGAATTCACTGCAACTAGACTCAGCCTTGTTTATTCTATGCTGGGGGCAAAATACCAGGTGTGCATGGCACACATCCATAGAAATGTGATTTGAACTCAAATATAAGCTAATATAATCTCACCATACCAAATTATATCATAATGCAAAACCTAGTTGACAACAAATGGATATTCCTTCTCGTTAAGACTTTCCTTGTTATTTTAATTTGTCCATTAGGGGTCGGTAAAACCCAACTACAAAACAGTCCAAGCCCTTCCTGGAAATAGGTAACATGTTTTCACTCTCCTCCCACCCCCAGTGAGATCTTATTTACACTTGAACACTCCCCCTCCCCATGCATAACAGTATTCTTAATCCTGACCTGGCTTTCAACTATGAAGGGAAAAAGAAAGTTTAAAAGGCACACAACACATTGCAATACCATTCATTTCTCACAGTAAGTCATGGCATGGGCACAAGTCTCTCCAGATGAAATAAATGTATAGCTCTGTGTGTGTGTGTGTGTGTGTGTGTGAGTGTATGTTTTTAAACCAGCCACTGATAGCGCCAGCTCATTGGCTATTCTGGACACAGTGGCTACACACACACTCTTAGGAAGATGAAAGCGATATCTTAAATAGGCAAGCAGTGTTCAATTAAGAAAACCTAATCAGGCCAGTGCATTACAAATCTCAGATGTCAGGAGCCAAGGGATTAGATCCAGTTATATAGTTTCAGAAGAGCTGCAGTGGCAGCACAGTTTAACAACAGCGCTTGAGAAACCTGATATATTGGATCACAACGGATGCCCAATAGAAGAAGTTTTTGCAAATTTGCTGAAGCAGAATGAATCCTGTATCCAACCAAAGGGCTGCCCTGATTATCAGTCACTATATAAGAAAAGAAGTCTTTTGAAAGAGCTGTTCTCTGAGCAATCAGAAGAGGACTGCCTTCTAAACTCACCTTGCCATGGGGACCTGCTGCTCTAATCACTGTAAAACCCTCCTACAGATCAATAGATTCAAGAAACATTGCGATGTAAACTTAGACTAATGCAGAGAATGTATGAATAATGTGAGTTACCTTTCAAATTTCACATATAGATGGTTCTGGTTTTGAGAGCTAAGGTGTTGTGCCAGTGATTCAATCCAGTTCCACCCAATCCCACTATATAAAATGTTCGAGGCTATGTTGATTATCCAGAATCAGCATGTGTCTGTATTCACTGGTACATAGAATCATGGAGCTGGAAGAGACCATCCAGTCCAATTCCCTGTCAAGAAGCAGGAAAATCACATTCAAAGCACCCCCGATAGATGGCCACTCAGCCTCTGTTTAAAAGCCTCCAAAGAAGGAAGTTCCACCACACTCCAGGGCAGAGAGTTCCACTGCTGAACAGCTCAGAACTATGAAGACAGTGTGAATTGGATAACTGGCTGGTAGCTGTAATATGTGTGTCTGAATCTTCGTTGGATAAAGATGAACCTACCTGTCTTCGCAAGTCATAGTTTGCAATATACTTTCAATTCAACTCTAAATTATGGCGACTCATTATGGCTTTGATCTGTCAAGATTTATTCAGAGGAGACTTGTCATTGCCTTTCTTATGGCTGAGAAAATGTGACTGGCACAAGGACAGCTAGAAACTTTCATGGATAAGTGGGGATTTGAATCCAAGTCTCCCACTTATCTCTAATCAGTTTTCCATATCCAATGATGTTGACTTGCCCTCTGTAATACCAGCTTTGGTTATCATTAGGCACATGCTGATGCTGTACTTTTGGTAGTTGACATTACAGTTTGTTGTTGTGTGCCTACAAAACCTTTCTTACCACGTGTACCTTTTCATGGGATATTCATGTCAAGGTCTGTTCAGAGGGGATTTGTTATCACCTTCAATTGAAGCTGAGAGAGTGTCACACCATGGGTTTTTGTGGCCAAACAGGGATTTTAATCCTGGCCTCCCAATCTAGAACTCCAACCACTACAGATTTAACAAGTTTTCTAGGATTGTAAGAATGAGTTAAGCTAGTGAGAAGATCCAGCCAGTCCATACTTCAGGAAATAAAGCCCGATTGCTCATTGGAGGAAAGGATATTAGAGGCAAAGATGAAGTACTTTGGCCACATCATGAGAAGACAGGAAGGCCTAGAGAAGACAATGATGCTGGGGAAAATGGAAGGAAAAAGGAAGAGGGTCCCACCAAGGACAAGATAGATGGATGGTATTCTCGAAGTGACTGACTTGACTCTGAAGGATTTGGGGGTGGTGACGGCCGACAGAGAGCTCTGGCGTGGGCTGGTCCATGAGGTCACAAAGAGTCAGAAGTGACTGAATGAATAAACAACAAAAGCATTTAGATCTAAATGTCTATAATAAGAAATATCCAGAGGTTTGAAAACATCAGTCAGAATTGTTCCTTTTCCAAAGGTGTTACGGATTGTTTTAACAAATTCCAGAGAAGCCAAGTAAGTACAGCGGATATTATTAGTATCGTAAAATTAGGTTATGAGTCATAGTTGAGAACAGAAGAAACATAGACTGACACTTCTATTTATTCATATGTTGATACTTATGCAGAAATGAGGGAAGGATTAAAAAAAAATTCAGTGGGTTTTTTTGGGGGTTAATTATATTGATGAAGACTTCAGGTTTTTATTGTATGTGGTAGAGTTTTAGTAGCCCTTCACAGAAGACTAAAACAGTGTACTGTTAAACCAAAATATTTATATATCTATATATATATATATATATATATATATATATATAAAACATTTTAAAAAGAGGAAACTATAAATTGTAAAACTGATTGCTTTACTCAAGACCTTTTTAGAATTTCTGTATTTGTCTTATTCTGGGTTTATTTTCAGTAGAACATTGTATGCCCCTGACCAGTGCTGCACTAAATCCTGGACTTAATGTATGTATGGTGACGAACTCTAGACAGTTGTGTTTAACTGCAAAGCCTACAAGTACCAGTGCGAATGTAGCTTTCTCAGATACTTAAACCCTGCAGGCTTTATTGGCTAGAATCCTGTTGGGCAATTACATATGTCTAACCTAGATTTACACACACTTTTGTATTCCCAGTCCATACATAGCCTCCAACTTAGTCTATATTATAGCCTATGTTCTTACTTGTGGTTAGAATACTAGTACTTGTGCGCTTGACAACTGAGTTAGGAGCTACCTAGGGACTGTGAAAGCCTCACAGTTTCTACTTACTGGGAAGCAATCAATACAATTCATAGGGGGTCTTTCCCCCTTTCAATTGCGAAGTAGCAGGCTGATCCTCTCCTCGCAGTCTTCAGCATGAGGAGTCCTGTTTCTGAGATTATTTGAGAGAGATTGCTCCTATGGGAGAGGCTGGGACCTATAGTTTAAATTGATCATAGGAGAAGATGGGACCATTAGTCAGCTACTTCCCAATTGGCAGAGGAACAGACCCACGCTGATCATAGTAACTGGAAATTAGTTGAATTGGGATAGGATTTGCCATGTAATTTTGGTATTTACACACATATATACATTCCCAGAAGGATTCCAGCTATTATTGTGTGGTTTTTTCCTTGTATAAAGAGAGCGACTGTTTGATTCTCTCTAGACACTCCACAAAAAAATTGAAGTGGATTGTCTATGCATTCTAACAACCCTAGTTTGGCTGAACAAATGGGTCTGCTGCAAAGCATTATAAATACTTCACTTTGCCCTTTATACTAAAACACTGGTTCACCAATCCTGGTTAAAAATAAATAAACAAAAGAGCTAGTATGAGCATGTTCAGTTTTGTATTATAAAATGACTTAAATCATAACCCCACTGCTAGGTTGCATCAGTGCCCTTAGGCAGCTGGGTGATTCATTCTAGATTGTTACCAGAAAGGCAGACTCCTGAAACTTTATTTTAAGAGCTTCTTCTTTTAAAAAAAGAAAAAAAACCATTGCTGGCTAAAAAACCAATTGCCTGGAATCACACTAGATCCAGGGAAGACATCAGCCTTGGTCTGGGCACTGGGCACTGCAATTGAAGGGGGATGTTGACAGGCTGGAGTGTGTCCAGAGGAGGGTGACTAAAATGATCAAGGGTCTAGAGAACAAGCCCTATGAGGAGCGGCTTAAAGAGCTGGGCAGGTTTAGCCTGCAGAGAGGTGACATGACGAGGGCCATGTGTAAACATGTGAGGGGAAGTCATAAGGAGGAGGAAGCTTGTTTTGTGCTGCTCTGGAAACCAGGATGCAGAACAATGGCTTCAAACTACAGGAAAGTAGATTCCACCTGAACCTGAGGAAGAACTTTTTAGTGTTGAGAGCTGTTCAGCAGCGGAACTCCCTGCCCTGGAGGGAGTTCTTTGGAGGCTTTTAAGCAGAGGTTGGATGGCCATCTGTCAGGGGTGCTTTGAATGTGATTTTCATGCTTCTTGGCAGGAGGTTGGACTAGATGGCCCACGAGGTCTCTATTCTATGATTTTCTTCCTTCGTTTAACATGTCATTAATTGTAGTTACATGCCTTTAAGTTGACTCTTACTTCTGGCAATCCTATCAAAGGGTCTCTGGGCATGATTTGTTCAGAGGAGGCTTGCCATCGCCTTTCTCCGAGGCTGAGTGTGTGTGTGTGACTAGCCTAGGGTCATTAACTGGTTGACCTTGGACACTATACTATGCTGGCTCTCGCCTCAGTCATTATATGAAGGAAGATAGCACAGAAGTCATGGAAGATCAGATTTAGCCCAGGACTGAATGTTACAGTTATGGTGTGCCTTCAAGTTGTTTTTGACTTAATGGTGATAATAAAGCCATCCTATCACAGAGAGTTATTGTCATGATTTCTTCAGAAGTATTTTACTACTGCCTTACTCTGGCACTGAGAGTATGTGAGTTGCCCAAGTTCATGCAGTAGGGTTTTGTGTCTGAGCAGATATTTGAAACCTGGTCTCCAGACTCATAGCCTAGTGTTCAAACTGCTATACCAGGGCAGTCCAACTTCTGCCGGCTCAGGGGCCGGACTTCTGGTGAGTGATCACCTGGGGGGCCACCCGGCCACGCCCCCCCAGCCACGCCCCCGGCCACCCTCTCCCAAAGCGTCAGAACAGCTGTTCTGATTCTTTGGGAGAGAGGGAGGCGGTGCGGGGGACCCCCCTCCCTTCCAAGGCATCACAGCAGCCGCGGAAGCCGGTGGTTTCACCGGCTTCAGCGGCTGCCGTGACGCTTTGGGAGGAAGGGAGGCGGCGCGGGGGACCCCCCTCCCTTCCAAGGCATCACAGCAGCCGCGGAAGCCGGTGGTTTCACCGGCTTCAGCGGCTGCCGTGACGCTTTGGGAGGAAGGGAGGCGGCGCGGGGGACCCCCTCCCTTCCAAGGCATCACAGCAGCCACGGAGCTTCCGCGGCTGCCGTGATGCTTTGGGAGGAAGGGGCGGCGTGGGGACCCCCTCCCTTCCAAGGCATCACAGCAGCCACGGAAGCCGGTGGTTTCACCAGCTTCCGCGGCTGCTGTGATGCTTTGGGAGGAAGGAGCGGCTGCCGTGGCGCTTTGGGAGGAAGGGAGGCGGCGCGGGGGGACCCCCTTCCAAGGCACCATGGCAGCCGCGGGAAGGAGGAGGAGGCCCACGCCCTTGCTCCCTCCCGGTGCAGCCGGTGTCCCGATCGCCGTGGCGCCAGGGGGAAAGAGGAGGAGGAGGAGGAGGGAGGATTCCTCCTCCACCTCCTCTTTCCCCCAGCGCCACGAGCGATCGGAACACCGGCTGCGCCGGAAGGAGGAGGAGAAGGAGGCCTGCCCCTCGTTCCCTTCCGGCGCAGCCGGTGTTCCGATCGCCATGGTGCCGGGGGGAAAGAGGAGGAGGAGGAAGGGAGGATTCCTCTCTCCCCCCCACCGCTGCGAACCGGATCGCAGCGGTGGGGCGGAGAGAGGGACGGAGGGGGTGGTGCAGGGAGGAGGAGCTGGCTCCCCTCCTCCTCCCTGCCCCTCCTCCCCTCCCCCCCCCCGGGCGCCATTTTTTTAAAAAAAATCTTTCAGGAGAGTAGCAGGGGCCGTGTCCAACAGGCTGGGGGGCCGTGTGCAGGCTGCGGGTCGCCTGTTGGACAGCCCTGTGCTATACCATCCTAGTTCTCCAGGACTGAATCCTTTATGAACTGTCTGGAAAGGCCCTTGGGATCTGTGTTAACAATTGCGTGCCATGCATTAGTAAGCAAACCTAAGGTGAAGAGCCACACAAAGAGTGAGCGAACAAAAATGATAGACCTGCATTCACAGCCTGCCCAGAATGACTTTCTGTACTGCCATTTCCAATACAAACCTACAGTAACAACAATCCTGATAACATTCTTTTTTCTCACAGTACATTTCACACTAATTCTAGGGGTGGTGATGCCCCCAAGGGCCATGGCAACACTGATTGCAAAAAAGACTGATGGATTGAGTTTCCAAAAAAATACAATAAAATGGCCTTTCCCTCCACAGTACATCTCAACAGCCACAGTCAGGGGGGCCGAAAGGACAGTTCACTTGAGAAACCTGAACTCTTGCTATCTCTCCTGCAGTAGAGGATGAACATTGCCAAGGGCATGTTTTCCTCACAATCTAGCAAGAAATCTACGGTGAGAAGATGTCATTTGTGATAAAACAATTTCACCCCCCCCCTCCACCTTTTCTGTCAGACAGCCTGGGCCAAAATTGACGTGACAGATCTTACATTTGTTGTTCTCTAAGATAAAAAGGGAGTTTACAGGAAAACATCCATAGAGGGTGAGTGGAAATGAATCATCCCTGCCTTTTCACTGCGTTGAAAAAGTAGATTCTTTGGATTACAACTCCTAGATTCCCCCTAAAAGTAACTTTTACAAGTTCTCCTCTTCTCTTTCTTTAGTGCAGCAGCCATCGTTCTCGCAGCCTCTCTCCAATGTCAACTCCAGAAGTGAGCCAGGAGAGAGAGAGAGAGAGAGAGAGAGAGAGAGAGAGAGAGAGAGAGAGATGTGAAGTGACAGAATGTAATGAGGTAAGCCCGTGGAGGGAGAGAGATTTTCTTGCTGTAAAAACCACATTTTATTTATGAAAGTAGACATGTTCTTAAACTAATGTTACCAATCCAGTGAAGCAATTTTAACACTGACACCGGGGTCTCAGGGTGTCCTCAAATAGCATCAGAGGTTGTATACGGATCACATGATGCCCAGCTCAACGGTGGTGTCATTCAGTGGGGTTGGTGGGTATGTTAGAGCAATGCTGCTTAATGTGACTGTTCCCGATATGATCTTAGTCCCTGAGACATGGCTGCTGGTAGCTAGTAAGCTTCCCAAAATTTTTTCTATCGAATAGACACAAATTTCTGGGTTGCTGTGAGTTTTCGGGGCTGTATGGCCATGTTCCAGAAGCATTCTCTCCTGACGTTCAATCCGCATCTATGACAGACTTCCTCAGAGGTTGTGAGGTCTGTTGGAAACTAGGCAAGTGAGGTTTATATATCTGTGGAATGTCCACGGTGGGAGAAAGAACTCTTGTCTGTTTGAGGCAGGTGTGAATGTAGCAATTGGCCACCTTGATTAGCATTTAATGGCCTTGTAGCTTCAAGCTCTGGCTGCTTACTGCCCAGGGGAATCATTTGTTGGGAGGTTTGTTGCCCTGATTGTTTCTTCTCAGACTACTCAGAAAAGCCATTGAAATTCATAAGCATGTGGACAATTTCAACAGAGAAGAGGAAGCCATGAAAATGAACAAAATCTGGCTACCAGTATTAAAAAACTCTAAAATCAAAACAGTAAATAAAGAACAACACTATGAAAACACGAGAATTCCAGACAAGAAAAAGCCAGGGCAAGCTAGTCACCTCCCAACAAAGGATTTATCCAGGCAGTAAGCAGCCAGACCTGCAAGATCATTAAATGCTAACAAAGGTGGTCAATTGCAACATACACACTTGCCTCAAATAGACAAGAGTTTTTTCTCTCACCATGGACATGCCACAGAGATATAAACCCCATTTTCCTAGTTTCCAACAGACCTCTCAACCTCTCAGGATGCCTGCCATAGATGCAGGCGAAACATCAGGAAAGAATGCTTCTGGAACATGGCCATATAGCCTGGAAAACTCACAGCGACCCAGTGATTCTTACCACAAAAACCTTCGACAATACATTGGACACCAATTTAGTTGTCAGTCTATGAGACAATCATTGCAGTCACTTCCCCCATCAGATTCCCACCAGATTAGACTACAGACTTAATGTTTTCATTATGATATCTTTTAGAAGACAAAAAATATTTTACTTGAAAATGTGATAAGCAATCCTTGCACCTCTTCTGCATATATTTGAAAATATTTTTACCATTTCTCATTAATGAGTAAGGCATTGTATATGCACATGTTTAATAATCTCAATAATAACAGTATTGATGATATACATGTCAGTATAAAGAACACATTGAAACAAGGAAATGGGCTACAAAATATACTGATTTATATGTAAGAATGTGAACATTGGAGAAGCAAAAGAAAATCAACATTTGAAATCTGGTGCAGAACTTCTCACTAGATTCAGAAACCAAGACTAAAATCAGGCTGTTGTACTTTGGACATACCACGCAATGATGTGACTCATTGTGAAAGATTACAAGGCTTTGTATATGGAACTCAGCAGGAAAAGAGGACGACCATGGTACAGGTGGATTGATTTAATGAAGGAAGACATTGAACCAAATTTGCAGGACCCATGCAGGGTTGTTTATGAAAGAAACTCTCACAAGTTCTTCATAAACTGAAGTTGACCTGATAGCAAATAACAACTGCACTGAAACATCAAGGGACAAACCAAAATATAAAGCATGGAGAGAAGCTGTGGTACAAAGCCCTGAGTTACTTACAGGAAGGGAGGGATTAAAATCTAACAAAATAAATCAATAGCTTTGAAAAGCAAACATATGTCTATGCTGGAACGGGGACAGAGTCTGCTCAACAATGGTCCCAATGGTATTTCTGGCTGATACGTCTTTTTCTGTATGCTTTGAAAAATCAAGTCAAAACAATAGTTAAATATAGGACATGACGGACATCATACTGCACCAGAGCCAAAAGGAGCCAAACCTTTATGCAATGCATAAACCCCAGAAATACTACATCAAATTTAAAAAACCAACAATTAAAAAAAACCTCAAGAGGAAGCATCCGTTGGGATGTAGTAGGCAAAAGGGAGTTTTGGATGAAATTAATCAAAGAGAAAATATGGCTGGAGAGCTCAGGAAGCATTTGATACTGTGAGAGAATAGTCCTCAAGGGGAATTATGGAAATCCACATAACTTCAGCTCTGTAGGCTGTTCAAAGAACTGGAGAATATAATTGGGGAAATGCAGCGGCTGAAGCGTTAGGGGTGGACGGGAGGATCAAACTGGGCTTCTCTTTGTTTAACCATTCTATTATATTCATGATCCATAAAGGAAAGATGGAATAGAAACAGGAAGAGCAGGGACATGTGGTATTTCAATAGTCAGGTGCAAGCGTATGGTTTTACAGAGAAACACCAGGCTTGTTTTCTTCAATTAAGTTTTTGCACAAGGTATCATCAAAGGCTTTCATGGCCGGAATCACTGGGTTGTTGTAAGTTTTTCAGGCTGTATGGCCATGTTCCAGAAGCATTCTTTCCTGACATTTTGCCTGCATCTATGGCAGGCATCCTAAGAGGTTGTGAGGTCTGAGACCTCACAAGCTATGTGGATGCCTGCCATAGATGCAGGCAAAATGCCAGGAGAAAATGCTTCTGGAACATGGCCATACAGCCTGAAAAACTTACAACAACCCAGTTTTTGTATAAGCTTCATAGCAGTATGTTACAAAACACACTCTTGGTTTAATTCTTCTACCTTGACTTTTCCAAATAATTTCACAACCAGTTTTTAACACTCAAGATAGCTTCCTATACTATATCTATCATGACTTTAACTACTATGCTTTTTAGTTTTCCCCAGATCAAAAGCTATACAGAGAGCATACATTTATTGTGCATAAAATGATATTATTTGATGGTCAATGATTCATGTATGGGTGCTCTCAAAAAGAAATCCCAGCAGAATTATATAAAGCTGGGATTTATGTTTGCCGAGCGGTGGGAGGAATCTCAGAGCTCTTTTTAAGAATAACTCATCTATTTCCGTATGCACTTTGGTGGCTATCAATTCACTTCCTCAGATGCCTTGATAGAGTGTTATGAAAGCTGGAGGTTTCAAAGCCCAGAAATCAGGAATCCCACTAAAAACAGATTAATTAGTTTCAAAGATGCACCCCTTCCTTTTGTCCTTTTTATGCTGCAATAGACAAATACAGCTATTTTACCGAAAACCTTGCCAGTTGGCAGCTCAGCCATTTAGGTTCACTGTACCCCTTCCTTCCTTTCTTCCACTCACATGTGCATGAAGACACACAAAAGTACACATGCACACACATTTATCTATAGATAATATAATGATTTCTCAGTGTGGATGGTAAAGACCATATCCTCCAACACTGTGCATATGAAAAACTTGTGGCCAAGCAACATAAGAGTGTGGTCAACATGACAAAAATTATTCAAGTTAGGACAGACTTCCGCAATTTGCTTCTGTCCTGAATTAACTAGGAAGGAAAAGATTTCCCCTCTATTCTCTGTACATTGTAGCAATTAAAGTAAGATAATGGAGAAGGGGAAAAGTGGAAAGGAAGGACATAGAAATGGTAACATTTTAAAATCAACTGAAAAAGTGGACCAACAAAGAGTTAATCTGTCCTAGTCAAAGTGGGACAGCTGGAGAGTACAAAAGAGAGATATTCAAGCATCACATCCAGTGCAGCAGGAAGATAGACGCATGCACACTCATGTACACACATCTTACAAAACCCTGGTAGCTATATTTAGCCAATAAAATGCATGTGTATAAAATAAACCTCTCCTATGGAAAACATATTCAAAAAAGGGGGAAATGATAGATATAATTTCCAGAGGGATGGCCATATTAGGCTTTTGGCAGGAAGCAAAAAGATGTTCAGAGATTCAGTTGCAATATGCTGGCATGAAACTAGAACTGCACTGTTTACTGCCAGTACAAGTCAACGAATGGTGCTGTTTACCACTAGTCACCTACAGTGGGAGCTCACTCTCAAACTATATGAGTTATTGTATAACCTAAGTATAAGTTGACCCCATATAAAAGTCGAGAACAAGTTGTAGAGCCAAGATTATGAATTTTAATATGACCTGTGGATATTGAGGGTCATTCTACACAGTGGGAAAAACGCCAATGTCAACTTGGGCCAGCCACCCATGGCTGCCACTGCCATTTCCCTGAGCAGGCATTCAAAAAGGCCAGAAGCAGAGCCACAGTGAAGGGGTTATAGCAGACATGGGCAAACTTTGGCCCTCCAGTTAAAGTCCAAAACATCTGGAGGGCCAAAGTTTGCCCATGCCTTGGTTAGAAGACCTTGCAGCTTCTTTTAGGTTGGACTGAGCTCTCATGTCTCATCATTCTACTCAAAAAAGAGGATGGTTCCTTTTGGAAAAAAATAAGAGTTAAGGTGCAATACTTACATTAATCCAAGGATACATTAACCCAGTTTTTTGGGGTGGATTTTTAAGGAAAATTTCTAGACTTATGCTAGTGTCGTCATGGGTTGCAACCCTTGCCCAATATATTTCTTTTAACTCAACAGAACCACAATTCTCATGCAAGGATGGGAAGGGAGGAGCTGCTTAACACTTTCCTTCCTCCCATCCTATCTCTTTTCAAATGGACTTTGGACCTATCAAGGCAAGACAGAGCAACTGACACTGTGAATAAAGTGAAGGTTGCCAAGATATTGCAACAAGTAAATGCATCTGTTTTTGCACATAGAAATAACTGTGTTGAGAAAAGCATATGGATGTTTATATCTCTATGCCCTGAAAGATATACAGTGGGCCCTCAGTATCCACTGGAGTTTGGGCCCAGGACCCTCTGTGGATACCAGAATCTATGGGTGCTGAAGTCTCATTACACACCACGGCATGTTAAAATGATGTCCCTTATATAATGGCAAAACCAAGGTTTGATTTTTGAATTTTTTAAAAAATACAAGTCATGGATGGTTGAATCCATGGATACCAAATCCATGGATATGGAGGATCGACTGTGCAATCACCCCATTTGATAACTTCCACATTTTTAGTTTCCACATTTTTCCCTATGAAAGTGCTTTGCAGCAGCTTTTCGCATTTTTTTTGTTTTGTTTTGTAAAAATAGCTCATAGAAACATTGATATATTTACATAGCATTTTTTTTTAAAAAAATCTAGAGTTAAATGTGAATTATTTCAGTCCTGGAAGGTGGTGGTTCATATTATATGCTAATAGGCTGTACAAAGAGAGGGGGAGAGAATTGCGCAAGGGAATCATGACAGGCAGCCCAAAATCTCCTCGCTTCCTTTGATAGCACACATACCCACACTTACCTTTTGCTCTTTCCTGCTTAACTATCTTATCGTCATAGCAACAGAAATCTTAGGTCACAAGCCTTTAAAATAACAACAATATGCCATCACCGCTTATAACAGTGGCAACAAAATCTAATTTTCATCAGAGACATTACAGTGGTTTTGCATAATTGTATATTAATACTCAATCTGACAATATCTGGTTAGAATTCATGAGTTCTGCTTTAAAATAAATGATGATGGCTAGGGGCTTATTTCTTTCCTTTACAAAAATATTGTAAGACAATGATTCACATTTGAGCAGGATCTTTCCAATAATTTCACCATTAAATGAGGAGATGAAGATGCAAAATCCACATACAACAATGCAAGGCTTCTAATGCCACAACATAAAGCTGGTTTTCATTAAATGTAAGTGATTGCACAGCTTCCATAAGTCAGGATGATGTGTAGGAAATTGGCAATTTAATGGTGTGCAGAGAATCTCACCCCATTTCCTCAAGAAATTCTGAGTTATATTTCAGAAGGAACTTTCTCAAGCTCTGTGCCTTCAACTGAGCACCGAACTTCTTCCTTGCGCAGGATGCACGGGGAAGGCACCTGGGGGAAGATACATAGTAGTTGACACACACATAGTGCCCCTGTCCCCTTGGTGTCTCCTGTATTACATCAAACCTTAGAGATGCTTTGTGGTTGTTAACTTGACAGTTCATGAACCTCTACTTAGGGTTTTTTTTCTCGTGTCAGGAGCAACTTGAGAAACTGCAAGTAGCTTCTGGCGTGAGAGAATTGGACGTCTGCAAGGACGTTGCCCAGAGGATACCTGGATGTTTGATGTTTTACCATCCTTGTGGGAGGCATCTCTCATGTCCCCGGGGACCTGGAGCTGACAGAAGGAGCTCAACCCACTCTCCTGGATTTGAATCGCTGACTTGTCAGTCAGCAGTCCTGATGGCACAAGGGTTTAACCCTTTGCGCCACCAGAGGCTCCCTCAATCCAACTTATGGTGGTCCTAAGACGAACCTATAACAGGGTTTTCTTGGTTAGATTTGTTGAGATTTGCTTTTGTTTGAAGCTGAAGGATCACCATGGTGGTTTCCATGGTCAAATGGAGATTTAAACTCTGGCCTCCACTCAATACTCAAACCATGCTGGCTCCCCTCTTCTTTGGGACTAAGTTGCTAGGAAAAAGCTGTTAGTTGTAATATTATTTACGTGTACTTACCTAAAACATAGTTTTGCACATGGTCATTTTTTAAATGTTGTCATCCCAAACTTTAGTTCTTTATTCAAAGCAGCATTGTAGCCCTGGCACTCCAGTGAATTTGAGTCAACAAGGGAGGGGTAGGCTAACAAGCACAAGCAAGCAAAAGGGAACCAAAGGGATGGCGCAAAAAAGCTCACAGATGGTGGTATTCAATCACAATGCCATTTATCATTATACAATATGAGCAACAATAAATCAACAATGATGTAAAGTAGATCTACACACACGCATGGTTAGTACAATGAATCAGCCTGATAAGTGAGTATACATCCATTAAACCATAATGGTACATTCATAGAGTGGGAATATTGAGGGAAAAAGTCCAGGATGATGCGATATGCAGTATAACTCACGACAGGGAAGTCCAGGGATGAAAGCAGGGCTTGGCGTGGTGTGGAGGGGCAAAGAACGAAGCCGGAACGCTGTAGGCACGTCACAAGGGCGCGACTGGAGGTGCCGGCTCCGAGGCGCGCTTGCCACGTCACAGGGAGGCGACTGGCGGCGCGGTGAGCGGCGTCATCCGGGGGCGCGAACAGCCCAAAGTAAACAATGAGGTGATCAGTCAGCGACTGGGTCCGCAGGAACAATAAGCAAGAGGAAATAGGAACAATCGAAGGAGAGCCGGGACCTTGCCGAACGGCTTGGAAATCCTTGGAGGCGCCAACAAATATTCGCCGTTTTCGTGCCTGAACGGGCACTTCTTCTGGGTGCGTCACTGTGTTATTTAAATCTGTATATACAGAAAATCAACATAAAAGTACGGGCCATTGTGGCAGTTCAAAACTAGCCTAGTTGCAATACATCAATACATTATAAACAGCATCAATAGCACATCTAAGTACATACCAAGGTGATCTCTACTGGTTGCATCAAAGATTTGGAATCCAAAGGGCTGGATACAGCACAGGAGCATGCGACAGCTAGCTGTTATATATCCTGGAGACATGTGTGGGCTATAATATCTGTTGGTGTATGGATATGGGCTCATTTAGGCCTGATGAAGTTTCACTGTTTAAAACTAATATCCACTTTTTCTGCTCTGAGGAGCTGGTCAGTCAGGTTACCATGAGGAGTGGTTTTAACCCTTTCAAGGCCATAGACAGTAAAACTGTCAGGAGAATGATGATAAGTAAAAAAATTTATCCAATAGAGAATTACACACATTACGTAACCTCGGTAACCACCCAGACATAATCTTCAAACCAGCTGACAAAGGGGCGCCATTGTGGCTTTGAATCGCCTCGACTACATTACGGAGGTGCATTCTCAATTGAATAATACCCAACACTACAGGAACATCCCCTCAGACCCCACTCAAAAATTTTCCAAGATTATTTTTAACGTAGTGCATGATGCAGAGATCATGGGGCATATTGATTCGAAGACTGCATCCTTCTTATGCAAATCTAACCCCCGCATTCCTCTCCTATATCTCCTTCCAAAGATCCATAAAAAGAAACGACCCCCGCCCTGTCGACCCATAGTCTCTGGCAGTGGCGGCATTTTGGAACCCCTTTCTCAATACCTTGACTCCTTTCTTCAACCTTTCGTACCCCTATCCAAATCATACATTAAAGATTCAACTGATCTCATCAACAAACTCTCTGAGCTAACCATAGACCCCAAAGATATCCTCATAACGGCCGATGTGGAGGCCCTTTACACAAATATTCCCACACAGGAGGCCAGACAAATAATCATGGATGTATTAGACTCTAGAAACTTACCTCACACCATCCCCACTCAATTTTTGATCGAACTATATGATTGTATAGTGGATTATAATTATTTCAGCTTCAACAACAACTTCTTTTTACAATGCGGCGGGGTATCCATGGGGGCCACAGTTGCTCCCACCATAGCTAACATTTTTATGAATCATCTAGAAGAAATCCATCTACATACCACTCCCATACATCCCATCAGGACTTCCATCAAAAGTTACTGGCGTTTTATAGATGATGTACTGATCATAGCACGTCCCGAGACTAACCTCAAGGATCTTAAATTGTGGCTTAACTCTTGGCACGATAACATCAGATTCACCACCATCGCCAATGAGCAATCTGTGAATTATTTAGATCTGACTATTTTCAAACATGAAAAACTCCTTCTAACACGTTGCTATCACAAACCCACAGATAGAAATTCTCTTCTTCATTACAACAGTTATCATTCTTTTTCCCTGAAAAACAGTCTCCCCTTTTCTCAGTACATAAGCATTAAAAGAAACTCATCTCTTCCAACAGATTACCACCATGATGCCAATAATCTCACTGAAAAACTGACAACCAGAGGCTACCCTGCAGCCGTACTTGATAAAGCAAAATTAAAAGCAGATCAAAAACAAAGAACAGAATTACTCCATCCTTCCACTAGAAACCCTACATCCCGTCTTATCTGGCCCCTCACCCTGAGTCCTCATTCTAACAAAATCCAATCCATTGTGAAAACCTTCTGGCCGATGGTTTCATCCATCCCTGATCTACAACTTCCCCCCTTAATTGCCCATAAACGAACAGCAAATATCAAGGATATATTGGTACACACTGACCACTCCATTAGAACGCGTACCACCTCACCTAATCCTGGCACCAAATCTTGTGGCAATTGCAGCATTTGCAATCAAATAAATAGATCCCCTTCAATTACCAACAAAACTACTGGCAGAGTCCTATGGCTACGTGACGAGATAACCTGTGCAAGTTCTAAAGTAATATATTGTTTAGAATGTGGGTGTGGCCTACATTATGTGGGCCAGACCTCCAGAATTCTACGCCTTAGAATGCATGAACACAAATCCAAAATAAGGTGCTCCTCGCGAGACTCCATCTTATACAACCATTTTTTTACTTATCATCATTCTCCTGACATTTTTACTGTCTATGGCCTTGAAAGGGTTAAAACCACTCCTCATGGTAACCTGACTGACCAGCTACTCAGAGCAGAAAAAAATGGATTTTACTTTTAAACAGTGAAACTTCATCAGGCCTAAATGAGCCCTTATCCATTCAACAACTGTTATTATAGCCCACACCTGTCTCCAATTATTTAACTGCTAGCTGTCCCATGCTCCTGTGCTGTATCCAGCCCTTTGGATTCCAAATCTTTGATGCAACCAGTAGAGATCACCTTGGTATGTACTCAGATGTGCTATTGATGCTGTTTATAATGTATTGATGTATTGCAACTAGGCTAGTTTTGAACTGCCACAATGGCCCGTACTTTTATGTTGATTTTCTGTATATACAGATTTAAATAACACAGTGACGTGCCCAGAAGAAGTGCCCATTCAGGCACGAAAACGGCGAATATTTGTTGGCGCCTCCAAGGATTTCCAAGCCGTTCGGCAAGGTCCCGGCTCTCCTTCGATTGCTCCTATTTCCTCTTGCTTATTGTTCCTGAGGACCCAGTCGCTGACTGATCACCTCATTGTTTACTTTGGGCTGTTCGCGCCCCCGGATGACGCCGCTCACCGCGCCGCCAGTCGCCTCCCTGTGACGTGGCAAGCGCCTCGAGCCGGCACCTCCAGTCGCGCCCTGGTGACGCGCCCCCAGCACGCCCTTGTGACGTGCCTCCAGCGTTCCGGCCCGGCTTCGTTCTTTGCCCCTCCACACCACGCCAAGCCCTGCTTTCATCCCTGGACTTCCCTGTTGTGAGTTATACTGTATATCGCATCATCCTGGACTTTTTCCCTCAATATTCCCACTCTATGAATGTACCATTATGGTTTAATGGATGTATACTCACTTATCAGGCTGATTCATTGTACTAACCATGCGTGTGTGTAGATCTACTTTACATCATTGTTGATTTATTGTTGCTCATATTGTATAATGATAAATGGCATTGTGATTGAATACCACCATCTGTGAGCTTTTTTGCGCCATCCCTTTGGTTCCCTTTTGCTTGCTACTCCAGTGAATTTATCATCGAACCCAGGCATTCAAAAAAAAATGTTGCGAAATGCAGGGTCTGAATAAATAATAACCATAATAAGCGTAAACGAAGTTCAATCAAATCTTTAACAACTAGTTCAGAATTGTTTTCTGATAAATTCTGAGCAGGGGTATAAAGAATATAAAATAATTGTCTTGTTTCTAGAGAGAAAGGGTGGCTCAACATATATAGGCCATATTCCCCATTGGCTTGCTGTGACTCAGGGCCCTTTCACACAGCCATATAGCCCAGAATATCAATGCAGAAAATCCCACAATATCTGCTTTGAATTGGGTTATCTGAGTCCACACTGCCATATATTCCAGTTCAAGGCAGATAATGTGGGATTTTATTCAACTGTGTGGAAGCAGCCTTTGTTGGTCCATATGCAAAACTAAGCTGTGTTCTGACGGCCCCCAAATGGCTTGCTCTGTGTTTTGTGGGGAGATAGCAGAACTGTAGAAGAACTCATAACTCTGGCTGATCATGAAGGATCTAAGCATTGATGTCATTATTGGCATTTGGTTTATGGGGATGTAGCCAGACATGTTTGCAATCTTGCCTTCTCCTCTTGAAGTACAGATTGGCCATGTGGTGGAGTGGGGAGGTCCAGAAGCTGTTTCTTAAGTTGCGAGAAGGGCCTTTTGGCACTGGAGGAGAAAGAGAATATCAAGTTCTAGAAGAGCCCCAAAAAGGCCCATACACGTGCAAGAGAAACATATGTACCCATATATGTCCCTAACATGATGCCAGAGATTCCCCATCAACTGCTATCAGATTTTTTGCTACTAAGAAAGAACAAATAAATGGTATTCTGGGATATAGAGCTGTTTGGAATCAGACTGAAAGCTGTCCAGTTGCTTTTGGGACGCTCACAAGCAAACATGCTTAAACTACCACCCTCCTGCCCACATTCCCCAGTAAGTAATAGAGACATAATACTTCTGGTGCATGAAGAAGTGCATGTTTGTTATGAGTAGGTCCAATAATTTTTCTAGACCCCCCCAAGTTGGCAGCTATTGTGACAGTTTCTACAATTTATCTGGACATTTCTTTTTCTCTGTTTTGAATGGTCCTCTGTTAGGTTCAGTGAATGATTTTGGAGCGTAGTATTGTGAGTGAAGAATGCTTCCCCTACACACTTCCTCTACAGCATGCACTTCTATCATATCTCATGAAAGCTCATTCTAGCACCACCAAACAACTCTAGGTTGTTTATGAACAAGTTTGAAAGGCATAGGCCCTAATACAGCTGGGGTTGCTAACATTTTCCTAAGTGCACTGCACTGGAAAAAGCGATTCTGACATCAGGATCTGCTGGTTCAGGTTGTCATTTTTTTTGGGGCAAGAATCCATCCCTGGGAATATTGGTATGTTCAAAGGGGGAATGGTGTGTGTGTGTGTGTGTGTGTGTGTTTGGGAGAACGGGTGAAGAAAAGATCAAAGCTAGTTCTTTTGAAAGGTGAAATCTGAAGCAAGTGGAATTTACGAGTTACACAGAAAAGGCAAGAATAAGCCTGAGATAATAATATAGTTTTCTTTAAAAAAAATCTTAATTCTCAAGGAGAGAGAATCCTAATAAATAAAGCTAAAGGTAATTATTAAATATATATTCCCGTGAAGAGGAACAGATACAGTAAGCAAGAAAAGAGAGAAAGGCTATTTCTGCTGTACTTCTCTTTTGCTGGGTGAGGGGGTGGACATGCCTGATTCGTCTTGCCTGCCACTGCAGAGGAACATCGCTTGCCCTGGAGTCCCTTAAGGGAGTGAGTGACAAGCAGGAAGAATTATAACTCAGTTGGGATGAAGTGAAAGCTCCGAAGAGTCCATTTCCCATGTAAATGGAGGCATTAAATCACAGAAAGATAAATTAGAGCACTGAGGACTTGAGTGATGGGTCTCCTGTTCCCATTTAGCAGGGCCATATCAGCTTGCTGGATACTCACAAGGGATCTTAGATGGGATCTTGCACAAGCAAGCAGTTGGGCCATTTATTCAAATGATATAACTGGAGTTTAGTGATACGTAGCATATGTCTTGTCTGAGAGATTCTGGGAATTGTAGCTCATAATAGGAATATCTACAGGTTCGGTCCTCTCTCATTATGAACCACATATGTAATCTTCTGAGATCCACCAATTACAATGGAACAATATAGGTGAGGGGAGGGGAAATTTGTTTTATGAGACACATGGTAGTCTAGAAAGCTTATTTATGCTCCTCAGGTTTACTTTGAGCCCTCACCATATCTCCCCAACAAGTTGGATCAAGAATCTCCCCAAAAAAGGAAATATCTACTTTGGAGTGGTAAATACCTTGAAAACATCCCCAATTCCTGCCTCCCTTTGTTGAATTTTTTTAAAAAAATTTATCTAAGCTATTTTCAGCAGGTTTGGGACTAGGTTTTTGTTTTGTTTGGCCAGGGGTAAAAATCGGCCTCTGCACCCTCAGAAGTTGCTCATTCTCGTATATGTAGAGCAGTGGTTCCCAGTCTTTTTTTTTTAACTAGGGCCCACTTTGACCAGGGCCCACTTTGACCAGGACCCACTTGAACAGGGACCACTTTGACTGGGGACCACTTTGACCAGGGACTACTCTCCAACATTAGTACCAAAAGGGGTAGGGCTGGTTAACTCTGTGGAAAGGAGCAGAAATAAAAAACAACAGCAACAAATAAATAAAGAGGAAGGAGCTTTGCGGACTGGATTTTCATTATCACGGCCCACTAATGGGCCAAGGCCCACAGGTTGAGGACCACTGATGTAAAGAGACACAAGCCTTTTAGTCCCTTCCATGAGAGAAGCAAGAGGGCAAACTGCTATAGACAGAAAAGTAGTAAATTTTCATTTAAAGTAATGGAGTATTTCTTGTGATTAAAGGCCTCATCACATGCATCAGTTTGCCTATATTTTTATAACAGAGCCTGCCAGCTCCCATCCCATGACATAGAGCACCTTCTGATGGGGCTCTGTCGTAAAAGTATAGGTGAACTGCTATGTGGCACTACAGCAGCAATATGGAAGGGGGGGGGCTTCCCATGTTGAATAGAAGTCAACAGGGGGAAGCCAGGCGGCTGACACCCCCCTCCCCATGGGATGGGAGCAATGCGTAGCAATTCCTGCGGCCCATATGATGAGGTTGTAACATAGTTTATATCCAATAGGAGGAGATATGTTTCTCAGAAATCATTCATATACATTAGAGTTGCATTTAGCAGTAACAAAATTAAGTACACCAAATGGTGAAGAAAAACATGTGCTATTCATTCAGCAATTGAAGGAGTAACTCTTCTAAATAAATGCTAAATGTATCATATTGTTTCACCCTTACTCTGTGTTTCCCAACAGTGGTTCCATGTAGTTACTTGAAGGAAAGTCACCTTTCAATCTATACTCCCTATAAAATCTCATTTGTCCCTTTAATGTATCCTTTTCTAAATATCTTTTTGGGCCCACTACCATTGCTTCACAAATTCTAAAACCTGCCACATTTTTCAATGAAGACTGTCCATCATCCCTGCCAGTCTGCAGGATTATTTAAAATGCTGCTATATTTAGACTAATTTACATGTTACATAGAAGTAACCCCCATGCATTAAATACTGTGACAACGTACACAAATTGCCACAAATGAGACTTTTCTTTGTAGACCTCTCACTGTTGTTTTGTAAATGTGAAGTATTTTGTAGAAGCTATGTAGAAACTACTGTCAAGTCATGTATTTAGCATCACTTTGCGCTGTGTTCGGAGCTGTTCAGAATGTTAAATGAGCCAATGACAGTGGACTTTAGCAACACCGTTTCAAGGTTTACTTCACCTCTTCCGCCTTGAATTTTAAAAATTCAGGGGATTAAGAAAAATATAAAAGCCCAGACACTTGGCATCTCTATAATGTCTAAGCCTGACACTTAGAATTTGCAGGCTTAAAAAGTCAAACAATTAAATTCTGTGTCAGGCACTCAGATTCACACTTTGCTATTTAGACATTTGGCCTTTAAGGTATGGGTAGAGGGAACAAGAAGGTTCAGATTTGTTGGGGTGGGGCAGGGAGAAGGATTACTTCATAGTTTTCTTAATGTGATGTTTTTTCTAAGCCTGGCCATATCCAGGGAGTCATACCTCCAGAAGGCTCACAGGTTTATTTAAACACTTCCCTTATGCATACAGTTACAAGATGGGATGTTGGAAATCCATAATTAGGTATCCCTACAGGTTACTTTTTAAAGCTGCTGGGTAGAGCAATCTGGATTAGTTCAATTGTGTGAAGGAAGATCGGTTTTCTGTCCCATGCCATCTTCCCAATTAGAATCTGCTTCCCCTATTCCTTGAGGCTATTACAGAATTGCCTGGAGAGAGAAGAAGATACTGGAGTATTTACCCCAATTTCTTGTAAAGCAAGCTTCCTACTGCTTTCAGCTCATATGTAGATGCATACTGAATTACATACTAAAGCAGGGGTGGGCACTTACCGGCCCTCCAGGGGTTTTGGACTTCAACTCCCAGAAATCCCAGCCAGTTTACCAGCTGTTAGGATTTCTGGGAGTTGAAGTCCAAAACACCTGGAGGGCCAGTAATTGCCCACCCCTGTATGGGATCTGAGTTGCTGGATACTGATATGAAATGTGTAGGACTGTGATGAACATGTGAACTTTGGCTATTTTACTCTAACATATATCACATGCCACTTGCTTATGTCAGATCTTCATTTACCATTTTAATACCCAAGCTGCCAGTTTAGAGTGATCCTTCTGGAGCTCTTTGCAATCTGTTTATGTTTCATTTACCCTAAATAAGTTGATGTTGCCAAACACAGCCATCTCCTTGCTATCCTTGAATTACTTGTGAACAAACTAAAAAGCATATTTCCCAGTACAGAATCATGGGAGCACCTACTATTTATGTCTTTTCCAAATGGCCATACATTCCTACAATCTGCTTTCAGTTACCAGTCTTCATATGACAGCGTCTCATCATATGACTGGTAGAATGGCTTTTTATTGCCAGTTAATTGCTCTCCTTTTGGGGAAAAGCTTCAAAGCAAGCAGATTTAAAGAATCTCCACCAGTGTCTGTGTATATTTTCACATAATCACGACTCATTATTACTGAGACTGATTGGCAAACGCACATTCATTCCCTTTCCTGCTTATTCGCACGGATAAACTGATACATGTTTTGGATGCACATGCTTTGATGAAGACTCTTTAATTCAGAAGGCTAGCCCTTTAAATGCCAAGATGAGTGTTATAAATGAAAGAGACTTGGGAGTCAACAAAGCATTAAATTAGCATTAGCGGGGAAATGACACCATTGCATCATCTTAAATGCAAAACACACACAGAGCAAGAGATTGCAGTACCCAATTTCTTCTCTCAAAAGTGTGAACTGCAATGATTTACAATCACCAGCAAGGCACAGTCAGAACCTTTAGGCGTCACTTCCAAAATGAAGATTGGTTTTAATTTCCCTTCCATGGATATGCTTTGGAATTAATGAGGTAAAGGGATACATATGGATATCATAATAGCAATGATTTTCTTGAAATGTTCAGGACAGACTTGCTAGTAGGACTCAGTATGAATTCTTCATCCTGTTCACAGATATTATCGTGCACTGGCTTGCAAACACAATAAATGTTATATTCTGGCAGACTGTTTTCCATTTATAATTCTGTAATAAACAGCACCGCAGCAACTAAGCTGTTTCACAGGATCCTGAGGGCTAGAATTGTAGAGTTATGGAATGAAAGCTCTACCACATGTTCTAAATAAGTGGACACTGGTTGTGAATATTGTGGTGAAAGAAGGGCAATTTTTGTGCATATCAGAGACATAATTCCTTCTAATAAACCTGCAAGAATGGATGAAAACCTGTTTATGCAACGAAGCCCAACATCTCAGAGCATTCTTACTCAGGGAAATAAAAGATGGGAACTGGTCATCTTAAGTGGAGTTTCTTGGCAGGGCTTTGGGGGAAATTATTTGATCTTGCGCATTTCTTTAGTATTTGGCCAATTCATTTTTATCAGAGAGATAGAGGGAGGGAGGGAGGGAAGGGGAAGGGAGGGAGGGAGGACCAGCCTTCTTCTCCCATATGACAAATAATACCACATCATTAAGCCAAGCACTGAATGTACATTGTGGATGAAAGCTGTACAATTTGAGCTAAGATGATAGATATCAAAGAAAGGAGGTCAAGAAGCTTTGTGAGGTCAGAATGACAAAGTCAAAGAACAAATGAAAGCAAGCTTCTGAAGCAGCCATTTGAGGAGCAACGATTTTAGAAACCAATGCGGCACTGTACAAATTGAAATATGAGCCCAGACGCCACTTACATAGTGCAGTGAATACAAATGTATAATTAAAAACAACAGCAAAAAGTGTTTTTAAATTTACACCCCATCCCCCCCATACAGGTCAAGGCCTTGGTTTGATTAACATAGCTGCACTGACAGAGCTCTGTTGTTGTGCCACATTTTCTGAGACAACTCTCAGAAACATTCCTTAGAAATCAGGCAGTCCCACCACCATAGAAAGGGCAATGAATGAAGAAGTATCCAGCTCTCTCCTGGCCCTTTGGGCTATTGTAATAATGCAGCCATTCTAAACATGAATTCCAAAATGTACAACTAGTAAGACGTCAGTCATATTTTTTTAAATGTCAAAGTGCCTTTGAAACTAAACTTGCTTCCAGATAGACAGGTTCCAGTCCTTCTAATCAAAAGGCATTGTCAACACTTTGCTCTTTCATATTTGTTTTGTGGGTAGGAAAGAAAAATACAAAAAGAGACAAAAAGAAATCAGAGGAACTTATAAGTGGAAATAGACATTAGCCTGCCATAACATTCTGTGAATGAAGCTAGAAACACCCTGTTCTCGCAGAGTACATAATGCTAACCCAGACATGGGCAAACTTTGGCCCTCCAGGTGTTTTGAACTGAAATTCCCACAATTCCTAATAGCCAGTAGGCTGTTAGGAATTGTGGGAGTTGCAGTCCAAAATACCTGGAGGGATTTCTTTCTTTCTTTCTTTCCAGTATTTATATTCTGCTTTTCTCACCCCACAGGAGACTCAGGGCAGATTACAATGTACATATACATGGCAAACATTCAATGTCATAGACACACAACATATATAGACAGACACACAGAGGCTATTTAACTTCCAGCTTTCATGAGGGTATTCTGGCCACCAGGGGAGCTGTCGCTTCACCGTCCATTTGTGATGCTGATGGAGTACTTCCTCATTCTTTGCTTGCTTGTTGGAGATTTTATGGCATCGTAAATTAGTTAAATTAGCCTCCTCGCATAAGCATAACTTAAATTTCCTACTTGACAACTGCAACTGCCTTTCGGGTTGCAAAGGTCGACAGCAAGCTACACAATGGTTGGAAGCTCACTCCGACCCGGGCTGGCTTCGAACTCATGACCTTTTGGTCAGTAGTGATCTTAATACTGCTGACTCCCAGCCAGCTGTGCCACAGTCTTGGTGAAGCTTGCCCATGCCTGTGCTAACATCTTCTATCATTTAATCATCAAATTAATTTAAATTTAGTTGACCAATTAAATCCAAAATGTTGACAAGGTAGTTACATTTACTGTAACACTGATACATTTTGTGGATTTACAGTGAGATTTCACTCACTAGGGTTAAACCCAATAATTCAATGGGAACTTGATAAATAATAACAACAACAATAATAATAATTATTAACTTCATTTATACCCCGCAACCATCTCCCCAAGGGGACTTGGTGTGGCTTACACGAGGCCAAGCCCAATAACACATAATAACAACACAACAGCAATTATAAAACAATACCATCAATAAAACTCAAACATAAGCAATAACATACAGTTTAAAACCATTTTGAACAGCCAAATGTGAATATTACAATTTAAAAATAAATAAACATGGGATGCAGAAAGAGGTAGATTGTAAATAACAGGAAGGTTTCAAGGACAACCTGTAATTAAAGTGCTTCTGAGGACATTTGCAAGGATTGAACACAGCAAGGCATTACCGTATTTTTCGCTCCATAAGACGCACCTGCTGATAAGACGCACCTAGATTTTAGAGGAGGAAAATAGGAAAAAAATATTTTCGCTCCCCTCTAAAATCTAGGTAAGTCTTATCAGCAGGTGCGTCTTCTCAGAGGGCTCGTAGTTGGCTGCCCTCTGCCTCCTTTTCCTTCCCCCCACCCTTTCCTTGAGGGAAGAAAAGGTGGGGGGAAGGAAAAGGAGGCAGAGGGCGGAGCGAACCGCGTCGCGTCAGCTCTGACGCGACGCGGTTCGCTCGCCCTCTGCCTCCTTTTCCTTCCCTCCGCCCTTTCCTTGAGGGCGGGGGGAAGGAAAAGGAGGCAGAGGGAGAGCGAACCGCGTCAAGTCAGCTGTGACGCGACGCGGTTCGCTCCGCTCCGCCTCCTTTTCCTTCCCTCCGCCCTTTCCTTGAGGGCGGGAAGAAAAAGGAGGCAGAGGGAGAGCGAACCGCGTCGCGTCAGCTGTGACGCGACGCGGTTCCGCCGCCCTCCGCCTCCTTTTCCTTCCCCTCCGCCCTTTCCTTGAGGGTGGGGAAGGAAAAGGAGGCAGAGGGAGAGCGAACCGCGTCGCGTCAGCTGTGGCGCGACGCGCGGTTCGCTCCGCCTCCTTTTTCCTTCCCTCCGCCCTTTCCTTGAGGGCGGGGGAAGGAAAAGGAGGCAGAGGGGAGAGCGAACCGCATCGCGTCAGCTGTGACGTGATGCGGTTCGCTCGCCCTCCGCCTCCTTTTCCTTCCCTCCGCCCTTTCCTTGAGGGCGGGGGAAGGAAAAGGAGGCAGAGGAGAGTGAACAGCGTCGCGTCAGCTGTGACGCGACGCGGCGTTCGCAACCGCCTCCGCCTCCTTGTCCTTCCCTCCGCCCTTTCCTTGAGGGCGGGGGAAGGAAAAGGAGGCAGAGGGAGAGCGAACCGCGTCGCGTCAGCTGTGACGCAACGCGGTTCGCTCGCCCTCCGCCTCCTTTTCCTTCCCTCCGCCCTTTCCTCGAGGGAAGCAAAGGTGGGGGGAAGGAAAAGGAGGCAGAGGGCGAGCGAACCAGCACGGTATTTACTTTATTCAGGGCAGGCACATTAGAACAGCCATGTCTTCAGGCTCCTCCTAAAAACTGCCAAAGTGGAGGCTTGTCTAATATCCTTGGGGAGCGCATTCCAAAGTCGGGGGGCCACTACAGAGAAGGCCCTCTCCCTCATCCCTACTAAACGCGCCTGCGAAGGTGGTGGGAGGGAGAGTAGGGCCTCTCCAGATGATCGGAGAGATCGACTGGGCTCGTAGACAGAAATGCGGTCACTTAGATAGGCGGGTCCCAAACCTTACTTCAATCAATAAAAGAACCTTATAGTTCAAACTGGCTCGCCTGAATCAGGGCCGTAGCCAGGATTTTGATTCGGGGGGGGGGCTGAGTTTGGTTCAGGGGGGGCTGAGACTGGGTGGAAGAGGGTCTACCCTAGCAAACCTTTTGTATTGTTATCCCAATAACCCCATGAATGTGGGATATAATGAGCATGGTGATCAGATCATGACATGAATAAACATAAAAGTTTAAATAATGTACCAGTAAGGCCTTCTCGTGAACCACCCTGAGAATTTCGGGGGGGGCATATGAACTAGGAACTTCTGAATGATAGGATTTCATTCCCATGATGACTACTGTATACAGTGTTCCCTCACTTATTGCGGAAGTTACGTTCCAGGACCACCTGCAATAAGAGAGAAACTACAATGTGGGACGTTCTATTTATTTTAATATTTATACATTATTTTAGTAGTTATACACTATTTTAAGTGTTTATAAACTTAAAATAAAGGGAAGGAAAGGAAGGAAAGGCCCTTCAAGGCTGGAGGGAGGGAGGACTGAGGAGGGAAAGCGCCTTGGCAAAAACCCACAACACAGTGAAAATACCATGATATATATTTTAAATTAATATTTTTTGAAATCCATGAAACAGCAAGTCTGTTAAACGTGAACTGCGAAGTATCGAGGGAACACTGTACCAGCTTTGCAAAATGTTTGATAGATAAAACCCATACTTTCCATGTTTTAGTGGTTAATTACTTGAATGTTTTGAAAACATACTTTAGTCCTCATTTGAATTGGTTGAGGATTAGTTCTCAGATGTTGGTTTGTTCTTGGCTTTTCTTATGTCATCTTCTGTTCGATTAAGGAGCTATTTAATACCCATCACTTTCTCAAGGTATTTCTCAAGTGTGCTTAGATGCTGCAATCAAGCAACCTCTTCAGCTTTTTGATAAGCTAAGCAGACTGAGCTTCCTTAAATCCCATCAATACTGGCAGTTCAGTCAGCCAAAGACAAATAAGTGTTTTTCATTACCAATATATAAGTTTCATTCTTGTGTACATGTGCTTCAGTCTCCTCCAATTTGAACAGAAACGGGAATATGAGAGAATGAGCACAGTAAAAGCTAAATAGGTGTCACTGTCAACTATTAGAGCTGATGATAGCCAGGACCCTTCCACACAGCTGAATAAAATCCCACATTTTCTGCTTTGAACTGGAATATATGGCAGTGTGGACTCAGATAACCCAGTTCAAAGCAGATATTGTGGGATTTTCTGCCTTGTTATAGTGTTGTTATAGTGCTGTCGAAAGGCCCTCAGATATAACTCTTTAATTCCATTAAACATATGTTGATGGTTACCACTTTCTTTCTTTTAACCCGTCTTTCTATATCTGAGTGGGATATAACAGCAATAACAACCGACCACATCACACTTTCTCATGTGATGTAAACTATGCACTTAATAGGAAGTTACTTTTCTGATGCATAGGAAAAAGTGCTCATCTTATTGTTCAAGTCCTCATCTGCCATGAAAGGGGAATGATCTCTTCTTCCACTGAAATCTCTCAATACCAACTTAACTGTTATTTGAAGATTATTGAGTGGTGGAGAGAATGGAGGGAGGAAGTCCGGTAATTTGGTGCAGCTGGCTGGGTGTCAGCTGCATAAGATCTCTACTGACCAGAAGGTCATGAGTTCGAGGCCTGCCCGGGTCGAGGTGGGCTCTCGACCTATTGTGTAGCCCACTGATTCTCAAAGTGGGCGGTACCACCCCCTGGTGGGCGGTGAGGCGATCCAAGGGGGAGGTGGGAGGCTCAGGGGAATTTGGGGGGGGCGGTGAACCCCTTAAGGGGGCAGTGAACGATTGGCCCTGTAGGAGGGGTCACGCAGCCCTCTTCTTTGGCCCTGCCTCCTTCGCTTTTACTTATTAGATATTTGGATTAGAATTCGTAAGAGTAGCAAAATTACTTATGAAGTAGTAACGAAAATATGGTTGGTGGAACCAACATGAGGAACCTTATTTAGGGGTCATGGCATTAGAAAGGTTGAGAACCACTGCATTAATATCTATCTATCTATCTTTCTGTTTAATTGCTATTAATTTTTTAAAAATTATTTCTAGGGGGTGGTGAGTACATTTTTTTCTGGAAAGGGGGCAGTAGGCCCAAAAAGTTTGGGAACCACTGGTGTAGCCTGTTGTCGACCTTTGCAACCCGAAAGACAGTTGCATCTGTCAAGCTGGAAATTAAGGTACCACTTAGTGGGGAGGCTAAATTTAACTGATTTACGAGGCCATAAAAAGATCTCTAGGAAGCACGCTGAGGAATGAAGGAGTGCGACAGCTCCCCTAGGTGGCCAGATGTTAAATTGCCTCTGTCTGTCTTGTGTGTTTGTGTGTCTAAATGTAATGTGTACATTGTAATCCGCCCTGTGTCCCCTGCGGGGTGAGAAGGGCGGAATAGAAATGAAGTTAATAAATAAATAAATAAGTCCAAGGCAAGTCCAGGTTGAGCTAAAGAACCAAAAACAATAACAAAACAGAGCAACATTTAAACCAGGCATGGGCAAACTTCGTCCCTTTGAGTGTTTTGGACTTCAACTACCACAATTCCTAACAGCCTACTGGTTGTTAGAAATTGTGGAAGTTGAAGTCCAAAACACTCAAAGGGACGAAGTTTGCCTGTGCCTGGTTTAAACCAATAGGCTAAGAGTATTAGAGCTAGATTTCCCTTGGAGTGCAGTCCCATATGTGTTTGCTTAGAATTAAGCTCACCCTTGTTCAGTGGGGCTTCCTCTATTATACAAATATAGGTAGTCCCCAAGTTACAAACATCCAACTTACAAACAACTCACAGTTAAGAACAGGGGTGAGACAGCAGAGAAATATTTCTTTAGGGAGATTCACTTCTGGAAGAGTTATCATGGAGAAAAGATGTCTCAACTAGAGCTTTATCCCCAATCCTTGTTTTCAAAACGAGTCACATTTTTCAAAATCCAACTATCACAAGGACTGAAAATGAGGCAAAATCTTCTTAACAGGAGCACACTCATCAAAACAAAGACCACAGGGCTGTTAACCATATTTAAAGCTTACACACATGGAGTTACACTTAAAAATGTGCCTGTTCTGACTCACATACAAATTCAATTTACTGTATGAACAGACCTACAGAACCAGGGCCGTAGCCAGGATTTTGGTTCGGGGGGGCTGAGTTTTGTGAGACTGGGTGGAAGAGGGTCTACAGCAAACCTTTCGTATCCCAATAACCCCATTAATGTGTATGGTGACAAGCTTTAAATAATGTACCAGTAAGGCCTTGGGACCATCCTCACCCCTTATCTCCCATTCAGAACCTATTTTGTTCATATTGTCACAAGCAACCACATCTCCCATTCCAGATATGCTCAGCAAGTGAACCAGGTATCTTTCCATTGATGGATTGGTTGTCTGATGATCATATCTTGCCCCATCAAGCCTCTTCCGATCATAATAAATCCAGTTATGGCCTATTTTCAGTTTTACTGTATAAGGTTTGCATTTTGATTTTGTGATTGATATATACTCTGTGTGTGTGTGTGTGTGTGTGTGTGTGTATATATATATATATATATATATATCGCTCCATGCAGTCATGCCAGCCACATGAACTTGGAGTTGTCTACTGACAACGTCGGCTCTTCAGCTTTGAAATGGAGATGTGCACCACTCCCCAGAGTTAAAGTCAAGGAAAAACCTTTACATTGCAAATTAAGGAGTCGAACTGGTATACATTAATTATAGTTTTAATTGGTTTTATATGGATTTTTATTATGAGATATTAAATGTTTTTGATATGTATGCATGTATGTTTATGGCATCTAATTGATGCCAATCTGTATGCCGCCCTGAGTAGCCTTCAGGCTGAAATGAACGGGATAAAAATGCTGTAAATAAATAAATATTTTACCTTTATATGTATTTCACCTGACATTAAGTTTAGTTGTGTCCGACTCTGGGAGGTGGTGCTCATCTCCATTTCTATGCCGAAGAGCTGGCATTGTCTGTAGACACCTCTTAGGTAATGTGGCCAGCATGATTGCATAGAGCAATGAAGATGTGGTACCTATTGATCTATTCACATTTGCATGTTTTCAAACACTAAGTTGGCAGAAGCTGGACCTAACAGAGGGAGCTCACCCTGGTCCCTGGATTCAAACCACCAACCTTTTGGTCAGTAAGTTCAGCAGCTCAGCTGTTTAACCCACTGTGCCACCAGGGGGGCTGTGTGTGTGTGTATTTAATTCCCATTGTTCTCCTTTCCAATAGGGTCTGCACTATTTCCAACACGTCCCAGAAGTCTTCATCTCCATCGAATTAATTCTAGTTCCTAACCTTGATAATCAGAAATGACATAACCCACAACTATAATTGATTTGTGACAGCTGGAAAATAATAATAGCAACAAACTGTTCATCTACAAAGGGTAAGAGAAACAACACCACACCACAGCAGCTCTTGTCAAAAGGCAATACTTTAATGTTCAAAACTTTCTACACAAAGTGCATTTGTGTTTTGCGTCGTCTATAACATCACACCTGGAGAGAAGTTCCAACAAGACATATTCTTTTCTCCCTGTGCAGCTTCTGAGATGGCAAAAAAATTATATTACCCCACATGATCACAAAAACAAAAACAAAACAAAAACAAAGGGAGGGGGGTTACATTTGTTTAAGAAAAATATATAGACCATGGAAAGCAAAACTAACCAGACATAAACAGACATCCCCCCTCCCTCTCCATTACCACTAAATGTGAAACGTAATCCTCTCAACCAAGATACCCGGGACGGGTAAACTTGGGCCCACCAGGTATTTTGGACATTAAGTACAGTTGTGTCCGACTCTGGGGATTGGTGCTTATCTCAATTTCTAAGCCAAAGAGCTGGCGTTGTCCGTAGACACCTCCAAGGTCATGTGGATAGCATGACTGCATGGAGTGCTGTTACGTACCCGCTGGAGCTTAAGGGGCTGAGGTGGAAAAGGAAAGGGCCTGAGGCTGTTAGGAATGATGAGAGTTGGAGTCCAAAACACCTGGAGGGCCCAAGTTTGCCCATGCCTGCAATGTATGCATTGTTTTTTTTTTTTAACAAATTGCTCTGGGAAGAACAGATATATGTCCTCAAAACCATTAGTAAATAACCAAAAGAAGGAAGGCCAAATAGTCTCCAAAGATAACCTAGTCCTCAGTTGCCATGGTAACATGTTTCCCAGGCCAGAACCCCCCCCCCTTTTCCCTTTCCTTATAGCAACAGAAATCCATAATTTTTTTGAAGTGGGGAGGAGGAGAGGAAGAATATGATAATGAGGAGATGGCTGTGCTGTTAGAAAATTCAAGTTACACACCAGAGCATTACATAACAGAAGCAGGCTGGTCTTTCCAAAGTCACAACAAATCCACAGGAGCACCTTCCAAAAATAATAGAGAAGCATGCCATATCCCTGCGATGAAAGCCAGCAATGAGAGACTGCGTATTCACAGCTGAGGGTTTTGTTTGACCGTTTTCTTGTATTTGTATTGTAAACAACATTTTGGGGTGATATAGATCGCCAGCCTGATTTTCACACTCAAAAGAGAGAGCATCCCTTGGGAGGGAGCAAGTGAAATTTGGTTGTAAAATGTGAAAATCCATTTTCACAATCTGGGACAATCTCCTCACAGTCGCACAAGTTGGGTGATCTTATAAGGACACCAGCATCTTGCTTCAGAAATTCCAGACTGAAAAAGAAGTCTGCCCATTACTACTCTACAGGGTTTTTGTGTGTGTGTGTGTGTGTGTGGGGGGGTGCAAACATCCAGAAATGTAAGGAAGACTCTGGGTGCATCTACACAGTCGAATTAATGCAGTTTGACACCACTTTAACTGCCATGGCTCACTTAAAGCGGAGTTGTAATGTCAGAAGTTCTTTAGCCTTCTCTGCCAGAGTGCTAGTGCCTCACCAAACTACAACTCCCAGGGTTGAGCCAGGGCAGTTAAATTGGTGTCAAATTGCATTAATAATGAGGGAGACGTAATTTTATAAGGAAAATTTCAATAATGATAAATATATCTGATTTGCATTCCTACTGTATGCTGTCAAAGTCTTCATAAAACATTAGAATGGCTTTTTAGAGGCCTTTGGTTGCACAAAATGCTGATGGTTGGGGAAAACATTGCTTCAGAGGGGAAATTACTTTTTAAGGAAAAGTACAGCAGGACAGAACTGGTTAGCTTGTGTGAGGATTTGTAAAAAAGCACCATGATGTAAATGAGTTGACTGGAAAGACGTGTGTCGGCAGCTGATTGGCTGAACGTGCCAGGAGCCAGAATTATGGGTTGACTGGAAAGACGTGTGTTGGCAGCTGATTGGCTGAGCGTGCCAGGAGCCAGAATTCTGATTGGCTACTGTCTCTAGCTTGTTGCTGGGACAAACAGTTTTAACTGCCATTTTCATCTCAGAGAGTGAAGAGAGCGCTGACTGGAAACAGCCAGGAAGGAAATGGCTGCCAACTCTCTGAAGCTTGATCCTTTCTAAGGCATGAAGTCTATTTAAATTGACTGTTTAAAAGGACTGTTTATTCTCTGATCTATGTAAGAATTTAGAGAGACTGCTGTATATATTGTTGGTCTATTTGACTTTTTGAACTAAAGTTACCGTTACTCATTACACAAATCTGAGTGACACATTATTATACTGCAGGGTATATTTTGGTTCAAAAACAGTGTTAAAGCTTCTGTTTATTTACATTTACAACCTCCAACTGCTTGTACCCCCTAATTTCCCAGCCACTTGGAAAACAGGTAAGACTGATTTATTAAGACAGCCAGGGTCAGAAGACAATAAAAGCATAGTTGTGCCATTGTTAAGATTCCACATGTGCTTTCCTGCCTGTTACAGTCATAGAGAGCCAATGAAATCTGTATTAGGCAGCTTAGACCAATAATATGATTGATTTTTGAATAACAGGGTTTTCAATTTTCAGGTTGCAACATAACTTTTGTGCAGTGCGCATTACTGTCACCTTATTGCTTTGGCCCGCAATAAAAGCCTTTGGAGTAAGAATCCAACGTGGCCTCCTCCTTGCACTGCTGCCTGGGCCTTTGAGGGGACTCTTAAGCTTGTGTGTTAGCACTGCTGGTGAGCCCATACCCCTACAATTCTACAGTGTAGACCAGGCATGGGCAAACTTCACCCCTCCAGGTATTTTTGACTTCAACTCTCACAATTCCCAACAGCCTCCAGTCTACAGTCATATAATCCCGTTAAAAGCAGATAACCTGCATTCAGAATCTGGATTCTATGGCAGTGCCGATAGGGTCTCAGGAATTCCAACATTATACTGCCGTTTCCCTTGCTGGATTCAATATAACTAGAAAAAAATCCTCAGAATAATTAAATATTTCACCGGAAGAATTATAAGTATTTTAAACAGCATGCCAGGATCATCGAGATGACACAATGAGTAATTTTGTGCCCTAATTTCTATCTTTTGTTCTTGGATCTTTTCAATGTTTCTGAACATCAGAGAAGAGATAATAAAGAGAGAATAAACCTCCAGTCTAATTCAGAAGTAACACACATTGCAGGAGGGATCTTCTCCTCTAAAGTCCTACTCTGATTTAAACATTAACTAAGGAAGTGGGCCCCTAAGGCACATGGTGCTGGAAAAGGGAATGACCGATTGTAATCGGTTGGCATCAGTACTTTCTCTGCAGTATTCCTCGAGTAGCTGTTGTGTTGTTTTGCACTGTTGAGGTGTGAACCTTCTGCTTCACCAGGTTCACTTCCAGCATTGACCATATTTTTTCAGTATTGACCCTAAAGCAAACTCAACTCACCACTGTTATAATCAAGATATTAGCTTGGTATTTGAGCAGTGTTCCTGAAGACAAGGGCTTTCATCCCTCAATGAAGCACATGTTTAATTTCTGATGTAGATACATTGCTGGGTGATCTGAACTTTAAAAGGTAGAAGGAGAGTAAGAGATCCTGCACAAACCTTGCTCAATAATACTAATAATATTCTGTGAAGGTACCAGCATAGCTGGTCAATTGGACTAACTTCATAAATCTATAGCAAGAGGTGATGACTTAGCATCTGAATTGTCCACCTTCCAGTGGAGAATACTCTGCTTCTTTGTGCATTGATGATCAACTTCACATATTTTATCCTGTGTTCCAGGTGAGGTTGATCTTGTTTTAATTTGGCAGAAATATTTTCTGGATGAAGAGCCCTGAATGGAAACATTGCTATCTGTACAGGCACCAGAGCTACTGGGTCTTTTCTAAATAGTCTTGGGCCAAATTAAATGCTAAATAGGAGGCTCCATTGCCAGAATTATTGTTCAGGACAGACAATACACTGGACACATTCTTCGGTTAAGATAAATGCCCAACAGGACATCCAAATACCAAGAACACTGCTCAGGATAGACAATGCATCGAAATTTCTAATGAGGAGAACACACGGGAACTTGAAGGTATGCCTTCAAAATACCAATTGTGGTAACATGTTGAACCAAAACTGAAAGCTTTCACATAATATACATTCCTCTTCTATCCCAGTTCTACATGAAAATGATAAAGAATAATTTGAAGGAAGAGTAGAAGGGGATTGCTGAGTTCTGAACAGACCCCTCAAAGTGACAGCCATGTAGGGCCAGCCTGGAAGATCTGGAGCAAATTTCTCCACTTTGTATTAATAAAGACAACCCTTTATCTGTGACTGTGAGTAGACGCTTTCTCAAACATGTACTCTGGAGACCCACTATAGCCTCACTGGAGAAGGAGACTTACTTCTGATTAAACATGCATAAGACATGCTCCTTGATTGTAGATCATTCTAGAACAACTCCATATTATAGTGGAAAGATAACTTCCTAGTAATGTTGCAGGGACTTACAGGAAGGCATGGGAAAAGTTAAGCATCCCACTGGAAACATTTAGCATTTTCATATTTCATGGCCATTTCCAAGGCCAGGTGGCTTCCCAGCTACTTTTGATATCCAGATTATTGCCATTTAAGGCTAAATTTGAAATATGCAGGGTCAAAGTTACGAACTGTTTATATGCTGCCTTTCAATGTGAGTTGGCTGTTTTGATAATTTCACTTTGGTCTTTCTATTTTTCAAGTACAAATAAACACAATGTCAACCATTACCAGATACCTTAGAAGGGCATATATGTGGAAAAGTAACATTGGACTGAATTACTCATGAGGCTTCCCAACAGATTTGCACAAATAGGATCCAACTATAAATGTAAGATTCCTACTTAGCAGATATATTCACTCAACTCCCTCAGTAGATAATGTGAGAGCTTTGCTACCTGTGTTTGTTTCACGCTGGGGCAGATGTCATTTGATTGCTTTGACTTATGAATTAATGCTTGGAGAATCTATATTATGCACAATGAATTGGGCCCAACATGACTATAACTTGAGATGGTGGTGACAATTTGATCAATGTTAGTCTTTTCTTGTAGAACTCTTCCTTGATTCATTCAAATAAAAGTGCACATGGTTAAGTCAACAGGGATATGTGTGTGTTGCATTTTCTCTGCTCACAATGCTATCCTGGTTTCGAGAATTGGCAGTAAGCATGCCATGAATTGAAACAAAAAAAAAAAAAAACCACAATGAAAATTAAGACCACTGTTATTGCTTTATTAACGCAGGCCAGTGACTGCTCTGAAGCAGTGGATTCTCTTGGTCTCTTAGACATTGGCCAGTTTTGCTTTTATAGTCTCTAAGATATGTTACTATCCAAGAGATGAATTCACTGTTAAAATTCCATCTCCTGTCCATTGTGATATATTTGGTATTTACTGCCTCATTACACAGAACAAAGCAGCTCTTTTGACATATAAGCCAGGAATGTTCTGATTCTTAAAATCCTTATGCTGCAGCAGTCATGGCTGTTAAAAAGGCTGCAACTTTGGCCCAGGGGTGCAGAAGGGGCCCAGGTATACACAGACAGGTGTGGCCCACTGCAACTAGTTGTAGAAAGAAACACCTTATTCTGAAAAACAATCCACTCTCCTACTATTATGTGACTCTGAGGGCCCTTCCACACAGGCCCAAATCATATGATGGGTTTCGGATTAATCTGAGGCATTCAAATAATGCATAAAGTTAATTCGGATTAATCTAGAGGAAAACCAGGATTTCACTTTTTATTCTGGATTTTAAAAACATGTGAAAAGATCCGGACCCTACTGCAAGGTCTGGATCTTTTCAGGTTGGCTCTGTTGGAATTGCCTTCTGCGATTCCAGGGGCCAGCCCCATTGCCACCGCAGTTCTTTGGGCTCTCCCCCACACTCTTCTCCAGGCCCTTGTTTCTCCTGTAAATGTACCTCTAGTCAACTCAGATCGGCCACTCCGCCAGGAAAAACCTGGGATTTGGACTTTACATGTGGCCTAAATTGCAAAAGGAATTGGGAATTTAAAATCCTGATTTCTTTCATGATTTGGGGCCTGTCTGGTAGGACTCTTATTAGAGAGGAATGAGTTGGGTGGAAAGTGCATTGAAATCCTTCAATATATATATTTTTTCCAAAGCCCTTTAAGTTGGTTACCAACTTTTCAAAAATCCTCTGCAGCCATGCCTTTAACAGGGTTTTAATCTCCAGCAAAAAGTATGGGAAAATATCTCCATGTTATGGAGAGTTTCACTTCCAACTTTTTTCTGTTAATTTTTAAAAATTAAAACTTTATGTAAATACACTTATTGCAACTTTCTGTAGATCATACTTCTGTCAAAGGCATAGAAGCCTGTGGGATTTTTTTCTGGTCTGTTGGCAACTTTGCTTTCAAGTTATATCTGCATGCCCAGACCCTGCCTTGAAACTGAAATTGATCATGAATGCTTTACTGAAGCCAGCCTTGGCAGACAGCTTGGCTAGTCAGATCAGATAAAAGGCACCCTGAAAGGAGGACTGAATCACTGGGGATGTGTTATCTAACAGGGAGAGATAAGGTGGCCTTTAAAAAAATTGGAGAGTGACTCCCTCATCTTATTACTAACTCCCATGAACCTCCCGGGTGATCAATCCACTCTTCATGTACAAAGCACTGAAAATGTAAGGAGCAACCCTTCCAAACATTCACTAGTAAACAAATAACCCAATGTATTGCATAAACACATACTCGTACATGTACTCCCTTTCTCATTCTCACAAGACCAAGCTGCATGTGACATTTAACATGTAGCTTGGTGTCATCACATCTATAAACTGTAAATATCAGCTGCTGTGATTTTGATGGGTACAGTAATATGACAACTAGGGAGACAATTTAACCACTTTGTTTTGCGCCTGATTAGAATTGTTTATGAAAGTTGACACTTGGCACGGGAGGGAAGGACTCACTGATAGGAACAGGAGCTTCTGTCCTTTGCCAAATAGCAGCCAATGAGTGTAGGTGGGATTTAGTAAGACTTTGGTGCAGTAAGATCCCTTCTCCCAGCACAATATGTTCCCAATCCTTCACCCCATAGCAGCAGTTATTTATAGTTTTTAAAAAACATACACACAGTGCTAAACTATGTTGCAAAGTTTGGCCCTCACTATCAACTTCTGGTGTCAGAGCCAAAAAAAGTGCTAATTGCTTTGAATGTTTAGAACGGTTGGAGGAACCTTGTCTGGTGTTATCCAGGAGTCGCCACACTGGATTTAAATCACAAAGCCATACAAGAGCATTGGAGGGAAACGGCTCACAGTCTTTAAAAAAGATCACTCAGAAATACATTTCCAGGTAACTAGAGAGCTAGTTACACTTTATACGACAGGTTCATTCTGTTCCTCTTGCTCGTTCTCTTGAGGTTGTTTTCTTCACCTTTTAATATATTTGTAAAAATAGCTTACCTTTCTCTAGAGATGGTTTTTGTACCTCTGGGCTTCTAAAATATATTCTTCACAAGTACTGAAAATAAAATATAAACCCCACACCCTTAGCGATACAGAGAAGTTTCCTGCAAGCAGCTTTCTCTCTGCATTTTTTTTATAAAAGCAAACTTGAAGTGAAACAGAGTACTCAGTAATCATTGTGTGGCTGTTCTTCTCCTTCTTTCCACATTGACACTTTACTTCCTTTTAATGCTCCAAAGCTCACCTCAACTTTTTAGTTGGAGGAGCAGGCTTTGCAGAGTTAACATGTAAGGAATGGAGTTCCACTGACATTGCTTGAAAAGCTCAATAACACAAAAACAGCAAACTTCAACTCCAGATCTTGTTGTACCCCATCCCAACATCTGCATGGAGCATCTTCAAACATCTGGCTCATTGTACTCACCCGGACCGGGTAACAGACAATTCCCCCTTCCCCCAAATTAAAGCACGAACAATACAATTTTCCTCAAAAAAATACCCAAGCTCTAAAATCCAGCTTGGTTCCTCATTTCATTTTGAAATATTTCCTTTAAGATCTGGCCCTTTTCACACTTAGCACTTGCTGGAAGTCCTAAGCTCTCTGTAAAAAAAATAAATAAATCATTCTATATGTCTGTACATATATATTTTTTATGTAGAGGAGTAAATGGCTGCCTCTAGCCAATAATTTGGCTGGACGCTCTTCACCCTCTTAACCCAGCGCTCTCATCTTTTGACTCCCTTGCTCCACGGTTGTCTTTGCAGAGGCGATGGTCCCATGCATGGGTGGGGTGTTCACATATTGCTTTCACTCTCTTTTGTCTCTGAGGTATGGTACAAAAGTCTTTGTTTTCCACACATACGCACGCACGCACGCGCACACATACACACACGGACGTACATATTTATATTTTGTGTGGTTGCTTGCTTCCTTTTCCACAGTCCTGCCATTTGGAACTGCTAATAGGAAATGGTAGCCCAAACACGCTCCTTGTTCACGTTTCATTCTTCCTCTCTGCCCCGAGGAGACTCATCTATTTCTCTTGCTGACTCCACTCCCCAGCTGCAACTCAGAAGGAATTGGGGAGCTGCGGTCTGCAGTGCCAATCCTGCCTGAGCCCTCTGCCATGCCACCCTCTCTAGCAGAAGGGCTGTTCTTGTAGAAATCCGTCATCCATGAGGGCATGGATAAAAAACCCCTTGGGTCAACTGAGTAGAACTGCTTGGTTTCTGTTGCTGCAGAACCCCGCGAAGAAGAGTTGGCATGGAGACTGCTGGTGCTGTTGCACTTCTTTATCAGTGCCAGACCTTGGGGTGGAGGGGGAGGTGAGAAGAGAGAAGTCAGAGAGAGGCTGCTGAGGGTCTCTGACTGCTCACTGTTGTTGCCTCCACCCTTTAGGCTGCTTCCGGCACCCTCCTCATCAGAAGGGTCCATGGAGTCATGGTAAGGGCACCCCGGACTAGTGCTTCCTCCGCTGCTGTGGCTACGCTGGTGCCGCCTGATGTTCCGAAGAGTGAAGATTCCACGTCCCCTTAAACTCTGCCTTCGAGAAGCAGGGGAAAGTGGTGCGGCCAAGGCTTTTTGGGTGGCTCTTGTCGGCACTGGACACAGTGCTACGGGGAGGTCCAGGGCACACTGGGGTGAGTCACTCAGGTTTAAACTGTCCTCCAGTGTGGTCTGCAAACTTCCTTCTGAGCTGTTGCTCCTGCTGTCATCTAAGGAGGTGTCACTCTCTGTGGTCTGTAGGGTCAAGCAGCAATGAGAGAAGCAAAGTTGTGGATTTCACAGTTGTCACCATTATTGTTCATTTATATACTGGGTGAGAGGGAAAGGGTTAATCACCTATAACTCTGTGAGGATATTAATATTGAAGTATCCTACAGTAAGTTGTCCTCAGCTCACCACATGCCACTTGGCAATGTCAGACAATTCCATACCCTCAAACATTTCACAGATGAAAAGCAGGAGTAAAGCGAATATGGACAAAATGGCAAAAGTATTAATGAGGAGGAAATACAAGGTAGATTGCAGCCGTTGCAGCTGCGAGACAAGGAGGTTGCAGCTGGTTACTTTTGTTTAAGCAGAAAGAGAAGGACATGATTCTGCTTTTCCTCTTCTCTCCCCCTCCCACTGCTGGGTTAATACAGTGCAAACTACTTTTGCACTTTGGATTCAGTTTACTGCTATTGAAGTAAGAGGAGGACAAAGAGGAAAAGTCAGCGGAGGACAGAGAAACTGGGACATTTTAAAAACAGCTAAAAAACATAAGATTAATTGGGTCTTCACTGCAAAATCAGGACAATTGGAAGGTACTCAGTTTCTAAGTGTCCACTATTTCACGCCTTGACTACCACTCAGGATGCCATTTGGCACTGCTAGTAGGAAATAATAGGCCAGACACACTCCTTGTTCACATTTCATTCTTCCTTCCTACCCTGAGAAGACTCATCTATTCCTCTTGGTGTTGACTTCACTCCCCAGGCGCAACTCAGAAGGAATTGGGGAGCTCAACAAGAACTGATGTTGATCAGACACATCTTCTTGAAAGACATAAAGACTACTTTGAAGGAACAGACTAACCCATTTCACCACTTACTGTATAAAAGTAATTCACATGTTGGAGACATTGGAAAATTAATTTTTTGTTACTTTGCTTTGCTCTTTTAAAAGGCCATTGAAATTAGTGGCCATCATTACATACTGTGTTAATGTAATTACACACTGGAAAAATATTTTGCTTTGACTTTCTATCTAGGACCAATCAATATTGTTGGTTTTCCTGCAGTTTCTCTGATCCATTACTTCACACTCCTGTTTCAGGCAACCAGCTTAATCATCAATTTTTTAAATCAGTCTACCCACATTTCACAGTTAATAAAAAGGACCATCCTGCTTCAAACCAAATGCCTATCTACTCCAGCATTCTCATCATGCCGTGGACAAACAGAATCGTCTTGGAAGCCCACAAATAGGACACTATAAGTGCTTCCTTGTCCATGTTCCCTAGCAACTAGTATTCAGGAGACATACCACCTCTGATACAGCAGGTAATATAAAACTATTATGCCTAGTAGGTATTAATAACCTTCTCCTCCATTAATTTGTCTAATCTAATTTGCTTAATCATCTTATGAAGCAATTTTAATTGGCAGTCATCATTAAAGTATGACCCCAGTATCTTCAGGGGATACGTTTCTAGACTTATCATAGTTAGCAAAAATTATGGATAACAGCGAATCCTACTGAATGAACAACATCTGACATAAACATACTGTAGAGTCACGCTGGAGGACCTAGGAAATATCTAGAGAAGGCACCTCTTCAGGGATTGCTAGGCCCTCCAGTGCCATATAAATGCATAGAAGGATCTGGAAAATGCCTAGATGTGACTATTTTGTCAGCCGTATGTAAATAAAATTGAAGGTACAGGTCCTGTGGTTACAGAGTTCATGTTGCATATCACATGTAACATATTACTGTTTGTGGTATTGGGACCTTTTGACTCCTCCCTTTTAAAAAAGCATTGTGGATTTGATAAAATCAGTAAAATTTATATTAGTATCCTGCAATTTTTTTCTGTTTTGAGGGACTAATTTTTTTAAAGAATATGTTACATGTCAGCTATCTTAATTTACATTTCTAGGTTCTGATCATGTGGTAGTGAATCCCATAGGGAATCCCATAACTTAAGTATGCTCTGTGGGAAAGAGTACTTATTTTTGACTCTCTAGCTTATCCCACCATTTAGCTTCGACAGATCACCAAAGGATCTAGTCTAGTGAGAGAAGGACAAACATTTCTCACTCTCCATTTCCACTACATCATACATAACTGTTGCCATCACTATCATATCTCTTTCACTTGAGCTTTTTCTAAACTTGAAAGCACTGAATATGGTAAACTTTTCTCACTGAGCAGTTTCTCCAGCAGACTCATGAGACAAATAATAATAGAAAAACCTATGCATTTGGCAGCAAAACCAGCCCAAGAAGAATTATTTAGGAAGGAGGAATAGTGGCCAATAAAAAGGTGATAACTTCTTTCCTTACCACAGCTTTTTGCCTTCATCAAAATTATTAATTTTGTAATGCATGCAATAGCCCTTATATATTGACTAGTCACAGGAACAGAATTAGAATAATAAACAAGCATTTGAGCATGTGAGGATGGGGAAATCAGGTAAGCCCAGGCAAGGATTAAGGTCACTTAGGGCTTGTCTACACAGGCTCAAAACACCATCTTCACCATGAATGAACTTTGGCAGTTTTCACAATGCTTAGTAGTTTCTTGTGAGTGTCCTGGTTTTTGGCTTGAAACCAACTTTCCCCTGATATAGTACCCTGGGGCTTTGGGGCAGTATGGAAAGCTGGATCGGGTTTGATTCCATACAGTCCCCTGCCAAGAAAGACATTTCCCTGCGGTAATTAGTACAGAGAAAGGGGATGGCTTGGATCGGTGTCTCTGCAGCTCTGCTCCTAGCTAGCCACGGAGCTATGTCTGACTTATACCACTGCAATTCACAATATCATAATTCACCTTTTTGTGTACAGTCTGGCAGGCGAACATTAGGTTCGAAGAAAACTGGCCAGACCTTATCTGGCATACTGTGTCCAATTATGGGCACCACAGTTCAAGAATATTGACAAGATAGAATGTATCCAGACAAGGGAAATCAAAATAGGAAAGGGTCTGGAAACTATGCCCCGTGAGGAGTTTCTTATGGAGCTAAATGTTTATTCTGGAGAAGGTTAAGAGATGACTTGATAGACATGTTTAAATATTTAAAATGATGTTGTACTAAAGATAGCATCAGTTTGTCTTCTGCTGTTCTAGAGAGCAGGACAGTGGGCAAGGGAATAAAACTACATGGGGGAAAAAGATTACACCTAAACATTAGGAAGAACGTCCTGATGGCAAGAGCTGTTCGACAGTGGCCTTAGTTCGGCCTTAGAGCATGGTGAGCCTTTTTCTCTGGAAGTTTTTAAACAATGGCTAGATGGTATTCTGTCAAGAGTGTTCTGTATTCTTGTAAGGCAAGAGGTTGGATAGCTTTTTCATATTACTTCCAACTCAATTATTCAAAATTAACCACCAGTCTTGATTTACCAAAGTATGAAGGGCATGTTCTCAAAAGAACTCTGCAGTAAGGCATACTTTGTCCCCAAAAGATGGAAAATGAAATACACAGTGGGAAAATGTGGGAATATTACAGATGCCCTCCCACTACTTCCATGCATATAATGCAAGGTGATTACATGTTAAGAATCTTGAGTCAAATAATCTTTCCCCTTTCCTTTCCTTTCACAGGTTAAAGCACCTGACTATGGAGAGATGGAAGTGTGGTAGGTGTAGATACCCTTACCTGATGGATCAGTGAACAGTTCACATTTTGAGACTGTAGTGAAGCCCAAGAAGCCTGCAGGGAGATTTTAGGAAGAGTCTCTGGGCAGGAAGCTTCCTCCTGACTTGGCTGACTGGCAGAAACAGCTGGAAGGAAATGCTCTGCTGGTACAGGCAACAGAGGATGAGATGCATCTGGAGAGAAGGGGCTGGGAGTATCTGTCAGAATAGCATAATGGTGGCGGAGATAAATTAACAGAAAAATAACAAGTCAAAGACTTGCTTTCAAATATGTTTTTACAGGTTCTGCATATTTTCCCCACATCTTTCTATTCTCTTTTCCATCCCTAGTCCAGGAGTTTATAAAGTGCACCTATGAGTTGCATTTGGCTCCAGGGTTCACTGGGAATGGGAAAAAATAGTTTTGAGAAAAAAATCCCCTCCAAAATGGCCCTCAAAATCCTGTGAAGGGAAGTGGAGAGCATTTCACATTTAGAGCTCTTTGTCCTTCTCCCCATGGTTAAACATTTTTGCAAAACATTTTGAGAAATATTTTTACTCTAAAAATATCTTTTAGGGGTGAGGACAGGGGAAAAATACATTTTTTGAAAAAGGGAAATGATTTATCCTCTCTTCCTGTTGTTAAAAAAAGACATCACTTGAATCTGTAATAGCTCAAGAGCCCTCAAAACATGGTGAAATGACACTCTTCTCCCCTAGGTAGCATCTGGGGACAAAAAAACACCCAAAATGTAGTCTTACAAGGTTTCATGGAGTGCAGTTGTGTGGCTCCCTACTATATTTACTATACTTTTAAATTTATTTACTATACTTTTATACCGCCCCTCTCTGCCTGAAGGCAACTCGAGGTGGTGTACAATGGCAAACAAATGTCCACAGATAAATACATAACAATTAATTTTTAAAAACCATATAAAAGTACTCTACTACAGTTACCCATCCTGTTCTAGTAGTGTGCATTGGAAGCAATACAGAAGGCATCAATTTCTTTCTGTCTCTGTAGTACTTTGCACGGAGAGAGTTCTTTTATTAATATAGCCTGATACTCAAGGTGCATCTAATGCAGTTTGACATCACTTTAACTGCCATGGTTATATGCTATGGAACCACAGGAATTATATTTTTGCAAGGTCTTTGGCCTTCTGTAGAAAAAGTGCTGGTGCCTCACTAAATTAGTGTAGATACACCCTACTGGTAGGGCACTTTCTATCTCTAAATTGCTATGACTGCTGTATGTCTAGTCTGCCCTGAGTAGTTGGGAAAAGGGAAATCCACCCTAGGAATATCCACCAAATCTAGAGAGAGCACAGTTGTCCTTCACATGGGCAACTGTGTTCTCTCTGGAGTTGGCTGATCTGTCACCCCCTTCCTGCCCAAATGGGACTTGGGTGACAGGACAGGAACTACCATCATTTTCAGGATGCCTTTCTTTTGGCATATTTTTTGGGGTTTCATAGAAAGCTGTCCAAGGTAATAATAAAGCCTGTTCTACTATGAAGCTTGATTTGGCTAATCATTTACTTTCTTACTGAAATGGATCAACTCTACTTCACAGAATCCTTGGAAAAATGTAAAGCAATAAAGATACTGGTAGCAGAATGAAATATAGAAATGAAATAAATATATAAGTTAATAAGCTGTTTTTAACGAATAAAAATGAATGTGTTACTGACATTTATCAAATATAAAAATAGCATTCCAACTTTTGCTGTTGCATTCTTGAAATGTGAGCTATTGCCACCTACCTTGGTTGCTCTCATTTGTTAGCCAAGACTGGACTGGACTGAAAGGGATTTTCTCCATTTCACAAAGGTAGCTTTGTGGAGCAGGAGGAGCATCTGCACTTGTTAAAGGGAAGAGACATTCCTCCACAGGTGTAACCCCCATGGAGTTAGGGCTGTCCTCACCATCCTAGTTGGAATAAAGATGTTTGTTCTTTGAAATTTCACATATATCCACTGATATGAGAAAAGGAATGTGTAAACCAGGACCTGATTCATTCTTTAAATAACCTAAGATTTGGCAAGATTAGTATTGCTTTCAATTATCTGGAGGATATGCCTCCCCGAGGCCTAATGATATAGCCTTCTAGGGCGGAAGCTAAGCAGGTGTGGGTTTCGGCAGCAGCATCAGGATGTAAATTCATTTGAGAACCTTCCCTACACGATCTTTACTAGTGCAATAAAAAGGAGGCATATGATAAATTACAAAGGTCAAATTGCCAGGCGCCTCTGCACAGTGATGCATTGCTCGGAACAGAGGATGATAACGTTTGGATCAGAGGGTAGTAAAAGGGATTATACAGCTTCTGCTCACAACCAATATTTAGCCATTTTAGTCCAACCTTAGGGATCTACCTACCCTTAACATCTCAGACAGAAGGCTCCTGTACTATAGTCAAAAGCCACTATGCAGCTATATTGTGAGTGGGAAACGCATGGCCCATGGATCAAAAGCAACCTTTGAACCCTATTTTGTGACTCTCTGTCATAAACTCTACCACCAATATGTTCAAAGGAATCATGTCAGCTTTCACTGACTTTCTTTTTAGATCTGTCCCAAAATTAATGATGATTAAAAGATATTTTTATTGAACATACATGCAGTTACAGTATCTCCTTAAAAATATGCTCATTGTGATCGAATAGAGCAGTTCCAGCATTGTTGCTACTTTTCATAATGGTGGGGGAGATCTTTACTTGAGATGTTGTTCAAAGCAGCATTGCAAATGCCTGGGCATTTTCTGCTGTCCAAAATGATGTCCTTTGCGGTGGGCTTTGAGCTTTGGGAAATAACTTGCATCGAACCAAGTCAGGGCTGTACAGCGGGTGGAGAGGTGTGCAGAACAGCCTTGACATCAGGCACATTGTTCTTAAAGTAGAAAGATGCTGTTCCAGACTCCTCTGCATTTTCGCCCATGCCAAGAGACAAAAACTATTATGCACTTTCCTAATGTACTGACTTCTACAAAAGTGTCTAGGTTCTTCCTCCACCTGTCTCAATCCTTACATTCCTTTCTTGGCTCTTCTGCACTGAGCACAAAAACCCATTCCCACTACTTTAGGGACAAATCAACTTTTTTTGGTGGTACTGAGATTAGTGTGCATCTTATGATTGAAGGCATCTTAGAATTTTAAAAAACCCAATGTATTACATAGGAACCACAAGGACATCTGGTATGTTCCCATAGTTGGTGACTATAGTGCTGGGACAGGAGAAAATCTTTACATTGGTGGAAAAGGTGAGGACAAAGTCCAACCATTTGGATACAGTGAGTGGGAAACCTCAGTTTATTCTGCTGTCAGGAAAACTGATGGCTTTTTCAAAGGAAGATTGTGAATACATATACAGACAAGCTCTCATAATGCTTTACCTTGGTTTCCTTGGGGCTTGGCAGATCCCCACTCTGGTTATCTTCATCATCCCCAAGGAGGACAGAAGACTTATCAGAGTTAAGGGATAAGCCTTCCATTTCAGCCAGCTGGACCTGCAGTAAGTAAGAGTGGGAAAGATTATGCTGTAACAAAACACAATTTAATTCTGCGTCTCTACCAGTCACATGGGAAAGACAAGGAGAAAGACCACACATGAGCTTTAAAGAGTCCTAACCCAATTCTGCATACGGTGGAATTGTTTCTGAGGCCCCTTCCACACAGCTGGATAAAATCCCACATTATCTGCTTTGCACTGAGTTATATGGCAGTGTGGACTCAGATAACCCAGTTCAAAACTGATATTGTGGATTATCTGCCTTGATAATCTGGGTTATATGGCTGTGTGGGTCCTGAGTGGTGGAAAGGAGCAAGAACAAACAAGACTTAAGCATTTCTTATGCAGTTTTTCAGTTGAAGTCCTTCTTATCAACGCATTGATCAGGAAGGAAGGTCTTTTAATCCAACCCTGAAGGTTTTGACTCCATGACTAGGTGTAACTGGGTTTGAATTTGCATTGGTGATAGAAAGAGAAGAATTACCCAGACTAATGATAATAGAGTCTTTCTTGGAGTTCAGTGAAATAATGCTTTTTTGTGGATAACAGAGTATGTCTCAGACAAACAGATGATAGCGATGATGCCTTCATTCCAGCAACAGTAACCATGTTTTATACTATCCAGATGAAAATACACAGCCGACCAGTTCTTGTCTTCGTGTGTCTCCTTCTAGGCATCTTGCTTCTGCTTGTTTTCTAATTCCAGAACACCAGGAAAGAACTAAAGAATCATCCTGAGGATCCTGTATTTCCTGTCATAGCTCCCCTTTCTGGTTTCCTTCTTTTGTTGATGTCTTCATTTCAGTGAACGAGATACTCTTTCTTATTTTGAAGTCTCCCTTCCTACCAGAAACTATCTGCCTCTCCTAACTCATTCCTTGGATTAGTTTTTCCTCTTGGTTCCTCTTCATTCTTTGGATGAGTTTTAACTCTTATTTGTCTTATGATCCAACCAACGTATCCTCCCCCTCAGAATATAGTGCTGGTTTTTAGAGAAGTTCTACTAATCTCTTCTGGCATTTGATCTTTTCTGGTTATATTTTAGCTACATGCTTTTGACCTAGTTTGCAGGGCTCCTCAGGCAAGGTCCTTACATTTTTGTGTTTGTGCAGAGCTCAGTATGCATGTATTGCATGTAAAATAGTGACGAAAAATGGCATGGAGAGCTGATGGCTTTGGACAGGAAGTATAACAGAATCAGTGGCAGTGCCATATGTTAGGACTCCTTCAGACTGATAGTTCATGTGCCTGAAGCAGATTTCCAAAAGGATAATTTACTATCAGGATGTAATCCAGCACAAGGACACAGTGACTGCACTAACACCATAGTATTTCCATGGAAACAATTCAAAGAACTACTCCGGTTAGAGCACAATCCTTTTAAGAGCAATGGGATTTAAGCCTGCTCATTAGTGTGCTGGATTGTAGCCTATATTTTCTAAATTGTAAATTGCCACCAATCATCTAAACAGTAACAAAGGAAAGGGAAGGAAAGCCACAATAACACCACACCAACACACAACACAACTAGATCACAATATCTACACACATAAAGAAAACATAATCTTTGCATAAACCACTCATCTAATGAGTTTTGTCAACTCATAAGTGAAGAACATATCAAAATACCCTTAACTCTGGCCCTATGCAAAAATAACTTCAAGATAAACTTTCTTGACCGGTAACCTTTTTGCTAGACATTGCAATTTGCTGTACTATTGCTTTACAGGAAGATACAACCTTTTCATTTGAAATTTAGTACAAAAGAAACTCTTCACCA